>OX439436.1:7500000-8750000 GCA_949319885.1 Mecyna flavalis
CCGACTTACTTCTAATCAAATTAATTGTTTTTTTTTTTTATTATAAAATTGTACGTTTAAAGAGATAGAAATTTTCCGATGTTTCAAAATTTCATAATCGATTATTAATTGTAAGTGAATGATAATAGCAATGAACATCTCTAAGTGGGCGGGAACCCACAATCATGAACGCTATTTCTCTTCATACATTTGTCAGTCGAAAATTGTGAAATTTAACAGCTGTCAAATCGATGACAGCTGTTGCAGAGATCATCAAAGATTTAATAAACCATAATATGTAATTATGACAATCGGAAGTAACACAATGGAAAGATATACAGATATAGATAATAGAAAAAGCAAAAAGAGTGCAAACGAAAAAAAGAACAGATAGAAATGGGTCCGTTAAGCAACAAAAAGCTCGTTCGCTCTGAATCGATTGCACCACATAACAAACAGAATCGACATAATTATTTGGGGGGAAGTAAAAAGTGCGTTAGATGCAGTTAATTCAGTTTTTTATTCTGAACGATTGATATATAGGGTTTTTCATTGAGAGCGATCGAACTTTAAAATGGAATAAAAGAACCCGTATAGGTGATATTGCCACACACAACTGCCTCCGTGGTATAGTGGTTGGAGCGTTGGGCTCTAAAACCCGAAGGTCGTGGGTTCGAATCCCGCGGGAAGCATCACTTTGTGTGAATGTTTCCAGTTTGGTTAGGACATTGCAGGCTTGGATCAACTGAATGTCTGAAAAGAATGATGATTCCGTGCTTCGGAAGGCACGTTAAGCCGTTGGTCCCGACTATGTTCCAAGTAGGTCTGGTTTCCCTTGTAGGGTTACGGAGGTCAGATGGCAATCGCTCCATTGTAATAATCAGGCTTGTCAAATCTAGGATCATAGTCGAAGCGGACCCTGAGCTCCATACTGGATGCAATCGGGAATACGCTGGGATGAAGAAGAAGAAATAGCGTTATAAAATGTACTTTAAAATAAAATAAAAATTGTAGCAATATCACCTAAATGGGTTGTTATATTTCAGTTCAAAGTACGAGCGCTCTTATTGAAAAACTTTACATGTTGGAGTCACGTTTTTGTAAAACTGCATTATTTTACCTTTTTGAATATACAAATGACAGTTGATCAAGCCTGTCCAGGCAAAACTATAAGTTGAGTTGGCAAAATTTTAGCACGTACGACGTGCTAGCCATAAAATATTTGGATACGCAATTTGATCAGTCATGCTCTTACTCTTACTCAACCATTTGTAAGTTACAGCAGGGTATTTATAATTTGTAGTCTTATTAATTCTAAAATTATAACCGAAAAAGTGACTCAAATATCTATTGTCAACTATCTTCTACTAACAACTTCTTTTAATTCGTTTTGGTGGTGTTGGTGTCAAAATTCAAACTTATTACTCTGCATAATGCTTCTAAAAACCAATATGTAAAGGGTTTTTCAATAAGGACGGGTAGATTTTGGCGGCCCGTGGCGGCCATCCTGTCCCGGTGACATTTGTCAAATCTACCGTCCATCATTCAGCCACCCATGCCAAATCACCATCGCAAGTTACACGACTAAACAGCGCGTGCAAGTGGTAAAACTTTGTTATCAAAATGAGTGTTCGTTGGTGCAAACATTGCGTGCATTGCGCCCAGTGGCAACCGCTGTGTGGCAGTGTGGCACGTGGTGCCATCCTGCTGGAACCACACGTCTAGGTCCATATGGTTCAATTTGGGCCATAAGAAATTGGTTATCATCGTTCTGTAGCACTCACCGTTAACGGTGACCGCTTCGCCAACGTCGTTTTCGAAAAATTACGCAATTTTTGCACTTTTTTGATAACAAAGTTTTACCACTTGCACGCGCTGTTCAGTCGTGTAACTTGCCATGGTGATTAGGCATGGGTAGCTGAATGATGGACGGAAGAATTGACAAATGTCACCGGGACAGGATGGCCGCCACGGGCCGCCAAAATCTACCCGTCCTTATTGAAAAACCTTAAAAAGGCTTTTAAATCTAAAATTTCATTTAATAAACATGTAGTTACTTGCATATACATTGCACCATATAGAAAAGGAAAACTACTTGTCTATTTATTTATTTCTAGTATTGAAACCATGACAATTGTATAAGTATGATGAATACTCGTATGCTTTTGATATACATAATTGGTAATCTTGATGGCAGTTTTGCAGACCAACAGCAAAGTAAATTTTTCTTTTGTTTTTCCATTTTTTAATGGGTTGTATTTAACTGCACATCAAAAAATACTGATTGTGCATCAAAAAAATACTGAATTGCTAACCTAACCTAACCTTTGGTGTGCAATCAGTTATTTTGATGTACATTTCAATATTTTTTTGATGTACACTTAAAAATATCCCTTTTAAATTTGCATATTCTTTGTTTCAACTTAGCCAAACCCACCTTTAACCCCAACGGCACCCAAGAGCTGCAATTGTTTTGCAGCTGGACGCTCATTTCTTTTGGTTATTGATGAACGCAATGATCACGCAAACGAATTACTTTCTTCTTGCAGGACATGGAAGTGTTGTTTTATCTATGTATAACTTTAAATTACTATGTTTTTAAAGTTTTTAGTGTTTGTGGGCAAGATTAAGAGCTGTTGGTTGCTTAACGGACCCATTTCTATCTGTTCTTTTTTTCGTTTGCACTCTTTTTGCTTTTTCTATTATCTATATATCTTTTCATTGTGTTACTTCCGATTGTCATACATATTAAGAACTGGTGGCGCAATATCATATCAGGTGACAATTTTTCAGATGTGGTGGCAATCTAAAATATAAGATGTTAATATTTATTGGTTTAACTAGAAAATATAAGAAAATAATCACCTTTAAATTAGGGATTATGGCTATATTTATTTTAAAAACCTAAAAAAAATCGCGCACCCAAACTTGCAAAAAACGCACGTATTGAAGTTGACCCAAATCAATAAAAATTAGAAAGAAATCTCTTTGGGGATATCGGAGAACGCATAATAATCATTCTCAGTTGGAAAATTTAAAAAAATCCCTATTTAAATAGCGAAAAACATCGGTTTTGTGAATTTTCGCACTTTGTACGCGATTTCCTAGCAAACAGTGCGCGATACGCGTAAATTGATAAGGACCTTTTTTATAGACCAAGTAATTTTCTACAACTTTTGTCTAAAACTTTTTCTCATATCTCTTTTAGTTTTCGAGATTTTTAGGAAAAAGTAATTTTTTCAACCTTTTCCATTTTTTTTTCGTATGACCCCGGTGACTCACGACCCTGCATTTTTTGTATGTTATTACGGGATCATTAACAAAAATTTTGGTACCGGTTTCAGCTTTTCCTCTAAAATGGCAAAGTTAGAGCTTCGTTGACTGGACTAAATCAGTTCTGGGTGTTGAATTTTTCGAAAACAGCTCAGGTTTGTGGTCACCATCTGAATCTGAATCTGCCAAGCGTGGTGAATTAGTCAGTTCCCACCGTAGTGACAATGATTTGATTTCAATAGAGTATCGCTAAAAGTACGCATAATATACCGAAATATTGCGGATGTCGTAATTATTATTTATCTTAAGGCATATTGTGTTCTCTTTTAATGGTAGTGCACTACAGAGTTTTAACAATGTATGCACTACAGTGTAACGATTTTTGTAGAACCTAATATAGTTATTTATGTGACTGCTGCATAATGAGGGTCATTAAAATACGAATGTGGTTTTATGAAACGAACGAAGTGAGTTTCATAAAAGAAACACATGAGTATTTTAATGACTAATTATGTACAGTCACATACATAACTTTATCTTCATTCATATGATAATATGTCTATTTTATAGTCAGGATCGATGAGCAAACGCCCTAGTTTCCAACATAATCTGGATGTAAAAGTTAGTACTGTCTTAATGACTGACGTTTGTAGTTTTTAAAATCCATAAACAATCTAGACTCGAGTTGATTTCGATTCTCAAATCGATTGTTATAATTTCAGCATCGAATTAAATGTATAGGAATGGAACATAAAATAACTAATCGACTAATTCGATAATCGAAAAAACCTATTAATTTTTACTTTTAAAGAAGACGTTCGAAATTTGAACGTAATAAAAGCTTCGGTTACCGACACTAAAATGTAAACATTTCAATGCAGCCACAGATACTTATATCTAAATGTAGGGCGTTTGCTCATCGCTCCTGAATATAAAATAGACATATTATGGTATGGATGTAGATAAAATAAATAAAAAGAATAATTTATATATCATATAAAATTGTAAATAATCAAGATAATTAATAAATGTTGTATGAGTTTGTGTTTGGCTTACGAGCAAATACGTAATGTAAATTATTTTGGCAAATACATTTTAAGCACAGAGTTATTTTATAATTACACGTAAAAGGCAAAATGAAATAATGTTCCAGGCCATCTTTATCTGAGACAGATTTATCCTCGGAATGTTTTGATTAAAAATGTCGTTGCTTTATATTATGGACATCAAACAAGTGTCCTTGTCTATCAAAATACGTTCGTCTAATCCAAAAATATTTTGCCAACAAGCTATGCGTTTCAACTTTTAATTCTTATCGTGTAACGTCTACGGCATGTAAACGAAACAAAAGATATTTCTTATTTCGCAATGACGTTTATTATTTCGTCGTTAATTTGTAAGTACGTGACTCTTCTTAGCGACCACTACTTAACTTATTTCACTGGCCCGATGTGCCCCCTACCCTATGCGCCAGGGGTCGAGGGTGCGAATCCCACGCAGTAAAACATTTATGCTATTAACATTGGTATTTGTAATGTGCCTGGATGATTATTTTTGTATTAAAAACATCAATATTCTGTAATAAACATATGGCACAGGTGCAGCTTTGAGGTCAAGTGAGGTCAGGTGACATAGCACAACAGTTATGTGGTATTCTGTAAGATGAAGATTTTTGGTTATGTAATAAATTCCAACCAAGTTCCCTATTTAAAGTTTTTACTTTCAATTTATGTTGGTTTGCACATTCCAGGGGATTAGCGAAATTTTCCTACTCTTTGTTGTGACAAAAGTATTGTCAGGGTGCTATAGCTATTTTAGAGCTTGTTTGTGCGGCAGTCCAATAGGCTCACAATGAGGTGCGATTGTGATTCGATTCATCAAGTGAGGCGCAGGCGGGATTGCCGCAATTGTCCGTTAATTCGGGACTGGCGACTGTCATTTGGCACGGAGAGTCATTTTACTTTATTCGAGATAAATAAACTGGGATGATGCCACTGTTCTTTGTTAACGTCACTTTAACTTTAGTTTTTATGATGAGTTATACTGTAACTCAGCCTGTAACTCTCCGGCATTAAGATTTTATATTGTATAATGAAAGGAGCCGAAGTATTATTTATAAGCGATCTGTCAGTTGTCTGCCGTTATTTTGACCTGTTTTAGGTCTAGAGAAGTAGGAAATACAGAATTATCTGTTATTTAATGAATGAATTAGCCCTATTGCAATGACTTTTTTTAATTAATTTAACCAAAAAATCGTACCGACTATTTACCCAAAAAATCTAAGGATTATATAAGCTTAAATAGTAACAACACATTTACAAAACCCATAAACGAGAAGTAAAAATTCAAAAAGAATATTGGTAATAGTCGCCTAGAACTATTCAATAAGACCATTGAACAAGTACACCTTTCGATGAATCCATTCGTACCTACATACGTCCGCGTTTATTCCAAGTTCTTTTTACGACAGGCAATTCTAACGTGTCATTTCATTTAGAGCGTTTTATTCCTGCAGTTTATAAAAATATCCCGAACAAAACCAGGAAGCGTTGAGCGTCCACTTGAGACGAGTTGGTCAGAACACGGAGTATTATTGTTTCTGGTCTTTGACGTCAAATATTTTAAAACAATAATATGAACGGCAGTGGGGCTTGCAATTGTAAAGGGTGGGCTTTCAAGTAGGGAGGGACAGTGAACTTGGCAATATCGATGGTTTAATTAATAAAATATTTATTTTACATCATGTTCTTAACTCTATTTTGGCTTATTTGTGGTAGATCGGAAATACACAGATGCGTAGGGAATTTATCCATATTTAGATAACGAAACAAGTATGTAATTTTTTTTTATCCCTAATTAGATAACAAAACTAGTAGAATGCTGCGCAGTTTGGTAGACAATAATGTATTTTGTTATATTTGATAAGAAAGAATAAATTAAAAAAAAAACAACTTTGTCCCAAAATGAAATGATTGACGTTGCTCAAGTTTTTGACAAGTGTATTTCCAGTAGCTATATTAATCTTGATTGGATCAATTCAAGTAAACATAAGAACAATTGTATCGAATTTCGTTTAACTATGCATTTAAGTTATTTCCTGTCGTTATGAACTTTGGCGTGGAAGCAATGTATGAAGTGACACCAATTGCCTTAATGACTCAAATATAATGAGTCTTATTTCCAAAAGTTATCGAATATCGACAAAACATCGATAGATTTTCGCCATCCATAGAGCAGTGCAGAGAGTAATATTGTGTAGTGCCCGAGGGTAGGGTGGCGTGCCAATCGATACGCACCCCTGTTCGGCCTATGTACCCCTGACACGGCGAGCGAAACCGCGCTCAAGTGTTGAATCGCGCGAACTGGGTCGTTAGTTATGCATCTATGCGTCTAGCAGAAAAACGTGTTTCTTAATGAGAGATAATTTATGTTGTAAGTGGATGCAGTGCCTTTAATTTGTGGCTTCTTCTTATAAGGAGGAGCTAGGTAGTAGATGATTGGTTAAGAGTGTTAAGACTACTCTTCAGTATTTCAAATCTTGGCGGGCATCTATTATTTTTAAATGTGTATCGAGACCCTTAGATCGGTTGGGATTCGCATGGATATATACTTTTAAATTGCATTGAAAAATAATATATTGTAATGTGTACAGTAAAATGCACTTCAACCTACCTAATCTCTCTATTGGAAATAGAAATACATATAATGGAAATCGAATTGAAAGTTTGTTGCGATAATTTGACAGATGAGGGTAGTATTTATCATTTTCTAAATCCAAGACGACGATCTATTCATTCTATCGACTTAAAATAAACATATTTTTAATTGAAATTTAACACAGAAAATGAATAAGAATATCATATCATTGTCTTATCTAAGGGAATTGAATACCAAGTCTTGTTGCCGAGTATAAATATAAAACGGGTTCTTAAAGTGTTCCCCAAAGCCTGAATACGAAATGCGCCGCTATAGAACCACCGCCCGGAGTGCAGGTAGAGCGAAGACGTTTGCATTGTTGGTAGTTTCTAAGGAATTATATCATTTTTATTTGTACAAACAGCACTGGGTTTGCTCTTTAGAAGGTAAACAAGCGTACGGACTCTCTTTAAGTGGTTCCGCGGCGTGTCAAAGCTTGCAATTGAGGTTTCTAGAGCGATATCGTTTACTTCGTGAAGATCGAACCTGTCTTTGAGACAGAAAGATCTCTCTGGATTTGGTGTCTGCTCGGCTACGATGGCCTAATGTGTCATCATTTGTTTTTAGTTGTGGTAGTGGGCACAAACATATTGCTAGCGCGATGCAGAATGTCATTTCTAATTGGCTTATGGCTTTATCAGTGACATAAGATTTAGAACCGTTGTTTACAGGTTTTTTTATGTTGTTGTATGTTGCTGTGTGCAAGAAAATTTGTATTTGTTTATACAATAGTATGTACTTTTATTTTTACCTTTTCTGTTTTAAACAATACTAAATAAATAAGCAAACAGCAGGTTTTCTTAAGAGTTGCCAAAGAAGATTTCATTTATCGCTAAGAAATCCTTGTTTGAAAATGTACTAAAGTTACTTTCCCTCTTGTTCTCGAGGGAACTGGTATTCTGAGGCTTGCGTAGGTTTAACGCGTCGGCGTTAAAACTCTGACCTTTTAGTGCCATTTTTAAGCGAAAATGGATACAATAATAATAAATAAATAATTATTATACAAACGAATTAGAAGAAAATAATATACAAGATAAATTAAGCTTTATAATAATTATAATGTGTAGGAAGTAAGACAATTAGCCCAAGGCTGTTGCATTTAATGTATCTTCGTCATCGTATACGAAATTCTTCCTGCGTCGCGACCGTGCTTTAGACTTTAGCTCTTGAAATGTCAAAATGCAACAAAAGCCTCCCGACTCAAGCATTAGAGATTATAGTATTTAAAAACAAATACCGATTCCATTACAATGCTACCTAGATAATAACATTTAATCAGATAGATATAAAAGAAGTTTTAGCTTCCTTAGAGCTATTGAATTAATTTTGAATGGTAATACGGCTAAGTTTTTCAATTTTGTCTGTGATTGAAGTTATTGGCACCGCCGCGGTTATTGAACATCCAAGCCTTTATGAGTAATATTAAACCATAATTTAAATAAAATCAAAATCAAAATCAAAATATTCTTTATTCATGTAAACTTGTATCAAGTATTTATGAATCGTCAATTACAGAGTGACTCTACCACCGCTATCGGAATGCAGTCATCTGCCGAGAAGAACCGGCAAGAAACTCGACAGTTACTCTTTTTCATCGCCATGTTTGTTTACAATTTGTTTGTTACAATTACTGATTAGTTTTAGAATACCAAGCCATACAGTATAAAGTATAAGAATGAGACTATAATCTAGAAAAATCCGTGAGCCCTGGAAGACCAGTGCCCAAAGGTGGCACCTGCAGCACAAGTATGACGTATGTGCCAGCCATAATTTCACTCAACCATATCAATAGTGCAGTTTAATCATAATGTTAACTAACGTTGGAAATAGAAATCAATAAATAATTATCTTTGAGAGTGATGATTTGCGCAGGATGGCTGGATGCGAGTAGCCAAAAATCGAACAAAGTCGCGAGCATTAGGAGAGGCCTATAAGAATCAGTGGATTGCGAAAGGATGATGATGTGATGTGGACGTTATTTATTTAGCGCTATCTAGCCCAGACTAAGCATAGCTTAAATTGCGACCGTGGATAAAAATTACTTTACAATTTATTTAGGAATATCTTTACAGACTTACACAAACAGGCACATATTCATAGATACAAATGTCCTAAGCTGTTTTACAAAAGTAAATTAATAAAATTGCCATTCTAACTGAATGACTAGAAGCTAGTTTAAAATGATAATGTATAATAGTTAGCTGCTGTTCCCTTTGTAGTGCAAAAACGACACAACTATGTTACCCATGTTACCTTACCGTCTAATGTAAAATTCAAACGTAACATAAAATAAAAGCTGCTTCTTTAACTGCATTTACATTTTGGCATTATGTAAATTTTCCGGTAGTGAATATTCTCCTTTAAATGTACGTTAGTAAAAATTCTAGCTTTTACCCAAAGTCGATGTTCGTTCAGACGTATTGTTAAATATGCTGACATCAAGGAACCTTAAGTAAAACTGGAAGGATCATGACGAACATGTAATTCAAGATGAGACTGTGACCTTGTTAGTTTTCGGTACCTGTCTGTCTCTCTCTAACTCTCCTCACAACCACCAATATACCAGTCTAAAAATTAATATCCACATTTTCCAAAGCAATTAATCTGCCACCTACACAAGACAAATATTTTAGTGACGCTTTGTGTTTTAATGTGTCTAGATGTCATTCGTAGTTGAGTTTATAATATTTGTGATACATTAGTTTTTTTTATATTTACAAGAAGACGTGCTGAAGCTACTCTCTGGAGCAATAATTAAGAGACCCCCCCCCCGCAAAAAAAAACTTACGTTGGGCTCAAATCATAGAACGTGATTAGTTCCAAAATTAATTGCAATTTAGTGTGTTTCTTCCAGTTTTTCTATGAGTTCTTTGGTTGACATCTATGTGTAGTTATGTTGTGTAGGTGCGCACAACCTTTGCCGTTTGTTTATTTAGACTTGCGCTACTTCGTTGTCGTTTTCAAAGCAAACCCTTTGCAAATGGACTTGATTCAACGCTCAACCATTCCAAACGTAAAACAATTTATTTCTTTTTGCATTCGCCAGATGAAAGCAACGAACTTTCTTTTTTCTGCGGGTGGAAACTTCGCATGCGATGCAAAAGATAAACGACCTTACACGAAGCACTTATTAAAACATCCTTCATTTTTTTTCTTCAAAAATTCTCCCCTTCGTTCATACCTACCGAAATTGGAGCTGTTAACGAAATTTATAAGTGCGATAAAAGCGTTTATAGTATTTAAACTTGTGGAAAATTCTCTTAGAAAATCGTCACGGGAGAATGTTTCCATTCGAAAAGTTTTTAGAACTCAGTCCTTTGACAATTATACTGGTTATAACAAAAGATAAAGACTTTTTTATATTATTTATATAACTGATAACTAAGTTATTTCACAGTATTTTGTTCTTCTTTTTCTTTCGTGTGATAATAACTTATTTTATAATTTGTTATCGGTATTTTTCAAGTTGCCTATTAAATTCTCTGACAAGACTTGTTTTATTATTATTATTTTTTTTTATTATTAATAGCGGCTTAGTGTTTCCACAGTCACTGCGACCAATTCTGATCTATTGTGAACGCCACTTAAGACTTGTTTTAACTAATAAACTAATGTAATTTTAAGATAGAATTCGTAATTGACAGTTAAATAAGCTTGACACTAAAAAAATTATGTGTCCTTTTATTCTGCTGCTACTAATATTTTTCTAGCAAAATCGTTTTAAAGATGCGAGTATGTGATCCTGTGCGAGCATTACCCATTGAAAGGCATTGTGCCCCGATGGGGGAGATATAGATCGGATTTCCCATAATAACTCGGTAAATCGAGCAGCTATTCCACTTAAAGAAGTGTCAGGTTTCATTGAATTTAGGCATGGCCTTTTTAATTTGAAGATTCAATTCTTCTTGCTCTAATTATTTTTTCTGCTTTGTTTCTGCATCAGAGAGGGTTTCGAATCTTATTGTTCTTTTTTTGTAGAATTTCGGTTAGGCAGACTAATGCCTTGAATATGTCGGTAAAATTACCTATCACGCTAAATAAAATCACTAAGCCGATTTCAATGAAACTTATCACAGACACAGATTGTGGAAAAGGACGTAGGCTACTTTAAACGCCGGGTGATGCACACTTCCCATGGGATAACATAAATAAAAGTCCGCGTGTGAAAGCGAGTCATTTTATAAATAAGAATTATATAATGAAAAAATCCTGTCCTACAGCGAAACTTCATTAAGCTTAGGTTTTTGTAATTCAGTAAGACAATATATGTACATCCCAATTACAATTTTGTATTACAGTTGATTATTTTGTTGATTATTTTTTGGCCCTCCCACCTCGTCCTTTCCAGTTGTTATTTTAGGACGTTGAGCATTACACATTCAGAAGTAAATAGTCAATTGGATCGCCCTCAGCTTAATGGTACTTGTAGAACCACATTATAGTTTACGAATTACGAAGCCGAAGCAGCTCTGGTATTCTGATTTTATAATTATAGCTAGAAATTCAAAATAAACATGTTTATTCAATCTTAAAGCTTATAATAAAGGCATAAGGCAAAATATCCTTTATACATGCGATATAAGTAGGCTTTTTAACTAAGGTGGCGTTGGAAACAACATTAACTTCTTTCAACTACAGTTTTACAACGATGCTTATTCTTTATCCAATACTGAAATCAATAATGGAATGGAGGTTATGACTGAAATTTACGAATGCTAGACTAATTTTAAAGGCATTAACCTACCATTAGTAATGCCTAATTACTTGAGCACATAAACCAATCGTCTGCACGCTATGTTTCGTTAATGTTAGGTATTAAGAATAAACATTTGTCAAGTTTTTTGATGCTAGATTATGTATAGACAGTGTGCTTACAGGCACACACAGGCCACCTGATGGTAAATTGCCACTGCGGCCTATTCTATTGAGAGACTCTTAGCCAAGAAGAGTCGGTTAATGTGCTGTCAATCTGCTCTTTTGATCTTCGAGCCTTTGATTTCAAATGTACTGCCTTCAACATTAATATTGTCGAAACACAGTCAAAGCTGCTATGAAGGTAGTTTTCAACTGTGTAGATAGCCAGTCAGATTCTTACAAAGTTCTTCTGCAAAGCGAACGTTTTAAATAATAAGTGAATTAATAAAGATTTTTCTTTTGTTCCAGATTCATGGTCTAAGCCAGGAATGCAGGTAAGATTCCTTTATTTAGTTCTTTTTAGTAAGCAAGGTAAGGTAAATACTCGTATAATAATATAGGGTTCTTCAAAGAGGGTTGGTTACATAATATTTCGCTTGGTAACGCCTCCTGCCACGTGCCGCACTCCAACCAGTGATTGGAAAGTTTTTGGGCAACAGAGACCTGCCTCGATATTGCAAATACTCTAATGGAATACGTATGAAAGATATTGGTACTTTCTGGTTCAAATGCTGTTAGAATACGACCTTTTGGAGTTGGGAGACGCGGCAGTGATGACTTACACACAAACAGATAAATAATGCGTTGCTATTGGTTGCCAACGTTACGGACAAGGTCAATTCCAAAAGGTATTATCCTAATAGCATTTGAATCGGATAATAGCAAGCTTTAATTAATTATCATTTGCTGTAATGTGTGTCCGAAATTGTACAAACATGAAAATTATCCGAAAAAAATTAGATTTAGTTGCCTACTTTTAGGAATATAGGCAGCACAACGAAAGAGAATACGAGTACTAACAAATTTTGGTTTACTGCTATAAATTAGAATTACATTAGAATCCACTTGCTACTTTGCTTGGTTAACGAGGACACATAAAAAGTAAATATTCTAGTGTACATGAAGATATTTTATACAATATGTTTCAAACATCTGATTAAAATGCATAGTCTAATAAAACCTGTAGGCTTATGTTCTAATTTATATACACGTCAAATTTCATTTATCGTGGAAAATAACTTTATCGTTTCTTCTCGGCGAATATTTTTATAGGCGTTTAAAAAATTTGAAATGGTTGTCGTAAACCGGCGACAAGACCGGTGTCTACGGAAAGCTGATTTCCTGCACGTCTAGACGTCCCCTACGCCAAATCACGTTTAGGCCGCAATTTAGGGACGTACCGACTAGAGATGTGCCGGGTCACACTGACTCGAGTACTGAGTCGAATACCTAGCAGGTACTCAGTGGTTTCTGATATTTACGCGATTACTACTCATTAAATAAAAACGGATCAAATTGCAATATACTACTACATTTTATGAAACCTGACGTTTCGAGCAGTAGTTTTCAGCAGTCGTGATCACGGGGAAAGACTCAGGTGTTATGCGTTAAAAGAATATTTAAATTGTTATATTTTCTTCCTATTGTTATTGTTATAATTGCTGTATAGCAGGTACTCATGAATTCAAGTACATAAAATACTGTATTTGGATCCACAATACTCGTATATTGCGCGGAATTCGAATCCTATAGCAACACTTGTTGTAAACGTGAAATTAGCCTCGCAAGAGGCTAGGATGGCTCCGAAGAAAAAAGTATGAAACTTCTTCATACATAAGTGCTAGATTTGTGGAGAAATATTAAGTATTCAAGTATTCACTTAAGTATTCAAATATCCGTGCTAATACTCGCATACATGTCGAAGTTTTCTGACTCGGGTCGTAATTCGAATATTTTTTAAATTAATACCAATAATACCAAAAATAGACGACTCAGCACATCACTAGTACAGACGTACATGATGTGTGTATGGAAACGTCTTTAAGTCAATGACAGTTAGGTTGCAATTTGCATGCTCTAAAGTGGCGTGCGTGTGTGTCGGGGTGGGCAGTTCGTACTCTTCCACAGACTAGGAACTCTTCTAAAAGTTATGTATGGGTGGTTAAATAAAAATCAAGGGCCAAAGTCGTTTTCTAGGCAATACATTTCAGTGAACGTAGTAGGTTATGGATACCATTATAGATTACACTTTCTTGGTGCCTTAGAGCGCTTTTCAAAGGTAGGTACTCGAAGAATACATCTATTAAATAACTAGCTGTGCCCGCGACTTCGTCCGCGTGGAATAGTGACTTTTCGGGCAGCATATTTTTATATTATTTAAATAACAAATACCGTCCTTACTGGGTAGCTAAATTACTTTACAGCAGCTCTGTAGGTATACGATATGTGACGTATGGCCATCGGGAATGAAAGCATACAGGCTCCTAGGATTGCTAACCCGTGTCAGAGCCACATACAACTGACCGTGCGAGAAACAGCTGATACTTAGATCTACACCCACAACTTTCATCGTCTGACCTTGGGCTTTATTAATTGTCATCGCAAAACATAGGCTGACTGCAAAAAGTGTTAAGCTGTGTAAACTAAACGTACAAATTTTATGAAACAAAAGAATTGCTAGAATAAGTAATTAATAACCTGAGCTTATAAACTTGTACTTAAATAAAGAAAATCAAGAAAAGAATTGCCTAACCTATACCAAATACTTATAAATTATTCATATATACAAACCCTAAATAAAAAATTAAGATAAGTATACCAAATATCAAGGAAAGAAATGCCTAACCTATAACAAATGCTTACAATAAATAAATAAATATAAATAAATAAATATCTCTGGACATTATTCACACATCGCCATCTAGCCCCAAACTAAGCATTAAGCTTGTGCTATGGGTGCTAGACAACGGATAAAATTACTTATATACTTTTTTTTTTTTTTTTTGTAAATACATACATATTATACATAGAAACACCCAGACCGATACAAACAGACATGTTCATGCACACAAATGTTGGTACCGTGCGGGGATCGAACCCGCGACCTCTGGTGTAATAGCCGACTTCTCGCCCATTACACCAATGGCTCGACAAGACGACGGGAAGAAATAATTACCCCTGGTACAGCTAGGTGAACTAGGGTGAACCACGGGAAAAAAGAAAAGCCCCTGGTACACCCAGATATCTTGGGGTGAACTATGGGAAGAAATAATTGCCCTTGGTACACCTGGGTGAACTACGAAGGTGGACCATGGGCAATGACTGCAATATTTATTTACAAATTAAAGAAAATTAAGAAAGACAACCTAACCTACAAACCCTTAAATATAAATAAATGAAATATCCAAACTGTCAGTATTCAAGTAAATAGCAATAATCGAATGCAACTACCTATTCGCCATACTCTCAGCGCGCTTTACATACGGACGCGCAGCTCAGGCGCGAGGCGTGTACCTTTATATTGACATAACTTTTTTATTTATGAACCGATTGACATGAAATAAACACTAAATGTTAAGTGAAGCTTACCACAATATATTAGTGAAAACCGCATCTCAATCGAATAAGCCGTTTCTGATATTAGCGTGCACAAACACACAGACAAACAGACAAACAGACAAAAAATTTTTTAATTAAAATTTCGGGTTCGGTATCGATATAATAACAACCCCTGCTACTTTTTTTTTATATATTTCCATTGTACAGACACCACTTTTTTACAAATTTATTATATGTATAGATATTAGCAATGATTGAGCGATATTCTACATAATAAACTGTTCATTTATTTTAGGTACCCATTACCCTAATTTTAGGTCACTTTTTGATAATTATAACAAGAAATATAGGCTTTCTTATTAATGTCCAATGCTTTTATTGTGTTATTGTAAATCAGTAAAGCGACTTTTAATTACTATTTGGTCATCCTAAATTACCATGGCTGGTTGCAACTATGAATAAAAAAAAAACTAAGAGAAGTGCAGTCAAGAGTGCAGATTGTAGCACAAAATAGAGGAAACTACTACGAAACAAATGAAATCAAAAGTAGTTTTCTGAATTCTCGACCTCTGAATTCAGTTTAGTAATAAAGTTAGTTAAGAACAACATTCCATTGAATTTAATTGTAAACTGCTGAATTTGATACAAGTTTTAATCGGTCATCGGTTTGATACAGGCGTTGTTTCTACAAACAAGTTTTGCTTTGAATTAATGAATGCATGGATTGAATAAGAAACTAAAGTAGGTAAATGTATTAAGTGAAAAAGTAAGCCTAGGCTTATGATGGTAAACGTGGCGATAGGGAATAATATGGCAAACGTGGAGTTTTAGTTACAAACATGATGATGGTAATTTTAAGAATGAAATAAAAACACGGTAATTATGAAGGTCGACGTCATACTTTAGTATCTAATAAACGCCACTTATTTTGTTGCCAGTAGAAATGTTTGCCCCCTTGTGATGTTTAAAAACATAAAGCCTTTTCATTATCGTTTTGTTTACCCTTTGCAATTACACGATAAAACCGAAACGAAAATAAATCAAGATTTACAGAAAAATATTTTGCATGTGTACAAGGTAAATATTCAAAATGGCCGGCGGCATGACTGGGAGTGGCGGCAAACATCGGGTCGGCCCGTCAAAGCGTACGACGTACACGTGAATTTTACTTTTTTCTGGATGAATACAATGAATAGGTATTTCGTTTATAAAGGTTTCATTTATGATATTTGGCTTTGGGTTTGGAATGGCATGTTCTCTAGTGTTTTTGTTTATGTTAGCAAATGTATCTGTTGAAGCAATGAGAATGTAGATTGAATGTAAATTAGACTCAATACCATTTTTATTTATAAAGTTCTGATCAGTCAATCATATCCAGTCCAAAAAGTCCAGTCAGAAGTCAGTCCAAAATTGGGCACCAATTTTTTCAGTCCTTCTGGAGGCATATTATGTTGAAATAGTATTCATACTAAACTCTGAATTAGAAACAACATAGTACATTTTTAACGTATTACTCATTGAGACATTATACCTCAGTATACAATAATATGTCCATACGATAAACAGAAGCTACTAAGTGAGATTCGAACCCAAGACCTTTGACGTATCCCGAAAGTCAATCACTGCCACACCCAGAGGTAACCACAATGCCCAGCCACGTTCGGTTCCCCGGAGCCGTGGCCCTTTGTTTGAGAAACGGTGCTGAGGTAAATATTCAATATGGCTGGCGGCACTCGCCTATTGTCGCACAACGATACTCAATTAGCTAACGTAGTACTCGTATTTTGGGCTATTGTTAGGAATTCTGAACGATAGAGGCTTTGTGTTTAAATAATATTTTGAATGCGTATTCCGGGGATATGAGTTAAATTTTTGCTCGGGAAAAATTGAATAGGAATTTTCGATCACCAAGCATTTGGTTAGTGATGATTAAGTCTGTACTCATATTACTAATAATTGTGTCGATGACGATTGATTTCAACGAAGGGAATTATTTATGAATCCACTAAAATTCCGGCTACAGCGACAAATCTTGCGCAGTAATATCAAAGAATATTATAATTTGGTTTTACAGAATAAATAATAGCCCACGCCTAACCCCCTTAAAGCACACTTACAAATTTTTCACTGAAAGGGAAACATAAGTTTGAACAAATGGACCTATATGAGCCATTATACAAGTATATAAAACTTCCATCGACGTCCATACTTTTCCGGCAGCATACACACAATAGAATTATTGAACATTCCCGCTCATTTAAAACGGTCACCCGGCCTTCAATAGCGTGCATATTCCAAGATTAGACTCAATGGCCAGAAGGACTGTGACAATGGCGGACAAAGCGGTGCTGAATGCATAAAACTGGTTATACAGCACACACTCACTGGTACATACGTCTGCAAGCAGGGTATTGAGCGACTTACAAAAGGTATTGTTATCCAGCCAGGACTAGTTTATCTCATATCTATTTGTGAGCCGGAGTGGTTACGCGCTGATACCGCACGAAACGTCTAGATTGCGTTACAGTGAGATACAATGGCTGATGTGACGCGATGCCTCTGAATGGCTTAATCTCAAGACGAATTAAGTTAACTTGGCTTGGCATCGCAAGATTAAGTTGCGTTACTATTTTGATCTGTTATGATATAGTTTGGTATGATTGTTACAATCAGTTCAAGGGGATTACAATGCAAATTACTTATGTCAAAATGTTACCAATTACTGAACACAATCTAGAATTTAGAAAAATCACTTTTTGTGACATACTGAATTCTATTCAAGTGAAACCGACTATAAAAATGTAGTTATTTATTTTGTTCAGAGATAAATGTATATAGTAGCAAAAGATAATGTCAATCAAATTTTTGGAACGACATCTGATACAGTAATTTTATCAGATTTTCACTCAGTCGTAGTCGTATTGATCAGTGACAACGTAGTAGACATGCCAAATCGAAAGATATCTCGTGGTCCATCGGAATTATTAAATATAGTTTTCGAAATAGCTGATAAGTTTAATATGAGAGACATTGATTATACTCTTAGTTATGGTTACGAAGATATAGATGATTACGTTGATGGAATTTTTAAAGTGTGTATACGAGGAGAAAGAGAAGGACAAAAAGTAAAGAAAAAGTTCTTTGTGAAATGGCACAGTGATCCAGACCAGCGGTTGACTTTCAGTGCTGCGTATCAACGGGAGTTTTTATTCTATCAACTTATTGTGCCGAAATATGTGGAATTGCAAAGTGCCTTCAAAGTTATTGAGGGATTGAAAATGAAATTTCTCAACTGTGCTCTTGCAAGAGCAGAAAGGGGCAAAGAGGCTATTGTTGTATCGGATGCGACAGAGGACGGATTCATGTTTCATGACAGATTTCATAAGTTAGATCTAGACCACGTTGCGCTGGCAGTGAAAAATTTAGCGAAACTACATGCTTTGTCTTTTGTGTTGGAAAAATCTCGGCCGGAAGAGTTTGAGAATATAAAAGAATCATGTCGCACTGATGTGCAATATTCAGATACAGAGAGAATATTTGGATGCATGGTCTCATATTTCAAGTCTTCCGTAGACGTTGTCGCAGATTCAATTTTAAGAAGAAAATTACAGAGCTGTGCGCCAATTATTCTAACTATTTTGAATAGATGTGTTATGCCTAAGTGCTCTTATTGCGTAATTTGTCACGGAGATTGTTGGAATAATAATATATTCTTTAAATACTACGTAAGTTTCAGATTTTTTTATCTTACAATTACCGTTAAAACCGAGTTTGTTTTTGTTTTTCTTGTTATATTTAATAGTGTTTAATATTTTTTCTGCAACTGCCTGGATAGATTAGATTATAATATTTTAGCTGTTGTACAAATTTGGAAGAATTGTAATACAATAAACAGACAAGTTATTATTTTTAAAGCAAGCGTAATTTTTTTAAATGTACTTAACAATTTTGACACAGTTTTTTCGGTTTTTCAGACATTCCCATTGTGATTTGAAATTAAATATATCTGTAGTTTTCCGTTAGTCATACATGTATATTAACAAAAGTAATTTTGATAGGCAAAAAACTATACTTCAAAACATTTTAAATAATAAACTAAAAAACTCTTTTCAGAGAAAAAGGCCGGTGGATGTTATATTCATAGATTACCAACTAGTAAGATACGCATCGCCGGTCACCGACTTATCATACTTCATATACATGTCTACAGATCAAGAATTTCGGTCCAAACACTACGACAGAGTCCTTTCATTATACTACGAGACAGTAACAGCTGTTATACGCCAATGCAATTTAGACGCAAAAGAAATATACCCAGAGAACGTATTCCGACAACATTTGAAGAAGTATTCAGTGTTTGGTTTAATAGAAGCTTTGGTATCAATGAAGATAATTACAGCGGTACCAGAGGAAGCTCTTAAAATGGCGGACATGAAATACTGTCTAAGCGAAGACGAATCGTGTGGGGATGAGTTGCAGAATCACAAATTGTTTGTGGAGCTAGTTAACGGTTTGGTTGAGGATTTTTTTGCGAATGACTATTTGTTAGATGCTGTTCTTAGATAATTAATATGAAAATACTCTAGTGTTTAAATTGTTTAAAAAGATTAATTTATGTTCCTAGTGCTGATTGTTACTTCAGTAATTTTCGAAATGATAAGATTAGTATTTTTTTATGTGCAAATCTTTGCGGAAAATAGTGTGTCACAATGTTATGTAAATTCAGTTTGTTTTGATATCTACAAGCCTAAGATCGTTTGATTATGATTAGATTTGTGATACTCTCGTCGATTTTGACAGTATCATAGAAGTTCTTGAGCGATTTGCGTGCCCGTGATCTGATCTTAAAATCTGATCACAAAGTATAGTCCAATGTAATATTCCGAGGAAAAATCTCCCTAGTAACATCAGTTGTCCCTGGAAAGGAATTAAATTCTTCGTCGCTGCAGTTAATTGTCTGTAACAAAGGTTTTTCTCTGAATCTCGGATGGGACGGATGAAAATCTTTGTCGGACTGGAAATAATGGCCGCGAGAGCAGATGGCAGTGTTTAACAGTCTTTGTTGCTGTTGGGATTAAAAGATATTTAATAATTTCAACATTGCACTTTCTCTTGTTCTGTATGATTAACTGCTCCGTTAATCTGCTGGCTGATATTCCAAGCCACTTATGCAGATGTATTACGATACTGTGTAATATTCAATAGTATATTTATAACTCATTATTTAGGGTAAGTGAAACCTCATGGTTTATCTTTCGCTGCTTAATAATTCTACTAGACTCTAATGAGCAATACATTGTCTTAATTATAATAAGATATTATTCAGTCAGATCTGTCACATTGAATTCAGTTACAAGTTGTTTTGACTGCTTAATACAGAAGTGTAGTATTAATACCACACGACCTAGTTTAATTAGTAGTATTAGCATACTAATACTACGTCACTTAGTACGTCATAGACGTAGCCCGTAAATCATATGAAAAGTACCAGAAGGTCGGTTGAGGAAAAAAATATGGACTAAAACAATGACAAATCGAACAATACACTAAAGAAAAGAGAATAACGGAAAAATCTGTATACTATAACTGACTTTCTACACAAAAAGCCTATATATAAATTAGAATAGCTGCAAATATTGCAATATACATTGATGATATCGACGGCCCCCCCGAATAAACGTGCAAGAGCTATAGCACAAAATTTTTTTTTTTGCTTCTTTGGATGCGGGACGAAGTCCTGCACCTTCTTGAATTTTTTGGTAATTTTTTAACAATAAACACCGAAGATAATATAGCTTCAAATATGGTTATTCTAGGGAAAAAACGTGTAAAAAAATTACCCGAATATTGGCGTATTAAACCTTGCAGTCAAGTTTTATACACGATTATTAATGTTATGGTCGTTTACACGTTTCTTCGTGTGAAAAGCAAAACGAAAAACTATCGCAATCATTCATTACACGTTATGGAGGGGCGCGGGGAGTTTTGCGAATTGACATTGCACATTCAAACAGCCGGTCAGGCGTGCGGTGTACAGTGCACTTACACTTATATATTTCTTACCTATTCACACGAATAAACGTGCAAAGGACTATTACTCGATCAGGAATGTTTCTACTACACTAGAATATAATTTTAAAAGGATTTTTTCCGAATTACATGAAAACTATAAATATTTTCCATATTGTTGTGACTTATACTAAAACCTATTTTTTTTTCTTTGATTTCGTCATACATTGTACAGGCATATTTAAATACCACGTTGAAATATTCACATTTTTACGTTTTTAATTTCTCCTGAAAAGTTGATAAATTTCCTTTGCACGTTTATTCGGGGGGGCCGTCGATATTCTAACACTATTGTGCGAACACACACCACTAAACGTATATGTCTCTTTGTCCTGTCGTATTCGCAACTAAGTTTGTGTTGAGTTAATATCTGAATGTTATGATGAGATGAGTCTAGTTTTTAATCAACGTCGTCGTCGCTGGAGGCAAACTCACTGTAAATTATAATGACATCGCCGGGAGAGGAATCTTGAGGTTGTTATAGACTCCCCTGACAAAGCCCAACAGAATTATTATGGCGTTAAGAAACGAAGAAGAGACGTCTATTTATTCTTATTTTTTTAAATTCTGCTTCGTGTAAGCTAATTTACTCTATTTTGTAGAAGTTGTAGAGCACTTATTTAAATATGATGATGCTTTTCTCTATAATATACATATTATATATTTTCTTGATACCTTATTTTATAATCAAAGACATCGCTTTGCATAACCAAAGTCAGTTGAAAGGTATACAAGAATAAAAATATTAAAAAATAAAGATAAAACTGTGACTTTAAAACAGCTGTAATGGGGTGAGGTTGAAGATTAAAGCTGTAAGCGTTATCACACTTTTTTCAAGCCGCTTGTTTTGCGGGACGGTGTATTGTTTGTCCTACCACCCTTTCTTGTCCAGGGTCGTAGCTATTGAAAACGTTTGTTCCAACAAAACAAAGGAAAATATTGTTTAAAAAGAAATAAAGTAAGTCACGAAGTTTGATGCTGAGTAAATGGCGTAAGTCCATCTTGTTGGAGGGTAGTATTACTTACGCTTACTTACGCTTTCACCTTTCTGAGATAGATGGCGCAATCTAAAGTATCACTTAATTGCGCTAGTAGTACCTATATAGAAAATCGAAGCGGAATAAATTCAGATCTTAATGATCTAAGTTTCGATATGTACGACTGGTTTGATTGCCACGGAATGGGGTGGTTCGGTTCACAGATTTTTCTATGAAGATTCCAATATTCGGAAGACAAAAAGTTATCAGAAACAAATATGTGGCACTCTGTTTTGCCTGTAATCTTTGACTTTAGATGTTGTGCGTAATACACAACATTTTTATCTCTCTTATCCTTACATGTGTTGTAATAACTACTTAGTTTGAAGATTTTGTACAATTCGACAAAACCGGCTTCATGTTTGTTTATAAGTTATACCTACATATTAAAACCAAAGTTGGTTTAGTTATTATTTGTGGCTAATAATATTTAAAATAACATTTTAAATGGAGTTTGTCAATAAAATAGAGACAGACACTATTGAGTTCTTTTACTGGGAAGTGTGTCGTCATGCTGTCGGCTTGTCTAATCACTAAACTTTCAAAATAAAATGGTTTCCTTATCAACATGAACGTAACAGCTTGAAAATATTAATGAGTTTGTATAATATCTCCAAGTTTTTTAGGTAGGTACTAAAATTGACTATCAACTTTATTCTGTCCTAATTCGAGGCATCAGTTTTCCGCTCGTCATAATGACGTCGTCTTCTTTTGGCCTTATTAAAATTACATTATAAATTATGTTTTATTTATTATTTCAGTATCATCTTTCCTACAACTGTATGATGTTATAGCATTTTAATTTTAGGTAAAGGTCAATATTTCAAGTCTAGTTAACATTGCCCGGCAAATCTTTTCACCTCGTCACAATAAGGTTTCGTAAGGTCGTCTAACATTAGAAAATATAATGATCTTTCGTATTACCAGCATTAGATAAATGTTTTTGCATATATTCTTAGCTAGTTATTCTTGGTAGCACCCACGTCAACGTCAGAATCATATCAAATTCTGTTGCTGTTATATTCGAACAATTACAATAGGCTTTACTTGAAATGTTGACGTAGTTATAAATATTTTTATGTGATTTATGTGTATATTAAATATGTGATTTACATAGCTCATATTTTCACATTTTAAATATTTATATAGCACCATCTTTTGATAAATTTTAAAGTTGGTTGTAAGCTTTTAACCTAAGTATCCGTTCAATATTAAAGTGGGTTGGTGTATGTTAAGGTGTGGGTTATTATTTTATCGGTTTGCCCAGCGTTTGTGGTTAGTTTATATTATGGTACCCACATCAATGTCATCATACGTCATTTGTTCAGGTAGCACTGTTTACTATGCCAGAATTGTCTGATATATTACATATTTCTGTTGTTTTGTTTATATTGTATATAGCCTTCCGCCCGGTTTCACCCGCGCGCAATTTCTTTTTTCAAATATCCTTCCTTTCCTCCCACATCTCCAGGATCAAAAGTACCCTATGTCCCTCGGGGATAGTTTAGCTTTCCAACAGTAAAAGAATTATTCAAATCGGTTCAGTAGTTTCGGAGCCTATTCAATACAAACAAACAAACAAACAAACAATCAAACCTTTTCTCTTTATAATATTAGGTATAGATTTTTTTCTGGGCATAAATAATTTATTTCTTCAAGGCTCGAGCATATCTACATCCAATGGATATTGTTATGCAACTTATGCAAGTAATACATATTAATAATACCTAATGTGAGATTAGAACAAATGTGCCTGAGGTAGAAAAATACGTTAGTCTTCAGATGTCTTTGAAGTAGGTATCCCTGTGAATCCATTTGTTTATAATATTGTTTTCTTTTGTGTACAAATAGTAGCCATTTTACCGTAAGTCAATAAACACGACTGGGAATTGGACATCCAAGGATGAAAGTACACATAAAATCTATTGCGACAAAACTACAAACATTCATATTTGACTTGAATGACGGGTCAATATAGATTTGGGAACATAGTTACCTATTTATAACCTCATATTTATTTTACATAAAGTAAAGGCTTGAATGTACCGCATTTATAAAAATAAGATTTTGTAAGAATACTGACTAAATCGATAGGTACCTCATATCCCTACTTTTGATATGATATACAAATATAGGTACATGTAACTAATTAAGTGTTTATTAGTAGGAAAAAAAATAAAGACAGAAAAAGAGAGATACGAGTAAAACATTGATTTTCTATTCTCGCTGCACTTTTAAAAAGAAAATAAAAATCATTTCTGTATTCTAAAACCGCCGGCATTGTATTGTTTTACTGGCGTAGACGGAATCGTGTAGGTAATTTTCGCTGTCTTTTTCACACATACGTCGCACTAACGGGAAAGAAATAAAACCAGTAGATTTATGTTGAGTCCGACTGCCTTCAGGTGAAAATTGAAGTCAACATACGTATAAATAACGGGTAATTACCCCGTAGAGGTTCTGGGGTAATTGAAAAGTGCCACGTCTACTTTTAGTACTGCGGCGGGAGTTGATGTAAAACTTTCGTGAACTAAGAAGATTATGTAGTTTTTAAGAATTGAACTGGAATGGTTGTGAGTTTTTCTAGAGTTTTATTTCATTTTCGGAGAGCAATTAAAGTTGAGGGCAATTAAAGTTATTCTATAACTTCTTCGAGTTCCATACCGACTACGACTATGCGAAAGAACATTCTTCATTCAATAATACCCTAGAACTATTGTGACAACTTAAAACATATTATCATCTGTCTGTTGTTTAGTTTGGTACCTTAGCAAACAATTGCGTCCGGAGCCATATTTACTCCATCTATAACATCAAACAAGTCATCAAATTGCATTTGACACTACAATGTAGGATTTTGATTTTCTAGTAGTATTTAATCCCACACATACAGTATGTAGGTATGTATTATCCGATTCAAATGCTATTAGTATAAGACCTTTTGGAATTGAGCAAAAAATGACGTCAACTGCACTTGGCAACCAATAGCAACGCATTATTTGTCTGTGTGTGTGTGTAAGTCATCACTGTCGCGTCACGTAATTTGAAAAGGTCGTATCCTAATAGCATTTGAAACAGATAGTACTACTATTATACATAATATACATATATACACGTACATACTGTATGCCTATACATTAATTAATTATTCGCAATAGAAAATGCTCCGCAACACGTTCACGGCTTATCCTGAATAAATTGTCCCGACCCGCGCCTGCAGCGGAATCCGTCACGCACGCCGCGAAATTAAAACTTGCAGGTGTAAAGGAAACAATTTGGAGGCAAATTAACATTTACACAATGACAACCCGGTAGTGAGGCAGGGGCCTCTCCGACCCGACCCGCCCTTTGTTCCCCAACTAGAAGGGTTAAGTTAAACGCGCCTCTTAACCCTGCGCTCGCTCGCGAACATATGTTCAACAATATTTTTAGCCCGCTTTCTCGCGACACTTTGTTGTAGACGGTTTGCTCTTTTCAAAACATTTTGTTGCGGCACACCGAGTCGAATTCGCGTCGTCCTTGTATCTTCTTTAAAAGATTTTTTTTGAGTAAAGAAATGCAAATATTGACTTGATACATGCAGGAACACGAGAGCAGAACATACACTAAAAGTTTTATTATTTGGGTACCAACCCACAATATTTAGTCATATTCAATACTAGCGGGCGTCCGCGGTTTCAACCGCGTGGTTTCCGTTCCCGTGGGAATATCGAGATATCCTTTCTTAGCGGATGCCTACGTTATAACATCTACCTGCATGCCAAATTTCAGCCCGATCCGTCCAGTGGTTTGGGCTGAGCGTTGATATCTATCTATGTCAGTCAGTCAGTCAGTCAGTCACCTTTGAGTTTTATATATACTGCGTGTTTTTTTAGTCGTTGTTTTCCCGCAGCAGAATGCTTTACCTTCAGTAGTACTATCGATTTATGCTAGTAATCTTTTTTTGAAAAAAATTTTTTGAAATTCTTTTAAAACATTTTTTGAGTTTTTTTTCTTAAATTATAATGGGAAAATGGAAACTAAATGTGAGTAAATAGTAAATAATCATTTTTTTGATAAACGCGAAGGGCAATGACCCCGGCCGGTGACCGTCCGTGACGCAGCTAGTACTATTGGTTCGAGTTTCGTCTATCATAATCGTAAAACTTTTGATTTAACTAAAAAAAGAACTTTATTAATTTATTTTACTACTAAGATAGAATCATTTTACTGCGGGAAAACAACTCACTAAACTAAAATTCCACGCTGTATAGATGGCAGAATCAATTTGCAAATTAATAAGTCATGTCACAATATTTGGAGCCAGTATACGGTTAAAAATCTTCCACACCGTTTGAATTCGGTATTAATAATTACTTGACACCTTTATTCCTACAAAAGACGTTTTCGACAGACGGACGGATGGATAACAAAGGGTATAGGGTTATGTTTGGGGAAAGCCCTTAACCCGATACGCGAAGCCGAATTAAGTATTTAAATATTGGTTTCCTATACTTACCTTATTGATAGGTACTCATAAAATAACACACATTACTATTACAATATACTACAAACATTTAAATGCTTTCTATTTTGTAAGTATTTATAGTAATTTGTTACTTTATTTTATAGGTTTGATAGAATTTATTTATATTATACAACGTGTTAAATTAAATGCGCAAAACCTGAAATTAGTTTGATCAGAATGACGAGTAGAATCTATTAACCCAATTTTTAATACAGGTCACATTTTTCAAAACATATTCATTAAAAATGTTGCCCTGTCTATTAATTAATAGGTCAAGCCATCCCGTGCGGAAACTATGCCTACCTCGTCCCTCGACAAAGCGTCGTCGCAGACGCAAGAAACTATCGGAATTGCCAGTGAAAATACAAAAGCTCATAAAACCTTTGAATTTTTCTAAATGTTGTTTTTTCCTTCACTATTAGGTCAATTGAATTAAAAATCATTTGGGGTGTCTAAAATCTCTAGGTTTTTCGCATTTAACATAACACGTTGTATAAGTATAATGTATAAATTATGAACATTGAGGCAGCATAAAATCCAACCAAACCAACATAACAATTAGCCTACAGACAAATAACTCACTGTTACGATAAAATTAAATATTTTTGATCAAATTACTCCTTACGCTGAAAGCATTTCCGAAGATCGCCATAAAATTCGCACATTTTTCATCAAATTCTGTTATTGCTCGCTCATAACGGCTCAATGTGCGCAACCCTAACCCTTCAGTGCTGCGCAAACATATGTAACGTTGAACAATTTCACAAACCTAACCCTTCACTCGCTCTGTGAACATGTGTATATTGAATAATTTTCGGCCTTCCGAGCGACACGTTGTTTTATAAACGCCTCGCTTTTTGCTCTTTTCGAAACATTAAAAGTCCAACTGAATTTATTCCAGCATGTTTGTTTGCAGACTGCCGTGCAGTTTGCAAGTTTTGCATGCGACTTGCATATGTAAAGTAACTCACCTAACGTACTTTTAAATTTATGGATACAGTGGGGAGAACGCAAATATAAAGTTGGTTGTGCCATTGGGGAGAATGGCTGAAAATAATTGTTAAGGTAATTGTTCTTGATTTATTTTGTTGTGATGTTTTAGAAGATCATTTCACTAGAGGTCGCGAGTTTGTTTCTCTCACGATGTGAACATTATATTAGGGCTGGTAGGAACAGTTAAGGGCACACATGTTGGACCAACCCCAGTGTACACCGTCCTACTTCGAAACACATCTATGGCCCTTCAGCATTCGATTTCTTCATAGTTATAACCATTATGGCCGTAAGATGTCCACTGTTGGACATATCCAACCGACCAACATTACCAAGGATCTCCAAACCTCGAGCATTTCTTCTTGTCTCGTTCTCAATGTCGGTGACCCTGGTCTCAATATATTCACGCAATGCTCTTCTAGCGGATCCTCCTCCTCTTCATAACCCTTTGAGCGATGTTGAGCCTTCTTATGCGTTACATTATAATCGGCATTCGATTTATTTGACTTCCATTCAGTTAAGTTATCATATTTGACTAGCCATTTGGTGTAGTGTTCGAGGAGTCGGCTATTACACCAGAGGTCGCGGGTTCGATCCCCGCACGATACAAATATTTGTGTGCATGAACACGTCTGTTTTTTTCGGTCTGGGTGTTTCTATGATAATATGTATGTATTTACAAAAAAAAGTATATTAGTAATAATGTTTATCCGTTGTCTAGCACCCAAAGCACAAGCTAATGCTTAGTTTGGGGCTAGATGGCGTTGTGTCAATAATGTCCAGAGATATTTATTTATTTATATGCGGTCGAAGCAAGAAAAGACGGTAGAATTAACCGGCCTAGCACCTTGTACGTAAGCGAAGGATTACTTGTTCGTTCATTACACGGCTCAGCGGGCAGAGTGCGAGGTGCGATTAGCTGTAATCTTTAGTAGGATTACTGCAACTCAAGGGGATTCATTATAGCTATTCGAAGATTAAGATTACCTCTTTCTAAGACTTCAGTTTACATTTTGAAGAAGCCTTTAAAGAAGCATACATTGATTAATTGTCTAGTAGGTGGCTCTGATTTTATTTTGCAAGCAAAAAGTATTTTATTTTATCGCGGTTTGGTTTCAGTGAAATGTGTCGATTGGAAATTGTAAGTATATACTCGTATATAGTGTAAGCGCATCATCTATTGAGTCCAGGCGTCAAACGTTTTGATTACTGCATCGTTTACCTACTCAGTAACGGCATGGTGAAATATATGCAAATAACTTGATTTGATTTTAAAACAAAAGGTTTTAAAACATGACTTCATTGGAACATAATAAAAATTCCCGGAAACAAAATCATTAGTGTTAAAACTTATGAAAATGTTCAATGTAACGTGCTATTTTATTGAAGTATGTCAATGTTATTTGAAATCAAAAAGGGTTCAAGCTAAGTATTTAATGTGACTTCTATACACTATTCCGGAGGATTGTTGATTTTTCCGGGACATATTATAAGACCACTATGTCACTTTCCAGCTCCCAAAATGTGCCCATATCACGTCGTTCCGTTTTCTGCTGCCCTGAAAAGAGGATGACCAAAAACCTACTATTTCTGTAAACCCTTGGAGACGGAGGATAATGATCCTGGCATACAAAGTTTATGTTCTATCCCAAAGTGAATAGGTATATTATGTCTGTACTAAACAGTTTCAGTGTAACTTTCGCATTAATTAGCTAATGGATTGCCCTATCTGGCTTTCAAGACTTATTAAATGTCGTCAGCTTATATTATTATGATAAATATCAGTGGGAAAATAACTCTGCTCATCCGCCGAAAATAGCCATTTTGAGACCATTTCGTGTGATTTGATTTATTTTACCAGTTAACTGCCAGCACGAGTAGTAAAACGTTACAGTTATAACATTATTTGACTTGAAAGGTATACAAGGTCGCTCATAAAAATGTTTTATGTCGCCGTAGGAAATCATCAATTTCGAATTAAAATGGACAAAATTTTAGTATCAAATTCACAAATTTAATATTTTCAAATAAATATAAATAAAAATATCATATTAAATCACTTACACTAACTTAACCCCAAAGTAAGTAGCGTAAGCGATTGTGTGTGTTAGGTATAAGCTTTAACAAAAGTATCACAAAAGTATACTTGAAAGCAAATAAACACAGTGTGTTTGTGTTTGTAACACAGCAAATACAAATGTTTGTCTTGGGTGGAATTGCAACCCACAAACCAAGGTACACAGAGCAATCACTGCGAAATGCACTCTTGGGCCAGTCAAAGATTACAAACTGGAAATCAGTGTAGGTAAATATTCGCATGTTTATTATGAATTATAATATAAAAATCTTTGTAATATATTTGTTTCTTACTTCCAATCTATCGTAATCGTAATATTTCAGTTAACTTCAGTTGTTATAATTTGGATAAACGACACTTTATTTCCTATAAATCTTGTCTGGTTGCTATAACTTTTTAGAATAATTACTATACCGATTATATCCCGGTACCTACACAAAATAAGAAAGAAACCTTGACACAAACTACATTCGGAGTGAATTTATCAGCATCCGCAGGAGTATTTTGTCTCAAATTAAGAAATATACTGGCTCCGTTCCCCGCAGAGAAAATATAAAATGGATAAACTGGGGAGGAGTGGCTAAAAGGACATGGATGTAGGTAAAACCTCTCCCGCGGTGTCGGGGCTAAATCTAATTCTTCCTCCGTTAATGCCCGCCTTCCCCGCCCGTAGGGTTGCTGCAACACTTCAATATTTCCGGGACCTTTTTTTCTGGGTTATTTGTCAAGTAAGGGAAGAAAAATGACAGTGAAATCTGGTTTTATAATTAAGTCATACCTACCACAGATAATATAATACTGATATACTTTAGTGTTGTTTGTATTTTGGAAAATGTACATGAACGTCATCAATCACTTAGTGATTATTTTGGAATTTGTATCTTAGTGCGAAGAAGAGTAATTGGTAAGTAAATTACGATTTGCTAATTTAGGCCTAATTTCGGATACAAGATATTTCTCTGCTAATGAACGTTTAAAGCTAGTGGGTGTTTATGTAATTACGTATTTATTTGTAGTAACTTCGTAGACTCCGACACCCGAAGTATAAATGCTATATTAAGCTTAGTTAAGCATAAGTTATTCTGGAATTTAATACACGCGTGTGTGTTTAACTGATATTTAAAATTTATCTTTAGAAATGGTCGATGGCGAAAATCCTTGACAAATATCCCTAGTTTTATGTTACTTGCGAATTGCAACTATAAGAAAAACTGCTAAAACATTCAGTGACCCTACTTTTAAGAGAACTATTTTCTAAAGTTTTCGAATAAAATCTGAAGGATAAGTCACAGCCAGTGCTGTTAGAAATACACTACTTTCTTGACCTAGGTTGGGAGCGAGCAAATTGCGGCGTCCACGAAGAGGGTTTACTAAAGTAAAATAAAGTTGGTAACTTTTATTTATTTATACTAGATCCCGGAATGAAATGTTTGTCTACATTATCGAGAGAAAAGGTACAGATATTAAATATCCTTGAGTACCTTTAACAAGTACTTGTATGTATCTAAAATTGTACGGTATTTAAGTTGTAAATATTTAATTTCATTTTTACTCGTTCGCTCGCAACTTCATTAGAAAATCAATTAGAAAAAACGAGAAAATAAGCAAACGCTATGTGGATCTATTTAGAAAGTCCGTGTCACTGAGAAGTTGAATTGCTTCTTATAATTTAATTTATAGATTAACAAATCGTTGGCTTGTAGATCAAATGAGCATAGCAGCTGATAAAGCGCTGCTTAAATAACGCCAAATAAGAATACTATAAATGAAACTTTAGTCTAAATACTGGGCCGGGATCTTTAGCAGTCTTAAGTAAAATTCTAGGTCGAGAAATAATTATCTAAAATATTTCTAACATAGCTTTAATACTGATCACCAACTCGGAGTTGCATGTGCGCTGATAAGGTCAGTGCCTGTCATTGTATTGATGATTTCATTTCAATGGACTTTGTCCTGCAGCAGGACAATAATAGGCGAATACTTTTAAGCTATACTATGTACTATTTATCGCAAGTCAATTCCCTCGACCATCATGGTTGGTCGCGCTCGTAAATTGCGATGTTCGACGATGTCTAAACTTCGATCCGCGATTCGATTCGAGACGAGACGAGCTACATCTTATAGGAAAAAGTATCAATATAGTCGGCGTCGGTCAAATGGTTTTAGCCGTGTCCTTTGAGCAATGTTTCGGATAGGCAAGATATCATTTTTGAGGAGGCTCGCGGGATGCGGGATGAGCCTTACCTTACCCTTTGATATTTGACGGCGGTCTATGATCTCATTTCATGTAATGAATATGACTGTAGGTTTACATTTTTTAAGGTGTATAAAATCTTGATAAAAAAAGGTCGAGTGGTGGCCACGTACCGGGAAAGTCGGACCGATGATCTCTTATGGATCGCCAGAATCCACTGGCTGCGGGTGGCGCAGGACCGATTGGCTTGGAGATCCTTAGGACTATGTCCAGCAGTGGACGTCGTTTGGCTGAAATGATGATGATGATAAAATATATTTAAAAGTCTTGATCAAAAGTTTATTTTTCGGAACTTAATAGGTCTTAATTAAGTTTTATAGCTGTATTTAGTTATAACAAGGGCAATTTACATGTATAGTCGTCCTAGAGCATAGGTATCCCTATGTTCTTTAACAAGGTCGATCGCGCGGGTAAATTGCGAGTGTATAAAGTCCGCAGATCGCTTTTAGATCGGAGCGGGGAATGAAATGTTTATTATCTGTACGAGTTGCTCGAGGTGGAGGGAGGGCTCGCGGGATGCGGGATAAGCTATTCGATAGCGGTTTATTGTAAGAGTCAATGTAAAGAATTATTTTTTATAAATTCTATAAATATTTTAAACGACTTGCCACCCTATTTGTGAGCCACCTGCGCGCAGGTAGAACGACCCTTCTACCTGCTGTGACGGAACTTGGGTAGGGAGAGGGGCTTTATAAAGCGCTGTTCGCGGTGGCAACGGGGCATTTCGATTGAGAACGCTTAACAAGTCGGAACTGTGTTGATTTTGTTTTTTCTTTGGCCACCTGATTTCTTATATCAGAAGCGGGATGAACAAGTAATTACAAAGTAATGCCGAAGGTCGGCATCAATCTTCGGGCCCTACCGAGGGGTTTGTGTCCTGCCTCACGGCCGGCTCGTATGGCAAGGTGTCATATGCTGCAGTGGTGCCCTGGCGTGGAGAGTGGCGCCTGGCGTGGAGAGTGGCGCCGGGCGTGGAGAGTGGCGCCGGGCGTGGAGAGTGGCGCCTGGCGTGGAGAGTGGCGCCGGGCGTGGAGAGTGGCGCCTGGCGTGGAGAGTGGCGCCGGGCGTGGAGAGTGGCGCCTGGCGTGGAGAGTGGCGCCGGGCGTGGAGAGTGGCGCCTGGCGCGGAGAGTGGCGCCTGGCGTGGAGAATGGTGCCCTGGCGCAAGGGCTACTGGTGTCGATAGATCCACCATATATTAGGGCCTTTGGTGTCGATAGATCCACCTTATATGGCAACTGGTGTCGATAGATCCACCTTATATTTGGGCCTTTGGTGTCGATAGATCCACCTTATATGGCAACTGGTGTCGATAGATCCACCTTATATTAGGGCCTTTGGTGTCGATAGATCCACCTTATATGGCAACTGGTGTCGATAGATCCACCTTATATTAGGGCCATTGGTGTCGATAGATCCACCTTATATGGCTACTGGTGTCGATAGATCCACCTAATAGGGCAACTGGTGTCGATAGATCCACCTTATATTAGGACCATTGGTGTCGATAGATCCACCTTATATGGTTACTGGTGTCGATAGATCCACCTAATAGGGCAACTGGTGTCGATAGATCCACCTTATATTAGGGCCATTGGTGTCGATAGATCTACCTTATATGGCTACTGGTGTCGATAGATCCACCTAATAGGGCAACTGGTGTCGATAGATCCACCTTATATTAGGGCCTTTGGTGTCGATAGATCCACCTTATATGGCAACTGGTGTCGATAGATCCACCTTATAGGGCCACTGGTGTCGATAGATCCACCTTATAGGGAAAATGGTGTCGATATAACGAAAGATCTCAATATAATTTATTTATTTCTTTTGATAATTATTTGTTTTCTGTATGGTTTGAGGACAAACCTATGTCAGGAAAGGCCGAATGTAAGAGTCAATGTAAAGAATTATTTTTTATAAATTCTATAAATATTTTAAACGACTTGCCACCCTATTTGTGAGCCACCTGCGCGCAGGTAGAACGACCCTTCTACCTGCTGTGACGGAACTTGGGTAGGGAGAGGGGCTTTATAAAGCGCTGTTCGCGGTGGCAACGGGGCATTTCGATTGAGAACGCTTAACAAGTCGGAACTGTGTTGATTTTGTTTTTTCTTTGGCCACCTGATTTCTTATATTATGATCTCATTTCGTGTGATAACTTACTATATCTAACGTAAGATTTAAATTTTGAAGTATAACTCTTGACATTTCAATTAAGATATTGAAGGTATCTTGATCAAAAGTTTATTTTACGCAACTCGATAGGTCGTAATTAAGTTTTATAGCTGTATTTAGTTACAGGTAATTTTAAACGCAAAGTAATTCTGGCAAGGCTATAGTCGTTTGAGAGTGTAGGTATCGCCCTGTTCTTTAGCAAGGTCGGGCGCGGGTAAATTGCGAGTGTATAAAGTCCGCGGATCGCTTTTGGATCGGAGCGGGGAATGAGATGTTTATTGTCTGTACGAGTTGCTCGAGGTGGAGGGACGGCTCGCGGGATGCGGGAGCCTTTGATGTTTAACAAGCGGTTTATGATGCTTGAAGGGTTTAAAATAAAAATGTAGGTTTACGATCTCATTTCGTGTTTTAAATAGATACAACTTTATGGTTTTGATGATAATAATTATTTTTTTACTTGTTTTTATCGTATTGCGAAAGTTGATATTTTATCACAGGTTATAATAATTATCTATGAATATTATTTTCTGCCAAGCCCTACGATTCATATGAGCACGTTAGTTTAAATGAACGATTAAATTACCCAAAATCCCACCAAACACACTCATATGTGAATCTTAATGATATCCGTAATGTCTGAACGCATTTGGGGTAATAATCCTATCTGTTGTACTCAAAGAGTACCCGCTGAAGTGGAGCTTACGGACGCAGACCTTTGTGGATCCCATCGAAATGATATTAGTCTAAATTGCTTTCGTTTTTGATCGAGAAAAAAATGTTTTTATGTATAAGTACATTTGTAGCCGTGGAAAACTACGGGTTGCGTGGAGCTTGTATCCTTGACAACAAAAACCGTAAAGTGTTCATCTTTTATAAAGGGCGCTGAGGCTATGTGAATATTTGGGGACAGTTCTGTGTCTCTTAAGAGGACCCCTTTTCAAGTCTGGTTTTAAGAATTATGTTTTTCCTCAAAGTAGGTACCTTATTTTAAATTAAACTAAACTGATTCATGATTTGAAAACTAGGAAAACATAAAATAATATAGTATAACTAAGGTAGGCTGACAGAGACATCCATTTCCCGACGATTTCAACGTTTAAGTTAGTAATCGTCGGCACAGAATGTATAATTTGGTGAGCTACTTAATACTTAAATAAATATAAAACTACTTTGTTAGAATAAAACTGAGTAAAGAAGATATAATTATGTATTATTTCGAGAATTTTTCACGTTTTCGTGTTTGTACTTAAACAATAAATTCGTTGATATAGACGTACATACCTACGTTTGTAAAAGGATTGAATTTTTTATTCGAGTAACGTCTGGCGGTCACCGGTCAGACGGCCCGTGAATAATTACTGTCCTAGCGTAAGAACTATTCCTGCATCGCCTTTCTCTTTTGGCTGCGATTCAGGCAGTTGCACATTTTTTAAATATTGGTTATAAAATCACTTGCTAATGTGGTACAATAATATTTTAATGATAGTGAAGTGTGTTTTATGGTGTAATAGGTTTAAGAGGAAATAGTAAGGGCGAGAGAATTGAAAAATAGGTATTTGTAAAATCTATTGCTGTCGCGCAGTGTCCGAACATCCCACGCAGAGCGCGATAGAGACAACTGCAGCTTGGAGCGAAAATACCTTTAAAATCAACGTTTCGTAGTCCCCTGATTTCTTTTCCAAAACTTGACCGATTTAACTACTTTTTTTTATCAAAAATTAAAGAAAGGCTTTGGCCGTGTTCCTATATTTTCTTTTTTTTTATTTAATCTAGTTAAATTTGTTTTCTGGATGTTTGAACACAGCGGAAAATCTGGTAATTTTTTTAGGTTTTTGAAGGTTCATAACTCTTTTAATTATTAATTTATGAAAAAAAGGAAAACATAGGGACATGCAAATAGTGGTCATAGATTTTTGGGAAAAAAACAATTTCTCTACTGGCATTATCCAGGGAGGAAACAGGGGAATACGTTTGTATGGAAAAACGGCCCTACTCTTTCCTCTTAAGTACAGTCAAAAGCACGTCAGACTATACACTTTGGACTTTGTAGGTACCACTCTTATGTCGGGGGCATAAGTGCTATATCGAACTACAAGTTTTTACCGTGATGTGCCGTTGACCGTACATTGATTTTTGTAATAAAAATAGAAAGTAAGATTTTTTTGAGAACGTTTTACTCGATGTTTTGTCATACTGCAAAGTGAAGGGCTTCATTGGTGAAGTAAAGGCACCATTACCAATTATTTATAGTGACCTTCGTGGACCCAAATGAACCCAAGTTGCGTCTGAAAAAAATGTTTTCTTGACCTGGGAATTGAATTCGGGACCCCGAGATCACGGCTCGATTCTTACACCATTACAACACATAGAAAAATCTATTGGTATGCGCCAAGATTTGAATCATCAACCGCATGTGAAGTGAAACTTGAACCACTCGGCACCACAGCATCATTCATGATTGAAATGCTTTCCAAAAGTTCCTTCAGTAACTTTACATTTAAAATGTTCAAGACACCCGCTAAGATAGGTTTACCTTCCAAGTGAACCGAGAGCGTCAGGATTAACACAAGCCACAATGCGTGGCGTGCAACTAGTTTAAGGAAATCCTTCCACAGCATTGCAGGTTCGTTTCCAAAGTCACTATATTCTTTATGGCAGTGACTTTCAACTTTTTGTTCGCTTCGGCTTTGGTGTGTCTCCTAAGTCTTGTTTGTCTGCCTATATCTATGTATTATACAACCACAGGTTAGATCCGTAAGAAATAAAGAAAGAAGGAAGGATAAATCTTTCGTATCTAAAGTAATATTACCTTTATTTTTGACCGACGTTATCTTGTACCTTTAAATCAAAAGCACCTTTGGAAAAAAGTCGTGTATATCTTTGTGATATATAAAAATACTATTATGAAGACAAATTACCATAAAATTGATAATTTTATATTTTGCAAATTTTTATAAGTTTCTAAATTAATAACTTATTTCTTTCTTAGTTAAAGAATATTACTTAATAGAGTACAATAATTTATCCATAAACTCTTCAATCAAAGCAAAACTAAATCTCAATCAGAAACAGGAACACTATACAATAAGCATTACAAATAAAAACCAACTTTATGTGGCACCGAGGGTTGATCTCTAGCTTAGACGTACGTGGAATAGCAAACCGGTTGAGCGGTGTACCGTACGGACGTGTCGGTCGCGTAATTACCGGTCAATGCGGCGTTTTGCTCACGTACTAGTTAGTGTCAGACCAAGATGCAGCGGTATTTTTCTGAGAGGAATTCTTGCTTCAAGTAAACGAACTAAAAGTATCCGGTATAATATTGTTACGAAACTTTCGGCTTGTGTTTTAGAAATACTAAAGCACAAGAGTACACTGTTCTATCCGGTTCAGATGCTATTACTTAGGATAATACCTTTTGGGATGGAGCGAAAAATGTCGTCAATTGCGCTTGTCCGTAGCGTTAGCAACGCAAAATAATATCTGTGTATGTGTAAGTCATCACGCAGTTGACGTAATTTTTCGCTCAATTCCAAAATGTACATATTACCCTAATAGCATTTAGAATCTGATAGTACAGTCTGATAAGACACTACGAACTTATAAATTATTGTGTTTGTAATGTAACAAAGTTAAAGATTGCAAAAATACACTTCTGTTACCTCAAATGATATTATGGAGCTAAGATGTTCGTGGAATAGCAAACCGGTTGAGCGGTGTACCGGTCGGACGTACTATAGCGTAATAACCGGTCAACGCGCGGCGTTTTGATCACGTACCGGTGTCAGACCAAAGTGCAGCGATATTTTTCTGAGAGAAATTCTTGCTTTAGTTGATAGAACTACACGTTTCTGGTAACGGTTCAAGAACAATAATTTTGATATGATATTTTCGCATGTGTTTTCAGAATTACTGGAGCACAGGTGTACAGTAAAGGACACATTAGACGCTACGAACTGTCAAGTCTTCAATGCTTTTTTAGTTTGAATTGTAGTTAAAGAATGCTGTATAAATAATTTCTGTACAGTTTTGGTTACTCGAATGAAACTATGATCGTACGTACGTAAATTTTTTGTAGAACATTTAAGCTTTGCATTAGTGACGTGGCCTGTCGACGTGTTATACCTATAATTACCCTTAACTATGCCACTTTGCAAACTAAAATTACGAAAACAAGGTTTTATTATATTTTTCTACCAGTAAAGAAAATGTTATTCCGAGAAATTGGACAAAATTTTCTCCTAACATTAACTAGATTATTTGAAAAAGTTCTTTGTTTTTTTTCAAGTTTTTATATTTGACGCACAAATACATGTAAGTAGAATGGCACACCGTTTTGTACATTAGTAACCCCTAGCCACCGTGCTGGACCCGTAATTAACAGTTCATGCGGCTTTTGCACACGTGCCCACGCTACGAAACCACAGTGCGATGGAATTTTCTACTAGCGTTGGAATTCTTATTCCAAGAGATTGAACGAAAATTTCAGCTTCTCACATTCAGCAAATATTTTGGTGAAAGTTTTGTTAAGGAGTTAAATACATGTATCTGCCACATGTGAATATTTTAAGAGCCATTTTACCGCAGTCACGCCAATTCACAGACAAAAAAAAAACAAACAGATTAAAAATGCAAAACTTGCCGCATCTATCATTTACAAAGTGCAATAAATAAATAAAGTATTCTTATAACACGAAGTTAATGAACGTGTAGTGCTGCAGTTTAGTTAAATCGTAAGTTAACAAAAAACCACAAATTAGCTAAACAGAAACATTTGAAATTCTGAAAATGCATGCAAAATCAGCTCTTTTAGTACATTTTGCATTTTGGATTTAATTTACGAGTTGTGATTAATTTTTCCTTGGCTTTGTGTGCATTGAAATGCATCTTAACCGTAAAAAAGCTGTTATTGGATTTTCAAACCATTCAAGTGGTATAACTGTCGGTAAACGTGTGGACGTGTAGGATCTGTAATCACCAGATAATGTGGCGTGTTACTCTCGTACCGACCGCCGTTGTGAGAGCGGAGAAAATTACCTTTCTGTGGTAACTTCTGATTTATTTTTTCTCTGCGGAACAATCGTGATACCGATGGAGTCGCTTTTTCAGAATCTGACTGGATAGCTACTGTGGGGATGCTACAGGTAAAATTTTCTGCCTTCATAATACTTTTGGCTATGTTTCAGCGATCTTTTAAGTGGATTGTGACCCCTTGGGGGTGTGTTTCACATTTTGAAAAACTCTACTTAGGTACTTCGCGTTACCGTATTCCGAACAAACACAACAAAAAAAAATCCAGTGCCAGCAGTTTTTTTTAAAACATAGATTTCTGTATTCCAGTTTATTTTTCTTCGCCCAAACTGCCAGGTATATTGCAATAAAAACAAAACGTAACAAGCCTTAACACACATTATTACGTGAATAAGTCTTCAATGGACACGTACTGGTATTTGCAGGCGTCGCAATCTACGCAGAATGATCGCAAACAGGCGCGGCAAACACATCATTAGGCTTTGTGGTTGAGTGTTTACCTATACCGTCGTTAGGGCTTGAAGGTAGGTATTTACTTATTTTTCAGGTTTTGACATCAATATTTTACAAGTAACTATGTATATTTTTCACTTCATAGAAAATTTGCTGTTACTGTTATATAAACCACCTACAATGTGCATTACACCCTTTATGTAATATTATGACGTGTACGTGATTCAGTCTACCTTACATTACCCTAAATCATCACCAAACTTGTATCCAAGCGAGAAACAAATTTTCTGAAATACTACAATCAACACTGTACATTTTGGCGCCCAACGTGTGGCCGCCACGTTGAGGAATATGCGACAGCTGACTTGCAGAATTTTGCGCTACTTATTATTGAGTTTGAATGGACAATAAAATATGCACGTAACTTTTAATATTATTCTTTTCACGCTTAATTTTCAACTGTTTGACATACTTCTCATTTCAACATCCAAATATTCGACCTGTTCAAATAAGTAACACACCCGAACAAAGGCAAGATGATGAAAGAAAAACTAACATGTCGGGACAAAGCGCGTATGCCATCCCGGGCCCAACACTATCTGACCTTACCCTAAATAACCACGGTCCCGACCCCTCTGGAGTGATTCCCATTGCGCCATTGGTAGGCGATATTAGCCGTAAAAAGACGCCGTAAAATAGAATTGCCCCTAAATATTTTCATGAGGAAGACTTTCCAGCGAAAAGGTTAAGTATTAAATTTAACGTCCATGCGATTCGAATGATTTTGAATGATAAATTACTTTGTGTAAATTTTTTTAATTAAAAAAAGTAATTTAACTTTAATTAAATAAAATCGCCTGATTTAAATCATGACTAAATTGGCGATCACTTGAGGTCAGGTCAGAAGTAAGGTACTCTAAGCAGACGGGTATTTATGAATAGACTTTATAATGCAGTAGAAGCTAAAGTTGTGAGCCAGCAATCAAATGGAAGGATTTGGTTGCCTACTCCTGCGGAAAAAGGCTTGACTGTATGTATGTATTTAGATGATGTGCTTGCTATTTTCATCGTCGTATTTGACGTGGACTTTATCACATGAGATCATTATTTCGCATCACGTGCAGGGCTGACCGCTATATTGATTCGGCGGTCAATTGAGCTCTTTGTGTGCTCTGCTGATATTGATACAAGTCATCTGGTCAACCCTTTTACAAATCAGAAGATTTCGCTTGATGAACATTGAACACGTAGCTTGTTTATTACTTCGTTTAATAAGACGCGTTTTTTTATAAAGATTGTTTATCCACAGACTCATGGTCCGTGCCTTTTTAATGTTAAAATATTTTTTTTTCGTGTTAGTGTAAAATGTTGCTCCGCGCAAGGATGCAAATTAGTGGGTTAGTACTTAAAAGTAGGAAATTAAGACTACTAGGTATAAGACGCGGTTTATGGAAGTGAAATGAACGCAAAAAAATTTTTTCTTCAAATATCTTCTTGTAAATTAGGTGTACATAATTCCAACGGAATTATGATGAACGGAACAAGAAACGGCGTTAACCTAGAGGTTTTAATATTGAATTAGATTTATTCACATTTGGCAAGTATGGTTATTAAAATTTGTTAACTGCCTAATATATCCGCATTGTAACAAAGTTATCCATCAGGGTACGTAATCTATATAAATAAAAATTAATTGCTGTTCGTTCGGCTGAACCGATTTGACTAATTTTAGTCTTGCTTGAAATATTCGTAAAAGTCCGGGGAAGGTTTAAACGATGGGAAAATATAGAAAAGTCGCGAGGAAAATACTAAAAAGGAAAATTTTATTTTCCCATACAAACTGTTCTTAGCTGTCAAATGAAGTGATACGAAGTTCACCGGGTCCGTTAGTTGATAATTTATTTCAATTATAAAGGTCTTTGTCTTCAAAGTGACGTTAATCGGCTGATACTTTTCTTTCCCTTTAGATAACTTCATCCGCCCACCATTCTTTAGCTTTACTCTGATTACATATTGATTTTCCAAGGAAATGAGCGCTACCGGCATTGAGACCCTAATCCGTAAATTCCTTATCCAAAAATCCATAATTTACTTTGAAATGCGTTGCAAGAAAATCGTGTTTTTTTATACTACGTCAGTTGGCAGACAGACACGCAGCCCACCTGATGGTAAGCGTTCACTGAGGCTTATTCCATTGAGGAACACTTCACCAGCGTCGCTCAATGTGCTGCCAGACTGTAGGCTCATCAGATCTTCGAGCCTTTGATTTTATAGCCTAGCTCTACCACCAACCAGACCAAAGGTGGGAATCGAACCCACGACCTCCGAGTTTTCCACGGAGGTGGTGCACTTTGTTTCTATCAGAGTAACCCAAGACGGCGGAGTGCACATGTATTATAAATGTACATATTTGGCACGAAAGCGGTATTGCTTTGCATGCGTGATAGATGACTCGCACGCCAGTCCATCGGTGCCCTTACCTCAGGGTAATTTATCGTGCACGTGAGCTCTCGCGTCGCCTAGAGAGGAAACGAGCGATGTCAGAATCGTTCGATGTGCAAGTCATTTTGGATTAAGTGGCTAGTCGAAATTAGTTTGGCACATTTATGATGACCAGCAATTGAGAGGTGAGGTGATAATTATCATAAAAATTACGTACATGTTTGGGAAGTTTAGACCAAGAATAAAGATTATACTACAGGCGTAGTGCCATACACTCATGGCAGTGTTGGAGGGGAATTAAATGCCTCAAAACTTTACTAAGATGTCTTCATCAATTATAATTATCACTGTAAGACAGCTCTATAACGTCACATGTCATCGTTAAACACTTCGCATGTATTTAGAACACTATCAAAAGACAATATTCAATGATAGTTATATAATTATATTATTAGTAAAGCTTTTGCTTGAAATTCTTTCTATATTTCAAGGCTGCATCAATAAGATTGGTATTTAAAACGGTCCTACCTACAACACTGTTAGCGTTATTAAATGCAAATTGCATAATTATGTAAACTACACTTTCACTTTAAAATAATATAGCCCAATTTAGGTCAAAAATCAACCATTTTAAGAACAAATTGGTGAAATACATTGGTAGCTGTACAGATACAACTTAATTTGTGAAACAGGATACAGGTATTATCAGTTGGCGCAACTGCCTGCCTGATTACCTATAATAATAATAATAAATATGGAATAAAATTCTGAATCGGTTGAAATTTTAAAGGAAAGTTTAATTAATAGTTTCCTCCCTTGTATTAAGTTTTCAACCCTCTATGTTTATAACAAATTGTTTATTTATAAAAAACGACGTTTTTTGAAAAACATTGTTTAAACAAATTCTGAATCGGTTGAAAACTTTACAAAAAGTTGTTTATACCAATATTATTAAGTTATAAAATTTTCACCCTTTTTTATTCACCCTAACTTCCATTTTTTATTATTTATTATACTTTCAGGATCATAAATGTTGAAATGGTAGAAAAGTCGTCCAAATATGTTAATGAACTTGGGAAGTCGTTTTAGTTTTTGTATTGAACTTGTAATGTATGTTTAATGTTAATGTTATAAAGCTTTTTTTATAACATTAACATTATTTTTTCATTACCTAATAAATTATGTTAAACCATGAATCAGTGGGTGCCCTCTCGACACATGATCATATTGTTCTGATGGGCGACTTTAATATAGATTTATTAAATCCCAATGGGCCGAACTATCAAAGATTTCAGGAGTTTTTAGAATGCATGAGTCTCAAGCAATATATAAGTGAACCTACTCATTTTACTGACCACTCAGAGACGCTTCTTGATCTAGTTTGCAGTAGTACTAAAGTCACCAAAATTATCGTCGATTACATAAAAGACCTTAGTGGCCACGCTTTTATTACGTTCGAGCTTAATATTAAAAAAACAAAACCAGAACCGCGTTGGATCAGCTACAGGCCACTAAAAAATATTAACTTTGAGCAGTTTAATGACGACATAAATAATATAGAGTGGGAGAAAGTACTTTGCAATGACGTGAACGATTCGCTAAAGACATTTAACGCTTTTCTAAGTATAGTTTTTGATAGGCATCAAAGAACAGAGCTACCCTTGGATAACTGATACAATTAAAATTATGATGAAACTTCGGGATGACGCATTTGCCAAAAGTCGTCGTACAAAGTTGGATTGTGACAAGGTTTACTATAAGGAATTGAAAAGAATGGTAACTACAGCAATATACCGGGAAAAATCTGCATTTTTTCATCAAAGTATAAATAAAAACATTAAAAACCCTCGCGCACTGTGGAAAAATTTAAAACAAAACGTTGTTGACTTCAATAGAAAACTTACGGAATTACCAGATAACATTTGTGACCCTGACCTTTTAAACACGCATTTTCTAAAAGTCCCTGGAACAAATAGCGTTAGCATTTCTCAACTGACCTCTTACTATTTCAATCGCTTTTTCCATGCACAGTTCAGTCTAAAATCTGTGGATGAGGATACTGTTTTCAAAATTATTAAGAATATTACAACTAACGCCCAAGGTGTTGATGGCATCTCTTTTAATATGCTAATGTTGACACTGCCACGGACTCTTGGTATAATTACTGCAATCATTAACATGTCAATCCAGACAGGTACTGTTCCTGAAATATGGAAGGAAGCTATAATTAAGCCTATACCCAAAGTTAATCATCCCACAGAGCTGAATGACCTTCGGCCTATTAGTATTTTACCGTTGATGTCCAAAATATTAGAGAAAGTAGTTTGCATACAAATGACAGAATACCTTTATAAGAATAACATTTTACCCCAGAAGCAATCGGGTTTCAGAAAAGGTAGAAGTACGGCAACAGCACTTTTGGATGTGATTGATGATCTATTGGCCGGGCGAGATGTGGGGGAGGGAGCCATCCTTGTCTTACTCGATTATTCTCGTACATTTGATACGATCAATATTCCTCTGTTATTGGCTAAACTCACATATCATGGTTTCGACCAACATACTTCGAAATGGTTTTGCAGTTACTTAACGGATCGTTCCCAGAGAGTTGAGGTCACTCTCCCTAATGGCGCGAAAAGATTCTCCTCTAAATCACCTGTTACCCAAGGAGTATCGCAAGGATCGATTCTTGGGCCAATACTCTTTGTGCTTTATACTGCCAAGAAATTGATGATGGTAAATACTCTATCGATAGTAAATAATAAAAAAAAATTTAGAGAAATAGACTAATTATTAACTATTAATTTCAGATGCAAGTGACAAGGAGACATCCACAGATATATATTCTACTTCGCGTGCCCAGCTTCAGTCCCCAGTACTGATGTGCCGATCCTTAGCTGTAGTCCCGCGCGACCGTTCACGATTTACCAACTGAATATTATTTGTGTCAAATAACAAAATCAAAATTAGTGGCAATATTTATAATATTCATCAGTTTTGCGGGATATGTGTCCCGCCCACTACCACTTTAACTTAGCAACTCTTCGATTGCCTTCATTCTTCTGCGAATCTCCTCATTTTTGACTCTATCGCACAAAGGAACATCAAGCATAGCTCTCTCCATTGCGCACTGAGTGACCTTGAGCCTTCTTATGAGACCCATAGTGAATGACCACGTTTCGCTTCCTTATGTTATCACTGGCAACACACACTGTTCAAAGACTTCTTGAGGCACTGAGGTATGTTGGACGCGAATATGTTCCGTAGCTTCCCGAACGCTGCCCATCCTAACTGGATTCGTCAAGAGATCTCTTCAAAGTTTGACTTACCTGAGTTTTTAAATAAAGCTACTATTTTTGCTAAATATTGTTTTAATACAATGTAGATCTTTATACTACCCCAACTAACTAATATGACAGCTTAATTTCATATCTGACATGGTGTTTAGCAAAATTTTATCAGCTGGGTAATTTCCGTGGCCTTTATTGTAATTTCCATGCTCCGCCAATTTTCAAAATTTTTTTTAGCAAAAGTATACATCACGTTTTGGCGGATTTTTATATGTTGTTTAAATTTGCACAAGCTTTCGAAATATTTGTGTAATTCACCATAATTTAGCGATTTCAAAAATACCCTGGAAATTACACGGATAACACTTTTCCGAAGATCCACCCTATTAATGAAAAAATAATGTTAATGTTATAAAAAAGCTTTAAACATACATTATAAGTTCAATACAAAAATTAAAACGACTTCCCAAGTTCATTAACCTATTTGGATGACTTTTCTACCATTTCAACATTTATAATCCTGAAAGTATAATTAATAATAAAAAAAATGGAAGTTAGGGTGAATAAAAAAGGGTGAAAATTTGATAACTTAATAATATTGGTATAAACAACTTTTTGTAAAGTTTTCAACCGATTCAGAATTTGTTTAAACTATGTTTTTCAAAAACGTCGTTTTTTATAAATAAACAATTTGTTATAAACATAGAGGGTTGAAAACTTAATACAAGGGAGGAAACTATTAATTAAACTTTCCTTTAAAATTTCAACCGATTCAGAATTTTATTTCCAATGTTATAAACAAAAACCTGTTTTATCCCTTTTCACCCTTAGCATTCACCCCAGAGGGTTGAAATTTTTTATAGGTGTACGTTTTAACGTCCCTAACAACATATCTTAAAATCAAAATGCCACTACTTACTGTGCTTTCAGGGTCTATTTTGACTGGTCTATCATCAGAATAGCTGACAGTAAAATTCCAAATACAGATTATAAATAATTCATCGCCCACCGAAATTGATAAACAGGCCGACAATTAAAACAACGTTAAACTAATTGGGACGCATCCCGTCTGATAACAGTTATTGCTTTTATTTCGTAAATTATTACGGCAAACAGAATAATTCAGTTTCGACTCTGAATATTATGTTGGCTTTTAATTTCGTCGGCAAAACAAGGCGACTCTGAAAGAGAGAAAAACGTTGATGAAATGCGTTGAATTATTATGCTCGTGAATACGGTTACCAGATTTCCGTTCTTGTCCCGCTTTTTATAACGTTCGGGTAATAACAGCTGGGTATTGTTTTGATAGGGTTTTTGTAAGCCGAAAAGGATTTGTGGGTTCTGAGAGAAAAGTATGTAATCGAATTTAAATCCGTTTTAACGTCAGCTAAACCGTACGAAAAAGTTGATTGGTACAAATCCTTTGAAAAGCGTGAATATTTTTTTATGGAATAAAAAATTTTACAGTGTATTATCTATACTTGGTGTGAGCGCGGTCTCAGAGTGGAATTTGCGTTTTTTGGAATTAAAGTGACTTTTAGTAACTATAATAAATGTTCGTCTCAAATTCAGTTCAGTCTAAATCACTCGTTAGTCGTTATAATTTCAAACCAGACAAACTTTCGTTTTAATGCTTAATTTTAGTTAGATTTTTAATCAACAGCATATGGTGATAAACTTTTCACAAGGAAAGGAAGTCAGATTACAATAGCTGCGTAGCCATTATAGAATTAGTTTGGTTACCCTGCAGGCTGCAATAAGACATTGGTTTTAGTTGCAACTCTGGCTATGTCAAGACAAAGCGCTTTTGGTACGAACCTAGCCTATCCGTCTTTTATATTAACTTTACTCTGGTCACCCTACCGCCTTTGAGAGGGGTGACACTAATTAAATTTTAACAAATGCGCCTGCATGAAAAAATCTCATTTACCTTTGGAATTCGTTTGTTGACTGCATTCGTGGAAGTGCTCACCTTAAGTGACCTTTTGTACGTGCAACCCTCAAATAGGTTTAGGGTGAAGTAAAACGCGCTGGTTTTGCAGAGCCTGATATTTGCAGAGATCATATTTTAGTAGCATAATTTTAAAAAGCGTAGTTTTATGTTCCTACTTTTTATTATAAGCCTCGTTAGTGAAATCGTTAAAGATTAAGGCCATTTAGAAGAGTTAAAATTCGTATTTTTGCTTGCGTGAGACAATTTAGGGTTAGTTAATAGGCCGCAATAGGTACATAAGGTTATTATTTCAAGTTGAATAAAAGGAAATAGTAAGACAAAATGAAAATTTAACTGACCCTAGATTCGAAGCTTGTATTACTGTTATCAGAAAAAAGTGACCTCAAATATGTTTTAAAAAATAGCTTTATATTTAAGAGGCATCAATTTAGTTATGTTCATCATTAAAATGATTTCTTCAACTCCATATCTAACAATTCGGTGTCCTGAAAACAAATGTGGAACCAATCTTCCACGAACCCTTTTACAATAAAGTATAAAGTAAGTACAAGACGAGTATTCTATAGTTCTTTATGTGCATGTAACTGCTATTAATACCCCTCGGGATACGAGCTCCTTTGAAGAATTCTTGATTACACGCAAAGAGAACCGCAGGCAAATTCATACAAATGAACCCGCAAAGGAAAAAGGCAAAGATCAACACAATTTTCTTTTGACGTCCATAAAAATAACGTCTCCAGCAAAGAAAACAAAATTAAAATTGGAAATCTTGTTGTGTAACGTAGGCACTCGATCAAAATAAAACTTCTTCAGGCGACATTATAATAATTGATTTTTAGTCTGACCGCCTTTACCAGGAATATCAGTTCGCTTATGGGTGCTTTAAAGGAAGGGAGAGAAAATAAATCTTTGCTTTTTGTCACGATAAGGCGTTTTCTTCTGCTCGTGTGGCGGTGTTTTAATAATAGTATAGTAGTATGATTTCACATAGATTTAGAATATGTTTGAATTTATAGCGATATCAAACAATCAATTTATTCGTTTTCTATTCGTAAACATAGTGTGTTTTGGACCCTGCCCTACGTACTACCAACAAATACACCATTGTCCGTGCACCTTTTAAATCCAAAAAAGGAAGACGTACAAAATCTACAAAAAAAAATTTATTAAAATAAAACAACTTTAAACGGATGAAAACTCGCCTATATTCTACATTTTGAAATTTAAACCCGACGTTTCGACTACTTTTCAGTAGCCGTGATCACGGTATGACTCAGGTGTTATGCGTCAAACAGTTATTTAAATTGCTATTTCTACCTTCACTTTATAATTATTTTAGAATAATCAGCAACCGTCGTCTTCACTATCATTCAATACGTTCCTATCCACGCAGTAGGAGCTGATGGTGTCTTGAAGCTGCACAGTATTGTGATGTCCATTGGAACCCATTAGATGTAATACTGGGTCCCAAGTAGGTGGTACATTCCAACCATCTTCCCTATTGAAATTAGGATGTTTTTTAATTTCAATGGCCTCGCGTAGCATCCTGGGTATATAGCGATTTTCTCTGGCAAGGACCTGGGGTTTATCAAAGCGAATGTAATGGTTGGGCTTATCCAGTACATGTTCACACACTGCTGACTTCGTTGACCTCCGGTGTTTCATATCCGCGATATGTTCTTTTATTCGCGTACTGATACTCCTTTTGGTTTGTCCAATGTAAGAGAGCCCACAGTCACAATCAAGCTTGTATACTCCTGCTGTTTGTAGGGGAACATTACACTTAACTGGTCTTAAAAATTGGCTGATCTTCCTAGGCGGCTTGAAGTAGGTTTTAATTGAAGCACGCTTCAAGATGTTACCAATCTTGTCAGTGACTCCCTTCACATATGGTAGAACAGCAGGTTGACGCTCAACTGTAGCTGGTTTAACACGGCGTCTGCGATGATTAATGAGTAGTAACCGTGTAAATATTAGAAATCATTATAAAAAAAAATTTCTCAAACGAATGCATAAAATAATTACCTAAACATGCCTGCCTGACTCACCAAGGCTGACACTGAAATTGGTTCTGTTTTTTGACATTTCGTAACTTTTATGACAATGGTTATATTATGTCTTTGCAAAATGTTTATTTTTCCTGTTTTCCATGAATTCGTTTTTACAATACGTGTTGTTTAGGCACGAGTCACGACTAAAGAACGTCTGCTTGAAACTGTTACAGAAAGCTGAAGCGTATGTGCGTGTGCGAAAAATAGCGGTTTGTTGATCTCTGTTCGGGCGCACGGCGCTTTACTTACTTTGTATCTTAATTCTTTTATCTTGTCCGCAATATCCATTGGTTATGACTAAAGTAATATAATGTAACATCTTCCTTAATCAACCGTGTATTTAAATGACCGTAATTTTCTCTTAAGCCCGTGTTCTCGTCGGCTTTTCGACAGCCAGCCTTTTAGGGAGCGGTGGGCCATTCATAATATAATTACTGTTGAGTGCTTCTTTAAACAAATAAAGTCTTTGTTATGCGAAATAAAGCTTTGCCTGGACGGGATTTGTTTTCTTACTTAGCTCTGTCAACAGGTCCCATATAATGTTTGTGTAAACTTTGTCATCTAATTCAGGAAGGTACTTTGGTGACGGTGGTAATTAAATTCTAAAGCATTAAATGCTTTGCATAATTTATCCTCTCAAATGAAGTCGACTACGCTTGAGGTATTTTGTTACCTATTGGTATTTGTAAGGAATTTTCGACGTTGCTTTTTAAAGAAATGTTTATTCGATGAACATTTTCATTAACAGGAATTTATTTGGATTTTATCAGGCTTGTATTTGAATTTTTACTAAGACTAAAGGTAGGTAAAAATGCCTTTAGATATCTTTGCGTAGTAGTAATGCTTTCACTACCACATAAAAATAGATATCTTTTACAAAGAGCTTACGCTTCGGATTTGTAAAACCGGATATAAGTCTCAAAGTCAAAACGCCTTTCAATTTCAGCTAACTAATTTTATTAAAATAACACTGCGTTGTCCAACTCCAAACTAAGCATAGCTTGACCTATGGGTACCAGACAACTAATAAAGATTACTTTTAAACACCAAGAGACATAAAACCTCACTGGTTCGTTCGTTCGTTTGGTATACACAAAATGTTCGTACCCTGCGGAATCAAACCAGCTACCTCTAGCTATAGCCAACTTCTGGACCGTTATACCTAATCAATTGGTAGATGAGTGGACACGTAATAACAAGTACAAATATTGAGTGGGCGTAAATATTTGTACAGTCGCCAGCACATCAGACTACCCCAATCTCTCAAATTTCTACAACCAATTTTCAGCTTTATTCACTTCACACAGAGTTCTCTTTCAATTGAGATTTTTTGACAGATTAGGGTAGGTTGATCTGCTGCCGTCCGTACATGGTCATGTTACAACTTATATAATTGAAATTGACGTCATAGCCACACTAAAAATAAGTGTCGGCTTTGTTTGAACCGGCTAAATTCGCCGTTTTGTTTTTGTTAATTACAAAACTGTTATGAGGGCAACAGTGGCATTTTAACCTCTATTTCTTTTTAGCGTGTTATTATTAAAACACGATGACTAACGGTGTAGTGAGTGGTTGGTTTATTTCTGTCTGTGTTTTTATTTTAGGTTTGTTTTTATTATTTAATTACTGATCTGTTAAATTTCTAATTGTGTAAATGTTGGTATTTTCATCATTGCCATAAACAGACACTGCTGTTTATTTGATCGTGAAAAATAAAAAAATTGTGAAAATCCTTGTACATTATTCACACAGCGCCGGCTAGCCCAAACAAAGCTTGTGATATGGGTTAATTATTTACGTATTTTCCATTTTTTAATGCGACTTACCACGTACACGTCAAAAACAACACGAGGGGGAAATGTTGTATAATCTTTTTAAAAATAGTTACGTTAAAATGGCAGTGGCTATCGCGATCGGTTAGTCCATCCCGAAGGAAACTATGAATCGGAAGTGCGCAAATAAACTACGCAAAAGCCTATTAAAAGTATATTATGCTTTATAGATATTCATGGATTGGTAATAAACTGTTTCAGTGAAGTTTACAAATAACAATGACAAGTCATTGACTTATTCCGGAGGTAATTCGCTCATATTAAAAGTCTGTATTTATTCCTTGTGGTTTTACGTAAGGCAAACTGCTTTTTCCAATACGAATATTTTTGTCATAGAGATAAATATAAAAGTGGGAGTAGCAATCGTATATTTTTGTATCGTTTGGAACATCATCAATTTTACACTTTACTTACTAAATTCCAATTGAAACAGCGTTGGGATAAAGTAGGTACGAGTTGCCTAATATTTCTACATAATTAGGAAATCCTATTAGCCAACAGTTTGAAATTAAATTTCAATCCTTCGTTCCGTTTCCCGGTTATAATTTAATGTGCGGACAAGAGGAAAATCCATAAAATTTAATGGGAAAATTCTACTGCGCGATGAGCCTGCCAAGATTTATATTAGTACTTAAACGACTGTGGTAGTGCCTATTTAAGCTTTATTACTTTTCCCCGGATTGAAATATTATGAATATATCCCAGGTATTGGCGGGTCGACAATGCTTTTATTGGTCTTCGTGCTCGTCTGTTAAATTAAAGTGTTCTTTTTACTATCTTCTGATATTTATGCGATTACTTGGAAAAACTACATAGATTTAATTTTTAAAACCTACTTGGTTGAGGTACTCGGCCGTGATCTGGGTATTCTAGGTTCGATTTCCGGGTGGGACAGAGTTTTTGTCAATTTGAGCTGTGTTGAAAAATTGTTGTGATCAAAAATTCGTACATGGCAAGCGTGGTAATTAGGATTTATCATTATAACAATCACATTTAAAAAATTATAGGTTTTTGTCTTGAAGCGAAATTAGTCATATTCTGATACTTTACTTTTGTCTTTAATGGTAATTGAATACTAAAACTATATATTCAATGAACAATTATAAGTACCTTATCGTGGTCACTGAATAATTAAGATGTACGATGTATCCGGCACGTAACTTTACTCATCAGATCGAGTATAATTAACTTTTTTACAAAATCCGAGTATATATTATCCTGTTAAGTTTGTTTCATTAAATGGTTAGAATTATTTTGCTATAGAAGTTTTATTAGAATGTTAAGTTCAAGAATGTCATGAACATTTAGGACAGACGCTTTAACCCTCTTTGGGTTATGCATACTTGACACCGGCGAAGCAATGTGCGGTCGCATTAAGTATCGTAAACACGTGTGTTATGAGTATTTACATCAAGTAATGTATTGAAAATATAATAATGAAATATTCATAAGCCATACTAACACCAAAATTGGGCATATATTTTTTGTGCCGAGCCGTAGCGCATACGATAGGACCACTAAATGCGTTACGGAGTAATAAGGCACAGTACTATTGGGTCAAACATTAAAAGTCATTTCAGTAAAAAGTACTTTTATTCGTTAAATACATACAAAATAAAAGGGTGAAAAGATTGATTGCAAGTAATTTCTTTCAAAGCTTTCACTAGGATAAAATAAGGTCGACGGATTTTCCCAGCATTTGCATTGGTAAAGTGTCGCAGGGTGCGACTATTGTCTTTGTTCATGCTATTAGGGTTATAAACAGGTGGGGCTGGGCAAGACTCTATTGTAATTTATTGACGGTAATAGAAACATGTACAGTGAGAGAGACCTATGAAAAATAAACTACAATGCTTCAGTGCAGTGATGTTCAAGATAGAAATGTCCAATTGTCCGATAGGGACATCTGTCTTGGCATGATTATCTCACACAACATAAGTGCGTATAGCGACTGATTGGTCTCTTTAAGCACTTGTGTTGTGTGTTGCATAATCAAAAAGTATTGTCACTTAAAAATTTAACTTTTCTAAAACATATTAACATCACAACAAGTAAATGACATAAATGCTCCTCCGAGCCATAACGCATACAGAAGTCACTACCAAATGCGTCACCAAGAAATCCACGAGTACAGATATTCGGTTAAATACAACCGCGAAGCGAATTACAAGGAATTAAGAGCTTTAACATGGATCAAATAAGGTTGAGAGTTTTCCACAGCTGTTGTTGACACGCTCGCAGGTGGGTCCGCATTTGCATCGGTAAGTATCGCTGCAGGACGCGACTATTGTCTTTGTTCGCTGGGGTAATGAACGGGCTGGGCTGGGCGAGGCATTGCCATTTGTTGACGGTGACGGGAACGCGGACATAGAAATATACCTAAACCATACAAGTGGCAAGTGCATGCAAGATGATGCAAGATCTTTTATAAACTGCACTACTCGTACTTTAGTAAAGTAAGGGTATATACAGGTCTATGTATATTACATCTGGATAATCGTATAGAACCATGGCAAAAAGCCGTAAAGGCATGTAAAAACGCTAACCCTTCCATTGCTCTAATCCCCAGCTGAGCACTTGTTTTATGAGTATCAGAAACAACGAAAGCGCAACAAATGTATGGATTACATAATAAACTTAAATGTTTTTTACATTTATGTTGCCACTACCAAATGCGCAATATAAATAAATAGAAAACGTAGTTTACCTAAAATCTTGTACCTACCTATGCAGTTTGCTATATATCTACATCACACATCACATAAGGAGCTCAACCATTTAATAGTAAACAAAGCCTTGTTATGAAGCAACACTTGAATAGGAATAATCGGTAAATGCGCTGCCACACCGCGATCTTTGTGCCTTTGATATCAAGGGTATTGGTTGCCAACAGAGAATTGAATACATATTGCCACACATATTGAACACGCTAAAGCTATTATATTATAAACCTATTTGATGGAGAAAGCCTGTGGCAACTTGATGTTAAGAGGATTTTGTCGCTAGGATACACGCTTCAATAGGTAGGTATCAGATAATATTAATATTAGATCTATTGGTTGCATGACAACGCGTTCGTACCTATCTGATGACTTAGCCTGATAGAAATAATTTAAAGACACAAGAAATCACACAATTACAACAACATAATTATTACTCATGCACAATAAAAAATATTCCTGGACATTATTCACATAGCGCCGCCAACTAGCCCCAAACTTAATAAGCATGCATAGCTTCTTACTATGGGTGCCAGACAACGGATAAACATTACAGTCATTATATACATTTTTTTTTGTAAATACATACGTATTTATACATAGAAACACCCAGACCGATACAAAGACAGTCATGTTCATGCACACAAATGTTTGTACCGTGCGGGTATCGAACCCGCGACCCTTGGTGTAATAGCCGACTTCTCAACCATAACACCAAACGGCTCGTCAAACAATTTACAAAAAGTCGTCGAATATACACCTCTGAATTTCCCAGCAAGGTATAGTAAGTTTTATTAGTTTAGGGCTAGACGGCGATGTATGAAAATATCTATAGTTATTATCACCACAACTTTTCCAGTATATTTTTTTTTTTAAAGTTTTGTGGCCCTGAGGTCACGGTCCGGTATTCAAACCACCGAATCTTCGAGGCATTCGTAAAATTGGGTTATAATGCCCTTAATCAAATACCTAAGTCTTTGACTTCTAAGACGACGGACTACTTAAAACCTTTAATAGGTACATAATTATATGTTGTTTACTTTCAATAGGTACGTAATGACGATTCTAGCTAGACCAAATTTTATTCAGGTGTAGATCATAAAGGACACGGGCGAAATTCCATAGAAAGTTGGGCCTAGATTTTTTTAGGATTACACTTACATATTTACTCTTATGATGTAGAGAATAAAGAATTATTTCAAATACACTACAATTTATAGATCATCTCCATGGGAAAATATAGTTATAGGATGATTTTGATTGCCACAAAATAACCCCAATTGTCGAGTTCACTGGGTCCGTTGCGGTCTTTTGTTTACGCTGAAACCGTCCTTTAAACGTAGCGAAAGACGTCAATAATATAAACCAAGCATTCGAACAATAACACCAAAGAAATAGGATTCACTTATGAAAATCAAAACAAACAGAAACTAATGATTGACAAACGTTGTTTGACATTTGATTTTTTTTTACTTTTCTGTTGCCATAATGTTTTCAGAAAAATTATCGTGCCTCTATTCTAGCTGTCATTTGTATGGGATCTGATCAGAAAATCAGTATTTAAGTATCTTAACTAGCAACACTATTATTATTCTACGATATTCTACCGGACATATGATGCACTATGCACACAACACACCGGATGGACTACAAAAACAATAGTATTTTCATTTATTAGATTATTTTTTTATCCCTTGGTAAAAAAATATAATAAAATTGTATTTAACTCTTTTAAAATTTGTAACGAATATTAAATATATTTCGAATTGTGTAACGAACACCTAAAATCAGGCCCAATTTTGCCGTTCTTCTTTTCCGAACAGGTTGGTTCTATTTCCAATATTACTTTTTACATCCATCCTGCAATTTTGATTGAGTCCGGTTTGTAGCTATACAAAAAATATGATCGAATTTCGGTTCGTTTTTACCGGACCATTGGTGAAGCACTCTTAAATCATGTACGGTCTTGTTAGTGTGAATGGTATTGGGCCTTTTCTATTCGCGTGAATTCAAATTTTGACTAGAACAACATAATATAGATGTACGAAATACATATATTATATTATTAAATCTTAGCTCTTATTATTTTTATTTATTTCAAAATACAAAAATATATCTCTTACATCTCAATGAGAGGAATCTTTGTTTTTTTAATAAAAAAAACATTTGTTTGTATTCCTGCCGTGAAACTAAACAGACCAAAACAGGATGCTACTTCCTGCTACTTCATCATAACACAATTTGCATACATGTCATCTTCATAAAACCTCATAACCTTACTTTAATAATAGACATTAAGTATTGTGTTGTAGCTTAGTTAAAGTAGATACAAAGTAATGAGTTTGCAGGTAAGTAGTTACGAGCGGGAAAGTAAATTCACCGTATAGTCAGAACTTAATAGGGGCCGTTCAAGTATTACGTAAGCACTATGGGGGGGTGGGGGGGTCTTTGTTTTGCTTATTTTGGATGACATGGGGGGCAGGGGGGTCTAGATGATGATTACGTCATCGGTAGTTATTAACTTTTTTACACCAATGGCAACCCTCACATTGCCTATGCTTGAAAACGAAACCCATTTTCGGGGATTCCGGCAAATAATGCATACGTTTAGGCACTCGCTTTAGAACCGATTAGGGGAATTACCGTGCGCTACTCAGTTGTCTAAATTTCTTCTATCAGTGTATTGTTTCGTTTGGATACTATAGCGAGTAGATGTATTGTAAGCATAGCAACGCAAGTTTACATTTTAGTTAGAGCACCATGATGTGAGAAGACGTAGAAATTCCAAAATCGGATGAAAGTTAGCAGACTCACAACACTAAGCAGCAATCTAAGCAATCCAATGTCATCGAAAACTTAGAATCATGGATTCGGGTTTCATGGACTGAAGACTGTTAATTTTAATTTAATATGTGTACCAATCACAGAAATCTGAATAATTATTCCGATTTCTGTGGTACCAATGTTTAATTTATGTGTCCGTCCGGTGCTTTAATACTCTTTCGATCGAAAGAGCTATAGAGCAAAATCGGGGGTCTAAGGTGTTCTTACAATCTCTCGGAAGAAGCCACCTGACGAAGCTGACCACAGCAAGTGGAGAAGTTGTTGCCTCAAAGCCGGCAGTCCGTTCGGAGATAAAGGACTTCTATGGCCGGTTATACGCTTCGCATGCATGTTGACCTGATCCCAAAAATGAAGACTCTAGAGCCACGTTAAATCGCCATTACACTGACGACCTGCCAGAAGTGAGCGTTGGCAAAATCGAGATTGCTCTTGGGCAGCTTAAAAATGGAAAAGCCCCTGGAGAGGACGGCGTTACTACAGAGCTGCTAAAGGCTGGAGGTAAACCCGTACTGAGGGAGCTCCAAAAGCTTTTTTATCGCTGTCCTGTTCGAAGGGAGAACTACAAAGGCGTGGAGTAGGAGCGTGGTCGTCCTGTTCTATAAAAAGGGTGACAAAAGCCTGTTGAAGAACTATCGACCCATTTCCCTTCGACCACGCTCCTACTCCACGCGAGTAGGAGCGTGGTCGTCCTGTTCTTTAAAAAGGGTGGGTCAATCCCACTTTATCCGTGGTTATCAAATTTGATTTAGTGGGACATGTTTTTTTTTAATTATGTCCCACTTTATCCACGCGCGACTTTTTGTCGCAATACAAACAATCCCAGATTATCCATTATTAGATATACGCAATGGATAAAGTGGGATACACCCAAAATGGTGACAAAAGCCTGTTGAAGAACTATCGACCCATTTCCCTTCTAAGCCACGTCTATAGAAGTGACAGTGGGCTGGCCATATCAGCCGCAGAACCGATAGCCGTTGAGGTAAACGGGTTCTAGAGTGGAGACCGCGTCTCGGTAAATAGTGTAGGACGCCCTCAGGCCAGGTGGAGCGATGATCTGCGCAAGATGGCTGGCAGGAGCTGGATGCGAGTGGCCGAGGATCGATCAGCGTGGCGAGCATTTGGAGAGGCCTATGTCCAGCAGTGGATTATCACAGGCTGATGATGATGATGATGATGATGTGTGTACAAAAACTTTAAAATAAGTTTGTTATGTTCGTAAGATTATAATATTTTTGTCCCTTACTCTATGTTGAATACTGTATCAGTAAAATCTAATCTCTATCCTAAATCTATTTTCTTATTTATAAAATTATAATTATAACATTATAATTTTAGTATAAAAAAAAATTATAATTGAAAAATGTTTACGTAAGCATAGGGGGAGGGGGTAAGAGCTTTGCTTACTTTTGCTGACAAGGGGGGTGGGGGGGTAAATAATTGCAATAAATCTGCTTACGTAATATTTGAACGGCCCCATACAACAAAATGAAGGGGATCATTTCAGCACAAATAACCGTCCCATTCTATTAGCATACGTCGCGTAACAAGCGCATAAGTTTAAAGAAAATGAAATTTACCTGTATCTACTAAACTGGTGTTCTAGGGTAGTCTGCGTGGAAATATAAACTCTAATTTAGACAAGACAAGTTTCATAATGGCATTACGTGTACGTGCTGATACACAAGTCTGTTCTGCAGCATCAGTTTGTAAAACAAAGTACAAAAACTATCTACGTGACTTAGTGCGCGAGGCAAAGTTACTGAGTTAACACGAGGGCGCTCGGTCGTCACTTGCTGTGCCTTATTATTTCTCGTTCTCGCTTTTCGTTGCTTAGCAATTAATTATTTTTGTCTCGAAAAGGTTAACGTAGACATAACTTGCAGTTTATTGGGAGTTGTGGACATTATTGCTCGTTATTGTCCCCAGACACAGAGGCAGAGAGATTTTGGAAGCATTTGAGATGTGATATAAAAGAAAATTTGAGGGAATAAGCAATAGGTATGGAAAGAAAAATAAAATAAATGATAAAATCGAGAGAGAAGTACAAAATTAATTCAAATGATCAAAGCGAGCCTCTTTAATGAAATGAATGATGATGATGATAAGTCTATTCATTCCATCTGATTTATCCTAAAGCGTAAAAAACAATAGCCACAAAATCACACTCTTTAGAATGTAGAAAAGCTTCTCGGCTCGTATAGACTATTACGCTAAGACCTCTACATGAAACACCAATAACCATATAATAGACAAATGAATTCTAAAACAAGAGATGTTAACAAGCACGAGAAACAGTGACCATGTACGATTATACAATTCGACCATGTACGCATTGTACATTCGTACGTGGCCCGTAAGTCGTAACTTTCCAGCTGTGAAGTTAGCTTCAAACCACGCCACGTACTCGTAGCTTCACACCTACACTTTATCCCACTAAACATGATTCTGCATTCCGTAGTTTACGTCACGGGCGTAAAGTTTCGTTGAGATAACTATACTGTTATTTGTGAGTTGAATGAAACCAATGCTCCTTTAAGGTTTTTGGATTATGGGTTAAAAATGTTTTTATACGTATAGAGTAAAATTTAAATATTGTTATGATCCCCAAAGCTAAGTATCTTAATGGGCAAAAAGTAAGTATCTGGGATAGGAACCTATCTCTAAGATATTTTCCTAAGTTGCTTAGTATTCGGATGATATTTTAGAATGGCGCCTAAATTAAAATTGTTTAAAAGATTTTATAACACTAAAATAATTGAAGACACAATACGAGAAAATAGGGGACCAAAAGTATTCCAGAAGAAGTTGCAAACACACTGCTTGGAGATAAGCAAACTTGTTGATGGAGCAGGACAGTTAGTCACAGATCGAGACCAGATTGTGCATATTGTTGAAGAGTTTTACGCGGACTTGTATGCGTCGAAAGCTGCGGAGCCAAACTTACCAGATGATGTGGATCCAAGAGCAGAACCAATTGAACGGTTAAATGACGAGTCTCTACCGTCAATCACAGAAGACGAAATTGGGTTTGCTCTGAGTAAGATGAAGCGCGGAAAGGCATCAGGTGAGGATGGTGTGTACGTGGAGATGTTGCAAGCTGGCGGTCTCCCCGTACTGAAACCGATAGCAAAGCTCTTCAACAAAGTGTTACAACAAGGCATTGCACCTAAAGTGTGGAAGAAGGCCATCGTCTCGATCTTGCACAAGAAAGGAGATAAGACTAGACTCCAAAACTACCGTCCAATAAGCCTCCTTTCCCAAATTTATAAACTTTTTGCTAAAGTTCTGTGTAACCGACTGACATGCTCGTTCGACGAAAACCAACCAATGGAACAAGCCGGATTTCGGAGTGGATACTCGACCGTTGACCACATTCACGCTATAAGGCAATTGATGGAGAGATGCAAAGAGTACAACCGGCCCATATGTTTCGCCTTTGTCGATTACGAGAAGGCTTTTGACAGTGTCGAGCATTGGGCTGTGTTTCACTCTCTCCATCGATGTGGTATAGATAAGCGTTATGTGGATATCCTCCGAGATCTGTACAGTACCGCCACAATGCAGGTGCGCATGCATAAACTAACAGACCCGATACCAATCGGTAGAGGTGTACGGCAGGGAGACACCATCTCGCCGAAGCTCTTCACGAGTGTCTTGGAAGATGTAATGAAGACTTTGGATTGGAGCGAGAGAGGTGTCAACGTCAATGGCCGGAACATGTCGCATCTGCGTTTTGCCGATGACCTAATCCTGGTTGCGGAAACCGCTGCAGATCTTCAGCTCATGCTCACGGAGCTGCATGAGGCTTCTGGGAGTGTCGGTCTGAAGATGAACAAGTCCAAGACGAAAATTATGACCAACTTACCGCGACGGCGAATTAATATATTCGTTGACAACTGCCCAATAGAGGTAGTTCACGAATACGTCTATCTTGGACAACGTTTATCTTTCGACCGGGACTCTCAGAAGCAGGAAATCGCTAGGCGCGTGCAACTAGGATGGGCTGCCTTTGGAAAGTTGGAGGATATTTTTAAAGCAAATATCCCACAATGCCTGAAAACCAAGGCATTTCACCAGTGTGTCCTGCCCATTCTTACTTACGGATCAGAAACATGGCCGCTCACTAAAGAGCACGTGAATAAAATAAGAGTAGCTCAGAGGGCAATGGAGCGTGCTATGTTGGGAATCCACCTGCTAGACCGCATACCAAACATGGAAATTCGACGACGAACTAAAGTTGAAGATGTAGGTATGCGGATAGCAAAACTTAAGTGGAGATGGGCGGGTCACTTGGCAAGACGGCAGGACCAAAGGTGGACAAAGGCAACAACAGAGTGGTGGCCAAGGGGTGCATTACGATCGCGAGGCAGACCACCAGCTCGTTGGTCGGATGATATAGTCAGGTTCGTCGGTGTAAACTGGATGAATCTTGCACAGGACCGGAATGCTTGGCGTGACAAAGAGGAGGCCTATACTCAACAGTGGGTGGATACGGGCTGAATAGATAGATAGATAGATAGATAGATAAAAGATTTTAACATAGATCTAAATAATCACACATAAATAGTATAATAAAGTTGAATGAGACAACTCAAACGCTAGATGACACATAGTCATGTGGCTAAATGATAATGAATTCTAAGCTTACAAACAACATTATTACTACGAAAGTACACAAGATAGACACCAAAAACAAACTTTATTATAATTTCAGCCACAATTCATGATTAATGAATTGTATTATGTAGATTCAAGCCAAAGTACAATAATTCTTGATCTTATGAACGTCGGCAGATAATATCATAGGTTGGAACAGGGAAAAAGAATTACGGCAATCGTACAAATACTTCATGAGGATTTTCAAAAGTGAAAGAAAGATGACAAAGAACGTAATAAAAGACTTATAGACCTATTAGAATATGAGCATAATGTTGATAAATGGCCAGGTTCTACAAGCAATAATGTCAAAGGAGCAATTTGTTTCAACGTGACAGCCATTAAGATGAAAAGGCGATAATATTAAAAGTTCCACGCCACAGTGCTCCACAAAGCCGGGCACTCAGAGGGTGGAATGAAAGCTAAACGGTAGTTTATGTTAGTGACAGTATTACACTCGTTTTTAAAATAGATCCTTATTCTTATGTTACTGGTTTTATAGTCTACTAGCTTTCCGACCGCGGTTTCATCCGCGCATAATTCCTTTTTTCAAATATCCCTCGGGAATGAGATGTTTCCCGTAGGAATATTAGGTATAGCCTATGTCCAAATCCGGGTAAAAACTATCCCACCAAAAACATAAATGTGAAAAAGGAGAGCCAAGTTCAATACAAAAATTATGTTTGGCTGTGGGCTTCGCCGCAAAAAGAATGGAGATCTAATTGAGTGCCAAGTTCTATGATCTTAAAGTAGGTAAGATTTGACTTGGCCAGTTTTTATTACATCAGTCATTTTATAAAGTTATTCAACATATTATATAATTTTATGTATTTTAAATCTGATAAAAACTGGCCAAGTCAAATCTTACCTACTTTAAGATCATAGAACTTGGCACTCAATTAGATCTCCATTCTTTTTGCGGCGAAGCCCACAGCCAAACATAATTTTTGTATTGAACTTGGCTCTCCTTTTTCACATTTATGTTTTTGGTGGGATATCATTACTTTTTGTAAAGAAAACTAGGCAGGTATTGAGATTTAATGTGGTGCCGCGCGCCGCCGAAGACACACCGTCCTACTTCCAGATGACCTAGAAGGATGAAATTTGGAATCCAGATCGATAATTGTGTGTGACCGTAGGAAAAAATCGGAAAATGGAAAAAAGTTAAAAAATAGGGGGAGGAGGGGGGTTTCCCCCCCTAATTTTAAACTTTTTTTCTATTTTCAGATTTTTTCCTACGACTACACACAATTACCAAGCTGGATTCCAAATTTCATCCTTCTAGGTCATCTGGAAGTACGTTAGGTTTTGTTACCCTAACCAGTAGCAAAACCTAACCCACTTCCAGATGACCTAGAAGGATGAAATTTGGAATCCAGATCGATAATTGTGTGTAACCGTAGGAAAAAATCGGAAAATCGAAAAAAGTAAAAAAATATGGGGAGGGGGGGGTTTCCCCCCCTAATTTTTAATTTTTTTCTATTTTCAGATTTTTTCCTACGGTTACACACAATTATCGATCTGGATTCCAAATTTCATCCTTCTAGGTAATCTGGAAGTACGTTAGGTTTTGCTACTATAAGTCAGTGAGTCAATACTAATTTTTACGACTTTTTGACCTTCATATCTTTATAACCATTTGAGTTAGCTTCATGAAATTTGGGCTTCTAGGTGTCCTTATGGACCTTATTAAACTGACGTAGTTTCATGTGTTTACGTTAAATAGGTATTAAGTTATAGAAGGGTCAAAAGTGCCACCAAATGGTTCGTGTAAATATACACTTGGCGCTGGCTAGCCCGTTCCTTTCCTTTTTGCTTGAACTTGGCTTGACACGCTGCCGCGTGTCTAGATACGTGCCAAATTTAATCTAAATTCGTTCAGCCGTTTAGTTGTGATTAATAAACATCCAAACATCTAGATTTTCGCGTTTATAATATTAGTAGGATTTAGTTGTTACCCGTTTTGTATTATAACCTCAACTCCCAGAGGAGTACAATGTACGAGTAGTCAAAACCGAATGTTACCTCATTTTAAACCATGTACCTTATTGTTATACTTATTTTTGTTTTACCTTTACTGTAACAGTTATGGTATGAAACAAAGGATGTATGTATAACTAAAGACAAACGATATCAACAACCTCAAAACATGCACTTGAATACGCCACAAAAAATGTTGTTAAATTCAAACTGATTCTATCTATACATTGCACGAAATTATGAAAAAACTATTTAATTATTCTGTTTTCTTGTTTCAGGTAAGGCCTTAGTTATAATCAGAAGATTAAACATAAAAAGAAGACATTATAAGTAATGGAGGCAGGCAGGTCAAGTAAATTTTATATTTTTTCTAAAATAAATTTACTGTAAGAATATACAAAGGAATATGATATTATTTCTAAATTAAAATTACTGTAAGAATTACGAGATTACGAGTACCAAAGGAATCTAGACAAAGACCGTATCATTTTTCCTAGAAAAAAGATAAGCTGACAAGCAATCAACTCATCATATAATCGTAAAGTCCTTTATTAAAGTTTACCTACTCAGTGTTTTTAATAAAATAGTCATCTTAGAAACAGGTTAGTGTAAAATAACTCATCCATCAGCTTCAAACTCTAACAGGAACAAAACAAGGTCATTGAACTGCGCACTGGCCGCGCCGGGCGACATCCAGCCATCAATGACTTCAATCCATTCTGCTGCCAGCTGCCGTTGCATCGCAATATGCATGCCTATAATAAAAGAAACCCCTATAAATTGGTCAATTTAAACTGTCTATCAGATAAACACACATCTAAAAGCACAAATTAAAGTTTTTATTTAAAACATTAACTTTAGTACCTACATTCTAGCATCGCATGAACTTTTACATCAGTATTCATGTACTTGTCATTATAAGTAATAAAATAATAATAAAAGCACTTTTAAATACTGGTCGTATTATCTGTCGAAGGCACATTGCGATGGCCGTGGCGGGCGACATTGACTTCAATATCTTCTTCAATCATGATTCTGCTGCCTTCCAACGTGTGAACCTATACATTAAGATATATTTCAATAAATAAGTTAAGTCACAATTACCTTGCCATAAGTTGAATAGGTACTCTAAAAAACGCAAAGTCAATTTAATTGAACCGCGAGCTGGCCATGGCGAGCGTTGGACGTCAGCCAATATTGACTTCAATCGCTTCTGACTGCCTTTCTCCTCAAGAATATGTTCATATTGATATGACTTTGAAATAAAAATTAGCCAGTTCAGCTGTCTCTTAATAAACTCTCTAAGGCACAAATCCAAGTTCAGTGAACCGCGTGCTGGCCGTAGCTGGCGTCAGTCAGCCAACATTGACTTCAATCGATCCTGCTGCCTAACGTCGCATGAACGTGTACATACTGATTAATCATGCACGCGCCGCAAGCTAATTTAGCCCCTATTCCGTGCAGGTACATTGCAAATACGGGAACAATTGCCTCTTCAAATATCTGCTCAGTACGGGCATGTCCGATTCTGTTCGAGTTTCCTACTATTCCAGTGTTCGTTTAGCTTTGAACTCTCAGAAATAGTTTAATAATAGCATGAACATGATGCATAAACTTAAGTAAAAACTTGAATACTCAACTCGTTGATATGCGAAGGATATAACATCATAGGCATGTATGAAACTGGCACTGACAGTTATAACCACACATCTTAATAATGAAAGCTACCTTTCTAAAAAAGTGTCTTAATCACAAATCGACTTGATTTTTGATATGGGGAAAGTTTAGGGGCTGAAGATTGTCATAAAGTACTTTTGATCCCGTAAAAATATCACATTCTTGCGGAAAAACGTCGTATGATCCACGCAGCCGAAGCCACAGGCGAAAGGTAAGATATATAATAAATATTATACTGAAATAAAAGTTATTGAAAAAAAATATGTTGCCACAACTTTGACAAACAACGCACCGATACGCTCCGTATATTATCCCAATCGAGACCCCTTTTAAGCGCAAATGCAATTGTGTTTAGGGGGCAATTCCGATATTCCAGTGAAAATAGAGCGAAAAGTCCACAAGTGATAGAGCGACAGTCTCCGATGATGTCTGCTCGCGGATACGTGGCCCGACTGCCGATCATGGCGGCTTTGGAAACGCGAACCGCCGTGGAATACTAAAACGTGATATTCCGAGTCTATTTAGAAAAAAATTGAATGGGGTTTTGTAAAAAAGAATATTTGGTCGGGGAATGTGCACCTCGCTGGAAATTTTGGATAAAGTCTGATATTACTATATCCACATGTGCTATACCTACTAAGCAGAACTAAGAAGTTCCAATGGTCCGGATTTTTAGTTTTGCATCACTTTTGCTTTATTGTTTTGACTACCTCCGTAGAACAATGCCTAATCTAAGTAGAAAAACACGACCCCAGTTTTATTCCCGCTTGAAGTGAGATTGGTGATAGGACTGTTTTAAAGTCTGATTGGCAGTTATCCATAGGTGAAATCTGCCGTCTTAAGACTGTTTATGTTCCGGCAATATTTATGTGGAAACCATTGTACAGTCGACACATATCAGCCTACCCTAATCTGTCAAATTTCTACGACTAATTTTCAGCTTTATTCACATCACATAGAGTTCTCTTTCAATTGAGATTTTTTGAAAGAAGAAATAAGGGTAGGTTGATCTGCTGCCCTCTGTACTTCAAATCAAGCCCTACCGAACTGAACAGAAACAGCACATTGAGCTGCAGGATAACTGCGGGATAGGTAGTCATAAAAATCACCGCGAAAGGCTGTTTGGTAACAAAACTATAAATCTGTGTGGTCTTCCAGTTTATGACAAAAGCCAATATCGAATTATTTTATTACTCCCATTACTTCTAAATAACATTTTCAAAAAATGTTTTCACTTCAATAGTCCTAATCTGTAGCTGTAATTGGAGGCGAAGTGTCAATTAAGCTTTCTAATAGCTGCTCTTGTAAGAATGCTCTCTGGAATTGAAACAGGCAATTCGGTATTTTCACTTGAAGGAAAATAAAAAGAAAGAAGAATAAATTAATACAAACGTTTTTAACATTGAAATAAAGTCTCTCATTACTCTTACTTGCACTGTCGTAATAGCGAACTTAATATTTTGAATTACATATCGCCGCTTCTCTCGAAGACTATACAAAGTCGAATTTGCGAAATCAAGTTGCAGTATACAAAAAAACTAAGAATCAAGTATATCAGATGAGATCACATGATTTTTACTAGACCTTGACTATCGATACATTACATTATATATATAATTAATAATAATCATCTATGTTCATCGCCTATTGTTTATTTTGGTTACTTATATAATATTGCAATACATACCTACGATTCTAGAGTTTTGGGTCTGTTACACTTTACAATATTAGAATGTTCAGAATATCTATCATGTCATAATGACAATAAAAAATTCGGCCTGGGAAATCTAATTACTATGCCGTCATAGAAAAAGAGCCCATATTATGTCAAATAAGGATAGAAACTATAGAGTAGTACGTTTCATCAACGTCTATTAGTCTGTTAGTTATTTCGCGAAAATGTAAGAAACATCCATCCTCACAACCTTTCACCTTTTTAACATTAGTAGGACAGTAGAATAAAAATTATTCACTAATGTTTGTAAATGAGAAATAGAAATAATGTCGGTATTTCTATATTGTACGCCTGATAGTAAGCAATCACCGCCGCCAATGGACATCTGCAACACCAGAGGGATCGCTGATGCGTTGCCAGCCTATGGGGGTATGAGGGGTGTGGGCCTCCGGCACTCTCACAAACCAGACGAAATACAATAGTAGTCACTATTATTTCACGCTGGTGTTATGTGAGAGGATGGTACTTCCCCGGACGAGCCGGCCCATTCGTACTGTAAACCAGCATGGCACTACCATTACTAAAAGCAGGTAGAAAATGATGATAGACTTTACTAAACACATGTCATGCACATTTCCCGTCATAAAACGCGTCAGCCCTGCCTCGTGGATTGTTGTTTGCACGTACTACCCGCCTACATATAACCCTCTCATTGAATATTTTCAGCTAACTTTTAAAGTGCTGCTTGAATACTGAAAAGGTCACAGACGTCCAGTGATATGGAAATTTTCGTTTATAGTGTGCCAGTTTGAGGATTTTACATGAACTTCTGGAATATCTTTTTGCACATGACGGTTTTAAGGATAAATAAATTTCAATATGTGGGAAACCAAATGCAGTGTGCTATCTTTTCATTGTTTTCTTTTTTTTTCATTTACATATTGATAGACCTCTCGCATAAATCATTAAAGAGTTTAGTTTTTCTTTAGCCCTTTTTTAGCACAAATTGATTAGCAGACCGTTTGCACAGAAAAAATGGTTCTTAAATAAATCGCCCATCGGCTTAAGCAGTATGTTCATCATACAGCTTGTCATTAAGCTTAAATGGGCGTGCGAAAACTAAATTATTATACTAAAGAATATAGTGTTTTGTAATGTATGAATAAAAAAAAAACCTCCAGTACTGGATACATTAAGTCTCAGATTACTAAATAGTTACTCAAACATATAAGAGGTCACATAACGAGAGAATATTACGTGTGTCCTGCCGCAAATAGTACTTTGTGTTATGAACTCCATTTATGTTTCAACAAATATTCCATTGTGAAATCCTCAAAACGTTTATGACCAAAGAAAATGTAGCACATTAATGCGTTACTGGTGTCCTCAAAACTAGATAATCCGGTCTCACGGGAGCTATAGTTTGAGATTACTGAAATAATAATATATTTGTTTGCTAAGTATTAAATATATTCACGCAAATTGTACTTGAACTAGACAAAACAAAAGTTTTATTGTTACGTGTCCCTTTAAAACAGTAACAATTTCCAAAGGTACAGTTAAGTAACTATGTTATGTTGGAAAATAAAATAAATTTTCTGCTTGGTACATACTTACAGTTGTTTTAAAAGCTCTACTTAGAAGGAGAGGCTTAGGAAAAATATATATAAAAACGTATTGGCTTGGAGTAGTTTTAGAACAATTTACAATATAAATGTATTATTATTGTAGAGTGACTAGTAAATCCAAATTTTTCACCCTAACTGTTTAAGTGTGGTAAAAAAGTGGTTTTTGATATTTTACGCGATTACTACTCATTAAATAAAAAACAACGAAAACAGATATCGCGAGTTTATGTTGTTTTATCGAGTAAAAAACTTAAATACACAAGGACATTATGTTATTAATATCCCATCGATGTTCTACAATGTATTCCAAACATGTATTTTAATAAAGACTCCTCGGAAAATCAGTATTCTTGTTTCGAATGCTTCCTGTCGCCGAGATTAAACGAATTACGTGGATTACAAACGGAGTTTACTCGGAGGTATCTATCGATCGGATCGGAGCAGGGATCCGACCAAGGAGGAAAGGTAGCAATTAAAAACTTTCTAAAGCGAAAACAAACGAGGAAACAAAACAAAAGTTCGAGAGGTCTTTGATTAAGGACGACAGTAAAATCGAGTGGAAGCCATCTTGGTTTTTATTCAGTGTAAGGGCAGTGTAGATTAGGTAACGGGGACGTATCAAGCATATTTGTTTACTTTGTAGGTACACTTTCTAAACCCACCTTTATTCAACGTACGTTTTTTTTAAATTTTTATTTCTATATTTGTAGGTTTGATACTATACTCGTATGTATCGTACATAGAAACTCTTAAGCGGTGTGCATAATCATCATGTATTTGTTTTCGTTCTTGTGCTAATTACTTACTTACTGACTCCTCTAATTAACGTGAGCAATATTGACTTGTACGCTAGATAAACTAAAACTCATTAGGGTAAATAATGTATCGAACTCACCACAAGTATGAAGTTATTTTCGTCCAGAATCAGGACCTTTTCACTGTAAGTGATTAATATCGATATAGTGAATAATATTATTATTTTGCTTACATTTTAAGAAAAATAGGAAAGCCTGTAATATACCTACCTAATAGTATGAGATCCCACTGCATGATTCTGCAGGTATCTGTTTTTTCGATGCAACTTATTTTAAATGAATGATAAGGAAGTATGCAATGAATTAGGGATAGGTTGCCTATAAAAAATTAGCCGAACGCAAGTAAAAAAAAAATTATATTATTAATTCGATAATTTATTACTTGTAACTATATGTTTTTTAATGAATTTTACGACATTAGAAAGGTAATGATGTCACAAATTGAAAAAAATATGGTTGCCAGCTCTTAGTCAGCCGCAACGTAGGGTTGCCAGCTGTTAACAGTTATATCAGTTTACACTCACCTGTTTTATTTCTTTTAATTTGTGACATTATTATCTTTCAAATGTCGTAAAATTCATTAAAAAACATATAATTGCCAAAAAATTTTTTTTTTACTTGCGGCTAATTTTTAATACGCTATCTATCCCTAATCCACTACATACTTCCTTAACATTAATTTAAAATTAGTTGTATCAAAAAAACAGATACCTGCAGAATTGAGCAGTGGGATCTTAGACCATAATTATGTGGTGTTGATTGATGATCACAAACCTACAGTTTGGAAGCTTTAAATATACTTTTCTGAGTACACTTATTTTTAGCCATAGTAAAGGGACCCAATGATGGTCCATGATGGATGGACCCACTTTCTACACCATTAAAGAATAATATGTACTTTCATATTTTAAATATATACAAAAAAATTGCCTAACTCAGGCACCAATTGCAAGACATTCTTCGGTTAAGGTACCTTAGCAGAGTTGCTGTTTAATCCATTTCGATAAGGGCGCATTAGAAGGGTCCCCATTGTTTTGTTTAAATCTGCTGTGAATGTTTAGAGTATCATCAAAAGTTAAGCTCTAAACAATCGCAGGCCGGGAGATGTCGTAGGTACATTTAACTTTCTGAGATGCTCTCCCGTTTAAACTAAGTATAGTTAGCGGTGTTTGGTCGACAGTTAGAAATGGGTTATGGTTTGAAACAACGCAACGTGAGGTTGTTTATTACATACAGACCCGTTAGTTGTATGTGTTATATGGTATGTTCTATACTTCGTTCGTCAATCCAAACTTGCGGAGTTAGCTCTGATGGACGTTAACAGATAGAACGCTTTTATAAGTTTATTTGAACTAACACTGACTCTTGGTTTCCCATGTTAGTAACCAGATACTGAACTATTGCATTTTTGAGGCTATATTATTTTGGGCTGGTCAATAGCTAACGCTGGCACCGGCTCGTCCCAATCGGGTGTGAAGGGGAACCGGGGGAGTTTAGTGGGTAGTGGACGCTTCAGTCTCGAGTCTCACACACGGCCGCAGGTTTAGCTAGCCTGCGGTTATGGTGCATAAATGCATTCTCCTCCGAAAAAAAAAGGCTATACTATGTTGTTTGCTTTCAAAGTTGATTGATTACAACTACATATTTTTTATATAAAAAATATATTTCTGACAGTCGCCAACAAAACTAGAAATGTTAGCTTAAGTAAGATACTCTGACAATATCGTATTACACCGCGTTGAGGGTTCGCGTCTTATTCCTTTAATTGGTACCGAAATACTTGTTTTGTATTTGACTAACAACCCAATATTTGGAGATTTCTTTAAAGAACTAGTAATACGCACCATCTTTCCACACGGCGTTTTTATGTCCTCAGAATTTCGTCACGTATACAGAACGACTTTACGAGGGTTAAAAAATAACATTCCATCACAAATGTACTTTTCTACTTAAACCCATATATATGTGAACAAAATGACGCGTTATATGGAAAAAAGCTCCATAAACGAAATAAGGTCCTCGTTCCCCATCACCATAACTTTAATTACGGATTCCGAGGAAGCGATGTTATTTTTGGAAGTTTGACGCGTTCGCAGCGAAGCCCCTTCGTAAACACATTGGCCTAATTTAAAATATACGTGAGTGAAGTAACTTCCCAAACTTCCATAACCGATGCGAATTTGAAAAGACGGGTAAAGTTCTAAAATATACATTGAAACGGATACTTGATTGTTGGAGTTTGTAACTTGCATATCGTTAGTAGGTTTTATCCCGTAGATTTGCAAACTTTGGTGTACGAAAGTAGGACTGAAACAAAACAATCACGTGTACGCGTGTCACGTACAATCTGCCGTAAGTGTTTGAAATTAGCAAACTGTTTTATCATGAGATTGTATAAACCTGAAAATAGATTGATCAGAAACGATTAAATAACCAGCAGAATCGATTAAACCAATTTTTGATATAGGTTAAATTTTTCAAAATACTTTATTAAAAATTTTGTCTTGTATATTTATTGATAGGTCAAGCTGTCACGTGAGCAAACTAACCTACCGACTCCTTCCGCGACAAAGCGTCGACGCAGACGCAAGAAAAGATCAGAATTACCAGTAAAACTAAAATTGTAGCACATCAAAACCTTTTCCTTTTTCAAATGTATTTTTTTCTTTCAGAATTAAGTCAATTGAATTAAAAATCATTGGTGTGTTTGAGGTTTTGCGCATTCAAGGTAACACGTTGTATAAGAAGAGTTATGGGTTCTTATAATAAAAGGTATTTGATCTTTGATGCATTTCAATTGGCAGCTAATTTTCTAACTGGCTGTACTTATCAACCACACATTTGGAATTCACGGCTGCTTTCCATTAGTGGAGAATGACAACTTTGAGAGCTATTAAATAATATGTTTGTACAAAAGCAAAAGACACGTTGTCTTTGCTTTTGTACAAAGTATATAATGAAGATATTATCATAATCATCATAATCAGCCTATCGCAGGTTACCGTTGACATCTTATAGTAAAAACATGACATCTTACAATCCTAACACATGAGACTCATGTCTGAAAAATTTCATTTAGGAAACCCTGATGTTAGAGCATTTGCGAAACCTCATAGCCGGCGAATTATAGATGCCGTCTCGAGACAACGCCGCATGCAGCCCAGGTGCGCTAGCTTTGTGATTGCACTTTAATTATACCAGCATTGCACCTGGCGTTAGTGTTTCGGGAGCACAGATTTGTTACTCGAGATGTGTCAGCGTTAGTACAATGTTTATCATTGCTGACTTGTTACCTGCCTTCAGTCTTTAGTTTGTTGGTTGGTTTAGAATCTGAGCTTTGTATTGTAACAAAAAGTAGTAGATTTTTTTCTGGATTAGTTTACCTTGTAAGTCTTACTTATCTTCTTCTTTGGACATTGTTATTTTCGATCGTGCTGTGTGCATTTATTTTCGTGTTTTTACACACTTTACATGGTAATGACAGGATGATGGAATAGACAGGTATGTCTAGATTAAGACCAAGGTTTTGATATTGTAATATCTTCAGCCACAAAATGTATACCTAATGACGAATTACTTGTGATTATCTTCGTTATAAATTATTTTCTTCGTTAGACAACTTCCATCTTGAATCTATTACTGGGAGAACTTTTTCAAAAGCCGATTTTCATTGATATGATTTATAAAATAACTACGATTGTATATGCAATAGTGTGAATCATCAGAATGAACACTTTTCAATCATAGAGGCTATCTTTCACTAAGAAAATAAGCGGCCTCCTCAGACTCGCACGATAGGAAGAATATTAGGAAACCTTTTAAACTGAGTTTTACACTGAATACTGTATTGATGGAAAATATCTCGAGGCAAGATCCGCCTCTAAGAAATCTAATTTAAGAAGCCTTGATGTCAGAGGCTTAGGGAACCTCGCGTAGACGGATTATTGGTGTCGCGAGACCCGAGATATGTCTTTGTATGCAGCCAGGGGGACTTTAGTATTTCGCTTTAATTATAGCTCAACAATAACTAATACTGCCGTTTAAGGGTTGCTTTGCTGTTGAGCGTAAGTATTACTGATATGGCTTTGTAAGTTGTGTTTTGTTGCAAAATCTTTCTTTGTTACAGAACAAAAAGACAAATCTATATTAGCGGATCGGGTCAGAGTCCAATTCTGATAATCGTAAACTAATTAATAACCGTGAGCACATATGAATAAAATAAATGACTGTAGTCCAATTAACAGTTGCAACATGTATTAACATCAGGTTTTGTACAATTATATGCCGACATATTGGTTTTTGTTTTTTAATTATAATATGTTACTGGAAATACGAGTACTTTTTTATCATATATGCGTATTCCATGTCATTGTTATCATTTCATGTATGAAAATTGGCTACGAGGAGGCTTCTTAGGGGTGCAGGTACGGGTTTTAAAATGAAGCACGTAGACTTTAATAGAAACTTGATGTAATATTACACACGTATACATTTAAAGACTGTGTGGTGCGTGTGGTCTGCGCGCTGTCGAAATGGCGAGTGAGTGTGTGAGCGCGCCGCGCTTTGCAAGAGGGGTCCGGCCGGCTAACCGGTTTGGCGTTAACAGGCTCCCCGGGTTGGAGCGTTCAGGTCCAAGGTGTCCTCTGTAGGCAGCAGGCAGAGCCTATTGTAAGCTCTTCTCAAGACGCCCGCCGATGTGGTCACTTCTGCGACGCGTGCGATGCCGTCGCGGCCAGGATGTAGTCGGGAGATGCGGCCAAGCAGCCATCGGTTAGGTGGGAGGCGATCCTCCTTGATCACCACTAGATCTCCGAGTTGCAGGCTCCTTCCGGTGCTACGATGCCATTTGTTTCGTGTCTGCAAGTTGGAAATATATTCCAGATAATAACGACTCCAGAAATGTTGTGTTAAGAGTTGTGCTCTTTGGTAGCGAGGCAGTGCGTGAATTCTGGTTGTTTCTTCCATGTCAATCGGTGATTGAGGCAACATTGTGATCGTTCGTCCAATCAGAAAATGAGATGGGGTCAGTGGAATAAGATCATTTGGATCTGATGATAAGGAAGTTAATGGGCGAGAGTTTAGAATTCCCTCAATACCTACAAGGACAGTGTTCATTTCTTCGTAAGTTAAATGAGCTAGCGAAAGAACTCGATTTAAATGGTGTTTTACAGATTTTACAGAACTTTCAGCTAGGCCGTTAAAATGCGGACTATATGCAGGGGAAAATTTGAAAGTTATAGACTGCTCCGCCGTTTTCGAACTTATGTCATTACATTTTGTTTTTAAAAATTTTGAAAGCTCATTATTGGCTCCTACGAAATTAGTACCATTATCTGAATAGATAAAGACAGGCTTACCTCTGCGGGCCACAAATCTGCTCAAAGCAGCTAAAAATGTTTCGGTACTTAGGTCAGTCACCAGCTCCAGATGTACTGCCCTTACAGCTAAGCAGACAAATACACAAATATATGACTTTATCAATCTACATCCTCTACCTTTTCTGTCTGCAATCAGTATAGGGCCAGCATAATCTACTGCTGTGTTAAAAAAAGGGAATTGGCTATGAAGTCGTTCCTCTGGCAGGTTAGCCATGATAGGCTGATTAGACCTTCCCGCAAACCTGCAACACTTGTGGCATTCATGTGTTATCTTTCTTACAAGATTACGACCACCAATTATCCAAAATTTATGTCTTAATGTAGACAACATTAATTGAGGGCCAGCGTGCATAAGCAGTTTATGATAGTGTTTAACCAATAATTTAGTGATATAATGTGATGAGTGAAGCAAGATTGGATGTTTTGTATCATAATCGTAGTTCGAGTTGGAAAGTCTACCGCCAACTCGTATTAAATTATTATCTGACATAAATGGATTTAAGTTTAATAGTTTTGATTTATTAGGGAGGTTGTTATTATTTTGCAAAATTTTATGTTCTTTCGTAAAGGCATCTAATTGAATGATTTTACACAATGCGTGCGTAGCTAAATTTAACTCTGTCACTGTCAAATGACCATTAAATCTCATAGTGGGATTTCGGCAGTTGTGTATGAAACGTAATAAGTAAGCTGTAATTCTTTGCAATTTGCTAAAATTAGAATATTTAAATATGTAATTATGTTGCTCAGTGGCAACATTACATTCTAACCTGGTCTCAGGTAGTGAGGAGTGTGTATGATTTGGTTGCATGGGCCATGATGATTCATTCTGCAATAAAAATTGTGGACCAGAAAACCAAAGACTGGAAGTTTGCAATTGTCTTGCATTACATCCTCTAGAACCAATATCTGCAGGATTCAAGTTAGTAGGTACATATCTCCAAGCTTCTGGCTCAGTGTATTCTGTTATTTCATTGATTCTATTTAGTACAAATGTTTTTAAAGTTGATTTGGGTGCCCGGATCCAACCTAGCACTATTGTAGAATCGCACCAGTATACTGACCGGTCTACCTTTAATCTTAATGAAGTTTTGACTTTGTGTGCCAATCTAATTGCCAATAACGCGCCACAAAGCTCTAAACGAGGTATGGTCATGCCTTTTAAAGGCGCAACTCTACTTTTTGACATCATTAAGTGGACCTCAATATCACCATCTGCTGATATAGATCGTATGTATATGCATGCACTGTAAGCATGTAGGGATGCATCGCTAAAGGCATGAATTTCAATAAATGTATACGAATCTGATAATGTATGACGTGGAATTTTAATTTCATTTAATAGTGAAAGAGATTTTAAGAATGAAAACCAATCAGTTTCAAGTTCTGAAGGCAATGGATCATCCCATGAGACCTTGGAGGCCCAAAGTTTTTGTAATATAATTTTACCTTGTAAAATGCAGGGATTCACAAGCCCTAACGGATCAAATATTTGACCTACCGTAGACAAGACCGACCGCTTGCTCAATCTGTTCTGAGATGAATCAATATCAACAGAGAACAGTAGTGTATCAGATTTGCAAGACCACCTCAAGCCTAGCGTTTTTGCGTTATCATCATTTACTAACTTGAGCAAATTGTCACTGTCTTTGTCTCCCTGAATGTCCGTTAAAATGTCTGAGCAATTAGATCGCCACTTTCTTAAGTGAAATTGACCTTTTTTAAGTTGCGTAATCACACCCTTAATAATGTCTTTGAGGGTTGATTTTGAATCATGACCACTTATATAGTCATCTACATAGCAATCATGTATAATAGTTTCGCGTACTAATGGATCTAAACATTCTTGGCCTAACTGTGCCAAGCAACGAGTAGCTAAGTATGGGGCCGACGCAGTGCCGTAGGTCACGGTGTTAAGTTTATATGTTTTTAATTCTTGACTGGGATCAAAACGCCAAAGTATCTGTTGCAAACATCTTTGATTTTCTGAAACTAAGACGCAACGATACATTTTCTCACAATCAGATGTAACAACGTATTTATGCTGGCGAAAACGAATTAAAATACTAATGAGATCGTCTTGTACAGTCGGCCCTATATTTTGAATATTATTAAATGATAAACCTGATGTGGTCTTTGCCGAGGCATCGAATACCACTCTAAGTTTGGTTGTAAGACTGGATTCCCTTAAAACACCGTGGTGTGGAAGTATGTATGCATGTTCATCAGTGTTACAACTCATATTCAAGGACATGTGACCTAGGTCAATGTACTCTTGCATAAAATCGCAATATTTCTCTTTAAATAACGGATAACGTGCGAATTTTCGTTCTAATGATTGAAATCTTTGAAAAGCTTGTTCATAAGATTCACCTAACGTATCTGGTGATTGTTTTAATGGTATTTGTACTACAAAACGACCATCACTTTGACGTGTCGTTGTAGAAGTAAAATGCAATTCGCAATCATTTTCTTGTTTTGTAGTTGAGCGAGGCGAGGGTACGGATTCTAACTCGAAAAATTTATTTAAATTATTTTGAAGCTCGATATCATTAATAAAATGGCAATGGACTGTATTATTGTGCGTATGTTGAGTTGTATCCACCCTTTTAAACGGCATTGAACCAGAAACTAACCAACCGAATTTAGTATTGCTAAGAATCGGCTTATTTTTACCTAATGGAATGCGGTCGTTATCAAGCACATTCCAAAACACGTCAGCACCTAGCAACATGTCAATATGAGTAGGTATATTAAACGTTGGATCAGCTAATGTGATATTTTTAGGTATATTCAACATCTTTATATCGAACTTTGTGGCTGGCAGCTTCTGCGTTATTTGTGGTAAAACAAAACAATCAATGTTTGTTGAATAATTTTCTGTTCGCGATTTAATGGTAATAGCAGCTCGTTTGTTTATTTTAATTGACTCGCGGCTTAACCCTTCGACAAACGTCGAAGTTGCATGCAATGGAATGTTCAATTTTTGCCGTAAACTTTCTGTGATAAAATTAGACGTGCTGCCATTATCCAACAAAGCGCGAACAGTATGACACGAACCATCAGTGCCGAACACATGTACGAGTACTGTGGACAGCAGGACACATGTGTCATGTACAGATGACAGCACAACTTCATTTAATTCTGAAGTGTCATTTTGAACCTCTTGTGCCGCCAGCATAACGCATTTATCCTCTTTCGAGGGCGAAAAAGGAGGTGCAGGCCCTTTGGGCTCACTGTTTGTCACCTCTTCACTGTGCAACAGTGTGTTATGCCACTTGGAACAAATCCTACACGGACCGAACCTACATTTGTTTACGTCGTGTCCATGACGCAAACAATTAATGCAAAGTTTTAATTGTTTCACCCTATTTATTTTAGCATGTATAGATAAAGATTTGAATTTTGGACACTGGTAAATTGCGTGTTGTTGTTTACATAACGGACACGTAAACGAAGATTTATTATTTTCCGCGTTTGCTACTAAAACGCGCGGACGTGAACCAGTCGGAGTTGGTTCACTGTGTCTACGCTTACTGTGCGTCATGTTTATTGTCTCCAGCAAACTAGCGCGATCTTTAATGAATTTAAGAAATTGGTCTAAATCGGGTAGTTTTTCAAAATTATTTGTGAATTCTTTCCATTTTCTATTAGTTATGCTATCGAGTTTGCCGGAAATCATGTGAACTAGTAACGTATCCCAGTTCCGCGTACTAACGTTAAGGGTCTCAAGAGCTCTAAGGTTTTTATTTAAATTGTCGTTTAAGTTACGTAATGAAACAGCTGACTCCCTTGGTATAGGTTCTATATCAAATAAAGCCTGAATGTGATTGTTAATTAACACCTTATTATTGTGATATCGTTCACACAACAATTGCCACGCAATGTCATAGTTGGCTGCGGAAAAGTCTAATGAGCCTATAACATTTGCTGCTTTATCCTTTAATGAGGAATGTAAATAATGAAACTTGCTGATTTTAGGTATGCTATCATTCAAATGAATAAGAGAAATGAAAGTGTCATGAAATCGTAACCAATCCTCAAAATTGCCAGAAAATGTAGGTAGTTGTATAACAGGCAAGTTTAAAGTCTGTGTTTTATCGGCTGTAAGAACAGTACCTGATGCTGATGAGGTTGACGCGCCGTCATCCTTGCAGGGCTGCGCAGAGGTGAACCTGCTTACCAACTCGCGTGCGCTGCCGACGGTTGCGAAGTACTCAACCTCGAACAACTCGCGATACTGGTACTCCTTCTCACAGTCACTCTCTGAAATGTCCATACAACTTTCTATTTCAATCTGTAACGCGTCAAATTCACCATACCACTCCTCAATTTTAGATAATCTAACATTAAGATCACTAAGTTGTATTTGACTCGGGTTTTCACATGAAGAAATTAATGTTAAATAAGATTTAAATTGCGTTAGCTTCGATTTGTATGAGCTACGCTTCCTTTTTAATTCGAGAAGCTTCGACATGATGAAAAAAATAAGAGCGGGTAGGTGAGGTAAATTTAAAATAGCAACTGTAACGAAAAAATAAAATTATTAATTAGCAAGTAAAATTGTGATTAAAGATCGTAGTTGTAAAATGTAATGACAATAGAACGAATACTTAAAGGCGTAATGTGCAGCGATGATGAATAGTGCAATCAGCTGACCGAGCGCACACTGTAAGCGCAGGTAGGCAGCTATAGCAAGCGAGCGATAGGCAAATAACGGCACCTGCGTGCGCCACGGAACTGGAAAATGATAACGGGATATTTGAATACCTAACGTATTTGCAAAGCAATTAAAGACACGTTTTTTAAGTACGTGTTTGGGACTTTAAAGATGTAATATTAAAATTAGAAGATTTAGTTTGGAACGGAAAAATGTAAAGAAATATGTAAATTAATATTAAAGATTGAATTTAAAAAATAAAGATTGAAATGCAATTAAATGCGTGATATGCAAAATGTATAAAGAGGGGAGGGTACAAAGAAGGGTATCATGGAACGAACTCACAGTTAGCCTTTTTGCTCCTCCAACCGTCTTGGTTTAATCCTCGAATACTTCGTCAACACAGGCACGTAACGCTAGGCCTCTTAATGCCAATGGCCTAGGGTGCGATGATGCCGACTGCAATTCTTGAATCTTGAATTTGTGACTGCGCCACTGCTACCCTCTGGTTTCTTCCTCTGGTCCAACGGTCGAAAGTTCTTGTAAATCCGGCTCGAAGGACCAGCTGGCTACGAGGAGGCTTCTTAGGGGTGCAGGTACGGGTTTTAAAATGAAGCACGTAGACTTTTATAGAAACTTGATGTAATATTACACACGTATACATTTAAAGACTGTGTGGTGCGTGTGGTCTGCGCGCTGTCGAAATGGCGAGTGAGTGTGCGAGCGCGCCGCGCTTTGCAAGAGGGGTCCGGCCGGCTAACCGGTTTGGCGTTAACAAAAATAAAAATGATTTTACAGTTGAAGAGAAATGTTTTTTATTTTACCCTTACCCTTACATTTGAATATTTACTTTAAATATTACTTCATTTTTTTGTTTTTAACCACCGATTCGCATTTGGAAAGACAAGATCTACCTACAGTCAAAATAATTTACTAGATTCGCTATGACAATTACTAGTGTTTTCAAAAACATAATATGTAGGTGCTGTTAAGCCTGACAGAACACTTAGGCGTTCTTGCCATTGATTAAGGTTTAATTTCGAATGGCACCGAGAGCTTTCAAAACGAGCCTTTTATTTTGTGATAACTGTATGATTGTAACGATGAATTTGATTTTAATGATGGAGATGATTGCCTTATCGTGGGACATTTACTAATATCGTCAATTCGGCCAATATTACGGACGGTTTCATGAAATTAGCAAAATAAATTAATAGGTCATGCCGCCGTATATGACTTGTACAGTACAATCAAATAAGTGGGTCAAGAAAGTAGTTTGCCGTGGTGTACATTTCAAAGAATTCTTTTATTACAGTTCTGAAATAAATCCAACATTCATATTTTGTGGTATTCATATTTAGCGAAAAGAAAAAAACAAAGGCCTTTGAGAAGTTTTGCGCAAGTCTTTTATGGATTCGTTTTCAATTGTACATTCTTTGAATGCTTAAACTGAGTGAATTAGTTCTGACTTGAGCAGAGGAAAACACTTAAAAAGATTGCAAGATAACGAGTGTATAAGACGCCGGGTGCGGTTATACAACAAAGGTTGTGCAATTAGATTTGAATTTAACATTCACTCAGATTTTCTCGGGAATTTCTAAGGGCCCTTTTTTCAAGCATTATTTTACCATTTGGTAATCTTGTATAGGTCGCGGTAGAGCTGGTATTTCAGATAGGGAGAAATAATTGATAATAATGAATTAGTGGTGATTAAAAAACTGAAGGTTTTTATTGAAGTATCAGCTTCAATAATTAGTAGTAACAATAAATAGCTTTGACGAGCCATTTGGTGTAATGGTCGAGAAGTCGGCTAATACACCAAAGGTCGCGGGTTCGATTCCCGTACGGTACAAACATTTGTGTCCATGAACATGTCTGTTTGTATCGGTCTGGGTGTATCTATGTATGATATGTATGTATTTACAAAAAAAAAGTATATAAGTAATGTTTATCCGTTGTCTAGCACCCATAGCACAAGCTAATGCTTAGTTTGGGGCTAGATGGCGCTGTGTGAATAGTGTCCAGGGATATTTATTTATTATTTATATTTATTATTTATTGAAATTTACTAATTGTAGTGTAAAGATGCCACAGAGACACTTCCTGCCTGTCAGTCGAAAGGCTCGGCCGGGAAAGTAAATGGTGATTGAGAGTCCTGAAGCTTAAACCCCTCTTTTGTTTACTTTCACCCTATATCCATCTCCTGTAGCCCATCTTTTTTTCTCTTCCTCTATATTCTTTCCTCAAAGACAGGAAATGCATCTGAGGACAAAGATGAAGATTTTAGAAAATATTGCTTCAGTTGGACACGCTTCCTAGTGCCCGATTATCCATCCATAGCTAATAAAAAGCTTAATCATATGTATTTTATTGTATTATAGTGATCGATTCGCGAATATTCACAACTTGGCACACCGTTTGAGTTGATTGACGCAAGTTCGTCAGAACTTTTGGTGCTATCTAAAAGTTGTTGGATTATAATATAACTTTTGGGTCGCGATGAGAACCGGATTTCTATCAGAACAAAAGTTGTATCGGGAGATAAGTATACTCGAGAGCTCGATAAACGTTCCTCAGAATCTCTTGGGCAATTCGTCTTAATATTCATACTTTCTGAAGTCGTTCCATTGTGTTACGTCATGTGAAAACTTTTAATTAACGAATCGCGTTAGGTTTTCCAATAATTTTTCGTACATTATATTTGCATTGATTTGCGAACATGTAATACAATACTACATTTGAGCGAATGCTTTCAAAGTAACTAACGAAAAACGAATTGGTAAATAATAATTTATTTTTGGAATCTTTTCGTACTAGCGCATTTGAATTATTGCAAATGTCGAATTGAAACATTGAGTTCTGAAAATAGGTTGCGCATCTGTGTTCTATTTATAAATTATATTTCGCCTAAATTCCAGGTTAAAATATTTTTTTTTGTTTAAAATCCCTTAGAAAGTCTAAGGGTCACATTGACAGCGCTGGACCGCCCTGTTAAGCGACAGATCAAATTGATTCATAACATAACTGACGTGTCCTAGTCAATAGCTACCTTTCTAGGAAATCGCTTACTCATAAGTCAAGTAAATTTTGCGATTAGTCACTAAAATACACTGTTATTCACTTATTCGATTTAGGTAATATGACAACAGACAACAGATGCCATCCATCGTAAGTAGTAGATTGCTATAGGTTGATCACTATAGTGCTGAATAGTAAATGCTTTTATTTTTTGTGAAGGTTATAGCTGCCACTGCAATAATGCAAGCCAATTTGACATTGTCGGCGCCCACTTGGCATGAACCAAGTAATGCTTGAAAATCTAAAATTATATCTTGGCTCTGAGACTCACCTTTCGGCCGTGCTTACGATTCTTTTAAATAACTAAACAAAGAACATTCGGTGCTGTTGTTTCCTTTTTAGATCTTTTTACTCCTCGCGTTAGCCACCTACAAAAGTTGGTATCCGATTTTCTTGGAACTTACCAGTTAGTTTGTTTTGGCAGGTCTCCCAATTGGCGCCAGATGGTGATATAACTTGAGGAAAGTTCCATTGAACTGTCTTCGCTTTCTTGATGAAATTTAACATCTATATTTTGCAGATTTAATTTTACGATTTCATTTAAAAACGTGAATTTGATCGCATTAGATATTATCTTCGTTTCGTTTCCTTTAAATGAAATATAAATCTTAAGACGAAAATTTTACATCTCCAGAAGCATCAACTCAACTCGTTTTATAAAATTGGTATTTAAAATTGGAATAATATCGGAGTAGATATTCGTAGTAACTGTTTTGTACAATAATAACTTTTTACACGACCAGTGTATACAAACTCGTATAAAAATGTGATTGAACCAAAAAAATAATACAACAGACTAGTGAATTTTAGCGTAAAAAACAGATCGCACCTTTTAAAAAGAGAAAAATTTAGAATGAGTTCTAGAGGTTGCTTGTCTCTTATCTTAGGTTTATGATGATATTTTTACTATTTAAAACTAGCAACTGTCTAACGAACTTTAATGCCAATTTGTTTAACCACAGTAATCCTGTCTAATAACCAGCCAACGTTCAACCTTGTAAGGCTTCAATAGATTGGGGTCTGGCATTTGTCAACATTAATTGGCAGTCGCCGACTATTTCAGATTAGCGAATAATCAATATAAGTACTCTAATGTGGAATCGACAGATTTGTGTAATTACCATCTGTCTGGTTTTTGCTATCACTTGTAACTTAATTGGCGAGTTTGTCGCTAGATCGTTTAAGCTATTAACAAAAAGTAATTCTAGTGTTAATTATTAGTGTAATATTTTAGGTTCGATATTATTTTTTTTTCTCTTTATTTAAAGAGCTCGGTCTTAATAGACTACATCGCTCTATACAAAAAAAAACAACAAATACATTTTTCTTAAACTATGTGGTGCTCCGCGCACGAAGACCAAACTTAACTATGCAGCATTAGACTCTGGATTCGACAGAATGTTACAATCAACAATAGAATTAAAGTTATAGGCCTAATACGACGCCATTGACATTTGCTCATTTTGCTGCAAGTCGCGCGCCATCTATTGTCATGTACGTACCTTTGCATACGTCACGGGCACAAGCGTAACACAGAGTACAATATTAATAGAGAGGGCATTATTGCTTTTCCAATTTAATTTTTTATACAAAGATAATTATACTATGTATGATGTATGTAGGTGTGCTAGGTACGATCGAGGACTTTCCCGCGAGATCACTTTTGAAAAAATATACCATGCACGCGCATCGTGACTTCTTAGGAGCGGCGCTTGTAAACGTGATAGTCAAAAGTCAAAAATATCTTTATTCATATAGGCATTCTTAGAAGCACTTACGAATCGTCAAAAACTAAAATATTCAAGTATAAAAGTAGTTTACATAAAAATACATATAATATATTTCGATACATACAATATACTAATAAATAAACATAGATGTAATAGATTCTACCACCGGTTCGGAATGCTGTCATCTAGTCGAGAAGTCACCGGCAAGGAACTCGCTAGTTACTCTTTTTCATCGCCATGTTTGTTTACAATTTGTTTGTTACAATTACTGATTAGTTTTAGAATACCAAGCCATACAGTATAAAGTATAAGAATGAGACTATAATCGAGAAAAATCCGTGAGCCCTGGAAGACCAATGCCCAAAGGTGGCACCTGCAGCACAAGTATGACGTATGTGCCAGCCGTAGTTTCACTCAACCATATTAGAGGGAATGTAACCACCCGACACATAGCGCCACCACCCCAAGCACATTTTAGCAAGCATGACCGCCAAGGTTACAAACTCTTCAGGATTTTTTGAATGAAAAATAAATTTAATTTTTACTGAATTATAACATTTAATGTGTTACTGTATAATACTGCGATATATAATAATACTGCACAGGATTTTAGCCATAAGGGTGATCACGCGCGGGTGACCGCGAATACCGCGATCGTACTATATATCATATAATCATTTATTATAAATTCTGTAAATTTTACATTATCGTCGATTAGAATAATAAAATTATTATATTTTAGCTACGACGTCATAGCAACAGCTAGAGTTTTTAACCGATATTAGGTCTTATTTGCGTACCGCTAATTTTTCTTTCGAGTGTTGATTTTTTTAAGGTGAGGTAAGTCCATATGGGGCTTTTTACATTGAAAAGGAAATCATTCAGGCTCTCCATACATTTTAGCCCTTTTTCAAAGTGCCGGCCAACAAAAAATAATGGTACATATCGTTAGAACTAGCCATTTCAAGCAATAGTTATTATGGCACGGAAGTTATGGGATCGCTCCAAAGTCGAAACCAACTTATACAAGTTCCAAGATTCGCTATTTTCATATATTTAATGATTGCTGAAAGTGCTGGAAAACATAAAACTATCTTTGATATGGCTAAATAACTAATCTTATCAGACGTCACCACATCGGAAAACTGGCCAATTTCAAGGTCATACCGGGGGGCGTCTCACGGCTCAACACTGTCAACTTGTCAGGGATCTGTGCGATGTGCGTTAAGCCCAAACAGGACCCACTGTGCACCGGAGTAGACAGTGAACCAGTCCAGAGCCACTAGGATAGGATTCAAGCTGCCATGACCGAAGCGGCAAAAAGAGTGGACGTAAGCTTGACAAGGAGACTTGTTGGTGGAACGACTTAGAACCCGTGGAGATTTGGGGTAAGAAAGAACTCTTCAAAAAGTGGAAAGTGTCCCAATCTCTTTTAGACTGCGATTCTTACAGAGCTACTAAGAAAGCTGTAGCTAGAGGTAGGCAATACCAATTGCAACCGCAATATGATAAGCTGAAATCATCTGAGGGGCGGAAGTTTGAACGGAACGGACTTGTGTCTCAGATGGTGACCTTCCTAAAAGATGTCTCCTCTTGGGGACGTCTTAACCTGGTCCAATTTAACCCGAAAAAGACACAAGTCTGAGCGTTTACCGCAAAAAAAACCGAATTTGTCGTTTCCCTCGATTTTGAGAGCACTCCTCTTGATAAAAAACCGAGCATTGGGATTCTCGGCGTCGATATCTCGAGCGACGTTCAATTTCGCGGTCATCTGGAAGAAAAAGCTAAGCTTGCCTCAAAGAAATTAGGTGTCCTAGGTAAAGCAAGGTGGTATTTTACTCCGACTCATCGCCTCCAACTCTATAAAGCCCAAGTTCGGCCTCACATGGAGTACTGCTGTCATCTCTGGGCCGGAGCACCACAGTACCAACTTCTTCCTGTTGACCGTATCCAACGTCGAGCAACCCGGATTGTCGGTGCCGAGAGTCTTGCCGATTGCTTAGATCCTCTGGCATTGCGTCGAGACATTGCGTCCCTGTGCATCTTCTACCGCCTATATCATGGGGAGTGTTTCGAGGAATTATTTGGTTTGATTCCTGCTGCTAAATTCCACCACCGTACAACCCGCCACAAAATGCAGTTTCATCCAAACCACTTGGACGAGTGGCGATCAACTACCGTACGTTTCTGCAGACATTTTCTGCCGCGCACGACTGCTCTATGGAACCAGCTTCCCGCAGCGGTGTTTCCAAGCCAATACGACATAAATACCTTCAAGAAGCGAGCATATTCCACCCTTAAAGGCGGGCAACGCGCCTGTGACCCTAAGGGGGTCCCGGGTGCTTATGGGCGGCGGTGATCACTTACCATCAGGTGACCCACTTGCTCGTTTGCCCCCCTATTACATTAAAAAAAAAGTGGTTTTTACCCAAGAATGTAGCAAATTCTAGGGCCCAACCACACAGGACACTACCAAAAGCCGCTGTGTAAAAGACCTTCATGGTATTCTGTTATGCGAGGACCACGTGGTGAATAGTCATTTGCCACCTCTATACTATTACTACTCTGTGCATTATTTGGTTCGGTTGCAATATTTATTTTTTTAGAGTTTATTACTTTACCGCTTAGGTACTTAATATTTTTTGGGGTTTCCTCCCATGTAACATTCTAAAATCACATAAATGCACGCAACGATATTTTAAATAAAATCTTTTACCGCATTTAGGATTTGACAAGCAACAATTACTGTCACCTTATAGACCGACAAACTTATCTTTTCGCTACGGTCGTTTTAGTACTTCCATAAATTATCGTTTTAGAGTACATTTCACGTAGTTCCAATTTTGGCCATCGGAACAGATAAGTTTGTCAGTCTATACATAAGTCATCATAGTGCCTGATAATTTAAAATATCAAACTTTTCTTTCTGTGTGTTATGTAAAACTAATTAGGCGGTTTTATTAAACATTAATTAAATAAATAATAAACAGTCTGCTCCAAAATGAAGCAAGCGAGCATCTTCGGAATCACAATGCAAATATTTTTAGGTATATAAGAATAACTTTTTCTCTAGTAATATTCACCGCGTTTTGGGAGCAGAAAATTCTACATATTTTGTGACAGATCATTTTATAAAGTATGTTTATTTATTGTAAATTGATTTATTTGAAATTCTAAAAAGACCAGCATCTTCTACAAGAAACAAGCTTACTTTTAAAGGTAGATTTAGTACATGTAAGTATTTCAGGTCAAGGTATAAGTGAACCAAAAACATCAAATTTTGCCGTTTCACTTCGTAGTCGCCTTTTAAGTCGTCTGACATGCTTTGTTTCCACAATTGTCGATTGTGATGTTTTCTAGAACTATTTTTAGTGAAACTATACCAATTGAGTTGAAAATTGTCGTAATTTTGTTGTACTAATCGCATAAAATGTACCTTATAATTATCACAATCACTATAGTTCAAATGACCGCTCTTCAGTATTGATCTCCTAATATTTTATTAATAATACCTAACATTTAAAAATATTGTTTGTTACATTCTACTTCAACTTTTGTTCCCTGTGGTACGTAACTAATTTGAACGTTAATTTAAAACCTAATATGATGCGTAAAACTTTACATTTACTATGAGTTTAGTAAAACTAAGTCTATTCAGAAAACCCTCGTGTCCGCAACTAGGGCGAATGAATATTCTAGCTACTGTATCATGAAGTTGAAACAACTATTAATAAATAATCTTCTATAATTTAGTTTTACTGAACTTTGAACTTTTGTAAAATAATAGTTAGGTACCACAGAAACATTGAAGTTATAGGCCTATGTAATAGTTAGGCACAGGGGAATGATCTGTCTGTCTTGGGTGTTTTGTCAATTGCCGTACCCAGCACAGTTTGCTGTAACGTTTTCGAACATAGCTCGGGTTTGTGAAGATTACACCTTTTTTTCGGAGGAAAATGCTTTTAAGCATTATTACCGCAGGCTAGCTAGAACTGCGGCTGTGTGTGGGACTCGATACTAAAGCGTCCCACTACCCACTCAACTCCCCCGGTTTCTTAGCTACTACTAACTTCTAAGAATGGTGGACACGTATGTATGTATTCTATAATATAAGTAAAAATTGTATCAAACTTTCAAACTTATACTCGTATGTATCTATAGACAAACTGAGTATTGAATCTGTACCTAATCTTTACTAGGCAGCAAAAAGCCTTGCTACAAAAATTTCTCGTAATATATGTTTTTAAAAAGTTAAAAATAAATACGATTGAGAGGTATACAGCGTATATAGTGTACTCGTATTACAAAAGTAATAGATAAATAAAATCATTTCTATAGTTCATATTTTAAAATTCCGCGCATTATCAAATCTAGCCAGCTTTAAAAATATATGCTTTATTGTTTTTTCTAAACCCATTGTTTTTATATTAACTACCAACACAATAAAGGCAAACTGGATTTATAGAGTTTTGTAGTAAACCGTTATTAAATTAAAGATAAAAGCACAATGAAATGCCATTAGGATAAAAGCCTTATCTTCTGGCGTTGATCCAACAAATCTCACAAAAAACTTAATTATAAGGCTCCCTTCGTTTCATTTGTAAAAATGACATCTTTTTTTATTCATTAATAAACAATACTCATCATCTTGTTTGATGTGCAGGATTTAATGTAGATGCTTTCGGAGACACTTTTCTAATAAAGTAATCCGTGCTATTTCGAAAATAATGTGATAAATCTTAGTTAGACAGGGTGATGCGCCCTAGCGACGCTTCCATCTCAATTTGTGTCCAGGTTTGTCCCGTCTATGAATGGAAGATGGAGTGTTTGCGAGACATGTCCTAAGGACGCTTTCAAGGGAAATTACTTACAGCCATTAACATTTGTCCCCGGAAATCGATGGCCTGTTTAATATTTAGTAGCGTTCTCTATTGCATTGAATTGTTAGTCAATGAAATATTTGTATTGTTATGTTTATGAGATAATTATTTTCGATTACAAAAATGTAGTTCCCTAAATGAAAATAAATAGAAATTTATTGTCATACAGGGGTTTTTTTTAGGAATCTTCCATGAATTTACATCTATGTGAGTACTGAGCGCAGTATCCTCTCTTAGTAATAAAATAAGAAGTTACTTCTTAAGAAAACCGAGTAAATTTTTGTCAATGAAAAGCCAACTGTATTTTATAGAGAGTTAGTCACTTCCATGATTTCACATAGGTAAAACACTTCCATGTATGTATTTACATCGGTGTGAGTATTCCCCAGCCTCTCGTGTCTATGAATGGGAGATGGAGTGTTTGCCGCGGGCCTCTTACTAGCAGTGCCGGCCAGACACTACTTAGTGATTCAGTTTGCTTTTAACTCTGATTATTTGAATTTAAAATATAACATAACACAAATACAATGGTATTGAAGTACTAATATTATTCTATTATTGCTAAATTATTGGTCAACTAGATTTTTATTAGCCTGGAGTTTTTTTTTTTTTTTTATAAATAGGCAGTCAGGATGACCTCACTCCACCTGATGGTAAGCGGAAGTGAGGTCCAAATGTAAGGTTGACTGGCTCAATAGATCATACCAATTGAGCCAGTCACCCTCACCCCGAAGGCCTGCATAGATGCCGCTTCACGCCCCGCCTGAAAAGCCCAGGATTATAGGAGGAAGGAAACACGTGAGCCGGAAGGGCATTCCATGCCCTAATGGCACGGGGCAAAAAAGAGGAACTATACCTCTTGGTAGGGGCCACCAGTGTCTGGATGGTATGGGGATGGTAACGCAGTCCGGCGCGTGTTGTTCGGGAGTGGAAAGGGGAGGAAGGGATGAGTTGGAATAACTCTTCAGAGCATTCCCCATTATAGAGACGGTAGAGAACACTAAGACTGGCAACGTCTCTACGTAACTGAAGAGGTTCTAGGGTCTTAGTCACCTCTTGATCACCGATAATACGGATAGCACGTCGCTGCAACCTGTCGAGAGCCTCCAATAAGTACTTTGGTTCCGTCCCAGAGATGAGAGCAATATTCCACACACGGGCGAACCTGTGCCTTGTATAAGAGACAAAGCTGCACCGGAGTGAAAAATCGTCTCACTCTGTTCAGGATTCCGAGTTTACGGGAAGCTGTTCTGATGACGCTCTCAATATATTCCCGTTGGTTCAAGTTGCTACGAACATCGATGCCAAGGATGCTTAGGCTATCCTGTATTGGTAAGGGCGTGCTCTGAAGAGTGGGATGGGAAAGGAAAGGAGAAGCTTTCGCAGAAAACACACACACCTGTGTTTTCTTGGCATTGAACTCGACGAGATTGCTGGCACCCCATTTGGCAATGCAGTCCAGGACCTCGTCAAGCTCGGCGACAAGAAGATTCCTCTTTTCCTCGGTTTCGGTCTGTTTAGCCGCAGGTCTTCCGAAATAACGTGCGTGGACAGTGCTATCATCCGCATAGCAATGAATATTACCTAGTGATAACATGTCATTGATATGCAGAAGAAACAAAGTCGGCGACAGTACGGAACCTTGAGGCACTCCGGAATTTATTGGGAGGAAGCGAGAAGCGCGACCATCACAAAGGACACGAATCCTGCGACCCTCCAGAAATCCCGCAATCCAGACGCATAGGCGAGTTGGCAGACCATATGCCGGAAGCTTGGAAAGAAGCGAGCGATGCCAAACACGGTCAAAAGCCTTGGCAATATCCAGGCTAACAGCCATAGATTCACCATCCTTCTCCATAGCCTCCCCCCAGAGGTGCGTTACGTACGCTAGAAGATCACCCGTGGACCGTTTTTGTCTGAAACCATACTGTCAGTCATGTAGCAGCGAGTGATCCTCTAGGTAGCGGACAAGTTGGGAGTTGATTATCCGCTCAAACACCTTTCCAAGTACTGAGGTTATGGCTATGGGCCGGTAGTTAGCAGGGTCGGACCTATCCCCCTTCTTGGGAACAGGTTGAACGTTCGCCTCTTTCCAAGCCTGGGGCACAATACCAGTGGTGTACGAGAGGCGGTACAGGCGTGTGAGTACTGGAGACAACTCCGCTGCGCATATTTTAAGAACCAACGCTGGAATACCGTCAGGGCCACTGGCTTTCCTAACATCGAGTGACTGCAACTCAGCACGGACATCACATTGCCTGATTCGAATTTCAGGCATTGTGGTACCGCAGTCAGGAATTTTAGGCGGCTCTGCTCCACAATCATCGATGCAGGAATTAGCGGCAAAGAGGTTGGCTAGCAGATCAGCCTTCTCCTGCGGCTGATGGGCCAGCGATCCATCGGGATATTTCAGCGGGGGCAGCGAAGGCTGGCAGAAATTGGATTGCACATGTTTAGCCAGGCGCCAGTAGGAACGGCTACCCGTGGGGTGCGTGATGAGCTCCTGGCCAACACGTGCAACTCGCTGGGCATCTGCTCTGATGTAGGCCCTCTTGGCGGACTTGGTGGCTTTGTTGTAGGCAGCTTTAAGGGAGGCTATATTAGGATCCCGCAAGGCATGAGCTCTGGCCCAAGCGCCGTACGCTGCCCGTTTCTGTTCAACGGCTGCAGCACACTCACGATTAAACCAGAGATCATCTTTGCGACCGCTGGTGACATCAGTAAAAGGAATGTAGTATTCCATTCCAATACTGATAGATACGAATCAAATTCAAAAAGATTTACAGATATATGATTATTATTTAGTTCTTTATACTAAAAAAGTGACACACCGTAATGATAATTTATGCAGTCAGAGTCATATTTGAGTGGTTGAAGGTAGACTTGTCTCCTCAGTGGTCATTACAATTTATTTTAAAAAGTCCGGGGATGACTTAAACAAAACCAAAGCAATTTAAGATTTGTCCCATGAAAGTACTCAAAAAGTGATCTCGTAAATGTTAGAAAAAACTTTTATGTATAGGTAGTAGATAAATGCGACCTAAAAATTATCAAACACATTACAAGAAACTAAAATAGAAACGCGCATTTGCGCAGACGGAGACGGGCTTACCCCACGAGTTTAGGTAAAGTGAGCTTAACTGCCTACTAAGTCACTCATTAATTATAAATATAAGCAGGTGTCTTTAGGCTTATGAGGGGACCGTGTAAGCATGCTAATACCCGAGGGACACTGAGATGATCCAGTCTTAAGGGAAATGGATTGATTAAATTGTAAAGTCAGGTCATTACAACTAAATGATTGTCTTTACCATCAGTTGGACCACTCGCTCATTTGCATCCCTCAAATGAAATTAAACAAAATGTAGTAAACACTTTGAATATAATAATAAGTTAATATTAAGCACTAAACAGTACTAACAAAACAGCAATATTTGGATATGGAAAAAACGTTTAAATGAAGATTAAAATAAAAACAAAAAGGGAAAATAGTATTTAAAGTCATTTTTCAAAATTATGGATTTTGTGCTTTGTTTTTCGGCTGGTAAAACCAACCTCTGAATAAGATAAAAAAAATTCTTGGGAGCTTTTGAGTTCTCTAGACTCCTACAAAAGGAAGCTCTTATTATATAATAATAGTATTTCAAAAAACATTATAAGAAAATAGTGAATAGAGTTATAGACACTATTCATTATAAGAAACATGTAAGTTAAATAAAACGAGTCAGTTCTCAAAGGCAAAATGTCTCTTCCCTTCCCAACTCTACGAAGCATCGACTTCCCCAATAATTATAACTATACTCCCCTTAGCCAATGCACGACGCAGTCCCCGGGGCGTGCCAGGTGATCACTCAGGCACAGTCACAACCCACTGAACCCCACTTTGATCCCCTGGGATCTGGGATGCTGAATTTATTGGTTTAAAGTAATTAAACCTCGGAAACGCACAGTGGTGAAATTTGCTCAAAAATTGGCCAAAATTACATTCAGTGTGTAATGCCTATATATTACTGTAGTCTGTCCAAAATAATAGTTTAAAGGTGATTTAAAAAGTAAAACTAATATTAATGTTTTAATCTAATCTTACTAATATTTGTTAAAAATAAGATTGGTGAAACAAATCTTCCATAGTCTATTTCCTGGAAAATTTCCGTGTGAAACCTAACGATTTTTTTCTATATCTTCTTGGCCCTCTTCAGATAAAAGACATAAAGGAACTACTGCATTCTGTACCATAATATGCCCGTGGATTAATATTCTGTGACTTGTAGTTGGCATATTATACCATTGTCAGTTTCGCAAAATTTTGTTTTGGTGACGCAGTTTGACGCAGCTAATTTTGGTGTCATTTGAAAGCCATAAATTTGTTCTTTCAAAATATGTAAAAGAAACGGGTTGAGTGCGATTAAGTCTGAACTTTTTCACCGTGTAAAAAAAATAAACTGTTAAAAAATAGACTTCTATTCAAACCTATATATCTATAACAACGTAAGTAATGTTAACTGTTTAGTAATACAGAAATAATGAACTAACCTTAAGGTATAGAAAAATTATGTTTCATACCAGATATCAACTAAATAAAAGTTAAACGTCGTTGTTAAACAAAGCTCAAAATTATAATAAATTACTCAACAAGCAAAACTGTTTAAATCGAGTGCTGTGGGTATCTGAAAAAAGAGGGTCAAACGTTTTAAAGGTCATTAATAGATGGCGCCATATGTCTTGTTTCTAAATTAGGTTACTAATTTAGAATCGGAGTAACTTTGTTTTTTTTAATTTTGGCCACAAAATACGTCAATTTCACCTGTGTGAAACGTTTGGTTGACGTTTGAACTGCCTTGGAGTGGAGTTGAATTATATTAACTTTCTCGCGAAAATTCTGCATGTACAGTTCATTCGTTAAACAACAGATTTACAAATAGTAATGTTCAGATATCAACATAGATAATTAATTATTATTTTTTTGTGTTTTAAAGAGTTCAATTAATGAGGGGGTAGTTAGTTCTTGTATTATTGATCTAGGGGTTTTGTACAATACAGATGTACAAGTATAAAACATTAGTGTCCTACACTTTTTTGTTAATTCTGCGGTATATTTATTTCTTTTATTACCCTTTCTTATTTCGTATCAATATCGCTAATTGTTTCAGAAAAATAACCCAACTATATTTTCTCCAATTTTGGCACGGAAAACTTGTACGATGTTTATGTATGACATAAAAAATAAAAAAGCATGACAACATTTCATTCAAAGCAGCCACTGAGACCCGACCGTTTCGTTTCCTTATCCGACGAGCCTACAATTTGCGAGCACGTCGAGTCTATTCTGCCGACTTGTACAGTCGGGACGAAATTAGAGAGAGGCAAAAAGCAAAAGGCGAAACGGTTGAATTGAGCAATACAAACCACTTGAGCCTCAGTCAGGTGCGTGACGCAGTCTAGAGTAGGGTAACCAGATTAAGAAGCTAGACAAAATTTAAATTTTTAAATAGTCTACAAAAACTGCCAAAGATAGAAATAAATAAATAAAATGTTTATTTTTTTCTTTCTTTACTTTATAAAAATGTATTAGTAATTATCTATTCATTATATTTAAGATCTTGTTTTCTTTTTTGCATACATAGGATTTTTATTGAAAAAAAAAACATTACATGGATTGATCTAACACCTGGCGCCATTAGTCCAGTCGAAAATGGAAAACAAGTTACCTCTTTGCCAGTGCTCTGAAAGGTTATAACTTTGATTGTCGCTTCGACATTGCTACTGGTTTCAGATTATGTTACTAAATTAAAAAAAAATAGGAATACACTCGTAATTGCTTGTTCATTTGTGGTATGCACTAGAACTGTTTTGCTTAATTGGTTTAGCGATAGCCATTGTAATTAAATTCAACTAGCAACCATTATTTTAGGATCAAAAATTAGAATCTGGGCCATAAATTCAAATTTAAGTAGGTACATTAATGTTTTGCTAGTGTGGCATCTGGTATTTTGCCTCCATATCAATGAAATAATGGTGGCTGACTAATGTTTTTGTAAAATATAAACTATCAATGGAAATTTCAGAGTAAGTAACATATATTTTTTTAAATGACTGCACTATCAAATGAAGACAGTCTCGAGGAATCACCAAACCCCTGGTTACTTCATAGTCGACACTCGGAAAATTTCCTTTTTAATCAGGCACCCCGCCTCTCAGGATTTAATTAAAGCCCCTAAACACTTTACATTGGCAATAATTGTGCTCAGGGAAAATTACAAATCTGTTTGCATCCAAAATTGTTTCCGCTAACCCTTGCGATAGAATCGTTAGCCGATAATGATGTTAACATTTTTGTTTGTTTATTTTGAAACAGATAATTTGAATTTTTTTAGCTTTGTAATCATGACCGAACATTACATTAATGTTAGCAAAAATAACCTAATGGTTGACGTTTATATTTTATTTACTTACCTACGTAGTAATTTACTGTCGCGTAATTATGGCATAATTTAGTAGTCTCATCGGTAAAATTCGTCAACCCGATTATTTTCATGCGCGACCATAATATCGAATATTCATTATTATAGCCATTATAAATTATTTTTATGTAGAATATGGAGGCGCAAATGATGTACGAGGGTTACCGTCGCTTAACAACATCCAAGTTGTGAATCAATATGAAAAGTCACTTTCTCTTTGGTGCAGTATCTAGGGGCGCTAGGGCTTAAGTTTTTCTGTTTGCTAAATAGTCACCGTTTGGAGTTTAGAAGTAGGCAGTTTAAAACACCCCCGTGCCTCGGGAGCAAGAAAAGCCGTTGTTCCTACGCCTGAACTCTTCGGTCAAGTCCATTGACCTTGCTATGAGGGTGTGAACTAAACTGAAAACTTTAATATGTGCTGCGTAGTTGGTTAATTGTAAGGATTGGCCGCCGTAGCCAAAACTCGGCTAGGATTATGCATATTATCAAATTTAACAAGTTAGAAAATCATTATCGTTTCTAGCACACATTTTTTCACCTATCATAAAGTGCAACATTAGTCTAAAGAACTCTCAGAATGTCATAAAATTTTCACCAAAATAAAGACGAGTCCTCATTCCTAAGTGCACGCTGTCGTTTACTATTACTAAAAAGCCAAAACCCCGCGGAGCATCATACGTCTCGCCGCATTCCCGTCACGCCGTAACGCTGACGGACAAATGGGGGACGTACGACACCACGTGTCCCGTCATTACGTAAATTCACAGGGTTTTATATTATTTTTCACGCGGTTTCCTCAACGGTTATGATAATAGAAGTATTTACACGCGACCCTTTTTACGGCTAAAGAAAATTTCGAACAATGTTTTACTGTTGTCGGGCGATGCTAAAAGCCGTATTGTGTGAAAGGTTCGCATCTCACGCCGGTCTATTGAATCGAGACGTAAAAGTGGAATTTACGACGCGTAAATTTACGGGTTTTTGGGATTAGTATTATGCTTTGCGTACAGTTTGGTAGTCATCATCATAAATGCTCGCATTTTAGGGTGATGAAGCGTTTCAAAAGCGACTGAGTAAGGCGTGGATTTAAAAGTAAGCATGAATATTTCTTGAAAATTACCATACTATGTGTGTATTGATAATGAAGACAATATAATCAAGTTTCGTGCTAGAGGTACGCAACTACATTGGTGAGTTCCCTTGACCTACTTAATAAACTGAATTATAATAACAATAGCACAGGCAGGAGATGAATGACGTGACAGAGTGTCTCAAGTTGTCGAGTTGTTGTTAACGGCGGGATTGTGCGGGAAACATAATGGTGTGTAGACGTAAACAAATGTCTTTATAACTAATGTTACCCTAGACGAATTTTGGCTACAGTGCCCAATTTCAGTGCTAAGCCAACTACGCTTTTGTTTGAGAAATTAGATGATCCCCAACGGTTTAATTTATAGGCCTTCCGCCCGCGGTTACACTCGCGCGTAATTTCTTTTTTCAAATATCCCGCCATCCCCCCACATTTCCGGGATCAAAAGTGCCCTATGTTCACCGGGGATAGTGTAGCTTTCCAACAGTGAAAGAATTATTCAAATCGGTTCAGTAGTTTCGGAAACTATTCATAACAAACAAACAAATCTTTCCTCTTTATAATATTAGTTTAGATTACTAGCTTTCCGCCCGCGGTTTCACCCGCGCGTAATCTCTTTTTTTCAAATATCCCGTGGGAATGAGACGTTTCCCGTAGGAATTGTATAGCCTATGTCCTAATCCGGGTTATAAACTACACGTGTGCCAAATTTCATCTAAATCCGTTCAGCTGTTTAGGCGTGATTAAGGAACAAACAAACGTCCAAACATCTAAACATCCAAACATCCTGACTTTCGCATTTATAATATTAGTAGGATAGTCGTTGGGATCTATCACCTAGTTTCCAGGTGAGGTCCTCAGGACTTCGCTTTAAAGGGAAACCTAGGCGGCAAATATGTCTTTAGTAGTCTGTGTACTTTTGCAACTTTATAACTTTCAGGTATTTTATTATGTATTTGCAGTTGTAACAAAGCTTGAATTTTGACAGAAGAATTATTAATATCACGACGACGTATCCATAACGATGAGATTACTTGCAACTGCTTTGCTTATCAAAATGTTTTTAAAAAGAGATAAAGCTAAGGCTAAGATAATTCGATCAGCTGTACAGAAAACATGGTGTGTATGCGGAAATAAACGTCTTTATACCACTGCAGTATTATAAATACAGGTTTGTTAGTATTTGCAGTGGCGACAAAGGACGGCCTCGTCGGACAGGGAGAATGAATGACGTGACGTATCCGTAACGACGGGATAACTCGGGATTGTTTCCGCTTAGCAGAATGTCATTAAAAGGGAAATGTGTTGCTGTGTTACAAATGAAGGAGTTTTATTGTCCATGATAATAATTCGTTGAAATGTTTTTATATTATTTATCTTGATTACGATTTTTTTTTATTGTTTGGATATTGAATGAGAATCACGTTTCAAAGGTTCCCTTTAGTCCTAAATATAGACAATTGTGTTTGATTGATAATACAAATGTAAATATTGTCAATTTGTGTTCACCATTAAATACAACAAAACATTGTAATTAAGTTAATTGTCTACGGCCAGTACCTATCTAATTTATTTTTCTGAGTTAAGCATTTTAAACACATAAGGGTTTTTGACCTTACGACCTTTAGTCTAATAGCTACCTTCTCAAGCCTGACATCAAATCTACAAAAATATTCGGATATTTTTGTAGATTTGATGTCAGGTTTATTTTCAGACCTTGTAGATTTGATGTCAGGTTTATTTTCTTTAAATTATTTTTTCTGAACTTACTAATATCGGATTAGTAAGTTCAGAAAAAATAATTTAAAGAAAATAAACACGAAAGACAGCAAACAACCAGCTCAGAAGAGTACGAGGCAGCCAAACCATTGCGTCATAACCACAGTGCATAGATTGTTAAAGTTCCCCTAAACAAACAGGGGTCCGGGGCTAGCCTCTAAGCGCTCTCAGTCTGAAGGGCCCGTGCGTTGTGATGCCCTATTAGCAAGTGCTTGCTAACGTTGAGCTTTTTAATTAAACTCTGTAATAAACGCGAGGGAGGGAAATTGTTCTACAACGGGATGATTTGCAATTAATTCCATGTAGTAACTACACGAGCAAAGTTGTCTGGCGCAATTACGCGTGTCAATATCCTTGCAACTTGTAACGAAGGAGCGTGATATGTCTTTGTTAATTAAATTTCTTTGCAAAGTTCTGAAATTATTTCTGAGAAAGTACTGAGACAAGTTCAGAAACTTGAACCATCTTCATTTAGAACGTGTTAATTTCGAAAAGTACATCTGCGCTATATGAAACTATTTTAATCTAGTACATATACTATCAGTTTTTACAATTTTGAATCTCGTTGGTACGTCGTCGTGTTTAATATTTTTTAACATTTAAGAAAATATGTGGTGTACCCAATAACATAATATTTTTACTCTGATTCAAATCCAACGATCAACGATAAATGCTTACTTTGGCCAGATCAATATATTTGTGACGCTGCCCGATACTTGGGACACAAATTGCAGTCTGACACAACAAAATTGATAGAATTTTAGAAAATACACCCATCAAATCTCTTAACAAAAGCACTGGAAACTGGACAAGCCAATAATAATAATTGCAATTTATTCAAATGGTCTAATTAAAACTTCACTCCAAAAGTTAAATCCGATCGCTCCCGCTAGGTTTTTGAACTTACAATTCTCAGCTGAGTGCATGTTCGTTTTTTTTAGGGTTCCGTGAATTGAGAATAAAAATAGGAAATTACGTATTCAGTTTGATTTACCTTACGATGTTTTCCGTCACCATCGAACTAGTGGTAAATACGCACATAAAAAATCCATGCTAAAATGAGATGGCAGCTTCACTTGACAGCTCTCCAATTACAGAAACCACTATTAAACATTATCGACTTATAGTACTTTTTGGATTTAATCAAGCCGGGTCGCAGAAAGGGATGAAAACGTATTTCAAACAAAAGCCTCAAATTGAAACTGTAGTTTGTCAAGTCAATCTGCATCCCAATGGGTTTGGTCGATAAGTTTTGACGGAACTTCAGTTTGTTTTGTTGCTCAATTGTTTTCCGATGGGGCGATTGTTTTCCGATTCCCCTCGTTAGTGCGCGGCGTTTTTACACGTGAGTAACGAGGGCGTATGTGGTTTCAACCCCATAACGAGCTTAGGGCATGGCCTGACGGTAATGTGGGATTTTGAATGATTGCGTGGTCGCGATGAATGTTTATTTAGTGTACTTGTATATGTATGAGGCTGCCTGTGATTCTGAGTTTGGTAGCCATGGTTGGAAAGCAGTGGTGCCTCGATTGATGCAAGGAGGTACTACTATTATAATTATTAAAAGAAGATCGCAATTTGATGTGGTCGCACGTGCTGATCGGCACCTTAACTCACCAAACGAAGCGCAATAACAAAAGTACAAAAGACGAGCCATTTGGTGTAATGGTCGAGAAGTCGGCTATTACACCAGAGGTCGCGGGTTCGATCCCCGCACGGTACAAACATTTGTGTGCATGAACATGTCTGTTTGTATCGGTCTGGGTGTTTCTATGTATAAGTTGTATGTATTTACAAAAAAAAGTATATAAGTAATGTTTATCCGTTGTCTAGCACCCATAGCACAAGCTAATGCTTAGTTTGGGGCTAGATGGCGCTGTGTGAATAATGTCCAGAGATATATTATTATTATTATTACTTACTTACGTCTTATCTCTAGTTTAAGCTTTATTATTATTTTGATAATGAATTTATCAAAGATTCCGCTGCGTAAATATGTTAGTTTTTCTATCAAGATTGAGATTTTACTAACTAGGAAACCAAATCCTACATGGCGAGTGCCTTGAGTTTTGTGTTACGTTACACTTTACTACTAAAAATTCTGCATTCAATGGTTGAAGCCAGCGTAAACATAAATTAGGTAAAACGATTTCAGAAATATTCTAGACGTGTAATTTAAACGCATATCAAATACCTACTAAATGAACGAGAATCGACTTTCAGTCTCTTTTCCTCAAGAAGATTAACGCGTAATTCTTCCCACTCTAGGATGGAATAAATCTCCAAAGGCATTCGTTTTTCCGAGTAAATTACACGTGTTCACACGCGTAATGAATGGTGACGGTTAACTGACGATCTCCCGATGCCAGATGAAACCCTAATGGCGGTGTCAAACGTATTGTGTTCCGGAGGATATTCCTGAAAAGGTTAACAGGTCGAATGTATATTTATATTTTATAATAACTGTTTTTCCTAAAAACAAAATAAATGAAACGAACGCATGGTTATTATCCTACTTAATATTATAAATGCGAAAGTCTGGATGTTTATTTGTTCCTCAATCACGCCTAAACGGCTAAACGGATTTAGATGAAATTTGGCACACGTATAGTTTATAACCCGAATTAGGACATAGGCTATAAAATTTCTACGGGAAACGTCTCATTCTCGCGGGAATAACAATTTTGAAACTATTGAACTGATTTGAATAATTCTTTCACTGTTGGAAAGCTACACTATCCGGTGAACATAGGGTACTTTTGATCCCGGAAATGTGGGGGAAAGGGGGGGCATATTTAAAAAAAAACATTAAATTACGCGCGTGGTGAAACCGCGGGCGGAAGGCTAGTTTGTTTATATTTTAAAAGTATGACATTTAGATAGTCACTGTAGAATAGAAGTTGGCTACACTTAGGTTCAAACCACAGAGCATATACCTACTGCGTAGAGCTGTTGACCTATCGTGTTTTCTCGGGAGGTAGAGCAAGGCGTTATGCAAAGCCACTGCCGATCATTTAAATAAATTATGAAGTTTAATGTGGAAACGTTATATATTTTTCCTATTTGTTTATATAAATTCTGTTGTCTATGACGTAAGAAAAGTAATAGATATGACGTCAGGCCGATGTTAAAGGAAGATGGACTACATTGCATTGACTAACTCTTCTTAGTATTGTAAATTTTTATTCGAAATTCAAGTCATTTCATTTAAATGTTTTGATTTTTTGGGTTTATGTGTGTGTTCCTTGACTTAGATCACTCTATTATAATTACTTATATTTTTTCAAAGATGGCCACCATGTAGAGCTCATTTATTTATATTTGTTTCCCGCATGTTTATTTAACGTAGGCTTCGTCAGAGACGTTTCGGGAAAACAATAAATTCATTCTATCCCTATGTTAATGAAAACTTATTCAGATTTATGCGAGTTGGCATAAGTAAGTAAGGACTAATGAAATAAATCGTCCTTACAAACATTTCCATTAATTAACATCTGCTTGGGTTTTATCTAGTGGGTAGGTGCTACGGTCACGCAATGAAGACGGGCTAGAATGTTGTGAACAACACTATTTATAGAGATAATTACAATGTATAATACACTTTTACAATAGTTATAATCGTACTTCGAAAGCGCGGGAATTCCATCTGTCAAAAATCTTTTGACGCTTTCGAGCACGCTACGTGGTGACTATAGTGTGTAGAGCTGTGTAACTCTTTACTGAAACGACTCAGTGATTCGAATCTTTTAAATGATCTACTGATAGATTCGGATCAGCGACGCATCAAATGAATCTTTGAATCAATTGGATCTCCGTCTCTTTCGGTTCGCGTCGATCAATGCGCTCACTGAGTCGCTGATACGAATGATCGCAAGATCCACTGTTCGGAATACTTCGGAAAGATTCGGGCGGACGGAATCGGATCATTTGAATCAATTGGATCTCGATCTCAGTTCGGTACGCGTCGATCAATGCGCTCACTGAGCCGCTGATATGAATGATCGGAAGAGTCACTGTTTGAACCAGTCATACGATTCGGAAAAAACTCGGATTAGTTTAATGATTGTTTTTTTACATTTTATTGATGTTGATAAAATTTTACGAATGATGTAACAAATATCAATCGAAAACAATATTTACTGGTATTGTATGTTATATATTAATTATATTATTAATATTATTTTTTCTCCGTTGTTTTTTGTTTATTAGCACTACCTACTATCCTATTCTGCTTAGCCCTAGGGCTGACTGGTAGAGAATGTCATGTAGCATTGAGTCCGTCTTTTGTACCGTTGTGTTGTAGAATAAATAAATAAATAAAAGCGATATTGAAAATTATTTTCTTAATTATGCTCTCTTATCTAGTTGAGAGTCGATGATCCAAATGATTCAAAAGATGCGTTTCACTGATTCGAATCTTTGAACTGATTCAGATGCAAATGATCCAATCTTAAACAAGATACGTTTTTTCCACGCCTAAATTAGTGTGTAAATTAATTAAACCAATTGTTCGTTTAACTCTATATTTTTTTACTTACTTGCTGCCCGTCCCAGCTTCGGTTACGGGACAGATGGTTTAAGGAATAAGACACAAAAATGTTTCAAATTATCGTATTTGGTGCCAGAAAAGGCTCTATCTCCGTAGCAGCGGATGCATATTTAAATTGATTAAACAAGACATAAACGGTAGAAGTCGCCACCACAAGCATGATATGAAGAAAAAATATACTTGACTTATATTTTCCTTTCTTACCCACGTTATATTGAGACTTTGAGTGACACAATAGTACGGTATTTGAGCGGGTTAGTGACAGCTGATTGCCAGCGAAGCTTCAATAATGTAGACGTATCTTCCAGGAAATTGCGATACCCGACACTGAGAGAGATAATAATAGTAAGGGGCCAACAGCAGGTCTTACGTATTTGTATTACTGTGACAGTTTGGTATTACGGAATAACTGTTATTCTAAATTACGTTTGTGTGTATTTAGGAAATCATTTAGGTTATTGAAATCATTCAATCTCATGCAATGTAACGTTTGTTTAATCTCAAAAAAAGATTATTGCCGAGTTCTTCACGATTTTGGTACTTAGGCAGATATTGTAAGCGGCTGTAGCGTCCTATTGAGGATACTTCACCAGAATGTATCGCTTAATGTCATAGTGTGGACCCTTCTTTAATATTTTACTAATCTACGGTCAGTATCTACTCATAAACTCTTTTAGTTAGGTCAACCAATAATTCTCGTGAAGTTGTGACGCTCAAATATTATATCGTCAATTTGGTTGACAGCTCGCTACGCTGCCTATCAAGCTAAGTTGTGAGAAGTTTAACTTCATCGGGACAATGCACTCGGCAAAATGATTACAAGTTAATCATGGATACAATAGAAGGAATATATGCACTGCTATTGGCACTGCTGCATTAACTATTTCATTCATTGTTAACATTTCATCAATAGTAAATAGCATCCCAAGTCTGAGTTTCTACTTTTTTGAATACGAATCGTCAAAGTTCAACCACCTAAGGTCACGACCTCAACCCACCGGGTTCCATTTGCATATGTGATTAACGTTCTGATTGGACGAGCGACCGCTGTAGCCAATAAAATGACATTCCATTGTTTAGAAAAAGCGTGTTCTCTGTTTGAAATTATGACATAACAATTGCCGGAGGATAAAGTGGCTTCTCTGAATAATATTCAAAAAGGAATATTTTTCATTCTGCGAACTCATTGATGTTCAATTTTTTTATAAAGTATTGTGTCCATGTATTTTTCAGTGCTATTATGTAATTATTATAGTTCATAGTTTTTAGTACCTATTAAGTGGAGCCTGATTTTTGTACTTCGATCTGTGTAGCGCATTGGTACATTTAGTTTAATGCTGTAGATAATCTTATTTGTATAGTACCTTGTAACTATACTTATATGTATAATAAACTAAACGTTACAGAAATATTCAATGTGCTAAAAATAAATTCTGTCGGTGGCGTGTGAACAAAAATACACCTTTTACGAGTATATGCCCTAAAATAAAATTGTAGGTCAACTTACTGGGTTTATTATTGTACATTGTACATGGCTCATAAAACTCATTCGAGAATGGATTAAAAGTCGTTGCCCGAGTTAAGAGAAACAATTAATCAATTAGTCATTTTTAGATCAAACTACTTTTTTCTTTGTGTCACTTCAGTTCGTAGATAGGCACACAGCTCGTCTGATGGTAAGCGATTGCAGCTGGCCTATTCCATTAATAATTAATCTATACTTCTATACTTATAATATTAATTCGAAAGTAGCTTATCTGTCTCTAAGTCTGACTTTGATGAAAGGTACAACTAGACCTTTTGTTGTTGGAGGAAAATGCGTTTATGCACCATAACAGGCTAGCTACTACACCTACGACCATGTGTGGGACTTGAAACTAAAGCGTCCAGCGTCCACTACCTACTAAACTCCCCTTCATACCCGATTGAGACGAGCCGGTGCCAGTCTTGTGGCTATTGACCGACCTTAGAAAAGGGCATAAACTACTTTTTAATCCGGTAAAACGCTTAGTTATCATGACGTGATCTGAAACACTATCATCCACACCCACATACATACGTATAAAAATACAATGCACATACTTATAATATGCGAACGACAGTATCAAATTAGATGTTGTTTTTGTTGTATTCACTAGTGTCATAATAAGGTTTGAAAACGATAATTTACTTGTGCAAACCGGGGCAGGCAGTAAGTAAAAAACAATAATGACTTGTTTATTCTTACTTAAAGAGGCGAGAGAATTGTAAATCACTAAATAACTTTAGAAAAATATGAAAATTAATTAAAGCTCGATATCGAAAGGTGCTTTGGCGTTGTGAAATATTTTAATTAATGGATAGGCGGTACTTGATGAGTATAGTCGGAGAAATAAACTGCTGGCAACTCAATGGGTGCTCGAGACTGTTTGAGTGCTTAGCCACCTACTGGAAAACAGGGATCGTATAAAATTAAAAGCTCTCAAAGTTTTCCGAGATGAGTTTACGTGTTTAATAAACTACGGAAAGGTAAGTGAACTGTAATAATTGTACGAAGCATAAGATGTGAGAGATGGAAAACGTTGTTACTTTATTTTATTATAAGCGTATACATGTTTAATCGAATAACGTGGGTCGTTGGTTACTGAGATTTCATAACACAAAAATAGTCTTGTCGACAAACAGGTACCTACTTGGTACTCGTGTTTTCGTGGTGTCTTGCTGTCCCGGAGCCTATTCGCGAGCGAGCCACATTACCCTGGGAGTGGGTGACCCCAGAAAAAGGCTGATCTTCTTTCGATATGCGGGGCTCTATCGAAAGTGACAATAAACTCCCTTGCTACTTACGGGTACGCAATGAATTGTGTTTAATCAAACAAAAAATAAAAGTTGTGTGACAGGATCGTAGCAAGTGGAAGGATTTGGTCTCTGCCTACTCCTGTGGGAAAAAAAGCGTGACTATATGTATGTATGTAATACTGTACTGCTTTTTGCATGACGATCCGATTATGTTACAAACCGTACTCGAGGGTCGATAGAAAAAAATAAGCTATGTAGACAAGGCCTAATGAAGTAGAGGCTTTTTACTAAGTCAAGATTTGAAATAATTGTATCGTACTTGAAACCTACCACAATTCCCAAATAAAAACTAATTTTCAGTTGCACATATTCAATTTAAGTCTTACTTTGGCTTACCATTTCCTGTGCTTTTTATAGTCATTCAACACGGGTCGTTCCGTAGCTAAGTCTAGTTCATTATCAGGAACGCTCACCTGCCCGGTTTTCCACCGAGGTTTACATAGGAAATTAACATCCCCCATCTATCCAATAGTCGACGACTAGTGACGTGACACGGTTCGTGTTACGTGAACCGAATAACTTCGTACCCGCAACAATTTTACGTTTTTAAAATTGTGATTTATGTATTCGACTGGTGACTGGGGTATTGATACATACTGCTAATTTGTTTGTCGTATTTTAAGATGTGAGCTTATCTAAGGAAATACTTATTGTCAGATGCCAAAACTCACTCATGTTAATGTGAGAGCCAGTAAGACCCGGGGAGCAAATGACTCTATAGTATTGCAAAGCACTGAGTGTAAATTCTTGCAGAAGTGATTTAGATCCGGGCAGCTTTGCCACAAAAAAAGCAACTGATTCATCTTTACGATTTTCTTCTGTGACATAACATTTTACAACTCTCAAATTGTCTCATCAAATCTATATGCCGTTTTATATCATGGCATTTTCCATTTATTGAAATGAGTTTCCGATATTTCGCCATTGTTGCAAGCGTCATGATCACAATTGAACTGAAAACTGAATCGTAAATGTTCCGATACATTTTCCGATGTAATGATGGGTTAACTGCAAAGGTCGCATATACGTTTCCCGCACATTACAGTAATCGTCACATCAACCTACCCCAATCTGCTTTAAATTGGCATAACCAATGTCCAGCCTAATGAACATTAAATGGAATTATATTTTAATTGAGCTTTTATACAGATTGTGTTTAGAGGCAGTGCTCTTTACTTTACTTTAAAGTGCAAATATGTTTCATAATGTAGTAATTTTAATACACAATGTATTAAAATTACTACAATAAGAAACATATTGCAGAAAACAACAGGTACCAAAAATACTTTACTCATAGTTTTATATCAAATTGCTTTGAGGCCATATTTTGGCACTATGTGCATAATTTTATGGGAATGGTAGGTCGGGACTTAGGTTTTGTATTACAAATTCTAGCACATTGTGATTAGGGTCCATACTTTTTCCATTTGCCAGTCCCAATTAAATGTACAAAATAATATACCCAGTTGTAAATACACAACATGTATTTTTACTTTGTACCCAAAAATAGATCGTACATTCCAATAAAATATGAAACAGGACATCTACTCGTAGCAAGCCGTAACTTCACTATCCAATAGTCGCCCAACTTTGTATATTCCGTGGAAATTACCACGCCAGGGAACGTAATAAAGCTTTTGAGGAGCCGTCGACGCTAAGTGGATTAATATATCACAAGTTTGTTGCCGTCTCATCTCATATATTGAGTGGTTTTCACGTGGTCAGCGGGACGTCACTTCTGTGGCGATTGAATTTCCTCCTCTAGATGGGGCCAGCTCGATAGAAATTATTGCTGTCTAGAGGAGAAATAGGTTTAATGGCGGAAATGTTATGCAAAATTTATTATCGATGTTGGCGGGCGGATGGTACTTATCTACGACGAAGTTTGGACCTTACTAAAATGAAAACGCAGTGTCTCAAATCAAACTCACTTATTTTGAGCGGCTTCATAGTGCATCTTGGTGTGAAACTTGAAAAGTGAAATAGTTTTAATAGCAGGAAATGTTATGCAAAATTTATTATCGCTGTTCGCAAGTCCCTGGGATGATATTGATCTACGATTTAAACGTTGCTGCGAGTTTCGAGAACCTATCTAAACCAATTCATATAGGTATAACTACATATATGCTATATTGTGTGTACAATATTCTGCATATGAAACACATATTATGATAGATAGGTATCGGAAACTTAATTACCGTTAATCATGGATATCAGAGAACCTAGCACAATCTGATTCCGAAGCTATTAGCTAAATTTAACTTATACGAGTAAGTATACACTCCAATACTACGTACTCAAGTATTACCTAGTTTAATTTTCTGGACAATGACACCCTATTCCCAACAACGTCTTGAGAACTAATTTTTTCGCGGTCAATGCGAATGTATGCTGCTACACTGTATGGTGGGACGAACGGAAATGAACCCCTATTATCACCATCAACCTAGCGTATTCCCGATTGCATCCAGTACGGAGCTCAGGGTCCGCCTATGATCCTAGATTTGACAAGCCTGGTTATTACAGTGGAGCGATTGTCATCTTACCTCCGTAACCCGAACAAGGGAAACTAGACCTACTTCGAACGTATTTGGACCAACGGCTTAATGTGTCTTCCGAAGCAGGGAATCATCATTATTTTCAGACAGTCAGGTGATTCAATAAATCATTAGCGATCATGGTGACGTTAACTTGATGGAAGTTTTTCATGGAGTTGGATAATTTGGACATTTATTGGCTGATTTCAAAAACTTCGAAGCAGAAAATATGATTCGCTTCTATAATCAACGATTCCAATGAAAACTACCTCGGGAAAATTGCTCGTACTTTCTTCATTGAATGCGATGCGGCGGCTTGGAAAATCGCTCACTTACTTAAACATTGTTTCTCAGGGTTTTTGCTCTCAAGTTTCTTTGTCTCGGTTCCCCATTCATAAACATAAATTGTAAATAACAAGTTCTCGTGTTTTTATAAAGAAACGCAAAACATCACTCATGTAATTTGTACTTTGATCTATTACATTTAAGAGACTTAATTCACAGAAATAAAAGAATTTATCTCTAGAAAGCTATTATTTCAGTACTAAGAAAGATTGAGCAAGTTTTATACAGAGCAATAGAATAAATTCTTTTTCTTCTCAAATATGTACACCAGTCTGTCTTCATAATTTTTTGCATTTAATGGGTATAAAAGTATTTCTGAAATTTCTAAAAGATCTTAAAAGTAAAAATAAAGCAATTTTATGAAAGTCTTAAAAAATATTGTTTGATTTTTACGTTTTCTATTGTAAATGAACGATTATAAATCTTTATTTAAATGTAATTTCTTATTGTTACAGGTAAGAAATCCACCCATATACACCAGAAAACTACCATCAAAATCTATAAGCGAAGCTGCCCACGGCTGCTATGTAGTTAAAATTACAGGCGTACATCAATAAGACAGGTGAGTTATTCAACAGATTACACACACGCCAATAGATTTCCTGGTGGTGTTTATTAACAACTTACCCGCTTATGCAGTGATGAAGAGTGTAATATCTCGTGACAGAGTACCGTGTCACAGAGGCGAGAATCTGAGCTGAATTCAGTGATTCATTTGATATATCGGCACCACATTTCGTCGAGATTTACGAGTCGTAACAGTTGCCGACGGAGAACTTTCTTTAATTATTAACTCGAGTTTTTGTGTTCATTCAAGAGCGACTGGTTTCGTCTACGTGGCATTGAGTCTTTTAATAAAAGCCTTTATCGTATATAAAGGCCATCCATCATCCATCCATCCATCATATCCATCCAAATTAGAAATAATTACGAATATTTGTAAGAAACTTGGTTTAATCATAATAAGTAGGAACTAATTACATACGCATTATGTGATTTGTTTTCAAGGAAGAAAAGTAATTTGTGGTTAGTTTCAAATTCAGTCTGTCGCAGTTTTATACGCAGTAACAATAATTGTTAGTAACTAATTATTAGTTTTATTATATCAAGGGGCTATTAGAAAATATTTATATGTAAATAAAAACTCATAATTTATAACAATTTCGTCAAGTTGGATAATTCTTTGCGAGAAAGACAATGATTTTTTTAATGAATCATTTACGTAAAAACAATCTTAATTCGTACGAAACCAGGGTGTGCAGCAAGTTATGAATAAACAGGTCAAGATTTTTTACTCTAGTAGATAAAACTTGGTCCATACCATCAACTTAGCAGCTTAAGCGCGAAAAGGTAACAAAATAAACAAAGTTACTAAAACATTTATAATATTAATAATATGGACTCTTGAACCGAACTTCCCCAGTTTCACTGGAAAGGCTGTTTTGGATTGAGAATATTTGCATAATTATGTTAGTCCACTTATTCGGGATTGTCGAGTCCGACCATAAACTTGGGCCTAACGACTTTCTTTATTAAAGATGGAGATAAAACGTTGATGTTCCAACTATGTATTTGATTAATCCATTCAGATTAGGATTTCGTTTCTGAAGTAGGTCCTATCTACATTTGGATAGCTAATGACCATTTTTGTAGACATAAGTAGAGCCATGCTATTTTACAGTATGGGCTGGCTCGTCCGGGGAAGTACCACTGCTGCAGTGCTGCAAGTGAAATAGTAGTGTCTACTATTGTTTTTCGTCTGGTTTGTGGGAGTGCCGGAGGCCCACACCCCCCATACCCCCATAGGCCGGCAGCGCATCAGCGATCCCTCTGGTGATGCAGAATTTGCAGATGTCCATGGGCGCGGTGATTGCTTACCATCAGGCGACCCGCTGCTCGTTTGCCACCTCTGACATAAAAAAAGTTCTTTAGTCTCAGTCTATCGCCATAAAGCGGGCACATGTTCATCGTTTTTTTGTGTGAATGGGAAACCGGGAAAGTTCAGTGGTTGTAGATGAACGTCTTTTGTCCTGAGTCCCACTTACTGCTCGTTTCCCTGCAGTTATAGTGCTTATCGTATTCCGCTCTGAAAAAGTACTAGTTAATAGAAAACTTAGGCAGAAAAAATATACCGAAAATTTTAGGTAGGTACAGACAGCCGCCAAAAGGCTCATGGTAATTTTTTTAATGTTTAGCAATTTGTGGAACTTACAATTAACTTGTTGTTTTGTCTAGTATGAGTACAGTTACATTTATAAAATATAATGTGAAGTGTTTTTAATACTGAACATATTACGATGGAGCCGCCTTTATCTTTATTCGAAAAACGTTAAAAAGACAGTTCATTCATTGCTTTTAAAAATAACTAATTACGTTTACGACGTAATTAGAGAATACATCAGAGCCGACGGAATATTTGCTTAATGAGCAGCCGCCATTTCAATGCATACAAATTGAATAACAAGTCTTTGCTTAAATGGACCGCAAGCATTACGTTATTTGCGTACCGAAATGTACATTTCTGGTCTAATTCCGACTTTCTACATTCTCATTCACCGACAGCAAACATCCTGGGAAAGGATCATTTAGACAGGGTTACCAACTTACTGAAATGGTTTATAGTAAAGGAAATTTTATTGAAGGACGTCTTAATTTTACTTTATTCTTAGGATGATGACATTTGTATTATAATTGAGTATTATTGGTGCTTAAAACTCGTATTTTCTTTTAACAATCGTGAAGGTAATGGCTACTTCTTGGAAAAGGATTTTCTGAGTGTCACAGACTCATATCTCCTATTAAAATAAATTATTACGATAAAAACTATTATTACAACGTTTCTTCATTTAATTAAGCATCAGGTCATATAGATTTCTTTGATTAAAAACTACGAAGATCTGAGTAATTCACCATCAACACCTCAAATCCGGTGAATTTTGCACGTTTTTTACGTGTCACACGAGCGCCGACTTTTGAACAATCGCACATATTTTTAAAACCACCCACGTTTTAACCAGTTTTTTTACACACATTTAAAATAGATAAATCAGTTTACATACTGGTCAAATTTTAAATTAATTGGAAGGAAACTTTTGATTTTATGGTCATAAGTATAAATGTCACACGCTTAGCAAGATTTTCGCGGCGCGCCTTTCGAGGGGCACTGCTCAGGGCTGGTCAGGCGTAGGCGAACCCTGATAGGTGTATTCGAATCGTCAGTTACCCTGCAGCAAGCAGGTGAAGTGGCCATGTCGCTGGTTCCTGCGCTTTGGACGCTGGAGTACGTTCTTCAATTTAAAAAATTTTGGTTCACAGTTTTCCGGCATTCCCGTGTCACATTTTTTCAATGTAATTGTACTACTTTTGGTAAATGGGTTTTGAGGTAAAATACCTAGCTCCTTAATGTAGATGGACAGTAAAAGACTAGCTGGTTATATCTTTTCAATGAAAAGTTATTTCAAAATATATGTTTTTTTGTAATTTCCATGGATAAAACACCATGGAAATTACGTAAGACCCATGGAAATTACCTTGTTTCTTTTAAGTTCATCATCATCAGCCATAAGACGCCCACTGCTGGGTATAGGCATCCCCCAAGGATCTCCACACTGATCGGTCCTAGCGCCAAGCACATTCCGCGGTTTCCAGCGGCCTTGGCAAGGTCGTCAGTCCAGCTAGTAAAGGGCCTTCCCACTGAAAGTCTTCCAGTGCGCGGTCGCACTGAAAGACACCATTGCAGAACCTTTCTACCCCAACGGCCATCGGTTCTGCGGGCTAAGTGTCCCGCCCACTATCACTTTAACTGAGCAACTCTTTGAGCTATGTCAGTTACCTTCATTCTTCTGCGAATCTCCTCATTTTTGACTCTATTGCACAAAGAACACCAAGCATAACTCTCTCCATTGCCCAATGTGTGACCTGGCTTCTTATGAGACCCATAGTGGATGACCACGTTTCGCTTCCATAATGTTATCACTGGCAAAACACACTGTTCAAAGACTTTCGTCTTGAGGCACTGAGGTATGTTGGATGAAAATATGTTCTGTAGCTTCCCAAACGCTGCCCATACGAGCTGGATTCGTCAAGAGATCTCTTTCTCGAAGTTGGACTTACCTAACTGAACTGCCTGAACAGGTAAACATATGCATAGGCATGGTCAACAACTTCAAGCGTAACGTTTCCAATGCTAACTGGAGCGGGTGCAACATGGACGTTCGACATAATTTTCGTCGTGTCCATATTCATTTTAAGACCAACTCTTATGGAAACGTTACTAAGATCTTCGAGCATTGTGTTCAGATCCACCATGGTCTCGGCCATGAGAACTACATCGTCGGCAAAACGTAGCTGTGTAAGGTACTCGCCATTGATGTCAATACAGAATCCTTGCCAATACAGAGGCTTGAAAATATCCTCCAGCACAGCAGTAAACAGTTTAGAAATTACGTATCCCTGTCACCTCGCTCTAGGTGGATAGGATTTGAGCTCTGTTTTTGCAATCGAACCGATATGCAGCGTTTTGATATAAGTACCTCAATACGTCGATATACATGTAGTCCACTTGGCACCTTTTTAGACACTGCAGCACTGCCTAGGTCTCGATTGAATCAAAGACTTTCTCAAAGTTCAAACTAAGCAACGCTTTTAAAGAATTTTAACAATTAAATTGAAGACTTAAACTGATTGATGAAAAGACTTATTTTATAAAAATTCAATTTGTTATTTTTTGTGTTTACTATTATGTTTATCCATAAGTATAATGTTATGGGAACAATTTTAATGTATAAGAAAGTTAATTGATAACAGTTTTATCACTTTCATGTTCCTACTTTAAGTATCATAAGTAAGTTTTGAAATAAAGCTACTATTTTTGCTAAATATGGTTTTAATACAATGTAGATCTTTATACTACCCTAACTAACTAATATGAAGGCTTAATTTCATATTTGACATGGTGTTTAGCTAAATTTAATCTGCTGGGTAATTTCCATGGCCTTTTTTGTAATTTCCATGGGCCGCCAATTTTCTCCATTTTTTTTTAGCAAAAGTATAGATCCCGTACGTGGCGAATTTTGATATGTTGTTTAAATTTGCACAAGCTTTCGGAATATTTGTGCAATTCACCATAATTTAGCGATTTCAAAAATGCCGTGGAAATTACGCGGAGAGCACTTTTCTGAAGATCCACCCTAATCTGTTACATAAATAAAAATGAAAGCTAAGGATGTGAAATTCTAGTACTTTCAGATGTTTTTTACTTTTTGACGCAAAAACTAGCGAACGATGTGTGATGAAATTATCAAAATTAAAGGTTGTAGTTTTTTATGTAAGAGGCGACAAACGAGCTAGTGGGTCGCCTGATGGTAAGCAATCACAGCCGCCCATGGACGTAGGACTGAGCGGTAGAACTAAACGGACTACATCACATCTGCATGACCAGAGGGATCGCTGATGCGTTGCCGCCCTGATGTTATGTGAAAGGGTGGTACTTTCCCGGACGAGCCAGCCCATTCGTAGTATAAAACAGCATGACTCTACTACTACAAAAGCTTTACTACAAAATACGATTAGTGTCTAGATATGTACTAAGTATTAAAATACCTTGTAATTTTTGGGACAAAATGCCTCAGCTGGAAACCCTGCCTTTAAATCTACGAACTCGTTGCTTTTAAATATTGTTCCTAAATGAGTGTGTACTGTGATATCCATTTTGTCAGAATAATAACGCTGTGTTATAACCCAAGCAGTTGTATTGTTCCCCTAATGGAGATAGGTATTACGTTCCACGCCAGAATACTAATAACTTAGCAAATAAACATGCAACCAATAACTACGGTCTTATAAACAGTATGAGAATTTCATTTGAGCTTTCGTACGTGTCTTGGTTTTCATATCGCTGATCTAGATTCGTGGCGAACAATGACATGTCGCTGGTATACAGGGTATATGGGGCGAGGACTCGAATGCCTTTCAGTCGGTTGTGGGTCGCATTTCAAAATAACAACTGCGCCTGGGGACCTTAATTTTGTGATTGGATTTTACTGTTCGAAAAATACACACAGTATGAAAATATGAAAATATTTATTTACCAACATACGATAACATACAATTACAAAAAAGCCAGTGACTCTCACAAGAGGCAGGCCTGTATCGTGAGTAGCATGTAAGCATGTAGTAGAACCGTTAGTCCATCGCCTGATTTTCTAAGGTGTTAGATTTCTGTTTCAAAAGCTATAGGAGTGAAGGAATAATCAGTGTTTGTCTGTAGTATTTATTATCTGCGTAGATTTATCATAAAGATTGGAAGACTTCCTTATAGGCCGACAGCGCTTTCTCCGGTGTTGCAGATGTCTATGGGCGGCGGTAGTCACTTACCATCAGGTGTGACCAATGATCCTCTGCTCGCTATTTCATTAAAAAAACACTGTGGAGAGCCATTTCAAAATGCACCACACTTTTAAACAAGGACAATGGACATCATTCAATTGTTTTGTTGGGGCCCTGATAAGTGTCATTCGATACTTTTTAGGATGGTCCGGATTGTTGGCTACTCAAATTAATGGCCTTGCAAACCCTTTTCAATTTTCCTGAGGACTGTGAATCTTTCCGTCCCATATACGGGAATATCAACCGCTAATCTGCTTTAACAACTTAGCTCTACAAATGTGTTTTAGATTTTGAACTACATACATATTAGTAAGTATGAGTATGAAGTAAATCTGTAAAACTGAGTTTTTTAATCACTTTGTAAACTTTAACCACTGTATGTTGCCGATTGAACGTCTTTGTTTTTTTGGGAATCTTATGGGTGGATATACCCACTAAAAAACAGTATCCCTAGGATGCCTTTGAAACCTCTTACATGTATATTGTATATCGGAAGATATTACTGTGACGTCCTGTTACAATTTCCGCATCACAAGCATCAATAATTATGTAACTTTACGTCAAAACTTCTATTTCTCAGTAATAGCGAAGATGAATAAAAAATACGTAAATACGAGTATATAAATATAATGAATAAGTATATTCATTTTGAAAACCAAATTCTTACCCATTACATATTGCACCCATAGTTTGAAGCTAGCTAAAAACGTCCAGGAATTTATTTAATATTAAACGAGTATCATATTATTATACCGTGTTACGTTAAAATCATGCTATTCGTAGTTCTGCATTGTCACTAAAAACTGGGGCAACTTCCGTGGCCGTCGACACTCTTGGCGATACGCTCTTGTTCGGCGCGAACTCACTAACTAGATGGGGTGTTTGTCACTACAACTTCCGTGCCTTGCATATGAGCGTAGGTCACACTGAGAAGAGAAACGAACATGAATTATATTCGCTGCGGAACATGGTGCTGGCCAATTTAGCAAGTTTATATTTCTCGTAGTTAGCTTTGCAGCTTGGTGTAGGATTTTGATGTGATGCGGTGGCGATATAACGTAGTGGGTTAGGTATAAATCATAATATGAAGCTTGACTTGACTCTTTAGGTATGTATGTTTGCAGCTGTGACCGGTCGAAAAAAAGTACTTTAGATGTTGTAAGCAAGTCGGCGATGTAGTTTTTGTATACAAAATGAAATAACAGCGCGATTCGTATTCCTGTCGTAAAATTTGTAATATAGCTTTGTTTTAATTATAATAAAAACTACAATTAGTTATTCATGTAATCAAATCCTGAAATCAATTCCTGGAAACAGTCAAAAAGTAAGATATCTGAAAATCAATAATCATATTATCAATTAGTCAGTTTCAAATTTTAAACATGACTCGTATTTAGCTATTTCGTCAATGTGGCTTATGCTTTACACTGTGCAAACTGCGTGCTCCACTGAATTTGTTAAAAACTGTTCCTGCATTGTTATATTATTTTGAAAGAACACGAATTGATAAGGAGCTTCCTATTTTAGTACTACAACGCCAAAGTCTAATTATAAAGCAAACTTAGATAACATTTGCTTAATTGCTAAAGTTTTCCGACAAATAATTCCTTATTGTGAGAAGCCAATAAAATAGTTCAGGGTTGCTTTACGGTCCATTTAATTCTACTAACTTGTAGGTGAGTCAGAAGTCAGAGTTGGAATTTATGAGCATACAATTTTAATATGTATTTTGGTATTGAGCTATATTCAGTACATAATATTTCTATGATTTTGGACAAATTTTTTTAAACATAACATCGTTTATTTTTACTGTATTTCTTGCGTATGTATGTAGATTGAAACCTGTTTTTTGGCGGAGGAGAATATTTTAAAGTATCTACCATAGTGCCAGCTCTAGTAGCGGCAATAAAAACCCTCAAAGAGCAAAGCTTAACAATGATCTGTGCAGCAATCGGGAAAACTTCAAGCCTTCGGTGTAACACTATGCACTTCTTTGTATTTGTCGTAGGTGTTCCAGTACTCAAACTCCCTAACTAGATAGGGGTTTGTCGCTGCAACTTCTATACTCTCTGTTGATACTTTTGACATCAAGCTACGAACATCCAAGTTCACTGCGTTTGCTTAAGTATTTATCGGTTTGATTTGTTGGTGAAATAGCTAGTTTTACGTTTTTAAAATCCACAAATTAAACTAGCCCGTAAACATACATGGACTATTGGTATATGTTTGGAAATTAAGGCGTCAAGAATGGTTGGCATAATTACTACTAATGGATTGATTTTTCTAACACACCTTGGTTTTGCGAAAACCAATCCGCATTTTGCAAGCGTGGTGATTAATACCTATTAATATTATTGTGACGATGACTTAATTATAGAGGCCTTGGCCTTGCGTAGCATACATACATACATTTGCCAAACGACCAGTGAGTATTCAATTAGGTGGATACTTTTACAGATTCCATTAGTAAATGATCTCCTTTGAGATACGAGCGCGGTTTTCGAACGACCAGCCAAGTTACGCAGAGTGTAATCCCGGTTAATTAAAAACAAACTTGTGAATTTCCAGATACTCTCACGACTGTTTGAACTCACAAGTACAGTCTCTACGCTAACTTGACATGGAGTTTTGTTCGGAGATTCAGATTTGTGTTGAACAGAATTAATTAGGTAACATATTTCGGCATAAAGCCTATGGTGCTTAGGGATTTCATGATCATCATTTCAGCCGAAAGACGTCCACTGCTGGACATAGGCCTCCCCCAAGGATCTCCAAACCGATCGGTCCTGCGCCACCCGCATCCTTTATAAGATCATCGGTCCACTTTGTGGGAGGCCTACCACGGCTGCGACCAAGGTCACTGACATCGCCCGAAGAAGTGCTTAGGGATTTACGTCTCAGGAAATGGAACTGGAACTTAGACTACCAGTGCCAACTTCATAATCTGCCAGTTTCATAGACCGGTACCAGGGTGATCAAATTTTTCACTGCACTGAGTAAACTTGTCTGAGTGTAATAAATAGAGTCAGCCTTAACATATGGCTTATAAGTCTTTGTTTTCGGACCTGAACTTTGAAACAAAGTTATCGGTATCTGAAATTTGCGATTCTTTTTACAAGTTTTGCTCGCTAGCGACCTATATTATAACTGTATTTTGTGACGCAAATTTTGCACAGCAGAAAAAAGAATCTTGAATGCCTTTTGTCTTCATTTTTAGTAAATAAATCAAGCACAAAATTCTACAAAACGTCGAATGGCTATGCGTGTTTAGTTAAGGACCATAAATCCATTTGGTGGCAGAAAATCTCAGCTGGTTTGTCTACTAACTACGGAAAAAAAGTTTTAACAAAAAATGAACACAAACAAAGCCGCCAAAATTTCGCCAGTGATCACACACCTATTGAAATGTCAAGCCAAACAGGGGACCTCGCGTGGAATGCTAATCGCTACACATTATTTCAGAGGGGAAAATAATGTCTTAAATACTTAGTTCACTGTTCAGTTTAAACTTTAGCTATTTATGAAGCCGTTACCAAGCGGCCCTGTTGGAAAGTCGTATAACTTACGTCGTAAATACAGTCCTGTGCCTTCTACGGCATAATTTTCGTCACCTGTGTCCGTTGCGTTGCCGAAAGATAGATAAAATTGATTTGTTATTGCGGTTAATTGTGTTATAGGGAATTAGCTAAGACTTCTCGTATTTTGAGTGTTTGTACTGTCTTTGATTTAAAAAATATTAAATTAAAACATTTTTTATATTGTTTACAAACGAATTCAATAACTCATTTAATTTTAACATAAAATAAAACAAAAATGAATTTATTGATTGGTAAACTCACCGGCAATAAAACTTGGCCACTGGGCTTTTTTCATACAAACATGGTCACTTTAGCGTCTCATAGATAGAAAACTATTTGCAGCTGTGCAATGATTACGTCAATGAAGAGGCCAAACCATAGATTTAGTATATTTTACACAGTTTCAAAAATTGCCAAAATGCCAAACTACGATGTATGGAGCGTTGAGTTCGGTTTATTGTTTTTATGAAAAAAGCCCAGTGGCCAAGTTTTATTGCCGGTGAGTGTATTTCCCCAAAAGTTGTGCAGGAACTCACAAATCTTAAAACCTAAATAAAAAAGTTAAAATAAACAAAAAGGTTGTCATCAAACTGACTGAATAGAAAATATTGAAAAAAGAAAAATCAGAGGTCATACATAGCTTTTTTTTTTAAATATTGTTCAACAACGAATTCGATTATCAACCTCTTTAAACACAAATTTCATTTTATGTAAGCAAACAAGAGTTTACAAAAAAAATTGTATACAAATATTAATGACAAATAATGAGCCTTGGATAAATGCAAAAAAAGAAAAAAGTTTTCATCACACTGGCTGAATAGAAAATATTGTAACACAAAAAATATCCTGGCTGTTTGCACGCCATGCCATGCCATACTTTCTCCACAAAAGAAAAAAAAATGCGGGCGAAGTTTTGACAGCGCAAAAAAATATTTATAGGAATTAATTCTACGTATTACCAATTTATCAGCAGAATCGCCGGAAATAATTTCCGCATTTTTAACCGACTTCAAAAAAGGAGGAGGTTATATCGTACCCTTATTGCAAAAACCAATTATCTGCACCAAAATTTTACCAAAATGTTTTTGAGATATAAGCACTTGAAAGTTTGACGACACAAAAATATATTGTAGTAACGTTTATTTTATATATTATTGGTTATTTATAAATAAGCAATTATTCTAGTTTCATTAAGTAGGATAATAATTGAAGAAAACTGACTAGATTTTATAGAAAAATCAGGAAATAACCGGTAAGGAGCTCATTTAGTTGGTTTTGCCTGAATGTAGCGAAACTACCGTATTTCCAAAATCACTATTCTGGTAGCTCTACGGGCAGTTTTAAATTATTCTCTTATATTAAATTATTATAATCTTCAAAACAAAAACCGATTTAGTACCGCTATTGCCAGTACAGAAATAAAAAGAATATCATTAGTTGGTTTTGCCTGAATATAAATTAAATCTTTATCTATTATCTGCAGATTTGTTTTCTAATCTGTACAAAATACTGAGTTAAACAGTACCTTTTGTACGTATTAAGTAATATAAACTAACCATTTGATAAAAATCTTTAATAATTAATATAATAAGTGAAGTTAAAATAAAATTAGCAAAAGTAACATTAATAATCATTAAAATTAAAAATCATTCTTCTGATGATGTATCGGAGAGAGTTGCATCTGGCAATCTATCGACACTGCTAGCTTCAGTAGCCAGAGATTGGAACCAACCATGAAATTCCTCGGGTATCACCCCTTTAGTGCACAGATTTGTAAGGTCCTTTTTTTTGCTTTTTGTTAAATTTGGGAAGAAGAGAAACAACCTGATGAATGGAATATGGGAGTTATTTGTTCGGTCTTCAAAAAAGGAAGTAGGAAGAAATGCGACAACTACAGAGGGATTGCATTGCTGCCTACCGCATACAAAGTGCTATCGTATGTGCTCCTGTCTCGGCTAGAACCATACACTGAAAAAATCTTGGGAGATTATCAATGTGGTTTCCGCAAAAACCGAAGCACAGTAGACCAAATCTTTCTGCTTAAGCAAGTTTGGGAAAAGAAGTGGGAGTTCGCGCAAAACGTGCACATCTTGTTCGTGGACTTCACCAAGGCTTATGATAGTATTGATAGAGAGGTACTGTATCGGATACTGGAATCTTTCCGAATCCCCAAGAAACTACTCAAAATTATCAGGGTCGCTACAGGAGTCAGCAAAATGAGAGAAAGGGTAGGAGAAGAGCTGACACAGGAGTTTGATGTAGTCACCGGTCTCAAACAAGGAGATGCGCTGTCGCCTACACTGTTCAATCTGGCTCTTGAACACATCATCTAAAAACTCCTGTTGATTGATGTGGGAGTTGAGCTGGAGGGATCACAAAAGGTGGTAGGATATGCAGACGACCTTGCATTACTTGGGCGGTGTGAAGCCGACGTGGTGAGACTTGCGGAGGTGCTGAATACAGAGGGCAGAAAGGTTGGTCTCGGAATCAGTCGAGAGAAGACAGAATATCTCCATATGAAGCGCTATAAAGACATCAGAGCGAGAAGGAAAAGTCTCCAGGTAAACGGTGCCACGTACAAGGGCGTCGACAAGTTTAAATACTTGGGATGCACTATCGCCGATACTAACCGCAGGGAGGATGAAATAAACGCTCGCGTAGTAAGTGCCCTGAGATGTTCCGCCGCCCTCCATAAAGTGTTAGTGTCTAAGTTACTAAGCAGAGCCACAAAGATTCGCGTCTACAAGACAGTCATTAGGCCGATCTTAATGTATGGGTGTGAAACGTGGACACTGACGCTGAAGGAGGAAGGCAAACCACTGGTGGCGGAACGGAAGATATTCCGCAAGATTCTGGGACCAACCAAAGGAGAAGATGGGTGTTGGAGGCCCAGGTTCAACCAGGAGATTGAAGACCTGATAGCCGAGCCGAATATTATGGGGGAAATAACATCATCCCGACTACGCTGGCTCGGACACGTGGAGAGAATGGGAGAGGATCGAGCTGCCAAAAGAGCTTATCTGGGACGACCAACAGGAAGCCGTCCGTCCGTCGAGGATCTCAAGGCACTAAACGTGCATGATTGGTCGGAATTGGCATAGGACCGAAAGAAATGGCGAGCTTTGACGTCGGAGGCCAAGACCTATTTCGGATCGCTGAGCCAGCGTAGTAAGTAAGTAAGTTTTTTTTTGCAATCGTTATTGGTAGAGGTCTGCTGTACAGTTGTTGTAGGGGTGGAAAGATAACTCTGGAACTAGTGGGCTGCACAGATAATTCTGAAACATCTTGAAGTGGTTGTAATGTAAGCAAGTAGGTACGTTCCTTCTTTTGTCGCAGAAGTTGACAATGAAACCTTCTCCAACCCTGACGGTTTTGACTGAGTTAGGTATACATCATAAGCTTGCGATAGTAAGACGTCATCGTCACACCATAAACCATCAGCTGTAAAATAAAGCAAACACGTCAGATAATTTGTGAGAATTTTGCATCTAACCTAAAATTTTAATTCATTTGGGTTTTCCGGTCATTTTCAAGCTTTCTTTCATCTTCATCATCTTTAGAGACACTCATTTTTATTAAATTCACAAAGAATCTTAACAAAACACGTTGAAAACAACACTTTTGACGAAACCGGCGCAAGATTTGTAACGATTACCGCGAAAACTACTTGGGCTTGCGTCAAATGTTGCGTGCTAAAGAGAAGGCTATACATGGGATAGAAGGTTTTAGCTGAAGCTAATTTAAAACCATCTCACTCGCAACTATTGGACAAATGAGAGAAAAAAATAACTAAACACAGATAATTGGTTTTAGCTGAAGATGTTTGGAAAGCGTCGTAGCTCAGTTATGCAGTAAAAGTAAAATAAAGTTAAGTAAGTTCTTTTACCTGTAATAATTTTAAGCTAATACAGTGTTTAATTTTCTGCAAAAAACTACTAAAGCAGTTTAGTTTCTTTTATTGGTAGATACATCAGCAAATTCTGACTTTTTCATAAAAGCTAAAACTAGTTACCGTAGGTTATTATGTATTAACAGAATAATCCTAGCGTATTACAAGTTAAGAAACTTCATCTAAAACGTCTTATAATACAAAATATGGTTTTTGCGCTATACGTTTGCAAATTTTTAAGTATTAAATGATTTTACAATTTTTTTCATGGAGATAATTTAATTATACTTGTAGATTAGTTGCTTTTTCCTTTAGCTATCTTTGTAACGAATCGTCGTAGCAGGTAATGGGTTTTACCCGTAGCTGTATCGCGAAGAGACGAATCGATTGGTGTATTTAACTCATTTTTGGTAAAAAAATGCAGATAGTTGGTTTTTGCAATAAGGGTACGATATGTTCGACTGTATGTATTTTTTTTTTTTTTTTTATGTATGTCCGTCGATTTCTCCGTCAATTGTGGACCGATTTAAATAATTCTTTTTTTATTTGAAAGTGCATAGTTCCGAGGTGGTCCCATTGTCACCATGTCAGGATCTGATGATGGGATCCCGGAAAAATCAAGGGAAAACCTCAAATTTTATAGGCTGCGCCTACGCGTTACTTGTTTTTTTTTCTGAAGCCATTCAAGTTTTTGCGTCCGATAGACATCATTTTATGTTGATGAGCTGATGATGGAAGGTACAACTCCTTAACGGTTAGGAGTTAGGGGATAATTCTTTCAGTATTGTAGGAATATGTGGACCGTTAGTTGTATTTCATGTACTTTTGCAGCTAAGGTGATGATGGAAAGTACAACTCCTTAACGGTTAGGAGTTAGGGGATAATTCTTTCAGTGTTGTAGGAATATGTGTAACGTTAGTTGTATTTCATGTACTTTTGCAGCTAAGCTGATGATTACCCGAGGATGGGCTGGTCACTAGCCAATAAGGTTAGCACCGGCTCGTCCTAATCGGGTGTGAAGGAGAAACCGGGGGAGTGTAGTGGGTAGCGGACGCTTCGGTCTCGAGTCCCACACACGGCCGCGGGTCTAGCTAGCCTGCGGTTATGGTGCATAAACGCATTCTCCTCCTACCCATGGTGCTGAACACTTAATGAATACCTAATATTATTATCAAATAATACAATTCTACTCGTATTTTCGCTATCATTATTATGAAAGAGTTTTACTCACTACCTACGTGTTATTCACACTAAAAATAGAAAAATAAACAAACTTTTTTTAAAAAAAATTAAACCGACTTCAAAAAAAAAGAAACAAAAAAAAACTACCTAAAAAACTGAAAAGCAAAAAATAATTTTAATAAGACATTCATCAAATGCGCTTATTGTCTAAGCCTATTAATTAAATTGTATTTTACGTGCTAGGTAGGTACCTACTAATCTGTTTGAAGTCGGTGCCAAGCCAAAGGTAATAAAAAATGATATATAATAATATTATTTATACTTTCATGCCTTTAGTACCTATCCGTTCAACAGAGATCATGTATCTATAGATATTGTATGTAATATTTAATGAACTTAAATATATTGAAAATATCAACAGTCGGAAATAGTACCTGAAGCCTAATTTGTTAATATTTCAAGTGAAAACTGAAACTGTAATCAATGACCTTAAAGTATTGCAACCCAACCATTAACGATATTATCTCTTTGTTCTAGCTAAAGTGGGCGTGAGGCAGCTCTTTCAAGTCTGGACGCGCGACGCAAAGTGGAATAGTTTCAATAGTTGGCAAGTTAGTTGGAGGCTGCGGTGACGAGTGGCAGGTGCCACGGCGACCATGCGGCGGGGGGGCGGTGGGGGATAGCATGCCAGCGCCTGCCACGGCGGCCTGATGGCGCTAGTGCGCCGCATACTAGGCGACGCCCAGGTAATTGTTCAGTTCACCATTGTTGGCAAGTTAACCTCTTGTAGAAGCGGAAGGTATTTTCATGTGGAAACACCAACTGCCTTTGTGCGATTGTTCATAGCAAAAAATAACGAACAATTCATTCGTTTCAAAATATTAGGGGAACAGACATACAAAGAAGTATAACCTGATAATATACCACTGCAGGGCAAATGCTCTCATCATTGAAATCAAGAGTTCGTTACAAGATTACAGGCAAATCCTTAATGCTTTCTAAGTGCAGGCACAGGATTCCTTCTCAGGCTTAACAACAAAAAAAAATGGTTGTGTACATCTTTGTAGAGCCAAGAAGGCTAAGTTTATTCAAGATTTAAAAAGTAGAACATGCTAAGTGCAAGTTTTTACTTAAAATTCACATAATTATTACACTTGATCAAGCTATAAATGCGCTATCGACACTTATCAGAAGATTCAATCGCTATCTAATTTGTATGGCAGTGCATCCATTGTAGGTGCAGCTTGCCTCACCCTGTAGTTAAAAGATTACTGCACTATAGTTTTATAAGACTGCAGATTCGTGATGTCACGCGATGATACTGCTATTAAAACCTTGTCTATCTTTGTCTAAAACTCATAAATCAAAGAGTAAAACAATCAATTACTTATAATTAAATATCATTTACTTATAATTAACTCACTTTGTTACTTCCAGATTCACAGTCAGGGCATTAATAAGAAAGTATTTAGGCTACCAGATTATATTACGAGTATGTTATAAATAGTTAGTTTGACACGTATGCATTATCAAATAATTAAATATTAATTTTACGCACATGTAAGAAACAGGTAGGTCACTGTTGTACGTGTTTCCATTATTACCTAAACAAGATAACCGTTCCTTCTTTTGCGAAAGTGCAACGTTAATTTCATACGTTCGAGCCCATAAATCGCGAGCCAATGTTGCTTATCTAAAGAGGATAGTATTACCATCAATGGAACAGAGGAACGCCCCACACGAGAATAGAAGCGTGGTCACGCGATCCAATGCTTGTAAAACTTCACCGAATGCACATCACACCGAGCCGTTTCCATTAATTACAAAGTTCGTTGGGTAGTCTAAAACGGCCTATTATCCGGGCAACCTTAAACGACTATTACGTCAAACGATGGCAGGTGAATTAACTAAATAGGCTAAATAGCGAGATTGATAAGATTAATAGTAACAGATAAAACATAGTCGGATCGCCGAAATATATGGCTGTTAACCCTGAACCTTATTTATCAAATAAGTCCCTGACTTGAATCTGTATTTCTCCTCATAATTGGGTAACAAAGGGATTCTGTTTACAAAACGGATTGATTGTGCCAATAGTATTGTTTTGATGGGTACACGGTGTTACTCGTTGTAGATAAAGATAAATGGAATTGAAGCTGACAACATTTATATATTCTATGTTCTATTTGAATCATTTATCTTAGTGTAACAAGAATAAATCTCAAAGTCACTTTCGGCTAGATATTTGTACGGTACAATAATTGCGTCCATTTAACATGTTCATATTTTTTCTTCAATCTACTTCTGTCATTTGTTTTCGAACGATACATCTATTTATATGGACCCTCGAGCCGATTTAAGCCAGTTGTAAAAGTTTCTTAGAATAAACTTATGGCCCGAAGTGGAATATTTATAGGCTCAAAATAAACTTTACGTTAATTAAATATTTTTTGACACAGGCGAAACTACGTAAAATGGTGGATGAGCAAGTATCGGTGGGCACCAGGGTGGAGGCCGACTCCGAGCCCGAGCCAGCCGATCCTCTCATCACTCCAGCCAGCTCAACCCTCGAGCGGTCTGATCTCGACCCTCGACCCATCCCTCCTGAACGCCGCCTTCTCATCGGCACCTTGGATAAGAGGAACGGATCGCTAAATGGAGATAAAGACGGGACGTTGAATAGGACGAGGCTGTCAATACGGAATGGGAAGGATAACCCATTTATAGGTAAGATAACTAATACCAGATATTTTATATTGGTTTATACTGGACATAATAATGGTGACCCGTCTACAAAACTAAAGTTCATAAAAAGTTTTTATACACGTACAATTTATAGTGGGATTAATTAGGTTCCTTACAGTTCTAATGAGCCTTTTTATTATCTGGATATGGTGTTCCAGATGTGTATAATATAGAAAATCTTAGACAAAAATTTAAAAACTAAAATATCATAAATAGCTGTAAATATAGCAAAATATTGTGTAGGTAGACTTTCATAGTAAAAAGGTTCTAGAATGGATTAGGTTGTTGTTTGAGCTACATAAAAATAGAATTCTACCTTCCTGTTTACTGAAGTAGTGCACAGAAATAGCTTGAAATAAAGATATAACAATTCATATTAAGTGCAAAGAAGAATTTTTCGCGGAAAATAAAACTTTGTTGGATGACGATATTAGATTCCTTCAATACCTACGGCAAATGACGTTGTTTTATGCTTCTGCAGTGAAATGTTTGAATATATTTCATATTATGCATATTTTTCTCAAAGCAGTCAGCTTGCCCTGGTGAACATAAAAAGTTTATGAATCTGTATGCGAATGCATGTAGAATTGTTTTTATTCATGTATCCTAATAATCTGTCATAGCTTTATTTATCTAAAATTAAACATAAAAAACCACATGCATTCTTTTTACTACTGATATCAAGTCATCATGATATTATTAACACATCAAAGGTGTATTAAGCTATTCCAATTTCATAATTCCTGTTACGTACCAGAAAGCAAAATGGACTCTTAACAGCATTTTAGTTACCTATCTTATAATGTGAATGGATATTTATTGAATTCTGTATTGGTATTAATATTTTGGTGAATGTACTCGTAGAGGTACACGATTTTTGACAGCACTGCAACTACTCTATGAATTACAAAAAATTGTAGAGGAAGATAGGTTGGCCTTATCTCAGAGAAACTAGGAAAACAGCAAGGAAATGATAACACAAATCACTTTCTTGATTGACTTCTAAATATACAATTTCACAAAAATCGGTTCAATAATCACAATTTACTTGCTCTGCCCTAGTCATCAGAGATCTATGCAACTTATTTTCCTCCTAAAACATCTAAAATCAAAATAACCCCCAGAACTTCTGATAGGTACTTTATCGTATTCACCAGACGACGACAATAAAGAGAACCAAGCGAATGGAAAACTTGAATCTCCAGTGAAGTGGTCCACGCAGAATGGGAGTGACAGTGGGACCTATGCTGAGATCGGTACGGGGGCCAATAGCAATACCAGTGAGAGGAACGTATTGGATCCAGCAGATAGTTCGGAGGAAGAAGTACCGCTGCCAGACGCCACCTCTCCTGGAAGGAGTAGCGACGGCCCTGAACCAAGAGCTGATATCACGGCGACTCTTGATGGAGGTGAGTGAATTAGTTTTTTATTCTGTTACATGTTACACAGAAACACTCTGACAAACAGGCATGTTCATTATTCAGGTACACAAATGTTTGTACCTCTGGTGTAATAGCTGATTTCTTAACCATTACATATAACCGGTCGTCAAATACTTATTGAATTAAACCAACCGTTCATTAGACCCTATTCACTTAAACTTTAACTAAAGCCATATTTAGGACAAACTACAAATAAAATTGTAGATACGAATTTTGAGGCATAAAACTGATCTTGTCTAATAGAGAATTTCCATAAATAAATATCGAAGAATTTATGACTAATGCGAACCTATTCCGTAGGCAGAATGATGATAAATAATGCCTATTCCGTGCACCGAATGCTCAGGCAGAGCTCTAAAGCTATCAATCAATCTGACGTTTGTAAAAGAAACGGTTCTCCGGCATGAAAAGTTCAGGATAGCGTTGCTATGACCGAGCTTATCAAGTAATAAACAAAAAATAAATGTTAAGCACGGCTAAGGTAAACTTCGTGCTCGCGTTTATCTTGCAGTCTGTAATCCAGGAGATAATAGTTGGTAACGAGTCGAGACGGCATGTTTGTTTTGTTGATAAAGTAACTTCCAACTTAGTTGGGGATTCTTCAACGCTGCCATGAACTAAAACTTATAAGACCTGTCTGCGAAGGTCTTCATGCCTAGTTTCAATAAAAACTAATGTTTTCAAGTTTCGAGTCTTCCCGTTGAGGTACCGACGAAGAGCAATTTATTTTATAAGTTTCTAGATACTGTACTTTATTGTAGAAAAGCTAAAGCTAATTTATCAGAAGTCGAAAAGTTCGACCTATCTTTTTTATATGTTGCTACACCAGTAATGTCTGAGGAGAATAATATATTACCGAATTATTAAGTTAAAAATAAAAGGCATCTTATGTATGTATTATCCAAAGGTAATAGATAAATTATATTCAAAGTACTCATACGTGATGGGTAACTATTTAGTAATCTAATCTGTGGTAATGGCTAATTTCAATGATATTTTATTATAATATCATTGGCTAATTCTGCCAACTGATACAGCATACAAAATAAAAAAGAAAATACACTAACTTGGCCCGTCGTGCTATTAACGACTTAGTAGAGATTTTAATGACTATAATCCATTAACCTAATTAGTTCAGAGCCTTGCCGGATGTAGTCGATATCTTTAATAAGCTTACGAACTAGGATAAAAAGAAGTTAATGCAATGAGACGCGAAGTATGAAAAGTGGTGGCTCTCGACAAGAGAGATGACACAGAAGGTATCCTGTGAATAGTTCGCTGTTCGGTCCCCTCTGGGGGCGGTGCTAATGAGCCAGTAGCCGTAGGGAATGTGCTCATTTACCGACTAACTGCACAACCGGCCAACTTCGCTGGAAAGAACTTCCCGCCTGCTCTTGTAATTTGTCATTTAATTATTCTTGCATCCTTTTAATTAGGACGGGGTAATTTGAAATTTATTCGAAAAGGACATCATCCACTTTGTATGGAGATTTGGGATAAAAAAAAAGTTAGCGGCCAGAAATAAAATAAGTTTTGTTGGAATGGGGACAGGTGTAGAATAATTTTTTTGTATGGCGACAATATTCTATATACCTTAGATAACGATCTATAAGTGAAATAAATAACATCGTCTTACCATTTTATGTAAGATCTGGTATGATTATTTTATTACTATACAATTTTCACCTGAACTACTACTATTTTGATCGCCTCCGCATAGCCGCTAAGTGGCTAAGCCGCTCGGGTATAAAACCCGGAGGTAGTGGGTTCGATTCCCACCTAAGGTCTGGTTGGTGGTAGGGCTTTTTCAGAGTCCGACTGGCTAGCTACCACAGGCGAAATCTGCCGCCATAATAGCTCTGGCTGTGTTCCGGCAGTATTAATGTGGGAGCCAGTACACTTGAAATCAAGGGCTCGTCAATAGCCACAAGACTGGCACCGGCTTGTCCCCTTCACACCAATTTTTTTTTTTTTTATGTAATAGGGGGGCAAACGAGCAAGTGGGTCACCTGATGATAAGTGATCACCGCCGCCCATAAGCACCCGAGACCCCGTTAGGGTCACAGGCGCGTTGCCCGCCTTTAAGGGTGGAATATGCTCGCTTCTTAAAGGTATGCATGTCGTATCGGCTTGGAAACACCGCTGCGGGAAGCTGGTTCCATAGAACAGTCGTGCGCGGCAGAAAGTGTCTGCAGAAACGTACGGTAGTTGATCGCCACTCGTCCAGGTGGTTTGGATGAAACTGCATTTTGTGGCGGGTTGTACGGTGGTGGAATTTAGCAGCAGGAATCAAGCCAAATAATTCCTCGGAACACTCCCCATGATATAGGCGGTAGAAGATGCACAGGGACGCAATGTCTCTACGCAATGCCAGAGGATCTAAGCAACCGGCAAGACTCTCGGCACCGACAATCCGGGTTGCTCGACGTTGGATACGGTCAAAAGGAAGAAGTTGGTACTGTGGTGCTCCGGCCCAGAGATGACAGCAGTACTCCATGTGAGGCCGAACTTGGGCTTTATAGAGTTGGAGGCGATGAGTCGGAGTAATTAATAATTGGGTGTGAAGGGGAAAACGGGGGAGTTTAGTGGGTAGTAGGACTTAGTCTCGAGTCCCACACACGATCGCTAGCCTGCGGCTATGGTGCGCAAATGCGTTCTCCTCCTCAAAAAAAAGTACACTTGAAATCAAAGGCTCGAAGATCAGATGAGTCTACAGTCTGGCAGCACATTGAGCGACGCTTCGTGGTGAAGTGTCCCTCAATGGAATAGGTCGCAGTGGCCGCTAACCATCAGGTAGGCTGCGTGTGTGTCTGTCAACTGACTTAGTATAGTACTGATTATTATAAAACAAAGATGATACCTATTAAGATTAAGGAATTGACATGACGAGCACAGGGAAAAAGGGGGCGGGGGAGGGGGCGGAGGGCGGAGGTGACTGCTATATTAAGACAAGTTTTGACTTGAGTGAACCGCGTATTGTACAACTAAAATCCTGAAAACGGCTACTTCCCATTTTGTAAACTTCCCATTTGTTAAACCTCAATCTGTGCCTAGCCTACTCAAAAGTTGCGTTTGGTAAACATTTTATTTACTTCATACATTTAGTCCCATTTCGATTGTTTACCAAATGGGACTAAATGTATGAAAAACGTATGTAGTAAATAAATGTTTACCAAACGCAACTTTTGAGTAGGCACTGATTGAGGTTTATCAAATGGGAAGTTTACCAAATGGGAAGTAGCCCTGAAAACAAATTGTTTTCGGTCTAAGGGCGGAAGCTGTGTGAAGCGGGACCCGCGCGCGGTTCATACAAAAGTCTCCCGCGCGGTCGCGGCACGGGTCACTTTTGTATGAAATGAAACCGCGCGGGTGCCCGCTTTACGCAGTTTCAGCCCTTATGTCTTACTTGATATCATATCTCCGAAACCAAATAGATTTCGACTTTGACGCCATAGTAAAAAATAATGGGGTTTATGTGTACTATACACTTTTGTAATTAAAATTGATGGCCGCTAAAAAAAAATTTTATCCCAAAATGGATGATGTCCTTTCTAAATTGATCGTTACTTTTTATTATGCTCCTGAATAGATTTTTTTACGTTAATGCTCCGGAATTGAAAATTAATTTTATTCCTGTCATATTTTTGCCTATAATATATTTTACTTCATCTTAGGAAAGCTTCAGTCTGGTAGGAAGTGATTAAATGAGAGATTACAAATTAATTAACCTGATAAACGGATTTAACGGCGATTAACATACAGTCCGATCTACTGAGGTCTGGGAATTTTTCGCTGTAAAGGGTGGATTTTTTTAGCCTTTATTTTAAACCATAGTAATTATTATTTCACAATGTGTTCTTTAGGTACTAGACATTAGATTTTTTCATTTTGATCTTTTACTAAAAATAAAAATATATTTTTATCAAAAACCACTAATTAAGAGGCAAAAGCTTCGATGAAAAAGAAGGGGCAAAATTCGTGGGCGTGAAACCAAGATAACAAGTTTACATGTAGGTAGCTATATATATTCATAGAAATAAAAAAAGCGTATCCAGTTTCGATAATGCCTGCGATAAATTTCGCACGTGTGGCCCTCAGCGGTGATAATTTGTCTCCAGCTGTATTTCTTTCGTCCTCGGTTCAGATGTTTATTGATGTGGGTTGGCGCTGAACAGCCGATCGCACTATCCGGCGACCGGAATTAAAGGCGGAAGAATAATTACCATGCCGAGAGATATTGTTTGTTGAACTCGATACATCTCTCCGAGCGCAGCTACAATATATTAGGCTTCGTACACACCTGCGGCCTGACGCGTACACACGAGTAATCGATTTATCTGGACCGGGCCTGGTTTCGTGACTGGCGGAACTTTTCGCGTTATTACGATGTTTACGTCGCTATAACCAATTCCATTTATATGACTGCGGCGCCCGCACTTTACTAAACTTTTCATATTATACTAGGACAGCTAATAATGTGGTTTGTAGCGTGAGCCCTTGAATGTTAAGCGGGGACGGGGAAATTGGGGAAGAGCTATTAATAATGAAACCCAATTTATTATTAAGTTTTTTTTTTGTGTCCGTGTTTACGATGTAGTTGATCGCTCTGCGGAAGGAATTAAAGGTGAAATGTTTGTAATTACGGCTAATTACGGTAGTAGGTTAATGAAATGAAACATAAACATTTAGTACTAACAATTGTGTATGTGTAATGAATTAGAAGTAGGGGTGACTTTGTGCTAATTAAAATGAAAACGTGATTTATTAACTGAGATTTACAAAAGTATTTGCACCAACGTGGTTTAATAGAGTTTCATCTCACTAACTGGTAAAATTGGCCTCGGGTTCGAGGTATAGACAAGGAGTTTATTTGAATACCTGCTATGTGTATCCGATATAATAATTGTTAGTGAAATGTAAAGCAACCATTTTAGTTTTTTTTTCTGCGCGCTTGGCGCCATCTCTCTTGCCGATGTAACGTCTTGTCAGAGTGTGATCTCGTGAATAAATTATTGACTTGTCAAATCTTGGATAATAGTGATTATACCATCATGACGTATTTATACATTTATACTCGTAAAATAATTCATTAAAAAAAAATTAAAAGCAATCATAAAAGGTATTAACTTCACATTTTATCCCGTAAAATCTCAAACTAAACTAGCTTAAAGTAACGAGCACCCATTAACACAACTAAGTACAAAAAGAGTACACTTAGCACCGCCCGAGGGAATTACCAGGAATGTTGCACTTTACCAGGGTTTGTAAATATTATGTCAGCTTAGAACAAACGAGTAAGCAACTAGTTTACATGAAAGTATTACGAAATAAATGTTCAGTCTCACCTGGAAAGGTTATAATTTTAATAGGGTAAATATCATGATAGCCTTTTGCTATACGAATTATATGCATATTATTAACCACTCAATCCCGAACCGGCACTCGGGTGCCGCGTAACAATAGATTTTCTATTGTGTCTGGTAATCCGGGGCTCGAAAGATTAAACAAAAAGGTAATGAATTAAAAATCCCATATTTTAAATGCAAAAATTCTGTCTGTCTGGAATCGATTTGATAAAATTTGGTAACAAAAGTAGTCAAGTGTTTGAGAAAAGACAAAGGCTGTCTTCGAAATTCAACTCCCCTTAGATAACAATATTAGAAATAAATTATGTTGTTAACAGAATACACATAGGTACACACATTAGATTAGAAATTAATTTGTAATTTCAACAGAATAAAAAATCTGTAGCGTTTTCTCAATAACCTAGGACCAACCAACAGATTCAAGTGGATGTCCTTTCTTATTTGATCGTCGTCCATTCAAGTTTGACAGAGGTCTAACGTCCTGTCAGGCCGAGGAAATGTTTCTATAGAATATGTTATACTCGTATACGAGTGTATGTAGAAATGTCAATAGGGATTGTACACTTTCTTTTCTTAAAATGCTGAAGAGATAAAAATATTTATACTATTCATAACTGTTTGTAGTGTAAATCACAATTAGAAAGAAAAAAGAAACAATTACTGTAAGCACCACAGCAGTATTTAATGATTTTACTTATAATTTATTGATAACAAGGCACGGTTGACAATTGACATCAGACTTTGACAGACAGCAATAATGAATGAAATCTTATTGTTTTTTTTATTTGATTGTTGTCACTTGAAGATATTAGTTCCAAATTTTTTTGCAATATGGCGAGGTTTTTTACATTATTGGTCGGGCTTTTTTATATTTTACAGCTGCAATATATTTACATAACGACATAACTAGGAAGTTTACTGGGTGAAGTTCGCAAGCCAATCACTTTTGTACTAAGTAAGACACAATAACTCAAACTATTTGTTAGGCCATGCATTTCACACAACAAGCTACCTTTAACCCATAAATATCTAGTCCTTCTTCCGCATTTCTATGAATTACGATTATGTTGGATAAACATGGTATCAAACTACGGTTGAAACCAGTAATGGGGTAGTTCATGACCCCCGGGGCACAGATAATGTAATACTATCCTCGGGCATGTCATATGATTTAACGCCATTCGAATGTCGTTCATCAATGAAGTTTTGGCTGGAAAGCTTTTATCGTATTTTGAGTACATATTTTAAGTATTAGGAGCACGCACAACTAAAAGACTAATGGTCATTGGACTGAAATATATTTTTATTTTGTAATATAAAACTGACTTGATGCGTCTCTTGTAACGATATTGAAACGTCATTATATTTTGTACTTGTGCATAGTACTTGCTTATATATTACGTAATAATTTGACTATTAGCATGATGCTGTATTCTTTTAAAAATTACAAAAGAGACAAAATCTTATTTAATGGATAAATTATCACGAACTTATTTGTACATAATGCGATGCTTAATTGTAAAAGTAAAACATTTTTTAGTTTACTAAATTAGTCTTCACAAAAGATGGTGCTCTCAATTTATAAAGTATGTCACGTACAATTTTGAACTTTCAAGACTTCAAAGTTCTGTAAACAATATGATAGGTAGGTATTATAAAACTTCAACTCTACAACTTGTCAGTAGACGATTAAAAGTTTGAGAACTTTGCAGGTATTAAGAAAAGAAAGAGCCCGCATTGTCTATTACTCGTACTGGGACTTCATCTCATAATGAAGTTAGTAAAGGGCAGAAGGGTTTCTCAGTTTTGCGTCATTACTGATTATTACTAATATGCTGTCCCTTTTATTAAAAAATACAATTTCAATATTAGAAGACGGTTTAATTGTTATTTGACAAATAAATTATCTCTTGTTCAGTGGTAGTGAATGAGGGAATTGAGGGTCTGCCTCAATTTTTAAAAATGTATTTGACTTTGATCTTCTGAATAACTTCTGAAGATTTAAATAATTTTGGTAAAGAACGCACGACTTCTGAAGGCCCAGATAAATCTTATTCTTTAGAAATCTTGGTTGAGAAGTTAACTATCGCAATAGAGGCTGTGTTTTGAATCCCCGCATAATATATAAAACATTTGTGTATCTTTGTATTAGTCTGGTTTGGTTTTTAGGAAAAAGTATATGAGAAATCTTTATGCGTTGTCTGGCACCCATAGTATCACAGTACCCTAGTAAGCATAGTTTGCGTGCTTAAATTAGGGCTAGACAGCGCTGTTATCGCTGTGTAAATAATGTCCAAGGATACTTATTACTTTTGTCCAAGGGCGTTTAAGAATGAGGTCCTGAAGGTACTAAATTGGTACATTTTTCCTCAGTTTCTCCCATACCCTGCCACGTAAAATATATACGAGATATATTAGTCCGTAAATATTCATACTTTAACCTAAAACATGTTTTGCCCAGAAGCAGCGTCTCCTGGGGGAAAGTCGGACCGGTCGCGACAAGACGAGGTCCCGGCGTCCCCTGGGATGCTCACCGCTGCTCAGCTCGCAAGGAGACTGCGGCTTGAAAATGAACGATTACAGGTAAGTTTTAACAGGGTTATTTATGTTTAGAAGCGCTTGGGTTTTAAGATTCAAAATAGTGGTGAGTTATATTGGAAGAAATGAATTATAAGATAAGTCATCGTTAAAATATACCTATGTGCGAAAATTACATCTTTGATTATATGAAGCGTGATTAAATTCGTCAACGTGAGACAATCGTCGGGTTCCCGTATAAATAGTTACCAGAAAAATTTATTAATTTTCCGTCAACATTTTAACTGGAATTGTCTGCAGATTCTACGAGTATAGCATTTAAAGAGTGCATTTATTTCACAATAGGCACAAATTCTGTCTCAGATTTTTGTGCGATATACAGCAAGCTACCCTAATCTATCTAAACGTCTTAATTGAAATATATAATAAGTGGTAGTGGACAATATACTAAAAAACTGTGGTAATTTGACATATCAGGGTAGGTTGATGTGCTATTCAATGTAATTTGTTCACCATAATATCATCCTCTGTTCATGTCCTCCTCTCCCTAATGCTTGATTGTTAATTATACACATAATTAACGATCGATTGATCCTTTCGCAAATAATGTTATTGTTCCTATCAACAAGTCACAACATTATCCATGAAAACTCTACATAAATATGAAAATAAATCCGATTCAACACAATTAACAAGCTGATTAAAGCCTAAATGATTTATGAGTACCTACTGCGTAATTGATAGACATAGCAAACCGACCGTGCGATTTCACCGTTGCCTAATTGATTCGCACATAATAACATATAATATACAGTAGCCGGACGTACTACGAGCGGATTGAAACTATCGATTTTGCAGCGAGTCCTATTGCATCAAGCTCTTCGGCTTATATCATCAATTGTGAACAGAACGCAATACCTACATTCCGAATTTTAGTAGTGGCGTACCTACTATTTATCAGCCTATTGATAACTGCAGGCCAAAGCCTCTATATGATTAAAATCAAATGCGCATTAGTGAGCACAAACCGAAGCTGTATTCTAAAATTCCGACACAAATATTATTGCCTGATTCAGGGACCTGAGACCAGCTTTCGAAGAACCTATGCAAAATAAGTTTTCATTTTCATTGTTTCATATATAATAAGTAATATTCTGGAAAATTTAATCTTCCTTATTAGTTATTTTATAAAAAAATATTTCTACTAATATTATAAACGCGAAAGTTAATAAGTAAATGAATGGATGGATGGATGTTTGTTACTACACGTTAAAACTACTGAATGGATTTTAATGAAACTTTACAAAAATTATAGTAGATTATACATCCGAATAGCACATGGCTTTATAAAGATACCTATGTATATTCACGAATTCCTGCGGGTTAACGTCCGATAATTATAATTCAAGCGGGTTAGCCGCGGGCGGAAGGCTAGTTAAAATATACTTACAACATTTTCACCAATCGTTTCAGCCAATTAGAATGAGTTAGGTGACAAATGCAATACCTACCTTAGAATTATATAGGTTAAAATGTAGACATGAGCCAAGGTAAAAAACTGCGTGTATTTGCTACATTCAACAGAATTCTACAAGTAAGTATTCAAATCCAGTCTTCATTAGTAGCTATCAGATGCAAGTTACTTTTACGCAAACCTACGTTCTATTTAAGCAAAAGCATTTGCACGTGGGTACATAATTTAAATAGATTACACGTACGATACTTGCACGTGCCTTTGAATTTGTTACAAGTTTTGATTGCGTTCTTAAATATGGTTAAGCCTTTTTCTCTTTCTCGCCGTATGTCGGTTTCATGGTAGGACTTTTTGAAGAACCACCGCAGTTAAAATAACCATAAGAGTGCTGACAGTATTTCGAAAATGTAACATAGTAAGTAGGTAGTGGAGGTATACTGGAAATTTTTCGCTTGATGATCAGAAAGGCCTACAATATTGCGGCACATCTTCCTCAGTAAAATACAAGATAGTGGTTGCTTGCCATTAAGACGTGTGATACCTCTCTGACTGCAAATAGTAAAATGAGTACTCCATTTAAATAAAAGAGGAAATATACAATACACAGAAGTCGGCAGATTGATTCTGACCATTATAAATACGGCATCAAACGCCTATTTGCTTTGCACTGCTGCTACGTTTGATTTGTTATCGTGGTGAAACAGAACCCACTCGCCGGCGGTTACCGGACATCCATCAATCTCCCAACTTAGCTCCAACTGGCGATAACTTATAGGCACTAGTGCTTACAACGGGATACAGGATACGTATACGGAATGTCTCGGCTGTAAAGGAAATTTATTACCAATACTTGGGAGCCTATTCATAGGATCTTCTTTTGAATTATGTTTTCGAATTGCTATCCGGAATCGATTTTGTTATTGGGGCTACAAAGAATAAATTGGATTGTTTTATTCCTTGTGTAGCTGCTGCTATTATAAGTTACTTTTTTAAATTGCAAATGAAAATAAAAAATAACGTAAAAATTCTTTTGAGAAATTGCAATGTCGAGAAAAATCGGAATATCGCAAAATCAGACTGACTTTAATTTTTTTATTTTAATAATTTGTATAGCGAATTTTGAAGTCAACTTAAAAAAAAAAATATGTAAAATTACCTTATTTATAAGGCTAGTACAATGACGTAATTGAACGTCATTGGGTTAATACAACAAATACCAAATTAAATTTGGTCTGGCATTTGGTATCATTATCGTTAAATATAAAATATAGCAATGGCTATACTTAAACAAAAATGCCACATTAAAGACCCAAACTTCAAAGCATGTCTGTAAAACAAATCCCATATTTACCCGAAAATTCAATAAACCTTGGGGTCAGAAATTTAATTGTAAGGGTTGAATTACCTTCAAACAACCTCGTTGACCAAATTGCGTTCGGGCCTGCTAGCCTCCAGGCTACTGAAGAATGAAAACCCAGAGGTCGGCAACCTTCGGCTCGTAAGCCACATAATGCTTAAGATGTGAAGAAGACTCTCTATCAAAACCCTTTATTCATAAAAGTACTATTTATTTAAAAAAATATATTTATTTTTGGGGCTCGTTTATAACTTGAGAAATGTGGAAAAAGTCATTTTTGACTCTTCCTCTTTAAAAGGTTGCCGACCCCTGCCCTAACCGACATGCACGTGAAATTAATGAACGTAGATAAAACGAAAGATAACTCGGACAGAGAAAAGTGAGTAAAGGCAAGCCATTAATATTTCTTTTATCTACACGACGAAGATAATGACATTTTACATTATTTTAAAGTATAACTTTGTTGCCTTCGTCCATTACTCACAGTTAACTATTTTAATTAATCTAAAAGCACGGTGATTATTGCAGTCAAAGGCGCTGAAAGTAATATTTTTTCATCATATTACACTCATAATTTGTTGCAGTTATAGGGACAAAGTTTTAATTTCAGCTAGTATTTTGATGAAATATTTTATTTTACTACGTAGTAAGTAACTAATTAGTAATCTGTGGTAGTAACGACCATGCATTTTTCCAAATTAATGAGGCGTACTATTTTTATAAATATTATTGCATAATGTTCAGGTACTTATTAAATACAATTATTATTGTAAATATCTTTTTATAATTATTTAATGTAAGTATATTTTTAAATATAATTACTATGTGTTCACATTTTCGTATTCAATTACTTACTTATATTGCTAGTCATTGCTAATTAGTTTTTGGGGCACGATGTACTGGGAAACACTGTATTTTTAATCTATAATAATCGATTCATAAATACTTGATACAAGTTTACATGAATAAAGAATATGTTGATTTTGAATAATAATAAAAAAATATTAAGTTTTATATATTTTTTCTCCACAAAGGCCGAGTTAACACGAGTGAGAAGACTCTTGGTGGCAGCAGCGGAGAGGGGGGAGGCTGGTACAGCGCTGATCGAACGAGCCAAAGCCGAAGGCACACAAGATGCTGCCCCCCTAGACCCCCAGCAACTTGAAAAAGAACTGCTTTTAGCAAGAGAAGCTGTCAACTGTAAGTAAAGTGTTTTTAAAGAAACCGCTGCATAGACGACCTTTAACATTAGCTATTTTTGCATATAAGATACACCATATTATCATTATTGGCAGGCAATTTAAAAAGTATTTAACAACAATCACTATAATTTAGTAGCATTTTGAATGTTGTTATTTTTGAAGGTGGTCTATTGATAGGTATAAAAAACAACAATAAATTATTAATTATATTAGATCTTTAATATATCATTTCTATTTACTTAACTTGTACATAAGGAGCGCGTTTTAAAAAAAATACATTTTAAGACTTGTGTTTTAACTTATGTTTTATTCACTTGGAAAAAAACTGCTTTTACTCATTTAACAACATCTAAGTCGGAGCCCGAAAGAAACTCGTAAAGCTTCTCAATTTAATCTGAAACAAAGTAAAAATTGGCTATCAAATTATAAAAACTTCTGCGAAAGTAGGTCAGCATATTCGACACCAAATTTTATGAGCCGTCAATAAATTCCCATACCGAGAAATGACCCGTTCCTGACAATAATCCGAACCGATCCTATAAAAGTGGCCAATTTGTTGAGTGCCGCTCATGATATCGAAGGAGTAGTAAGCCGACATTTTGATAAACTATAGTCATAATATTTGGCTGAGTAGGTACCTGAGGGGTCGCGATCCGCACGCGGGTCACGTCTCTAGGCCACGCTTGTGTAACTTCTACTGACATTTTCACTAACGTCATTACCCTAAAGAAAACCGGAACAGCCGCAATAATGCCTGTAACAAGGACGATGCGCGATGGAAGGAATTGTCTTATGTGTGTTAACAAGCAACTTTAGTATAATTTCGGATCGAGTTATGGAACTTTTTGTTAGTGTACATAACATAACGTCACTCAATACCTCGACGGTCCCTACGTATAAAGCGACATGTCAAAAATGGAGGTTTACAGTAGAGCGCAATAAAGGTTTGAATTGATATATAAATTATGCTTTCAACAATTATGGGTATATTTTTGCTGCTATATCTCAATGATTTTGGAAAGTTTAAACTTGTATCAGTTATTTTTTATTTTTATTGTATTTTCTTAATAAAACGTACAGATGACTGTTTCTACATTGTCAACCCACAATACCACTTTCTCAGACAACTCTTAGGTGTCTGTTTATACGTGGGACAATATAAAACATTATTTTGAAATAATATTAATTAAAATGTTGTATGAAAACTTAGAATACTGTTTTAATTTTCAATAAATTACTTTAAACTTTCCAAGATAGCTATTCATTAAGTATTAAAATTCATTAAACAACACATGTCCGTTTTACATGATTATTGTCACAGAATAGGTAGTATGGTGTTATTGTTTTATTTGTCTAATTTTGTGCTATAAAAACAAAGATATGTGTAATAAAAGTCATAGATGGATGTTTTAATAAAAGATGTATTTATTACATAAATTCTTTAATCATGTTAAACATTAAATAGAAGTTATTTTTAAGTTAAACAATAACTTAAAAAAAAACTTCTTGACTCATTGAATAATGTTGTTGTATTTACAGTGCACATAACTTAAAAACACACTATTACACTGTTTTACAACACTTTTCTGGCGCGCGAACACGAATCAACACGATCGTTTAGGCGCAAATTGTCAAATTCGCAAATTGTCATGCGGTGTCGCAATCGGTCAAATTCGCAAATTGTCAAATTCTCAAATTGTCAAGTTGGCAAAAGTCAGATTCGCAAATTTTCCAATTCGCAAAATGTCAAGTTTCAGAATGTCCAGTTGTTTAAGTTTAACATAACGGCCCTGTGGATGGGGGCCTTAGCGTAATCGTTTTTTTGTCTTCTTCCAATTTTTTTTGACATATCTTATACCTAACTTCAAACGAAAATTTTTCAACCTTCTTTTGCTCTTCATATCTCTAAATAATGAATCTCTCATTATACGATCTTAACAATTGGCTTCCGTTTAAAGCTCGTAAACGAAATAGTACTAGTTTGGTAATTTAGGTAAAAAATTGGAAGATGTAGCTGAGAATGCAGAAATTCGCACATTTGCCTCCCACCAGCTGCGCTCTGCAGCTTTAGCGTAGCGCTCCTCGGGGGCAACCATGGTCTTCCGCGTTTCCTCATGGCGATCGGCAATGTGAGGCCACCCCACACTGCCAACGTACTCAGGAATGCTTTAAAGGTACTAAGGTTCCCCACCCTTCGCATCAACATCCCTAAGGTCCCCATTTGGTAATTCTTACCCCACACCAGGGAGTACGGTGGTGGAAATCCACAGAGCCGTTATTTTTAAACCTAAACAACTGGACAGTCCGAAAACTTGTTATTTTGGTAATTTGACATTTTGCGAATAGGCAATTTGCGACTTTGACAATTTGCGAATTTGAGAATTTGCGAACTTGAATATTTGAGAATTTGAGAATTTGACCGATTGCGACCGCTTGACAATTTGCGAATTTGACAATTTGTTCCTAAACGGACACGTAAATGAAAATGACGTTAAGTTTGACAAGACCTCGCACGCATCACTGTAGAAAAGGACATCTATTAGATATCCGCTTCTACGACACTTATTTCTTTTTTTTATGATACTTGTTCGCTTATACGATTTTAAAATATCAATTTCGGAGCATTATTTCAAAAAATCTCCTTCACAGGTATGAGCATATGGAGAATCTATAGCAATATATGGAATAAAAAAAAATTGGTAATTTCGACATGTCGCTTTATACGTAGGGACCGTCGATCTATTAATTTTAACTCAATGATATTTTGAACGAAAGTCAAATGTATTATGTTATTTCCATAGTGATGTCTGCTCAAATCTGTGAACTAAAACTTACGTACATTCACATGTTTTAGTGATAAGATTACATCAGACATCAGGCAAGAGAAAAAAATGGCTATAATTTCAAACGTTAGCTTCAGTATAGGATAATATTGCTTAATCTATAATTGGTGGCTTTTTGAGATTCTATATTAATCCTTCTAGCCCCGGATTACTAGACACAATAGAAAATCTATTGTTATGCGGCACCCGAGTGCCGGTTCGGCGTTGAGTGGTTAAAATATCACTATCTGCAAATCAATCAAACCGTTACTACATCACCCGATTCATTAGCCATTTAATGAGTGAATTATTTCAAGCCCAGCCTGGTTTGGAATAGTTCACTCTATGGTAGTGCTATTATAGTCCCATTACATAAATTAAATGAGCTTTGTTGTTCAATTGTAACCACGCAGATACGTAGCGTTGTTATGTAGAGATACCATGCCGTCAGGGTGCTGTCAGATGCATTCAATGAAACACCGATCAAAGGCTGTCGTGGCAATAAGCCCCACTAATCGCTGAGGTACATTGTGCTGGCAGAGAGCTTTATTATTCTCACCAGCCTCTTGGATAATTTATGGACTTGCATTATCATGTATTTCGTATGTAGGTGCTTTACTTTTTCAAGATACCGAGCTTTTCTTGTCACGTTGCGTAATTTACGCATTTTTTATACAAAGGTCGAACTTGAGAGTTTTGGTAGCTATAAGAATAAGTGTACTTATAGGTTCTAAAACACATGAACAAAGAAATTCTATAGAGTGTTGAATGACACCAGTATAAGCTGTTAGTAAGACATAAAAATCAGAATCAATTAAATGATCAGTACTATTGATTCCGTTATAATCTGCGTCATCACGTGTTATTTGAGATATAGGAATTTCAATTGGTTTTATAAACAATTTCAGACTCGTAGTTTAGTAAAAACGTTATGTTGAAAGACAAATACATTTTCTATTGGTCCAGCTGCAGTAAAGATGTACCGCTACTCCCAGAGTTATAAATAAAAACAAAAACGTCAGTATATCAAACTAACAGATTTCCTTTACCGATGTGCAAACATGGTGTCTGTTTGCAAAAGCAATCTGGGACACGCTCGGTTGGATGCCGTTATTTTCATATCAAACGATCCAAATGCACTTGTCCAAGTTTGGGGATCTGCATACAGGACGAAAAGCAAAGTGCAAAGAGACCGGATCGGAGATTGAAAGCCCGCACAACGCTTCACCGTACTGTGTATCGCGACACATTTCAAACTCTTTGGTGTACACCACAAGGTTCAAAGTTAAATAGAGTCCTAACCATCTCTCTGTGCACATAGAAACCCTTTCCTTTATAAACTTACTTTGATTTGAGCGTAGCGTTCCAAGGAAATATCACATTGAGTCTTTTGCAAGCAAACGTTAACTCATTTCAAATTGCCTCAACAGTTTATGTCTCTGAAATACCGTTTTCAAATAACATATTCTTTGTAGGATATTATTCATACTGTATCTTTTTATTCACTTTTTCAAATACAGTTTACTGAAATAGATATTCTTTTATAGTTGCAGTTCGTGTTGCATTAAAGTTTAAGTAGAAATTATACAAAAAAAATCATTTTACTATGTATGTTGACAATTGACAATGATAAGTAATAAAAAAAAAAAACAAAAAAAAACTACCTAAAAACACTGAAAAGCAAAAAATAATTTTAATAAGACATTCATCAAATGCGCTTATTGTCTAAGCCTATTAATAACATTAAATTGTATTTACGTGCTAGGTAGGTACCTACTAATCTATTTGAAGTCGGTGCGAAGCCAAATAGTAGGTACCCAGACTACGTACCTACGTCCGCGGATTATTTGTAACCCTGTATAATACATAAATTATTAGGTATGTATCATTTTTCATTACCTTTGGCTTGGCACCGACTTCAAACAGATTAGTAGGTACCTACCTAGCACGTAAATACAATTTAATGTTATTAATAGGCTTAGATTTGATGAATGTCTTATTAAAATTATTTTTTGCTTTTCAGTGTTTTTAGGTAGTTTTTTTTTTGTTTTTTTTTTTTGAAGTCGGTTTAATTTTTTTTTTTAAAAGTTTGTTTATTTTTCTATTTTTAGTGTGAATAATACGTAGGAGTGAGTAAAACTCTCTCATAATATTGATAACGAAAATACGAGTAAAATAGTAGAATTGTATTATTTGACAATATTAGGTATTCATTAAGTGTTCAGAACCATTCAGTAGACCAACTAAAGATGCAGCCCGCAAGAGGGACATAAGAATTAAGAAGTCGTACCCTTTAGCTTCCATCATCATAGTTGTACCTTCCATCATCAGCTTAGCTGCAAAAGTACATGAAATACAACTAACGGTCCACATATTCCTACAACACTGAAATAATTATCCCCTAACTCCTAACCGTTAAGGAGTTGTACCTTCCATCATCAGCTTAGCTGCAAAAGTACATGAAATACAAATAACGGTCCACATATTCTTACAATACTGAAAGAATTATCCCCTAACTCCTAACCGTTAAGGAGTTGTACCTTCCATCATCAGCTCATCAACATAAAGTGATGTCTATAGGACGCAAAAACTTAAATGGCTTCAGAAAAAACAAGTAACGCGTAGTGTGCGCCTATAAAATTTGAGGTTTGCCCTTGATTTTCCCGGGATCCCATCATCAGATCCTGACATGGTGACAATGGGACCACCTCGGAACTATGCACTTTCAAATAAAAAAAGAATTATTTAAATCGGTCCACAATTGACGGAGAAATCGACGGACATACATAAAAAAAAAAATACATAGGTACAGTCGAACATAGAACCTCCTCCTTTTTTGAAGTCGGTTAAAAATAAACTTTATTGCCTTTTATCGGGTATAAATAATGAACTTTTATCATTTTTGATTATATTACATTTATTTTCAATTGGTGGCGTGATAAAATGGTACTTGATGCAAAAAATCTAGCCATGTCATAATAACAATTATTTATAATAGCCTTCTGCCCGCGGTTTCACCCGCGCGTAATTTCTTTTTTCAAATATCACCCTCTTCCCCCCCATATTTCCGGGATCAAAAGTACCCTATGTTCACCGGGAATAGTGTAGCTATCCAACAGTGATGGAATTATTCAAATCGTTTCAGTAGTTTCGGAGCCTATTCAATTCAAACAAACATACAAACAAACAATCAAATCTTTCCTCTTTATAATATTAGTATAGACTAACTCAATCATACCCGTTAACTCCAAGGTTTTAGTTTAGTTGTCCTTGGATCTTAGTTTTACTTCCCATAATATTTTTTTTTACATCAGACTTTCGCCAAACTGTCTCAGTAGGTACCTAATGTAAAAGAAAATTCAAATGAGTATTTTTGTTCCAGCCCTAAAAGCAGACAAGAAACGATTAAAAGCTGAAAAGTTTGATTTGTTAAATCAAATGAAACAACTTTACGCAACATTAGAAGACAAAGAAAAGGAATTGAGAGATTTTATACGAAACTACGAACAGGTATGACATAAAATAATACTGCTCATTTCAGAAGAATGTTCATTAAGTGCATTTATTTGAAGGAAAGTGGTTTCATTATCCAGTATAATTTACAGTTTGTTATATAAATTCTCGTTATCGACGCCCCTAGACAGAGGATACCTAATGTTATGAGCTTTATTTAACTAGAAACTTCTCTTTTGTCAATGAATATAACAAAGATAATAAAACAAAATTAACTAATTTAACAAATTGCTTGTACACAATATTTTACTATCATAATTACATAAAGTTCAGCAACATTATATTCAAAGAAAATATCAGTTTTAAAATTAATAATTTAATAAAACCCAAGGTGTATTTAGTTGTGTAATGAAATAAGGATTAAAATATATAACAAAATACATCGTTATTTCTACTAGATGCGCTCAAGAGGCGGCGCATCATCTGCGCTCGGAGCGGAGCGAGCAGAGCGAGAGCGCGAGCGAGCGGCGCTTCTCCGCCACGCTCGTGACGAGGCCGAGCGCTCGCTCCAGCTCGCCGCAGCACTGAGCGCTCGCGACACCCAGCTTCGGCATGCTAGGGAACAACTCTTTGAGGTTAGTAAGTTTAATTTTTAATAAATGCGCTCAAGAGGAAGTGCATCATCTGTGCTCGGAGCGGAGCGCGCAGAGCGAGAGCGCTATTCCGCCACGCCCGCTCCAGCTCGCGGCAGAACTGAACGCTCGCGATACCCGCGGAGCTAGGAAAGCGCGAGCGAGCGGCGTTGCTCCGCCGCGCCATAATTGAAATGAAGAAGCATCACTTTTATTTCATTTTCCAAATTATAATTCTACCTAAAGAATTTACGTTGTTTATAAACGTTACTATGAACTTTTCAGGTCCGTGTGAACTTATTAAGTCTTAAAAGCGAACAACATCCAAAACACATTAACGACTATTTCGTATATAGTAATGCACAAAGAGCTTAAACTCAGGCGTTAAATTTTTTCTGCTTGATATGCGTTGAGGTTAATTTCAGTTTAAATAAGCTGGATGTCCCTAACAACGTAAGTGACCATAACACACATAGGTACGAGTACATTTTGCTTTAACTGTGCATTTTTTCCAACCCTACACAACTGTCCAGTTTATTACTTGACAACTTGTATCATCAAAATGTCATTATACTATTTACATTTTAGGTATAGCAACGGTGACAGTTCAAAGTTCCCCCAGGGTTTCTTATTTAATGAACCGACGTGAAAATACTTATGAACTTTACCGAGACGTAAGTAAAATGTTTACCGTGACCGCACTTTGCAACTTTGTTGTGAGTTAGTGCGCCAGGTGTTATACTAAAAGATGTGATTTTGAAACCAGATAATAGAAATTTAGCAATCGTACTGTCTTTATTGGCGATACTAAAATCAGAAGCCATAATCTAGCACATCAATTACGTGATAATCGAATGATTGTTCTGTATTGTCAACATCGTTCTGTCTGTCAAAATTGCGTTTTAATATTTTAACAAGAATAGTACAAGACGTATACCTACTTTTAATACTACAAGTATACTTGTATTATTATGATAATTAATAATTGTATTACAAAGAAACCATAAAAACAATTTTCCGTTTTATACCGTTCTGAACGAATGCCTTCCAGAACCGAATGGAATCAAAGATGAAAACCAATCTTAATTAACAAATTGATTGATTATTTGATTGAGCAGTCTGCAAAGTATATAAAGTAATTCATGTTATGATGGATAGGCCCGTCGGACGCAGCAATCCATCACAGGTGCGGTGTTGATTACCATTTCAAATCGCTCCTTCTGATCCGATTTTGCGACGAAAATTAACACAACTGCGTCCGCTAACTAGAGTGGAATGGACCCGCTTTGATGTTACAGCGTTTTGAATCGGTTATCTCCGGTTGCATTTGTGGGTTTTCGTTTGCGTGACGCGTTTGTGTTTACCACAGACAGCATAAAGAGAAACCGTTTCATGTTTTACTACCATGTTCCGTTTCCAAACTGCTGCGTAAATAGTTAGACATTTGACAAATGTTAATTGGGCCAACGTTGACAGACTCCTATGGACTTGCGCTATTTCAAATGAGAGATCTAATTTGTCAACAAAATACAACACATTTGATTACGATTTCATTTGTATCCGCAAATAATTTAAGCCATCGATGCTATTACCATCTGTTTATTGGGCAAAACCTCATTATGCCAATATTAGGCTCGTTAAAGCGCCGTGTCCCTGTTGAAAGGCCAAATCCTGTTCAAATTAAGCCCCAATCCAAATTAATTGAATCATGAAACGGGTCGAGAATCAATAATATGGAATAATGCTTAATTATAATTGAACGGTCTCAGAATGTTGGTAGCATTTGCCGCTACTCGGTGAACCGTGAACGATGCGGACCCGTTCATTGGAACAAACGTTATCTATGACTGTTATAAATTCCAATCTACGAAGATAGCCTTTTCAGCTCTGTTTGATGTATTCATAGTTTCCCTGCTTTAGCGCGTCCTACTTTCAGACAATGAAGCTAGTAAAATTTTTCAAATATTTAGCGTTGCATAGAAGCTTCCTACTCTTTGTGTTTTTGATTAAACTTATTAAAAAGTTGGCGCGCGATATTAAAGAGAAAGACTGTTATGGCGTGCAGAGGCCTGTTATGTAAATTGAATCTCTTATTATGTTTTGTTGAAAAAACTTAAAACGTTGAAAGCAGGGAGTAGATTTTAGTAGGAAAGCTTCACGGATCTGCATATTCATTACTTTGTGTACCTGCTTAGTTGTTGCTTTGTTTATCGTAAACAGATTAATCTCCTCACTTCTAGTTTAGTTCATTACTGATGATGTTTGTTTAAAGAATAAAACTACTAAAGTCACTTTCATTTTGTGATTTACAATACAAATATTGCCAAGCAGAAGACTGATGATTTTGATTATATGAGTCTATTTTTCGTTTACTCTTAACTTTTATAGAGCTACTTTCATACTGTAGATGCGTATTGATGCTAGCCACTGACATTAGTTTCCCATTATTTTTCAATAAGGTGCCACTGAAATTTGATAATAGCTAACCATTTGAATCCAACCTATCAAAACAAATACCTAATTTTATCCCAAAGCGAAAAATGAATTCAAAGATAAGGTCATACACTTGGGAATATTTTTAGAGTTTTATGTTTTCACCAGGCTCGAAGGCAGTTGCAAGCAGCCGGATGCCTCTCAGAAGGTGAGAGCGTCGCGTCACTGGGCATTGGACCTCCGATGATGCTAGGAGGACCATCCGGTATGATCGGTGACCGGGGCAGTTGCAGCGCTGACTCTGGAGTAAGAGGTACGAAAGAGTTTAATTATATCTTTTTACTTTCTCGAAGATAACACGCCTTAGACTGAATCCTCGTAGTTATAATCATCCATCAGGTGGGATACATGCTTAGCTGCCAAGCTATCTAGCATATAAAACAATAATATACTCGGCTACCCTTACTAGACTTATGATATTAATCAAGTATAATCTACAAAGAACCATTAGTATATTCCCAATTTATTTTAAACATGTTTTAAAAAGGGGTGTTATGATAATCTCCCATTTAACTTACAGTTAAAACAGGTATTAAATGATTAATATTTTATTATTAAATATTTAAAACTCGCTGCAAATGGAATGAAGAGATTGCTTTCAAATTTGTTTAACTCCTGAATATATGCGTATTGAGGCGTAATGCGTATTTATTTAACATTAAGCTTTTTGTAAAATTAATCTTTCTATTTTTAAACATATTATGTATGTATTTCAATCATCATTAAATTTAAGGTTATAGAACTTTTCCGCTTTAACATTTCATTATTAAACTTTACATTTACATTTTTTTTAACTCTTAACTATATTTTTAGTTCTTTATAACTTTTATCGGTATTTGATAGTTTTGACCGATGTTTTATAACTTTGATCGGTATTGATCATTTCGATTCGTATATTATCGCTCCATCATATTGATCGATGCTTTATAATTTTGTACGGTAACTAACATTTACATCAGTAAACACCGCTTACCGCCTATTTCTGTTACAATTTAAAGTCGCAAAAGGTAACTTCTACTTATTATCTCTCTTTAGTGTGGGATTTACTGTCAGTAACAGGTAGCAGCGACGGTGGCGCCACGTCGGTCTGCGGCGGGAATCTTTCAGACTCGACTGCCGAGGGCGCCCCGCCTACGATCGACGCTTACGACACCGATGCTATATCGCTAGTATCTTCAGCTCATCACATCTACCAGTGTAAGTAATATTAATTAATATCAAGGATCAAATCATTCATTCAATTTTGGCACATAAAAAGTACGTATGAATGTCAAAAACATGTTAAAAGACAATTATGAACCATGATATCCAAAGTAGATAGGGTTGCAGGCGATCCGGAAACATTCACGTCTTTAACTCATTTTTGCCTAACAATTGGAAATTGAGATATTATCAAGCCATATGCCCAATTAGTAATTTAGATAAGTGCTGAAGACACGAATCGTCGACTACAAACGTTTTAAAATAAACTTGTAAGTTATAAAAAAATATGAAACAACATCATAAAAATCTACAAATTATCTGTATCCTGTAATATTATCAGATATAAATAATAGTACATAACCCTTCGCACTACCTACCTACTTGTTAGTAATAACAGCCTTGATACATAATGAATCGAATTGTAATTAACAGTAACTTGAGATTGCAATTGCGTTACAATGCATAAACTATTGCTATATAGGTAACTGATAGAATTACTGCTGCCATACCTACATACAACATAAGATCTCGTACCTAGTTTCAATCATCATCTAAGACTTTTTATTGCATCAACTATGATAAATGCAGATTCTAACTTGATAATTGCGTCAATGGATACCTACTTGTTGTAGTAAGTCCCATAAGTGTCTACCTTTATTGTGCATGTCAATGTCATCGTCCTCTAATGCCTCCGGCGAGACTTTGATAAATGGTTTGTCAGGTAGGTAATTTATCAACACTAAAGGAGCTTTTGAAAAAAAAACACTCTTTTATAATTACTTTTGTAGATAAAACCCAGGGCTTATTGTAGACGAGTCAAATGAAGAATAAGATAATTGCAATGCTGATGTAGGCTCTTTTTGGCATTACCTTTAAGGCTGATTATAGCCGCAGTACAGAGCCATTATTGCACAGCATTTTTCATGTGAAGTTTCGATTAACACAATTATTAACGAGATTGCGCCGCCGCAGCAGGCGGCCCACTTGTGTTAATTTGATGGATCTGACTAAAAGCCCACTTGACTGAAGTATTTTAACGTCATTACACCGCACGCTAGCGCACGCATTGTCGACATACTCGATTCAAAAACGAATTAAATTGCGAAATCCATTCACGCGAAAAACAATTCTCGCCCTGTCCATAATAAAAAACGTCCAATGTTTTACCGGGCTCATCAAACAGATCTACTTTATTTGCCCTCAAATAAACATGAAAGGAAATTATTTCAGTGTAACGACAAAGATTTTTTTTCGTGCGAAGCACTCACCGAGAATCGTATCTATTTAATTATTAGAGAGTTCACCATTCTGTGTTATTAAAGGGCGTTTTAAGGCAAAAATGCGGTAGTTTCCGCTTACGAGACAACCGTTTTATTACAGAGAAAGCCTTAACTTAACGATGAGATTGGGTCGTTTATATGGGCCGATGACAACGGCAGATAAGTGCCACCGTGACTGCGATATTTATCGTGTGTGACGTATAAAGTGTTTTTGTTACTCTATTTTTCAGCGCGTTGAAATAAGCCAGTGGATTTTATTACGATGTGTGGGCGGGGAAAGGTAATACCGATATGTTTATGCTACTTCGGTTGTATGATTTTCTGTTACTTTCTATTACTACTTCTAAAGGCGTTGGGGTGTTTTGATATTGTGAGCTCACAGGATGATAAATGAACTATGAATAAGTTTAGACAGGGGTAAATTCAATAAAATCCAATTTGTGACTTAGAGTAGGTACAATAGTAGGACTCAATAATATACCTTGAATTAAGGAATTTTGCGAAACGCTTCAGAGAAAGTATAAAAGACACATTTCAAATATTTTACTATGAAAAATTTATAATTTGTATTGCTTAAAATGGCGTAAAATATGCTCTCCTTTGCGATAACAACGTGACATCTCATAAAAACGGTTTTAACTGTAAAATTGAATCACATAATACTCGTATTATGGCTTATTTTCATGTCAACAAATTAATTGTATGCCTATCACTGAGATCTATGATAATACGCTCAGCGTATTACGATGCCTTTGCATGTTTAGTTAAACAAACAATATTTTAAATTTCATAAACATTGGAATGTTAAATATTGACCTCCTGAAAAATTCCAATTTTAGAAATGTCGCGTTGCTGTCACAAACAAAGGAGCGAAACTGAGCGAAGTAACTTCCAAGTACAAGAATTAGTTTTGACCATGTTTGATTTGAATGATATTTTCCTTATAAAAACAATTTAAAAACAAACCTATTTGTGATATTAAAATTCCATAGAAGCATGGAGTGTTTTTTTGGAAAGTTTAGTTATAGTGATTTTCAAATATTGGGAAGTTTCCATACCAGTGAAGTAATTCTTCTGTGAAAACTTTCGACAAAATAAACACAAATATAGCCTCCAACATAGTTGTAAATATGAAATCTATGAATTATGAAAAAACTATGAAGAATATGAATTGTCAACAGTGAGCACGCCACGGGATTGCAGCCCCACGCTATCTCCGCACAACAGCGCCTCGCCGTTCACGCGCTCCATCGATGCGGGATCACTTTCAAGGTGAGTCAGTTGGATAACTACATGTAGTTCCATAATCTGTGGTTGGATAGTACTAAGAATAAATAAATCACTTGGATATTGTTCACACAGGTCTGCCCCAAAATAAGCGTTTGTAGGTACTATGGGTGCCAAATGAGATAACTAATAGTTATACTTTTTTGTAAATACATAGGAGGGGAAGTAGCTCGGGTGTCCGGCACTTTTGCTCATGAAATCAGACATCCTCGCAGGCGAAGCTGCGGGCTGAAGACTAGTTATTAATAATCTCACGTATTTAACGTTACACAATAATAAGCACTCTGTGTTTGTTTCCTGAAAATATTATGCATGACCGATTTATCAGTCTGGTTTAACTTCCATCACTGCATACTGGCTCTGTAGTGGCAGGATTAAATGATTTGCCCAGTTTGCGAGCGTACGAGGGGAATGGGGAGCGAATAATGCTTAATCCGGTAAAATCGTAAGCGGAATTTCATTTAACTGATTAAAGCTTATCATGAGTTTGTTCAGAATTAACTTGGCCTCACTCAGTCCTTTTTACGCTTAGAAGCATTCTCTTTCAATTATATTAAAGTGTTTCTTTCATCATGTATTTATTTCTCTCTTCAGACAATGTATTGATATAAAAATATTACTTCTTTGAATGCATACATAATGAACGCTAGCAATTCTTAAAATATATTTTAACTGATGTTCCTAATATTAGTAGGGTCAAATTAATGACTTTTTGACACTAGAAATCTTCATAAGGACAAGTTCCTAACACAATTTACGTGAGATAGAATGACGCCATCTTCTTTTTTCTGAAAAATGCCAAACGAGGCTGCTATTAAGTTATCTGATAAATAAATTAGCTTGAACTTATCTTATAGCAGTGTAACTGGCCCTCATTGTACTAAAACAACGAAGAAAGAAGTCGGACATCACGATCTTTGAATCTCACTTAGTTTTTATTATTTCTATGACAGTAACATTTTAATTTAATTGACAAATGTCTATAGCCAAAAGGCATTTAACAAAACAACGGGAAAAATACGAATCTATTGACAAGCGAAAAGCTATTGATAAAGCAATATAACTGTGGCAACCGAACGTTTGAAGCACTCGCTAATAAATTACTTTACCTGAAAATGAAATCAGAATAAATTATTTTCAATAACTTAGTTGTGTTCATAAAAACTACTATAATAATATTAATATATTTTTCGCTACATGTAGGTAATTTGAATAATAAGCGTAACCAATATTGATTCGTACCATTGTGTTATCAAGAACCTTTCAAATGTTATTTTTAAAATGTTTATCACTAAAATTATGTCATACGTCAGTACGTATGACATGATTTAAATGATAGAATCATTTTAAAATCAAGCCAGGTGCTTGACAAGCACGCTTGCCAAATGACCACGTAAGTGTTTTGGTAATATCAAATGCTCTGCTTTTATTGCAATCATATTATGCACCCGAATACACTTTTTTTGTGAAAATTTAGTTGTAAAATTATTGTGAAATTAATGTTTATTCATAGCAGGTACATTTTTTGCACGTACGAGTAGGTACAATATAATTTGAACTCCGTTCCTTAATAGAGGCACTGCAAGAAACCCAATAGTTCCTAAAATATACATACAATTTTTTTTCATGAATGCTGTAGCAATATTACGAATCATTTTATAAAACATAAATATTTATTAATCTAAAAAGTCCATCATAAAAATAAGCCTACCTAAATAATGACTCTAAACAACTGAGGCACAGCCCTCATAAAACAGATCGTAATAAAAACGAGTGAAAAAAATAACACAGTCGATTACACAGGTCAGTGGAGCAGCTGTCCAGCCCTGGGGAGTGCGAGACGGCTCTGGTGGGGGGCCTGAGGTCGCGCGCGGGGGGAAAGGGGGGCCGCGGCCGTGGGTCCGCGTGGGGATCCATCTCGAGGGTGTTCGCTCGGAGCCGGCATCGCACCAAGTCTGGCAGTGCTGCCGCCAGCGGACATGAAAGTGGTCAGTCAACTTAGTTTTCGATAATGTAGTTCTATAGATATGGTTTCGATGGTCTAGTTGTTTAAGTACCGTGCTGAGATCTCGGGGTCTTGGGTGCAACTCCTGTGTCGAGCTAACTTTTTGTCGGTTTTTTCGGACACAGCTCGGGTTTTTTGATCACCAATCCGCATTTGGTAAGTCTCTCACAGAAGATCTGAGTATAATTAATTTTCCTTCCAGCGTTATAGAGTAGATAACTTATTGAAAGACTGTTATTATTAATTTAGGTATAAATGATTGAAATAAACATCCAATGACACATCAGATAATGTTAATCTACTAGACCCCAAAGTTCTCTTAGCCGTATCACATTTCGTTGTTATCTGTCTGGTAGCAGTCTGTAGACTTATTTTTTTTTTTGTAACTGTTACACCACTCTAGCGTACACATCCACCAAGCCTAACAGTAAGCCTTCACTTCCATATCAGCGTCGACAAGGTATCAATAAATGATCTGATTTAATCAGAGCCAGTGTACGCCGGCACAGGCAGCACAGCCCGCGCCTGGTCGCCGCTCGGCTCGGAAGCAGCGCTTCGCGAAGCCGCGTCCCTCCCGCTGGCCCGGTGGCGCGCGCCCGCCATCATCGCCTGGCTCGAGCTAGCTCTGGGCATGCCGCAGTATGCTGCCGCGGTAGCTGATAATGTCAAGAGTGGGAAGGTACGTGCTTGTTAACCTGATGAGAGTAAAGCCAAATAGGGTTTATTACTATTTATTAGGAAAATTATTTACAGTAGTAAATGTTTGCACACTAAGTACACTAGATGACTTCGTGTAAGAGAAGTGAGCAACATTATGGCCTAGTGATCATTATCCTCTCTCCTGTGTCTCATTGGAATTTCCTCAGCCCCAAACTAAGCAATGCTTGTTTTATACACCCCATACTTTAATACGTCTTTTTTTTTTTAATACGTACGTCACAAACAGCCAGACACAAATAGACATCATTATTATGTTCATGTAAAAAAATGTTTGTCACGACCTTTGTTCCTAATTAGGTACATCTTAAATTGGTTTTTGAATAAATGATTAAAACAGTACGGGTATAACGGCAATCAGTGAAATGAAAATAATTTTGGACATTTATTATTATTTTGGTGGACAATTGTTATAGCTAGCCGTTGTAGGGTAAAATGCCATCAAGGACAAAAAAAAATTGTTGGTTGTCAGGTTTGTGATCACCAGGGCTGGTCAATAGCCACAAGGCTAGCACCGGCTCGTCCCAATCGGGGGTGAAGGGGAAACCGGGGGAGTTTAGTGGGTAGTGGACGCTTAAGTCTCGAGTCCCACACACGGCCGCGGGTCTAGCTAGCCTGCGGTTATGGTGCATAAACGCATACTCCTCCGAAAAAAAAAAAAAAAGGTTTATGATCACCAAAACCCATTTGGCAAGGGTACCTACTGATTAGTGCTGATTATGCCAGTATCCATAATTGTGACAACTTCATTACAATGATGGAGGGTGTTAAACATTAACTGCTGTACTACTTTTCTTTTCTAACACGCATACAATTCAAATAAGCTAATATTGTCTCATCACAGAAGAAAAACCATATTTCCTAAACTTGGGTTTCTCATTCAGTAAAGCGAGTTAATCCTAGTTTATAATATTACAAACCTAGCACCAACATTACTTTGATTACGTTCAACTCCGCAATTTGATGAGAGCATCTAATGATGTTAGAACAGGTACAAGTTTGCACTTAAATCCGAAACTTTGTCTGAATCGAGCTTATCAGATTATATTTAATATTCAAGTGTAAAGAGCGATACAAGCGTAAATTTTGTCATCGTGCACCTGTTCATTAGAACCTTTGTAGGTAAAATACAAGATCTGTAAAATATTTATGTTAGTAAATCAATATTATGTATTCTGCGTGACAGAATTTTGCGTTATTACGAAATATAATAGCTAGAAGATTTGAAATAGTAAAAAAAAGTCAACGAAAGTTTTAGTACCTAAGCATTAGTCTTGACGTCACCGTATCGAATTTCATATTTTAAAACTAAATTCACAACTGCATGCTTTCATGTAAGTAGCCTTCTTACGCTACGTTTCCCGTGTACGCCTTTCATGTAAGTAGCGTACCTTGGCAAAATCCAACTTCTATTAAGCAATAAAATCTTATATCGCTATTACTTAACTTTTAGCTTTAGTCTGACCTAATTGCTATTCCCTGTGGAGATCGTAAAATAACATGTTTTGTGTCCAGATTTATGTTTCCTTACCGAAAGAGAAAACTTTTGTATTTCATTGTTATTTTACATTCTACGATGGCAATAAGAAACTATATCTTATGTTTCACGGTACTAAATCCCTAACTTACTGCGCTACACACGTATCTACATTAGATTAATACGAGTAAGTTTAGCTATTTTTAGTTTTCCGATCAATTTTTCCCGATCGTGTCGGGGTACGCTCTAGCCATGATGTATCATTAGCAAGTTGCATTATCATGTAAAATAGTAGGGTATTATCTCGTCTTCTCAAAGTTAATAAGGCTGATTTAAAACGCTTTGTTTTGATTTAAATTGGATCAACTGGAACACTGATCCAAGATTACAAAGTCGTTAGACCAAAACTATAGATTGGGCAACCAGAGTATTAAAATCACGGTAACACAGCCGATTACCCATCGGTCAGTCCGTTGGTCGATTATTATTATAAATTACGACGCAATACAATATGCCTTTAAAACAATCTAGTTACCATGTTTATTATTTTTTCTATATAGTCTAAGATCCGAGCCTATCACCACCTTCACCCATCTGTGATTAAATGAGACATTTTAATACTACATACAATAAAAAATAAAAAACAATACACGTATATAAATTCATTACGTAATAAATAAATGAAAATAAAAATATATAAGTATCCAGGGTGGAATTTTGTTAACATACCTTTATTTTTGAAAAAAAAAAAAGAAAACTGCATTCAAAGATTTTTGGAAATTCGCTTAGATGAAGGTGTAAAAAAAATAATGGATTTTCAATAATTAATTAAAAATAGCATGGGCAGGAATTTTTTAGGCAACCATCGCGCGATTTGTTATTTAATACATAAAATTTAATAAAAAAATGTCTCATCTAAATCACAGATGGGTGAAGGTGATGATAGGCTCGGATCTTCTACTAATACGCTTACCTTAGTTCAAATTAAAATTATTCTTTGTGAAACAGAGTAAACGTAAAAGTAGATGAAGAATCATTCAATGAAAGCCAGAGCATAAAGAAGTTTCGAGGATCCTTCAACTGTATTCAAGTCATATTTTTGCGAATGAGGATACTAATTCACGTGAACATAAATCGACGTTTAAATTTGAGCCCGCTCGTAATTCTCTTCTTAAACAATGAGGCTTATCTTCTGAGCGTTACGATTGGGGTAGAAAAAATACCATTTTCATTACCCCATGCCATTCGTTATACCGAGTACGCTCATTTTATTAGATCTGTATGGAAATTAAGACCCAATACAAAGCTCCCTGATAAATTCATCGCGGCGTTTGTTGATTCAAAACACGTTGATCTGCGATTTATTGACGAGTTTTGCATGGCCTTGTTAAAATTGGACACGAACGTTTGACTTCGATTTTATCATCGGGGAAATTTCCATGGGAGTCGATTGGCGATTTTTGCAGAGTCATAAACTGTTAGGGACACTTCAGTGGATTTAAACGATATATCGATTCCCAATATCGTAACAAAGTCGGAAATTCTATTTATTTTTTATCAAGTTTGCATAAAAACGTTTGAAATTGAGGATGCTTACAATTCATGCCGATGAGCAATATTTAGGTTAATTAGTTTAGGTTTTTTAATTTTTAGTGGTCTTTTTTAATTGCTTATATTTTTTGTATATTTAAAATCAGAAGTAGATTATTATTTCTTTTTTATGTTATATATTTTTGTGTAGGCTCCCTACTTGGTACCTTTTACTTGTGCTTTGCACGCTAGTGTTTTTTCTAAACAAAAAAACTTCACTCATAAACCTGTATACGATAGCTTTTCAAAGCAGCTAAACATATTTAGATATCAAATATACTTTATAATTTAACGTGATGAATAGTCGGATTACAATAAACTGTAACTAAACTTTTATAAATGTCCTTTTACATACGCAAGTTTTTATTTATTAACCATAGTTTTCTCTAAACTAAAAAGTAATTTGGAAGCGAACATTATACGAATTTTTTATGGTTTCCGAGGCCGTCATAATTCCGATATTATCCTATGAAACACAGAAATGAATATTAAAATATTTTACACAGTTCATAATAAAATAATGGTGCCAACAATTTTGCGCTGTAGTGAAGCATGTTACTCTCATTATGCTGAAGACTAGAATTTATTGATGAAACCCCTTGTTCTCATGCGGGTTACTATTAAGCTCAAATTTCATACGTTGCGCGCATGCGCGATTATATAATTTCATATTATTATTTATAGCATTGACGCAATGGTAGCGTCAAATATTGTGATGTTTGTTTGAGATGGTTCTAGATAAGAACAATACAATTATAAAGACGCCATCAATTGAAGCCCCATTGTACTCGTATCGTTCCAGATTAGTAATTAAAAGAAGTGACGCAATAGTAGCGTCAAATATTGTGTTCTGGTTGGTTCTAGATCCGTGCTTTGAATGGGCAGGTTCTGCTCGAGTTGACGGACGCTGACCTCGAGGTCGGGCTCGGAATCTCGCAGCCGATGCACCGCAAGAAGCTGAGGCTGGCGATAGAAGAGCGTCGGCGGCCTGACCTCGTGAGAAACCCGAGTATAGGCCAGCTGACCCATGCGTGGGTGGCGGCTGAGTGGCTCCCCGACTTAGGACTATCACAGGTAAGGACGGGGCAGTTTTAGGAATATCATTCGGCTTAAAGAACGCTACATGATTAAAGAACATTATCTACATAAAATAATATCTATGTCAGTATATTACTCGTGAAACATTTTAAGGGCGCTGCTTCGGCTCGTTTGGTGTCACATTGTAAAAACGCCGTTTCTATTTTTTTCCCCATTAACATTATAATCGTCTTTACCTACATCACAATACAACAGAGAGAGATATTTTAAAACACTAAGTACTAATAGTATTTTTAACGATAGTAGATTTACTAAAACTTGCGAAAAGACTTACTGATCGCTTACTAAGGAATAGAACCCAAAAATATCCATCCTTACACAATGTAAGTAAGATACAGAAACAACATTGAAAAACCAAAAACAAAATGACAAAAATCCCTAAAAGCATAGGTTTATTCTCTTTAGCTAAATATGACAGTAATAGGAAAAAAGGCATGTTAGTTTAGTAAGATTTCCATATTTGTTACAGTTTTAGTACAAATTATTTGTTTTATCTACAGTACGCTGAGTCCTTCTTAGCGAGTCTAGTAGATGCTAGAATGCTGGACACCATCAGCAAGAAGGAACTAGAGAAGTACCTGGGAGTGACGAGGAAGTTCCACCAGGCCTCGATAGTTCACGGCATCCACTTACTTAGGATAATGAAGTACGATAGACAAGTAAGTCAAAATTACTAGTGTGCCAATTTTTTAGCCCTACTACTGAATTTAATAAGCAAATGTTATCAATTATATTTGTGATTTCTTTTTTTATAAATAAAAAGTAATTTATGCAATCTGTTGTACGAGGTATTATTATTGAGTTTCTTTCTGGACTTATATTTTATTTTCTCAAAATTAGCTTACGGTGCTTTGTGCTAAAATAACTTAATTTTCTTATTAAAATTTGATCTACTTGGAAAATACTAGTCTGTTTTTATACTAGAGGTAAAGAGCATTTAAAAATGGTATTATTTAAAATAAATGTGTTGTTAATTTAACGCACTGGTTATTTTTATTAAATGTGTGACAAAACAGCACATTAATAATATGACGGATAATGTTCCAAACAAGGGAGAAAATGGTACGTAACGAGGTGATTCGGGTCAAATAACGCTCAGTGCCGAGCAAGGACCCACATTACGATTCCCTTATTAGGGGTGTAGGGTTGACTAAAATAATCAAAATTAAAGAGGTTTCGATATTTTCTCATTTTTCAGCAAATAAATTTTCTACTAACAAAAAAAAATATTATAAATTATAGTTTTACTTAAACCGTTACTATTTTTAAATAGTGGAAAAAAAAATTCAGTAGGAAATACTTTGTGTTCAATATTAAAGAAATTACTTTTGATATACTTCATTCCAAAAATATACTCATACCACCAATTAAATGAAAAATTTGTTAGTTTTTCCAACCGATAAGCTTTGAATTTTTTTTTAATTAAGAAGTTTGATACTTACAATAAACATAAATATAATAATATTTCAGAAGGAATGAGATCACAAACCATACCTGTTCATAAGCAACTCAGAATAAATACAATACTAAAAACAGGGTCATATGATTTACGGTAATTACCTAATGAAATTAGAAAAGAAACGTGCCATCCCTATCAGTGATGATTAATAGAAGCACATCGCCGCAGCGACGCGAGACTGCGCCCACGCCGGATAATCCCTCATTTGTTTCCTTCTTATCATCCGCTCATCGGTTATCTAGAATAATGGACATTTTATGTTGTTATCTGTTATTTAGACCTACTGCTACTTTCTCTAGCGTTAACGGACTCGATTTCATGAGAATGAAAATTGAAAGGACAAAAACTTGAAATCAATGGATGTGGCTTATAAAATAGAAAAATATTTTCACTTCCTTTTTAATTTTCATATCTTTTTATGAACAAGGAAGTCAAACGGGCAAGGGTGACCCATGATGGTAAATGCCGACATAGACACCGGCGACTATGTCTAAGGTTCATTTTCCGCCTTTAAAGGATTTTGTAGAGGGGGAAGGGAATGGGAATGAGGGAAGGGGGCTTGGGCCACAATACACAAATTATAATGCCACAAACTCGCCTTTTACTATTACATGCTTTTTCACACATAAGTTTTATATTTTTAATAACGTTACATCTTTTGAGACCCGTTGTTCCTTTTTTCTGTTTAGGCTTTGGCAGTGCGACGGCATCAGTGTGAAAATGTGGATGCAGATCCACTGGTGTGGACTAACCAGAGGTTCATGCGGTGGGCGCACAATATTGATTTAGGAGAATTTGCTGACAATCTAAAAGGTAAGTCATTGTGCACTCGTTTTAGAAATTTTATCTTTATGGGTAATTTTTATGTTGTATTATTCGATTAAACGTAAAAAGTAAGTCAACGAATCGTGGTTACTCTTTAATTATCTAGTTATGCATGTCCCGAAAGAAATAGTAACAATATCAATCGAGATACCAATAGTACCTACCTATCGATTCTATTGATTGTAGGTATAAGTATCAATCAATAGATCGACGAGAATAATCGGTACTGTTCATTACAATACTATCGATACTATTAATATGACGCCAAACTATCGATTTTTTCAACTGCTCTCTCTATTGGGCAACAGACAGCGGAGTCCACGGTGGACTGGTGGTGTTAGAGCCGTCGTTCACAGGCGAGACCATGGCTACCGCGCTCGGCATCCCGCCCTCCAAGAGCATAATACGGAGACACTTGGTCGCCGAGTTCGACGCACTTGTCATCCCTGCTAGGTAAGTAATACCAACATCGTGCTTTTTTATTGAATTGAGGGGAACATAGTCTTTGTTTACTTGGAATATCGTTTTGAGCGATAGGTACTTTTACAACGATAAAGGGTAACCCTTACATTATAATACAGTATAATAAGTTTACCACAATTTTCCATTAGGCTTTCTCTCATTATTTTAATCATGGTAACCTTATGTATACGCGGTGTATTGATTGGATTAATCAAATGAATTTACGTAATGACAAAGCTTTTCTGCTTTATGTAAACACGTTTTCATTTTTACAAAAATATTAACTAAAGCTAATATCGGGAGTCAAATTCTATATATCCAAGGGTACAAATATTATGTTTCCCTCATAATAATTATCCTTTAACATTTTGTTCGAAAATGACTTAATATTCCTAAACCATTAATATTGGTGACAAAGCACTGCCTAATGTGATAACGTATCTTGTATTCCGTCTAACTCCATTAAACCTACAACTTGCGAAGTATGTTACGTCACTTGACAAGCCTGAAATTGAGGCGATTAGCACAATAGATGCATGCCTAGTTGTCACCAGAGTCACGCCCCGGTAGGTGAGCAACCTGTAGTTGATTATAATATGAGGTGCAATCCTGCAGGTATACGATATTTTGCCAGGTGGAAGAACTGCAAGTGGAGGCTGCCCGAGCATCCATGTTGTCCACAAAACAAAGATAAATCCACGAAAATCAAAAAACTATCATTTAAAAAGTAAATTAGCTTCGACGCCCAGTCTCGTCAACCTGTATCTATGTAAAATTTCCTGTAACAAAAATGTTTGTAAAGTTGCTATTTTTACACAAAAATATTTTACTTTGCAAAAAGACTTTTTAGGGATCTTCCGTCAAAACTCGCTCGTTGTGAAACTTTTTTGATCGAAAACTTTACGAGCGGCGAAGACTGATAAGTTATTGTAGGAGTGGTGGTTTGTAAGTAAAGTAACTCGAAAAGTTGTAGCGATCTGAAACATTCACAATACTCTTTTGTGCCCTTCGCCATCGTCAGTGTTAGAGTCAATGTTCCGCGAGTGCATTGTAACCCCCTAGAATTCCCGACTTGCCGTAGAATAGATTTGTCATATCAATGTTTATTCGAGATCAATCGATTTGGTAAATTTAGTAAATGTATACAACTTAGTTGGTATCTACGTAAAGCATAAAATGCTTCGTGTTATTATAGGGGGTTAATCATATCCCATTTACATTATAATGAAATGGATTTGTTTGAGATTTGTCAAAAAATTTAAAAGATAATTAATATAATCGAAGATTTTAAATCATTACACGGAAATACATTTTAGATATAAAACAGAACCATTTACAATAGCTTTAGGGGTTATAACAATAATAGCATTTACCGATATTGTAAGATAATGAATATGTTTTTGACTTGTATACATTCATATTGTAAAGTTGACGACATTGTATTAGGTTCTCCTGTAACAATATCGATTGACATATAAATGTGAATAAATCCAGATAAAAGATTAAGCCCAAGGGACATCGAGTCAGTTTCTTTTATTATCCATCACCCCTATACTTGGCGATCCTTGCATCGAGACAGAACGGTAACGACCATTTTATCGATACATCATGAATGCCTCTCTGTCATCATCATTAGATCGCACTTATACCAGGCTCTGTCCACTCTTTCTCCTTCCATAAAATTGGTTTTCTTTATTTGAACATAATATCAACCACGTTGGCATCTCGTGCTTGTCTGATTTGGTTTCAACATTTTGATTATTACAATTATCATTATTTTCATTACGATGCTCACAGAGAAGAGTACTGCATAAATAGCTTAACAATCCTTTTGAATCCATTCTCAGTCGAACTATTAATGTTCTTCAGTACTGTTCTTTGTCAGTCCACCCACAATTTTTTATTTGTCAATTTGTCATTATTCGTACACAATTAGCATGATCCGTATTGTTTCCAGCAAAGTGCATCATGCTTTTGATGTCTAAGCAAATACTTGTATAATTATTTGTTCACTTTTCAACTGTCTCTCTGCAGCTTACATAAACATAAAATTATCAACATAACATCGAAAATAAAGGTTCTGTAAATACAATGAGGGACAAAATCCCAAATATTGAATCCGAAAGTAATCCTAAAATAATACCAGAAGTTGCATGAGAGCTTTTTGTGTTAGCAGATATAAAAATTAGTGCAAATTTGAGATATCTCAAATTTATTCAGATAATTAATGTAAGCAAACAGCGCTCTGCCTGGCTTTCGTCAAATAATCTCAAATTTGTACCTCTCATTGTTTGATGAAATAATAACTTAACGCACTTTCAGGAATATGTTCGGTCATCAAATCAGGATGTTGGGTAGACCATTCTCCAGGTCTGTAGCCACAGGCTTACCTGGCATTGACTTAAGTGGAGACTCAAGAAGGCATAGTTTAAGAGTAAGTGATAATATGATAAGATATTTTACATTTAGAATAATTGTAGAGTCAGAATCTTAACAAGAAGTCGAGTGCTCTGATTGGTTTTTTTTTTTTAATTTTAGCATTGTACTAGTACTATTGTGGATAACTAATCTAATATTCAACTGACTCTGATTTACGTTTTTTATAATGTTAAAAATTATATTTAGATTATATATCTATTTTTCGTTCATGTTTAATCCTTCGACTATTATTTATTCTGTATAGTAAGCCAATGCCATTTTGCAAAAAACTTGAAAGACTCGTAAAAGAAAAGTTTTTAGTATGATGTATGGAATACGTAATGACGAAACAACTCTCCACCGGTATAAAAAAAGACCTAAACAAACATTTTCATAATTATAGGGATCAATAACTCGCGCTCTCGGGGTCCTCAAGCCGAAACACGACCGCACATCGCCGTCTAGTTCAAGCGAGAGTTCAAGCGTTCTGAGTCTGACGGGCCAGTACCAGATGTCCTACTCGCCGCCGATAGCAGTACGCACGCTGTCGCAGCTGAGCATGACGTACGCGCCGCCGCCGACACTGCAAGAGTACGAGCCGATATACACGCCGCTCAGCCTCTACTCGCAGTCCAGTGTCTCCACTAGAGACAGTCTGCAGAGGTTGAATGATATTAAGGAGAACGTGAGCATTACTCACAGGTTAGTAGAATATTACCTATTATAATTTACTTATCGTACCTTATTAACTAAATCCTACTTTATAATAAAATATTATAAAGTTGTCTATATCAAACAAACCGCTGACGGTGAAAAGATGTGACAGATCTCTCAATGACTAAAGAAGAAGAACAAGAAAAAGCTCATTTGTTATTACAAGAGAAATAAATACTTGAAAGCTTATTTTATCTGTGATCTTCAAACAGTTATCCTTTTACTACACTGTAAATAAATAGCTAACAGGAGGCCAAGTTTTGAATAATATAAACAAATCAATGTGCTTTCTACTACTTTGCCAACCCAGAAGCCTCAAATATTATTCCCTTATGTTAACATTATTGAAACCAATCGTCAATCATGTCATAAAAATATTTACGAAAGTTTTTAATCCAAGTTCATGTTGCATAAAATATCGTTTACAAAATACAACTGATCAGATCATAAATTACCACCAAGGCATATCACATTTCAAATAATATAATATTATTTTTTAAAGGTACGGTCAGAAAGCCGATCACGCTCACAGGGTAAGTTCCCCTCTCCCGGCGAAGTCTGTTGACGACTCCAGCATCCGGCAGAAGCGGCACCGACGGGTCAAGAGCATCGGCGACATCAACGCCTGCTCCAAGACCTCGGTCTAGATAACCATTGTTAGTTGACACTTCGATAACTACAGTTGATTTGGTCACACCAATATTAGGTAGAGTGTGAAAAACTTTGTCAATATTGATGCGTTAGAAAATGTCGTTGTTAACAAAATACGCGCAGAAATTTTGGTAATAAATAAATTAATATTTATTACATTAAGGGTTCGTTTCACCTAGGTTTATTTATCTCAGTTAACAATGATCTTTTTTGTCAACTTTAAGAAAAAGAAGACGTCATTACGAGGAACTAATTTGACAGCGGTAAAACTCAGGCCGTCTTACGGCCTCAACCTCAAAAGCATTCCGTGGTCCCGAATAACGAAAAGTAATTTCGAGTTAAAATCTAGATCTAAATAAACAGCAAGGTCTCTCGCATGTTTCTTTCATAGAAAAATTTTACTCAGTTTCTTTTACCGATTAATGATACCTCTGATTAACAAAAAATAATGCTTATTTCCTATTTCTAATTTAAAGTCGTTGTATTTATCGAAATGTTATCTACCATTTAGTTTAGTTTCGCTACCAAAATATTTTACGCCAAATAATGCGTGACAAGTCAAATTATATTCAGAAATTATATATTAGGAAATATTTTGATAAAAATTAATCCCATATTACTCACATGGCATATCAAATTACCATCACTTTTTAATTTGGTTTAATAGACATTTAGATATGGGAATGCCATTACTTTAAAAGATTCCACACGAAAAAAACTGCGAAAAGGAGAAATAATTTCAAATAATAACTCAAGGGATGTTAAATGTAAAAACGTGTTGTTTGACGTGAAGTAAACACATATTTTTAAATGTAAGATAAAGTTATGTACCATACAGACAGTGCATTTTGTAACCTTTGTAAACAATAAAAACTTGTTGCGGATTTATGTAGTAAAAGTAGATGTTTGGGAACGTTAACATCTTAATTTTTGATCGCAAACCGATATTTAACCCTTCCATTAAATCGACAAATGTTATCGTTATCTAACTTATGCGGAATACATTTGATAGAAAATAATTAAAATTTAATTTACTTTGAAAAGCAAATCCCTAGTACTGTTTCTCTAGTAAATGAAAAGTATCTCAGAAGATTTAAGTAGCTTTGTTGAGATAAATTTTACTTTACCGTAAAATGATGCCCTTCTTCAGGGTTTACCGCCTTATAAAGGATATAGGACTAAGAGGCTTTTAAGTCTGAAGCCTAAAATGATGTTTATAGCTTATGCCTCGCGGACTTTGTAGGAAAAATATTAAGTCTTTCTGGTTGCGAGCTAGTTTCAGATATTACAATCAAATTACAATAATAACCTCGACATTTCAAATTTCAAACTGCTGTTGAAGCCATTAAAATGTTAATGTTCGCGAATCTAACAACACCCAACATTACCAATGATTTACGAAAATAAACCTAATCATATTCATAATAATAGTTGTACAAATGCATATCACGTTTCAAATCAAATGTATTGATATATAGACTGAATATGTTTTATAATAAGTAATAGATAAAGTTTTGATTATAACGTTCAGTGTTCCATTTAATATGTAACTCATTAAGGATATTTTAGATAAGTTTCTCACACATAAAACCTATTTTGACGCTTCTATCCACACTGTATCTAATCTGTCTAATTACCCACCTCTGTGATAATAAAATAAATCTCACGCATCCAATTCATATTCAGAGCTTACTTTTATCATAATCAAAAAATTAGTCAATTTATTATGAACATGTATGAAAACATTCCCATCGAGCTTGAATATTCACGAATTTTTGAATTTGTATTTTTTTGATAAAATGTTTCGATTACTTATTGTTTGTATTTTTATTTACTTTTGTTATGTTGTTGTCTAATTTAACCAAAGTTTACTTTTGTGATAAATTAAGTTACCGATTTTATTACGAGTTTTATACGAAATATCTGAAATAAACAGTATATAAAAGTACATTGTTTTTCATTTCAAATGATTTGAGTCTCCAACATCAACACAAAAAAAAGATAAAAAAAAGTGAGGATAAGAATCAACATTTCAATCTCAAAGCATTTTTCAATCTTTCAGTAAAGACTACATGAAATAGAACAGTTTATCCGATTTCAAAACATTGTTCAAACGTGAGAAAGGAAACTATGAAACATGGTCGATAAATAGTGCAGCTGTCTGCACAGCCAAAGGCACTCTAATAACTTTATAACACCGGGCCTGATCCTGAAAGGATTTAACGCTCCCAATATGTCAAAACTTGAAAATAAGTCTTTAAACCTTTAACAATTCACAATAGCCAAGAAGGGTCACACAGCCTACTGCCAGCAACGGAATACCTGCCATTTATTTAATAACGCATTCGAAACGACTAACAAAAGGCTTTGATAAAAGAGACCTTCCAACTTTTGGGAATATCATTATATATGAAACAGTAAAGATTTTCGTTGACACTGATTGAACGTAGGTATATTTTTGTTTGAACGCTTCAGGCCGTGAGTGGGTCAAACGTTTCTTTAGAACCAATAGAACACTAAAAGGCTTTATTGAATACGGTCTTCGGGCAAAGTACTTAAAATAACTAAATCACTGAGGATTTAAAAATAGTTATTTATGTGACTGCTGCATAATGAGGGTCATTAAAATACGAATGTGGTTTTATGAAACGAACGAAGTGAGTTTCATAAAAGAATCACATGAGTATTTTAATGACTAATTATGTACAGTCACATACATAACTTTATCTTCATACATACGATAATATGTCTATTTTATAGTCAGGATTGATGAGCAAACGCCCTAGTTACCAACTTAATCTGTATGTAAAAGTTAGTACTGACATAATGACTGACGTTTGTAGTTTTTAAAATCCATAAACAATCTAGACTCGAGTTGATTTCGATTCTCAAATCGATTGTTATAATTTCAGCATCGAATTAAATGTATAGGAATGGAACATACAATTACTAATCGACTAATTCGATAATCGAAAAAACCTATTAATTTTTACTTTTAAAGAAGACGTTCGAAATTTGAACGAAATTAAGTATCGGTTACCGACACTAAAATGTAAACATTTCAATGCAGCCACAGATACTTATATCTAAATGTAGGGCGTTTGCTCATCGCTCCTGAATATAAAATAGACATATTATGGTATGGATGTAGATAAAGGACATAACGTAACGACACTAAGTTTATAATAAGTATAAAAAAAATAGTAGAACCATTCCATTCCGCATAATGTTATTTTTCTAACTTTCTAATTAAAGAAAGAGTAAAACATGACCCAATTCTGTAAATTTTTTCTGGCGTGGGTTATTGTTTTGTCCATAGTAATTTGTGTCGAAATCTGTAGGTAGTAAGTGGTAGTAAGCACGGGTAAGCCACAGAAGGTGAGCTGGGCCGGTATTTCAATATCTTGATATCTGATTGATAATAAGTATGACTTAAGTGTATTTCATTATAGGATTAAAGTTAAGCGGCACTAAAGTCATACACTTTTACCTGTCAAAAGTAATACTTATCTTAAATGTTATACTTAACTTAAGCAATAAGATAAGGTTACATTGAAATATACTTTGGCCGGTATTTCAATATATACTTATCTTGAAATAATCCGGGATTGATAATAAGTATGACTTAAGTGTATTTCAATATAGGATTAAAGTTAAGCGGCACCTAAAGTAATACACTTTTACCTGTCAAAAGTAATACTTATCTTAAATGTTATACTTAACTTAAGCAATAAGATAAGGTTACATTGAAATACCGGCCCCATGTTTCACTCATTAGTCGAGCGATCTTACGTCACGAAAAGATCTATGGTAGGTACCTACATTTTGTCATAGTTGAAATTCATATTGCAAAAGCCCGTAATTGGTGTATTTTTGCGTTTTTCGCATCGATCTTATTATCTCTTATAAATAATTATAATATGATTGTGTGATTAGTGCGTAATGAGTGAAGTGTGTACTTGTATGTGTAGTGTTTTAATGTGTCTTGTGCTGTGAACATTCTTATACGAATTGCAAGCATACTACCACATACGCCGGGCGCAACAGATACGGGTAAGGTAAGTAGTAACAATAGATGCTTTATTTGTTTCTAGGTTTTGTTGTGAATATTCTCCGCACTTTATTCAAAAAAATGTTCCAAAATATTTCATACATTTTATCGGTCTGAAGATTTACCACAATTTAACTGCGAATAAAGGTCATATTATCGTTTTCCTTTCGATGATCGAGTGGTTTAGGCACTAGGTCATTATCTGGGGTCCTGGGTTGAAGGTGATTTAACCAGTACCCACTGTGGCGATGTTAAAAATGCTGATAATATATTAATTTTTTACTAATTGCGTTAGGGGTGCATCATTAACGTTATGTATGACTTTTATGTTGCGTTTATTATAAAAATTAAGAAAGGAAATCATCTCAGCGTTTTCCCGATTGCATCTAGTATGGAGCTCAGGGTCCGCATCGACTATGATCCTAGATTTGACAAACCTTGTTATTGCCATCTGACCTCCGTAACCAAAGGATGCCAGACCTTCTTTTTCTTTTATTTACCATATAAACCACTGAGGTTTGTTTTGACGCGACCTTGGTCGACAATTTGTTACTTAAGAGGTACCTACATTACATTAATAAATCTTAAGAACAAAATACTCGTAAAAACAAACATTTTAATAGCCCTATCAGGACTTGAGTAAGCGCACCTGAAACATAGTCGGGACCAACGGGTTAACGTGCTTTTCGAAGAACGGAATCATCATTCTTTCCCGACATTCAGGTAATGCAAGCCCGCAATGTCTTAACCAAACTGGAAAAAAATCACAGAAAGTGTTGCCTCCACGACTTCCGGGTTTTAAGAGCCCAACGCCTTAACCACTGTACCACGGAGGCAGTTATAAAAATAAATATCTCTGGAATAAATATCTCTGGACATTATTCACACATCGCCATCTAGCCCCAAACTAAGCATTAAGCTTGTGCTATGGGTGCTAGACAACGGATAAAATTACTTATATACTTTTTTTTTTTTTGTAAATACATACATATTATACATAGAAACACCCAGACCGATACAAACAGACATGTTCATGCACACAAATGTTGGTACCGTGCGGGGATCGAACCCGCGACCTCTGGTGTAATAGCCGACTTCTCGACCATTACACCAAATGGCTCGTCGAGTTATAAAAATAAAGAAAGTATTGTATAAAAAAAAATCAAACTACTCTATTGAAGACATTCTAAAGTAAACATAAATAAAAATAAAAGAAATCCTTTTGTAACAAAACCACCTTATTGGAATTTTTCAAGGTTATAGAGAAGTAACTACCGTAAGTTCTGATCTCCACTTCAAAGGAACTCGCTCAGTGTAAGCCTTAGGGCTTAGACCAGGGTGCTGGGTTTCGCTTAAACCTATTGAGAAAACTCTTTTGCATGAATAAACATTTCTATATAATTGTATTTGTGTAAGTATTTCTCACTGGAACATGATAAGTAAATTATATCGTTGTAGGTATTAGATACACCATACCTTTTTTGTGTAAAAATTAAAAGTTGTAATTCACTCCTATAATAAGGAAAATACAATTTATACGTTTCTTGCTGATTGAGCAATTTAATTCCTTATTCTTCTTTATCAATCTATCTCAATCATTTTAAATTTCGCTATATACAGAGTACACTGACTTCATGATGAACACTTATTTAGAAATACCTTCCAAAGCATTACACAGTCATTAACTCAGATTTACTGCGGACGAAATACTTTTCCATTACTCCATCTAAATAAACTCGTACTGTAAACAAATTGCTTCCATTTCCTTTCTTTATTCATAAAAACCCCACAGAAATGAAAACATCAACTCTGGAAGCTTCATTTTAAATTAAAATTGAACTTTAAATGGGGACAATTTTCCAGCAACTTGTTAGTACTCATGAACCACTTTGAGGCTAATGAATACTAATGCATGGTATGCGAGACCCTTTGCTTCGTAGAAACCAGTATTTTCCGTATATTTCTGTGAGTTGTGTAGCAGCGTATGTAGGTAACTATGAATCCCTCTCAGTCGGATCGCAGACGAAATAGCTTAGTAAAGACTTCTTTGGTAGATATGCTGGGACTATCATGTAGAGGGTCGCCAGTAAGTTGTCTGTTCTATTATTTATGGAACTTGCTGGCTTTCGACCGAAGTTATTAACTTGCGTTTGGAAGCGGACTAGTATGTTTTACTTGCACCGAAAGTAATATCGGTTCTCATAAATGTTTCCGGGAGGATAACTTGATTAAAGTTTCGTGTAGCGAGGATACATCTAAACTGTTATCGTTTTATCGAACTTATGTATGGACGGGGATAGTGCCGACGTGCAGATGAATTTTCTGTATCGAATGTTAAATAAAATAAGTTTTATATATCCCAATATGCTACATAAGGTTGTAAAATGTTTGTTTCGATGTAAAAACTACTGCAAAAGTAAAGTATATTCATTTCTCTGAAGTGACAAACATGTTTTATCGGGAAATCTAATTTTTGGATTTCCTTCAATCATGGAACAAGTTTTAATTAACACGAAAAGAAAATTAAAAATATTTGTGTTAACTTACAGTCACGCATGTGAGATACAAATATATAATATTATGTTCTTAAATTAAATCTGTGGTGTAATCTAAGTTGTTCACTACTTACCTACAAGTTAACGATGCAATAAAAATTCATGTCTGAAAACATTTTTTTAATTAAGCTGGTAAAAACTGAAAACTAACAAAGTTTTCAATTACTTTCTAGAAAGCGCACACAATCTATCAAAGACAATATTTTCCAAGCTAATGTAAAAAGAAACCGTATATTTAATATAATATGGTTATACGAGCTTCGGTGTGCTTTCATTCAGCGGATGAACGCGCGTTCTTTGATTAATTAAATTTTTAATTAAGTGCCATTTTACCCGCCTGCACTTAACATGGCTGTCATATAGTAAAATTGTAGATAATGTATTACATTGTATCAAAGCAAATTGTAAAAACGAAACGAAGTCGAGTTAAAATTAACGTAACAATTTGCTCGTCGGTAAAGTGGGTTACTGCAAAAATCAGTTCATTTCGTTCGAATGTAATATTTATTTTGAAAATGAACATGTATTTTAATTTAATTGCTCTCAATATTGGTTCGAGATTCAATGAAATTATTTAATGTGTTTTTATTACAATTAATATAATATAATTTTAACTAGCGGGCGCCCGCGGTTTCACCCGCGTAGTTCCCGTTCACGTGGGAATTGATCAAAATTCTTTCTTAGCGGATGCCTACGTCATAATATCTACCTGCATGCCAAATTTCAGCCCGATCCGTCCAGTGGTTTGGGCTGTGCGTTGATAGATATCTATGTCAGTCAGTCAGTCAGTCACCTTTGAGTTTTATATATATACATAGATAGTTATTATACAATAAACCTTTGCGTAGCAGCACATTTAACATCCAAAAAATACAAAAGCGTATATTTTAGATACGAAAGAGACATTTAAAATTCATTTATTTGTATTTGTATTCGGTTGTTTTAAAGCCTTACACAATAGGTTTTTGCGTTTCGCGTACCTATTCAGACATAAATAGCTTTCAGCCAATATCGAAGTCTATACAAATCGAATAATGTAAAAGCCGTATCTGTTATGATTTATTGGCGCAATTATTTTATTTGTAGCGAATGGAGCGACTTCAGTGAAACATGAATAGGTAAAGTCGGCTTTTCTTTCAGCTCTACAAATTGTGGCCTGTAGTCTGTAATTTTAATATACTTTGGGTTAAAGCCACTAGTTGATGGATGGCTTGTTGGATTGTTTTGTGAATATTACTGATATTATTCCTGATCGTATTTAAAACCTTATTATTTACATTTTTCATAAGCATTAAGAAACCTATTTTTTAAAACTTAAGTTTAAAAAAAATGGTTTCCCTCTTAAGGATTATGGAGGTCTGTCGGCGTTCGCTTTAATATAATAACTGGACTTGCGTACCCTAGATAAAACAAAAACAAAAAAAAAACAAAAAGAGTAGCACAGTGCGATGTTAGATACAACCAAGTAACTTCAAGTAAAACTAAAAGCCGCCTATCAAGTACAATAATAATCTTTTTAAAATTGTTATAATGGATGGATGATGGATGACTACTTTTTTACCAACATAGGTACCTACATCACGATTCACGAAGCTGTGGACGGAAGCTAGTAACAATAATGTTCATATGTTTACAATCAACTCCAGCTTTTGCAAAGTCTATAATAATAGTCAGTTTTCCTTGTCTTGCATCTACGCCTAATAATATTTTGGCCGGCTCGGCTTACTTATTCTGCATTAAAGGAGTATTACGATAAGCGATATTTTATCATTACGAAACGATATTGCGGATATTAAAAAGGTCCCACGCTGACATATTACGAGGGTGGCCGAAACGTTCGCGTATTGGCCTCCTACGGCCTTGGTTCTTTTAAAAAGTTACATCAGAATATATAATTACAATGTATAATAAAACCACCTAAAGATAAAAATAAATAAAGTTCTTAATAATATTTATCTGTCACATTTACCTTAGATTAAATGTCGTCTGTTTTGTAAGTTTATAAAAACAGTGTATTTGAAATCTGACTGACAGGATTGATCCGAAAGTGGTGAAAACATAGACTTAAGATAATAATTCCATGGGTGAAAATGAACGTAATCAATTGTTTACATCCAACATCAAAATATGTTAGGGGAAGTAAAATGATAATAGATCAAAAACTCTTTGCAACGATCTTTTTGTTTAAATTATAGAACCCATACAATCAAAAATAAAAAAGTTTATGCGTGGGACTGAAACGCATCTGTACCGCTTCTACACAAAATTAGGATACCTAAATATGTATGTACAAGAATAACATAGTAGAACTGCTTACATCTATACATAATTATTACTCTTAAAAATGCAAAATATGTATGTCTTTATAACAAAAGCATCCAGCAACTACATAGAAGCGCATAATATTTTGTAGATAACAAGAAATGAATTTTGGTGGTAATACTTTTTTTAAACTCGTGCTCAACCGTTACCCTCGAGCTGGTGTTCATAGAAATTAGTTTTTTAAGTAATTATTAAGGGCCCCTGCGATACAAGCTTCATGCTTAGTGCAGATGCCGTTAGATTAAGCTTTGATGTCAACCTTGTAAAAAAAAAAAAAAAACAAATATAATATACGTGTTTATGTAACAAACATAATATAGTCACGTTTCTGCCCTCGTCACTTCTCATTTAACGTGTAAAGAGATCGCTTAGCGTTCAATTTTTATTTGTCAAGTTGACGGTTCCCCGACCGAACTTCATTTCCGACGCCGTACGAATATTTTTGCATATTTCCTCTCTACAAGGAGATGTCGATTTACTTGAGTTGCCGATTGAATTTTCGCTGACTGTATAAAATACGTGATTTCATGTCCCACGGTCGGCGCCCACTCAGCGGGATCAAGGCTAACCACGCATACTCGTATAGTTCGTGACTTTACGGTATTCCACTTTTTCTGTACGCAATATTCACAAATAACATATTTTGTATTGCTTCCGAACAATCAACGGAGGCAATTGGCGTAAGGCTGCGTATTGCGTGTCGGGAAATGCAGACCATTTTCCTTACTTATCCGATCGCTTATTGATACTGAGGTGGATACATTATTTACGATAGAAATCTCTTTTGAGTGGATTTATGGGGGAGGAAATTACGGTTTAGGTGTCATTTATTATTCAAAATTGACTCGATAGTCTAGTGGTTTATGTAATGCAATGAGCTTTAATCTTCGATTCCTGGGTTCAAATCCCAGTATGGTCAGAATTTTTGTCGCATTTTTTAAACACAGCTCGTGTTTAAAAGAATGGTATGTATGGCCAAGTATGGTACTATAAACAATCCGGCTGATGTACCTATAGGTACCCACTAAGCCCCAACTAAGTCCTGCCTTTTCAATGAAGAGTAATAAGTTTTTGGTGTAATGGTATTGTAGTGACAAGCTTAATCTTATTAAGGCGATTATAGTTCTCAACGACCTTGGACGTTTGAGTCTATATCCCCGCGCCGTAACCGCGCACCCCGCACGAAAACACTTATCAAAGAATGCACGGGCGTAGCGTACAGAAGCGCACTTTTGTACACTACTATAATTATTATCAGAGCCTAATAGAATAATGTGATTGGTTCTACTTTTAAAATGCATCATAAGATGTGATTGTGATTATAAGAGGATGTCTATGGAATAATTATGCATAAAAATATATATAATTATATAAATATATACGAGTACGTATGCAGATAATGTATTTTAGCCAATACATTTAAACTTGTAACTACTTGTCCACCAGTGGGGACACCAACGCTACTGAAATCTTCTCGTTGGCCCCCACTGGTGGACACTGGGATGACATGAGTTGCTCGGATTACTAGGGGCAGACGTAACTAAAAGATTTCGACTGCCCCTACTGGTTATTTGGATAGGTAGGTAGGTAGCTACTAGCTACCCCAGTAGATGCCTATAGTACCGTGTGAACCATTGAACGCACAATACTTTCCTTGTCCTCGTTCAATAAAAAAAAATATAGCAAACGCTCGTTGATTAACTTTGCTGGTTAATTAAAATCCGTTATTTTGGTAAATGTCGATAAGGTCGAAAATCACTGGCACCTGTTTTTATTGTTTGTCTATTGATTTGAACGAAAAAAAACAGGTGCAAGCGATTTTCAACCTTATTGACATTCAAAATTTTGTTGCTTTTTCGCAAACGCTTGTTGACTATCTTTGCTGGTTCATTAAAATCCGTTATTTTGTTAAATGTCGATAAGGTCGAAAATCGCTTGCACCTGTTTTTATTGTTTGTCTATTGATTTGAACGAAAAACAACAGGTGCAAGCGATTTTCAACCTTATTGACATTCAAAATTTTGTTGCTTTTTCGCAAACGCTTGTTGACTATCTTTGCTGGTTCATTAAAATCCGTTATTTTGGTAAATGTCGATAAGGTCGAAAATCGCTTGCACCTGTTTTTATTGTTTGTCTATTGATTTGAACGAAAAAAAACAGGTGCAAGCGATTTTCAACCTTATTGACATTCAAAATTTTGTTGCTTTTTCGCAAACGCTTGTTGACTATCTTTGCTGGTTCATTAAAATCCGTTATTTTGGTAAATGTCGATAAGGTCGAAAATCGTTTACACCTGTCTTTTTAACTTCAGATCAATAAACAGTGTTTTCCCGACATTCATTTGTTTTCCGAAATTTTTACACATTTTATTAAATGTATTTGCTCTTCTTCTTTTTTGAAATACAAATACAAATTAAATACATCGCTCTTCAGATATTTGCAAACGCTTGTTGACTATCTTTGCTGGTTCATTAAAATCCGTTATTTTGGTAAATGTCGATAAGGTCGAAAATCGCTTGCACCTGTTTTTATTGTTTGTCTATTGATTTGAACGAAAAAAAACAGGTGCAAGCGATTTTCAACCTTATTGACATTCAAAATTTTGTTGCTTTTTCGCAAACGCTTGTTGACTATCTTTGCTGGTTCATTAAAATCCGTTATTTTGGTAAATGTCGATAAGGTCGAAAATCGTTTACACCTGTCTTTTTAACTTCAGATCAATAAACAGTGTTTTCCCGACATTCATTTGTTTTCCGAAATTTTTACACATTTTATTAAATGTATTTGCTCTTCTTCTTTTTTGAAATACAAATACAAATTAAATACATCGCTCTTCAGATATTTGCATTCAATGGTAATTGGACAGTCTACCTACCTCCCCATCTAAATAACCAGTAAGGGCAGTCGAAACTTTTTCGTTTCGTCTGCCCCTAGTGGGGGCAGACGGAATCTAAATTAGTTCCGTCTGGCCCCTAAACCTAAATACATGCATTCACCGCTTAAAAAAAAAGCTAACAAAGTTTGGGAAGTTTGATGTGATTTCTAGGTTTCTGAGGGTGCTGACTAAACTAAAATTACTAAGAGGTCCCGATATCAATAAGTAAAACATGTAAATTAAAAATTATGTAAACTTTAATTCTCAAACACTAACTATTAAAATTTTCTATAGCACATAATATATTATCTTCTGCTTTTTATTTTGTCCTTCAGCTTCGTTGTGCTGTCTTTTTGATATTATGTTGAGATTTGTATGTTTTTATGTTTTGCATATCTCTTCATTTTTATTTTCTTCCTCTGTGGTTTTTAATTTTGTTTTTGCTTGTTTATTACTTCTAAATTATAAAATATTACGAACATGTAGTATTAAAAACAAGGTTTATAAATATTTTTACACTAATAATTATACACCGTCCCCGCACGCACCAAATCACAACGCAATCGTATTGCCTATCTCTGACTGCACTATTCTTTGAACACACTGACACGAAAAATACGCACACAAACAAAGGACAAACACGCGTGAGCAGTCATAAAAAAATTGCAGCGAGCGACACAGCCTTCCCGTCTGAACGCCAGCGGACGACTGCCGCCCGCGCCCGCACAGGCCACCCTCTGCAACCACTCTTTCGGAATTGCTTTATTTTGATATTTATACAGAAAATATTTATTCGATTTACAAAAGCATTGTTTCATTTTAAGATTAAGAAATTTTTTATATGATTGTGTAAAAATATTTCCAAATAACATAGCCGTTTAGGAGCATTAGGCATTTCAATATAAAAATCGACGTTTCGTAGATATTTTTTTTAGTGTACAAAATAAAGACTTAAAGAAATATCCAGTGTTTCAAATGTAGTGTAAGAACTGATGTTTAACATATATTTTTTTCAATTCTTTCTGACCAGTATTTAATGAGGAGTAGGCTTTACCAATTGCCCATTTTCAGGAATTGAGAAATCCAATCGCCTTAAGGCAAACCACGGATATAACGCGGGTGTTTTCAGAGTATCTATTTGGTCGTACACCCTCTGAAAGGACATTGTAAATAGTTAATGTGGTCTAATGTAACAAAAGTTTCCTTTTCGTATATTCACAATCAAATCAAGGGCCTTCCCATGAGCACGCATTTCCACAGTTCACGAACTGAGTGGTTTGCTAAACCCTTCCATTTTCCATTTGGACCTTATTTCCTCTCTGTAGACCGAATGTATATTTAAGATTTGATAGGGTCGATGGCGTATTCGATAGTGTTTGAATCCCAATCTGCTTATATATAAATAAATATAACGGTTTGTAAATAGCGAGTGTCAAAGATTAAAACCTGCGCACAATAAACTCTTTTAAAAAAGTTAATATCAGTGGAACACGTAGATTCTTTCTTTTTTTTTAAATCCGTGCGTCTATTGTGTTCACAAACGCGAGCTGCGTAGGTTCTAAAAATGCATAAAAAAATCCGACTTAGGAATCGAACCTAGGGCTCTCGAGATCACGGGCACGGTACTAAAACAACCGTTGTGTCATGATGTCATTCAAATATTAAACTTATAACATAATATGCGTAAGATTCCATCTGCATACATGTTTTTGTTGTACACAACACTACGCATTTATTTATACTGCACTGCAGAATATGCTTAATGCATTGTTTTTCAACTTACACACTATTTTTCATCATATTTCACGCTACTGTATTATTACTTTAAAATATTTCGCATCGTTTTCGGCGATGCGCTGAAAGAACATCAATTTCGTAATTAATTCTGAAGTAGGTACAACAGCTCGTTCATTTTATTGGAGGCATTATTAAGTAAAAACTAGCATGCAAAACTCGCCTTAATTGCTGGTCATATAGGTCACTTAATGAACGAATTCGTTGTACCACTATTTTATGACCAACGGAAAAGTGAAACTGTAATTTTTGATGTGATTGTAAACAAAATAAAAAAATACGTGTGAAGATGTAGTTCATTTTGATTGTGATCTATTAATTCTGAAGTATATCTTCTTTCCAACAAAAACAAATTGCAACCCTTTCCGGGTTGTGTCAAACCTAGACAAGATTTTATGATTACTACATACATACTCGTATAGTACCATTACGACTATAATACCTAATATCGTAAATTTGTCCAAAGTTTGTGCCCTATAAGTGATATGCAGCATATTCGTAGTCCTCAGTCGGGTAATGTCGGACAATTCCACGAAGTCGCGGCATAAATTATACCAATTGACGGCGCGCGAGCAGCCGAAGTTCCGCAATAAGGTGTCGTTAGCATCCACGCTCGAAGCACTGTGTGGACCTACTTAGAACCACACCAAACAACTATATACTTTTCTACTTCCAAATAAGTTTAATGTGTCCTGTCCTGTATCATAAGATTATCATATGAAATAGATATCAATACGACAAAACAGTTCGTAAGTATTATTTCCACTTTTTTTTAACCAAGGAGAACGTTACGTAAGATGTTTGTCCCACGTGACGTAAGATGTTTGTCCCACTACCCACTAAACACCCTTGGTTTCTATTGATCACCCGAGAACGGGACGACAAACTTTGCGGTGACTGACTATCCCTTCCCCTGGTCTTATTCCTACGGCTAGAAGAACATTATTATTATTATTGAAGTTAAAATTAATTAGTAGCCCACTTGACATCATTTAAAACTAGCGAGCAATGTTGGTCAACAGTCGGATCGCGGAATTCCGCGACAAGTCGGCATAATTTAAGACAATTGACTGCGCGAGAGCAGCCAAGTTCCGGAAAAGGCGTCGTTAGCGTCCTCGCCCGAGGCGCTCCAGGGGCTAGGGGAGAAAATATATACAAGATATTCTGCTTAGTTTGTAAAATGTTAAAGAGTATTCTACTCTTATGTTTGTATTTTTGCATCCAAACAGCTCGTCCATATTTTTATCGCTTAAATTATAATTATAACAATTTTGATTCCTACGAATAAATATTGAAAAAAGAAATATTGTCTTAGCCTATGTCCTAAGGAAATCATACAATTGTGATCACAATAATGTTTATCGATGTTTACGCATACAAAGGCATGTCAACTATTTTGTACTAACTATAGTTTAAATTATAATGATTATCATTAATTTATCATTAATAAAACACAAGACCTATCTGGCGTGACAGACAGGAGGCCTACCCAACCCAACAATGGGTGAACACGCGCTGAATAACAGAAACATTTTCAATAGGTATTATAAATTAATAAGTGATTTCAATAGATTAACAATTTCATAGAATTAAGTACAAAATCACCTAATAAATATTATAAAACGGTCGTTGACTTATCTATAACTTTCTTCTTATATATAACCCGACCCGACTAATGAGCAAAGTTGACATTGTAAAATAGTGCACTACTTAATATGTTTCATATCTGAAGGTTCATTTATAATGAAGAAAATAAAGTTTTGCTTATCTACCAAAGCTCACTCTAAATAAATAAATAGAAGGACGGACAATCTAAGGTATCTATAAAAAATATTTTTATAAACTACGAGAAACTTGAATAAAATATAGGTACGTCTCGTATCCTATCTCCAGGAGTCGCCGCGGCCGAACAACTCGGTAACTCGCGTTGCTTAGTTAGCGAACTATTCTTTTCAATTCCGCAAAACGACTGCCGACGAGAGCTAAAGGACCCTGAGCGCGGACAGGAGTATCGTGCGAACAATTTATAAACCAACTTCTCGACTGCACTTTCAGCTGTTATCATGAACGAGAATATCTGAGGTGAAGATGTGTATTCTTTTTTAATTTCAGTTTCGTAATTTTTACGACATACGGGCTTGCAGCCCAGCTGTTGGTAACCGGGTGTAACCGGTCTGTGCGGCTTATTATATGAGGGAAACTTCGTTAGGAAGCTTCTGTTAATGTGTTGCCTCACAATAGGCTCATTTGATCTTAGTATTTTTATTTTTAGAGTAGGGGATATGAGTGAATTGCTCCAATGAAATCAAAAAATTCACAAATACTAATTTCTTAATGGTATTATTGTCTTCGTTAATATATAAAATAACTTATCCCTTAAAAAAATGATTCTAACTTTATTGTGACTGCCAGTACTAAAGGGCCATCTTCCCGCTAGAATCAATTGTAGCGAGCGTACTGGTGTCAACTGCAGGTATTTTAGTTGGCGATTCTTCGGGTTTCTTTGTAGAACTTTTGTTTTGCAGAACACTTAACATAGATTTAGATGTAGTCGTACGTAGTGATGAATTTTCCTCTGGCTCTACAATAGTAGTATATTCACGACACGCTCCAGTCATTTTAATATCAGTAACATTGCAAGTGTTATTCCTGCAACCATATTCGTTACATTTCATTGTTGTACAGATTTGATCATTACACCACACGGTGACATTGTGTCTCTCAACCTCTTCGATGTCATTCAGTCCATATGTTGAGGATGCAATTAGCTTGTAATTAACTGGTATGGGCTCGTTCGAAATCCAGAATGTGAAGGGATATGTTATCCAGCTCCATAACGTTGAACCGATTCCACGCCCTTGTGTTGTTTCATCTGAAAGCGTTATTACAATAATTTAGTAGTACAATCCATTATCTCATAAATTTTGTGCGGAGAATGCGTTTACATGCTATAACCGGCTAGCGAAACCTGCGGCCGTGTATGGGACTCAGGACTAATTATAATCGTCCTAATGCACACATTATCATCATCGAGGCATTCTTAAAAATACGAACGTCTTATTAGGCCCACGCCCCCCAAACGCCAATAGGCCGGCAACGCATGCGATCCCTCTGGTGTTGCAGATGTCCATGGGCGGCGGCGATTGCTTACCATCAGGCGACCAGGCTGGCTCGTTTGCTGCCTCTGACATAAAAAAATAGGCTGTCTGTTTGCCTCTAGTGTTCCTCCTCATAATTTTAGTGTTTGTGTGGCGTTTTGCATGTCGACACATTCACTATGTAGCTAAGTAGCGCTCGCGTTTGACTATCTGACATTGAGTAAGCGACTGATAGGCGCCGGTCAGTTTCAGTCAGCACTGTCAGCAGAGATTCGGCCGCTCAGACTGTGAGCGTATTTGGTCACATCATCACGTACCTACACGGTCTTAATGATAAGTAAATAAGTTACTCACTCTCAGTAGGTTTACTCAAACTTCCGTGTACATTAAGCAAAATCACTATAACAGTAAAACACTTCGCTTTCCACATCTTGAACGCTTAATGGTTTAGTTACAAACAAATGTTTGAATAGTTCCCGCTTCCCTTTATATACGGAACTCACAAGATAAGGCCCTATCTGAGCAGAGATAACATAATACCGGGAATGTTTGTCTAATGAGAAACAAACGGCCGTACTAAAGAAGCTTTTAATTTTTCCTGGTAATCTCGAAAAGCAAACAAGATAACCAACTCCATTCTAAGTACAAACTAAACATTTAACTCTTAGTAGTAATAATAAAAAGTTTATTTTTGTATGATTCAAGTGATACGACCTTAATCCATTTTGTGGCTTAATTTTTAACATATACAAAAGAGTAGTGTGTAATATGTGAATTAAACAACACAAACATGATTTATATAAATACTCGTTTAATAGGAAGGAAAGTTTGTTTCTTGCAAATGGATTAAATAAGAATAACCTAATACGGGATAACATGTGGTCCTGTGTGTTATGTACGTCTAAAAGTGACATCGGTCCATTCGCACAACTCTATAGCCATATTGTGCCAGAGGCCGCTGGTCAGACTGACTGCTAACTAAAGTTGTCACGTACATACCGCGTTCGCTGTATGCCGCTATAAACTCGCGGAAAAGTGCTTGACGCCTACTCTGCTCAGTGTTGAAGTAAGACCTCTGTTTATCTCATTGCTACCCGTGTCGAATAAAACGCATATTGTATACTCTTTTGATTATCACATAGCTCACGTGACAACAATGGTTAAACAACTGAAAGTCAAGATAAGGAAAATATAATTATAATGTTTACGCTACTTCCTAATTTAAAAAAATATTCTGAAAAATGACCAAATATATACATTTTTTACTACGGCCGCCGGTCAGGACTGCTAGCTAAAGTTGTCACGTACGCTGTATGGCGCTATAAACTCACGGCGAAGTGCTCAATGCCTAGTGTTGTAACTATTAACTGCCTGCTCAGCACTGAAGTAATGCCTCTGTTCATCTCATTCAAATTCTTATTGAACCACGTATTATGTTCGTTGTTATTCATACCCCACGTTAACACTACCAAAAAATATGAATTTATATTTTTGTTTCGAATAACTGAAAATATAGAAATAATATTTAGACTGCTGACTTTAAAAGCACACTATTCTATCTGCATCCAAAAACTGGTTTGGATGGGTTTGGTTCAGAATTGTAGAGTTCAATTCTTAAATCTTTACCTTTCGTCATTCTAAATATAAGTGTAAATAAATAAATTACCATAATTATAGAACGCAATTTTTTTTATCACCATCCCTTTCAAATAGTCATAGTAGATGAATTTTCCAATATATTGACGGAGTTCGATTCCCACTACATTTAGTGATTGTGTGACTGTGTGATATGTTGGAAATCGCTAGCATTTATTTTTGTCATGTGGGTTAATCGTCACACTTCAGCTCAGCAGAGTGAGATACATACGAGTATAGTGTTCATACAATGTAGTTACTTCTCTAAATAACGTAGATTCTAGCAGAGATCTCGTAGACTGAAATAACAGCCGTACACTTTCAGAAATTCAAAATTCAGCCAGGAATAGTGCACATCTGCATATTATCACTTCTGTCAACACTAGTTTATGGTTTACCATGAAAGGATGCTGGCTAGCTTTTCATCCACCAACCTCGTGAGGTAGACCGTTTTTGCAAACAAAGTTTGTGCACCGAGCGCTGTACAGTCGCGTACAAAACATGTTTAGTTCCTATGATCTAATATAGGTACAAGTAACGATGTAACTGTGACATTCTTTAATCCTTCTAGCCCCGGAACACCAGACACAATAGAAAATCTATTGTTAAGCGGCACGCGAGTGCCGGTTCGGGATTGAGTGGTTAAAGTACAAGCCTACAAAATCTTATTTCTAGATAGAAATGAAGCTTCTTGAAGTTTGGCCATTGTTATAGACGCATAACATAATATTAGCATACTAGCCTTCCGCCCGCGGTTTCTCCCGCGCGTTATTTATTTTTTCTAATAATACCAAAATTCCCTTCCCTCCACATTTCCCGGATCAAAAGTACCATAATTCACCCGGGGATAGTGCAGCTTTTCAACAGTAAAAGAATTATTCAAATCGGTTCAGTAGTTTCGGAGCTTATTCAATACAAACAAACAATCAAAGCTTTCCACTTTATAATATTAGTATAGATGTAAGTATATTATTGTAGACTAGCAGGTATTCGAAATCTGATAAATATATTTTTACCAAGAGTGTACGTAATTTTGTTTCGAGCATGTTTATTTAAATGCGCACATGCTCTGTAGATCCTTCGACAGTGTTGCAACCGCCATTAAGGTGCATGTAGACCTCCGATGGGACTCACTGCAGCGCTGAACGCATCTCGTAGTGTAATTTACCAACCTTTTCTTAATAACGTTGGAGTTCCCCTTGATAAGCTGATTACGATATTGCTACAGAGGTGTTTTAACGGCAAAATTGGCATAGTATTTTACTGTTTTTTTTTTTAATATTGAATATAATCTCACAATCATAAATTAATAATAACTTTATTAACATGTTCACATGTATTTTAACACACAGTTAATACAACCACAAACTAGAGTAACCTTGTGTACTTGAATGTTTCTGCCACCTTTTTTTGTAAATTTTATGTGAAAAAATAAATAAATAGTATAGAATAGAATAAATTTGGTACCAATAAAATAATACAGACATACGAGTATAGTAAAAAACACAAAACAAAAAAGAAATCACAAAAGGAACACAAACAAAACAAAAATAATCACAAAATGTACTTATTTTGGTCAGTTGTTGCTTATTACATTAAGAGGTCTGTATTTCCAGGTTGCAGACTCATTATGTGTTGGAAAATATTATTGTTTCCTCTATCAGCCACGAAACATGCACGCTCTATTTGTGGTGGCATCCATTTTAGACTCATTTCGATAGATAAACACAACTTTGATGCTAGGAATTAATTCGGCCGTTTGGAATATTGCATTCATCCTTATCGTTTGCGACGATTTACAGCACACAATGGCCGGTTACAAGTAATCTGTTTTGAGTAAACTCTTAGTGTAGGTACATCAAAAAGATTCTGAAATGTACATCAAAATAACTGATTGCACACCAAAGGTTAGGTTAGCAATTCAGTATTTTTTGATGATCAATCAGTATTTTTTGATGTGTAGTAAAATACAACCCTTAACAAAATGTTGGTTAATACAATATAGAGTGAGGCACACCACAGCTAACTTTTTTGCAGAAGAGAATGCAAGACCTGCTGCCATGTGTGTAAACGTTCGTTCCAATGTCTAATCTCCCCCGGTTTCCTGTCTTCACAGAAAGGACGAGCCTGCATCTGCAACCTACAACTGTGGTACATAATTAGTGTATCTACCAACTACCAACCAAACTCTATAAAAAATCTAAAAAAATAAAATCTTTTAAAAAGTTAACCTCTTCTTTTGAACTTTTGAGCTTCAACGAGAAAGTAACAAAACAAAAACTGTGACTTTATTCTGTTATGAAATATAAAAAGTACGTTTTCTTTTTTTTAAATGGCTACTAGCGTTAGGAACCCTGAGGCTTATTGCTTAAAAGAGACAATGTCATACGGGTGTTTGACTTGAGAAGTGTACCACATTCTACGTTCTTTTCCTTCCAAAGCCAACATAGAAGCTCACTCTCTTAACACAGCAGCAAACGTATTAAACAATAGGCTCTTCGGAACAAAACGTTAGGTAAGTCTTGTTCCATCAGGCTGTCACGGCCGGACACGGCGTAATGCGCGGAACAATGTGACGCCTCGCATTGTGCCGCAACTCGCGCACAATAGAACTTCATCGCGAATAAACTATCGCCACTAAATAACTGTGGTACAGAAGGATCTTCTAGATATGTATGTTGCTAAAAATCTACTCACAGACTTGGAATATGAGGAACCAAAGTCTGCTATCAATTTCAAAAAAAAAAAATTTAAATTATAGCGGCTAAACTCATAACAAATAATATAATCTATTATTAAAAAAGTACATGGCACAACACAAACGACGGCATAAGCAGTATAAAAAGAAATTGTTGACAACAAGAATAAAAGACAACAGCTGCTGATCACAGATCACACACAACATATGTACATCATACTCTTTTTAACAGTTATTTAGGTTGCCTTACCGTTAATACTAAAATACTCGTAATGGATAGTATATTTATTTTAGAAAAATTAAGTATGATTATTAAAACGGATTACCAGGTGGTAGGTTCCTGTACTGGGCCGTCTAGGTGGGTACCACCGCAGTGCCAGATATTTTCCCGTGAAATAGAAGTGTGTCAAGCATTTCTGTGTTTCGGGGAAAGGGCACTGAAGCTAGTGAAATTACTGGGTATATGAGACCTAATAACTGTCGTCTCTTAAGGCGGGCAACGCGCCTGAGACCCCAAGGGGGTCCCGGGTGACCCCGGGTGCTTATGGGCGGCGGTGATCACTTATCATCAGGTGACCCACTTGCTCTTTTGCCCCCTATAATATAAAAAAAAAAAAAAAAAACTTACGTAACGCTCAAAATAGCGCTAAAGTATTTGACTTTACCAAATGATAAACTCAATATAAATTAGAAGGTGCATAATTATTGCTTACAAACTAAAGGGTCATGGTCAAAATGGGCGTAAGACCAACAGCTTTGAAATATATTTTATGTGAAAGCTAATGACCATATGTTAATTTTATACTATGACGGCAATCACCCAAACCACCGGGGAACAGAGATATTCAGTAATATTCAAACTTATACGCGCTACGCACTATTATGTCGCGCTTAACGGAATTATTACATTCCATCCCTTTCTAACGTCTCTCTTACTCAGGCGGCGACTAAAAAACAAGCGCGTGTAAGGGGTTTTTATTTTATAAATAATAAAATAAATAAAACTTTTAAACATTATGTATTTTAAGACACAATATGGAACATATATTTTAAAACAAAATCAGGTACACTTTTACGTATAACTTATCCGTAACTATCAAATAGGTACACAGAATCAGATCCCACTGATAGGGGGCAGAGTAAGGGTTCTTACACACGAGCGGCATGTCAGATCGCGCACATATAATACTTACATTTTGATTGATAGAGACCAAATCGGTAGAAATGCGATAGTTGAGCATTACTGTACTTGCTTAACAGGCAGAAGAACAGTAGGAAGTTGTGCTCACATAGTTTCAGTTTTGTGGTTTTTAGGGTTAGGACGGCACGAGCCTTTCGTTGCACCCGCAGAACATTTGTTAGACGTTATAATTGATGAATGAGGCGCTCTTGGCGTAGCTGTGACGACAGTGGTTCGTTAGAGATGATAACGAAAGTCAAGCTACCCACGCCGCGGTCGGTTAATGGATAGGTGACCCTTCTGACCACATTTAGTGACATTTATTTCGAGCGTCTCCGTGCTTTGGAAAGCACGTTAAGTTGTTGCTCCCGGCTAATAATGTAGATATTAGTCGTCAAGCCTAGTCAGAGGCCATTTGGCGGCTTGATAACATCTGACATTAAGGTCGGTCACTTGCCTTACGCACCCCTCCACCAACCCGCACTAGGCCAGCGTGGTGGAGAATGGCCCACACTATCTCACAATTGAGATAAGGCCTGTGTCCCAGCAGTGGGAACGTATATAGGCTGATGATGATGATGATGATGATGATAGTTGATGAGTACCATTGATATGTGAATAAAAAGTATTAATAATAGTAGTTTTACTATATGTAATATGTGTTTTATTTAACCAATCTTTGGGCTTATTTTGCAGGCAAACCCGGTCTATATTAAGGTTAAAAAGTATTTAGGGGGTATTTAGGAGTACAATGAAGTACATTACAACACATTTTATTTCTGTTGGTTTTACGCCCAGCTCCCATACAAAAATGCCCATGATCCTTTATCTAATATCCAACGTCATTCCATGATTGCACCGACTCGTTCACCTATTATAGCGTAGTCCTTCTGTATAAAGATAGTTTGTGTTATTGCGTGCCGCCAACAAAGTTGTACCTTTTAAAGGGGCGCAATTCACAACTTTTCCCGTTTTAAAGTGGACTTTGTGACAGCTGCCATAATGGAAAGAGCTTCAATTTGTGTAATTAAAAAACTTTTCCAGCATTTTTTGAATAGAAATGAAAATTTTGTTCGAATTATTTCTATTGTTGTTATAAAGTGTTATTTTCTATTATTTTCTACTGAAAGCCAAATGGCAACGGATCCTAGCCCCAAAAACATAAATCGTAAAACAGGAGTCAGGATGTTGCTTAGTTTATATGATCTTTGTAGAGAATTCATTTTGTACCACTGCGCTGCCGATCTTACAATATTTACAAAGATATAATAAATATCTCCACATGTTTACATAGATAAGCATCTATTCTGAAAAAAGAAAAAATACATACTCCCAATACTAAACTATGTATTATGGAAGTCTCTAAATATAATTTGGTTCCTTTCAGAAGGAAATCCGTGGAACTCTGATTTGTGGAGGAAAATCACGATGGAAAGTCTACTGGGGATTTTATGTTAAAGATAGGGTAAGGAAAGGTATATTGGTGATAAAAATGAATAAAACTAGTTTTTTAGGGATTTTAGTATGAAACAAGAAGTCACTTTTATTTTGTTACATTGTTTATTGTTTGAAATAAGCATTGCCTACAGTTTACTTATGAATAATCTAATACTTTCGAGATTTTTTGAAAATTTAATTCTTAAGAAATCGAAGGTATGTTGGTGACACGGTTAGGTAGATTGGTGATACTAGGTAGGTAATTTGGTGAATGTAGTCTTAATCACATAGTTTGTACTTAAATTATGAAAAATGTTTGACCAAGGGGTATACAAAAAACATACGATTGCTCAAGTAAGATTCCGATTATTTATTTTATAATTAGAAAAAAAGATTGAGCTAAAGATGATGGCAAGTTCTCTCGACCAGCCGCTTCAGCAAGGTCATAGACATAATTTTTTAATTTGATAAACAGTCAGTCCTAAGCCTAATTCTTGCATTTCTATTGTACAGTTATAAAGCCTTAACTCTAAATCGCAAGTCGCATAGGGCCTTCCCATTTTTCTCACAGAATCCTCTTCATTGCCATGGTAACGTTTTAGGGTTCTGCAAGGGACGTCTGCTACCTTGGCAGCTTGATATAATATGCTACCTTCATTTCTGACTAGACTGACAGCTTTTTGAAGTTGTTGCTGGTTATTTTTCCTATATTTTTCCATTTCCAATCTAGAAGAAGGAAAATAGGTTGGTAATTTGGTGATATAAAAAAGTCTATAGAGGTAATTTGGCGATAAAAAAAAATGACCTTAAATTCAAAATAAAAGACATCTTTCGGATACCTTAAAATAATAACTAGCGAAGTGTAGACTTGATTTCTCTAGTTTATTTTAAATGCAAGCACAAAATAGATCTAAAGTTAACCCCTCACAATCACACTGAAAATATTGTCAAAAACACTAAGAAACAACGGTCACAAAATAAGGAATAAAAACTTACTTTGAGAGAGTCACGACTTCACTACAGCTATATTTTAATAATCATTGGTTCATTTAACAATTTCAGTAATTATTACACTGAAACACTAATTAAATAAATAATTATTAACCAAAGTACGAAGACGCAGCCGACATTCAATAAACAATGGCGCCGCAGGTGCGAACTTGAAAAAAAAGTTTGTTTACTAAACACAGGAACGTTGAAACGTAACGCGTGATATATGTCTATCTTCCTAATACTCGTAGGAAATCGCTAGCGCTGTCTCATGAAAAAGCTCGCATAGGTAACTTTGTGGTGAACGGTTTAAAAAATATCACCAAATTACTTATATCACCAATATATCTCCCTTTACCCTATACCTATTCGATTCATGTACAGATTCTGAACCACAATCTTTTGTGCATTGAAAAACTTATTTATTTCTTTGTATTTTACTTTTTTTGTTCATGTGTTCATACATAACGTGTTACCTTTTTTTTCCTTCCGGAGGAGAATGCGTTTATGCACCTTAACCGCATGCTAGCGAGACCTGTGGCCGTGTGTGGGACTCGGGACCCAAGCGTCCCACTACCCACTAAACTCCCCCGGTTCCCCTTCCACCCGAAGAGGACGAGCCGGTGCCCGCTCTGTTGCAATTGACCGGACCACATAGATGAGCCGACTCATCGGCGCGGCAGACGACCCGTCGATACATCGACCTACATTCCGCGGTGCCAGTCCTCGCCAAATTGCTTTTCGGTCGGAAACGTCACATCAACTGAATTTTACAAAAGTGCACTAGCAATTATTTTATATATCAAGGGAATTGTTTGCAGTCTTTTTATACAGTGTAATTATTACAGTAAAGTGATATTCATATTAGCGTAGGTTGCGCGTATGTGCCAAGGTGGTTTTTAATGTAATGGCGTAAATCAAAATATATAAATATTATTTGCCTAAACTGAATACTGAAAGCCCTGACTGAATTTATGGTTGATAATATGATTTAGCTGATATGTCGATACAATACATTATTTCCTTTACAAACACCGATACCAGTGACCAAACACGCTATACATTTACTATGTTTACCCAGCTAAAGCCTGAACTTATGACGAACATTCATGAAATAAAGTCTCATTTTGCGGCAGCAAACAGTGGCCCAATTTCCTTTCTTAATTGTAGTTATGCATTGAGGCTGTCAGCAGTAATACCTGGTAATCGAATTTCCAGATGGCATGCAATTTGCGCAGTATCATTCCGGGCACTCGTTAGATTTCGACGCCGCGACGGTTCGATAAACATCGAATTGTGTCAGCGTGGCAGCTGCAGGCATCGCGCATTACAGATGCAAAACTGCACACGTGCCTGCGAAACAGCTCTGTTTGCATATAAAGGATCGTATATGCTTTTGTATGGGCTGCGTTCTGAATTTGGATTGGAGCTGAATTCTGTTCTATTAGCAGCAAATGCATCGATGTATCAGAATTGTATCTATTTTTATGTAGTATATTATCTTATTATTGTACACGTATATAAATATTCAAAAACTTCAAAAGTTAATCGCTAAGTAATTAAATAAAAAAAATACTTGTGTTGGGTATTACTGAAATTTAAATTAATCAATTGATCTCTTTGATGTCACGAGTAGAACAGCTATAAAAATATCCATGTATTTTTATATGTAGCATTTTTAGTATAAGTAGCAAAAATCTATATGTACAGAATATCAAAGGAGCCTAGGGGGTCAACTCAAGTATTCGATAACCTAGATTAATTCCCGATCTCCAACAAAACGTTTCCATGTTATGAAGAAAAACGAGCAGTCACCGCTACCACAAAAACACACATTCAACATCCTCTGTACGCCTATTAATGCTAATCCTATGTACCTAAGTTAATTTCAAATTCTGTGTCATCCATTGCATGAAAGAGATTTCCACAAAAAGCAAGAGTAAAGAGTACCTACTGAGCCAGCTAATTTGCGGCGGCTTACAAACTTCCCTTTCAGTCGGGGAATGGCACAAAAAGCTTAAAAATCAACCAGGCAAGACTCAATCCGCGCCGAGGTGTTACCGAACAGCGCGCTCATTCCCCACAATTGAAATGGTAATGCGACCCCAAACACATCGTGTTAACTTACAGTAAGGGATCTCTGATTGAATTTTGAGATCGTTCACTTGGTAAGTTTCATTTTTCAATATTACGAAATTCCATTTATAAATTACGGATGCTGACAATTTCATCTTTTATTAAAAATTCAAATCCATTTTTAGTGCTATAGCTCTTGCACGTTTATTCGGGGGGGGGGGGGGGTCGATTTCATTTAAATTAAATCTATATCCTAAATAAATTAAAGTGACTATTTTTTTATCTGGAAAAGCAGAAGACCCTCCTTCATTCAGACTATGCTCAGGGACCATATTTTAATTAACCATCTTGGTATATTGTATGTGCTAACCACAATGGAGAATGTTAGCTAGTTTCGATTTTTAACTTTTCTTATAGTCCATATGAAATAAAAAAAAGTGTGTATAAAAATTATTTCGATATGTCACTTAGTTCCCGAGATATTGAATTTTAAACGGCGCGAGTGTTGGCCGGCCGGAGCTCGTTGCGGTGACGTCACTTTACACCCTACCCTCTTACGCAGTACGTTGCGCGCTCCGGTACGGTTATTTCGTAGTGAACCGTACCGGAGCGCGCAACGTACTATGACCTGTGACGTCATCGTACTGCAGCGCCAGCATGGCCGACGCGCGGCGAACGGGATTTTTAAATGTCTATAAAATCTAAACTAATTGATATTTTGGCATGGAACAAAAAATAATGTGTTTATATTCACATAGGCTTTACTGTGACAAAGTTACAAGCTGTTTCGCATACCTAGTAACATTCTCCATTGTTTGCTTGAGCAATGCAAGAATGTTATCCAGTGTCAATTAAAATTATTTTATGGTCAGCGGGTACTTAATGTTTGCTGTCTAAGCTATAGTTCGCCACGTTACTGACAACACAGTAGCAATTTGCCAGGAATACACGACCGATTCATTACCATTGACCTCTCTGCACTGTGTCCCAACAGTACTAATTGCCATGCAAATGTTCCTGGTTTGTAGGTAGATCTACTTCTGCACCATAGTCTACCTCGTAAAGAGACGTGATCACGAAGACGAGGCGTCTTCAGCTCGTTATCACTATTAGATGAACTTGGTGCACAAGTTTACAACTCTTGTGGAGTTGGCGCTTGCTTGCTGTTAAATTAATGGTGGATGATACGAACTTGATACAGTGCATTCCTAGGGAATAAGAGTTTGGAATGGCTTAGCTGATTCATCTGGTCACATACCTTTATGATATGATATTCGTATAACTAACTTACCTCATCAATTTTTTGTATATTACTATGAATTACCATATCGCATTGTCCTAGTTTTTGCCAGAGTTAACCAGGGTCTCAAGACAGAGGATCAAGGAGAGGACAATCTAGTACAAAAAATTCACAGATCTCGTGCCTTTCACGACCTTCTGGTACATTGGAAATGCACTTAGATAGAATAGAATAGAATTTTATAGAATAGAATAGAATAGAATAGAATAGAATAGAGTAGAGTAGAGTAGAGTAGAGTAGAGTAGAGTAGAGTAGAGTAGAGTAGAGTAGAGTAGAGTAGAGTAGAGTAGAGTAGAGTAGAGTAGAGTAGAGTAGAGTAGAGTAGAGTAGAGTAGAGTAGAGTAGAGTAGAGTAGAGTAGAGTAGAGTAGAGAAGAGTAGAGTAGAGTAGAGTAGAGTAGAGTAGAGTAGAGTAGAGTAGAGTAGAGTAGAGTAGAGTAGAGTAGAATAGAATAGAATAGAATAGAATAGAATAGAATAGAATAGAATAGAATAGAATAGAATAGAATAGAATAGAATAGAATAGAATAGAATAGAATAGAATAGAATAGAATAGAATAGAATAGAATAGAATAGAATAGAATAGAATAGAATAGAATAGAATAGAATAGAATAGAATAGAATAGAATAGAATAGAATAGAATAGAATAGAATAGAATAGAATAGAATAGAATAGAATAGAATAGAATAGAATAGAATAGAATAGAATAGAATAGAATAGAATAGAATAGAATAGAATAGAATAGAATAGAATAGAATAGAATAGAATAGAATAGAATAGAATAGAATAGAATAGAATAGAATAGAATAGAATAGAATAGAATAACATTTATTGACCATAATATAGACACAGTAATTAACAGACATTATAAACACATAGATAGGGCAAACTATAATGAAAACAACTCTTTGCGCAAGAGATACACAAGGGTTAGTAGCAGGTACCGTCGAGTAACGTTATTTTTTATAAGCGACGCCCTTTAACAATGCTAAGTTTTTTTCGCCTTTTGCACACACGCTTTCGTCCGCCAGATGTGGAATTATCAGCATTACCCAAGCCACGCTCGGCTGCCCAAATTCAAACCCATTTTATAATGTAATTTTAAAGATTTTGTTAAGCAAGTCTAAGCAATTTGTTATGACGATGAAAATTTCCCTGAAGTACAAATTTTAAACATAGTATGTTTGAATACAAGGTCGTCTCGATGTGTTTTATGCCGATACTGCCATTAACGATGCGATCGCAGGTGTCCGAGTTCTGCGTGACCAACCTGCGGTAGCCGTATTCTCCATCTTGTGCAATTTCTGCAACCTACTCGTGCGCTGATGAATATTAGCGCAACCGGTGATCATAATATTATCCTCCGCCAAGACGTAGCCAGGCAAACGTCGTCCCTTACACACATTTTACTAGCACATGTGCTTCATTTGGTGACCTACTATTGAGTTATTTTCACAACGTTACGTTATTGTTGATCACAACTGAAAAAATATAACGAATATTTTATTAATAATATTAACTTCATTTTGCCTTATTCCTATTAAAAAAATCAAACTTATACACATAATAGTCATTAATATTAATCTTCCAACCGTTATCAACACTTTACGTGACTTATCAGTCCACGCGCCGGACAACTCCGATAGAAAGGGCGCTACTACCACCTAAGCGGTTATAGATAGCGAGGTCTCGTTTTTTGTAAACTGTAGCCCAACTAATTATCCCGATACCTTTTTTTTATTTTGTCTCTATCTTTTTTCGTTTTTGAGAAATCGTTGATTCAAGTTGAGAAAACCTTAAAAAATCACAACATTTTTCGACATTTTTGCACTTTTTCGAAAAAGTTTTTGAATTTTTCAAAAAAAAAATTCACCATCTTATAGACCTTGTCAAGACGCGTCTTTTGACACCTTGTTTACCCACGTAACCCCAGAATTGACGACACCAGAGCGATGTCGCACTTTCGCTGAAATTGGCCCCCTACCAACGCGATCGAAAAAACATTTCCAATGTTAAAATAGGCGATCTATGTTCTCTATATAACGAGCTTGAGAATACTACTAACATTTAATCAATCAGCCACATTTCGTAAATGGCTTTAAAATTTGTTTTTCTATCGGGAATAACTTAAGGAACTCGATATTTTCTCTTTTCAATTGCCCAATTTGTGTAACAATTTATCAATACAATTTCCATTTGGATACTATACTAGTATCATACAGTTTTCTGAGGTAAAGACGAAACAAAAAAATTAAACAATAGATTGATTTCCAGCCGAACAATCTTCAAAAGTGGCACCTGATCACAAGTATGACGTATGTGATAAAATATTAGTTAGTTAACCAGAAAGGCAAGAATTGAAAACAGATAAGATCTGCGTATTCTTGCATGTATTTTCATGATAATTATTTTACGCAATAACTATACCTACGTCGTCGCATACGCCTAGAAAGTCTCTCCTAAAGCTAAAGGGAGAAGGGTAAAGCGAATATCCATGTTTATAGACGAGCGTGCATTTATTCAAGTCTACGGAGCTCCGAAGGCGCGGAATACTCCGGGGAGCGATTCCAGAGGACTAACTTGCAGGAGGCTTTATGACCTAGACGTGTCTCAGGTTGGATAGTCTGGTGCGCGCGGTACACATTGTAGCGTTAACCGATTTTGTCGTTCAAAATTGCGATTTATAAAGCGAGGGTCGCAGCGTGTCTGACAATTTTAACATTATCTTGATTCCTTTTATGTGACTATATAATTTTCTATTATATTACGCTTATAATAATATTACAGTTTAAAAACCTTACAGTTCTTTTCATCGTTAGGTCGTTCACGAACTTTTAAATACCGAACAAAACAACAAATCTTTCAGATAACAAATAAGTAGAATGAATAATAAAATTAATAAAAAATAAATTAGTTTTTATGCATACGATGTTCCTTGAAAATATTGGTACAGATATTAAAACAAAGTTTTTTTTTTATATTAACAAGTTTTTTAGATTCTAAAAATAGTGGCATTAATTAATAAAACATTTTAAATACAATTCCTAACAACCAAATTTATATAATAATCTGATCACAATAATAATTTTAAAACAATTTTCAGGAATATAAAGTAACTATAATTTATTTATAAATATAAAAAGTTTAACAACATTCGTTGCACTGTATTGTGTCCTCAGCCGAAAAATCCACTAATTTTGTATATGTGACTCATTCTGTATTCAGACGAGTGCGGTGAAATGAGAAACAGACAAATGCATTACAAATTGTAAAGGTCCATTGAACATCTTCAATTGTTATATTCTTGTTCGTTACTGTTGCTGTCCTTCGAGTGAACAAACGAAATGGTGCATAGACATCAAACGAAGAATAGGATTTCTAAGCCCACTTTAAGTAAAAAATTGCGAAGAATTGCAAGCCCTAAGTGGCAGTGAGCAGGGCACATTGCAAGAAGGACTGACGGCCATTGAGGCGGAAAGGTCCTCAAGGTGTGGCCATGTACTGGGAAATGCAGCCGTGGCAGGCCTCCCACAAGGTGGACCGATGATCTTATAAAGTTCGCCGGAATCTACTGGATGCGAGTGGCACAGGACCGATCGGTTTGGAGATCCTTGGAGGAGGCCTATGTCCAGCAGTGGACGTCTTTCGGCTGAAATGATGATGATGACGAGGGTACTCACGGATGGATGTATAAATCATCACGAGGTGAGTACCGGTTCGCCCCAATCAAATGAGAAGGTGACCCACACAAGACCGAAGGTCGAGTAATTCTTCGTTTATGTTGCTTCAATTCATAAGAAATACTCCGGATAAAAAAGGGCTGTGGAACTCACTCTAAAAAAGTTACTTCACGTAAATCCGCGGTGCAACTCTGACGCCTGTTATAAAGCTGGGCTTCCGCCTAGCCCTATTCGAATAAGCTATGACAATTTAAAAACCCTTTAAAGACATAAATACGTACTATTATGTTACTATACTGTATCACAAAGAGCTTGACGATCCTGCAGGACTGCGATAAAGGCTTTCAATAAGAAACGCAATATAATTCGTTGTTTATAAAAAAATCAAATCATGACAGTACAAAAATAAAAAAAAAGTCCAATATACAATAAACTCCTATAATGGTACGCCCACAGACCAGGTCCAATACATCTCTGTGGGTACGCCTATAATGGGTACCTATATGTATAAGATCTTATTTTTAAAACGATAGTGTTAATGTATTTATATGTATACTGTTGGTGTACCTTTTTAAATAAATAAATAAATAAACTCCGCATCCCCTAGCATTTTTCCGAAGGTACTTAGTCTCAAGGAGTTACAAATTTTCATATTTGCCTACTACTCGTATTCCGCACCGCACTTTTTGTGTTTATGATTAAAGCCGAAATATAATCGTTTGTTTTTCCAAAGCATGAATATTATAATGGAAATGTACGAGGGGTCTTTGAGCTTTACGATGACCAAGGCAAAACTGCGCTTTTCGGGGAACTTATGAATATATTATGTGAAATATGGGCCGCTAGGGTGGACAAATTACTTTTCCATATGTGTATTTTACGTACCCATGTGGTGGTGTAAATATTGGCGGCGTTTCGTGGGTAAGCATGAATGTGGATAAAGATGAACATAACATTTTTTCGATCTGTTTGCTAACAACAATGTTATCTGTCTGCTGTAAACAGTTTAATGGCATTTGCCTAAACAATCATGTATTTTAACGTCAGTAAAATCGAATTCTTATTTAGACGAAACATTTAATTATTTTGATTTAGTCTTTACTATAAACCGTCTGTGTTCAGGCATTACGAGAGAACTTTAATTCCTTTGGTAACCAAACATAATGTCCCACTAGACGATTTCTCGGATATGGCGGCCAATTTTTTTCTATCACAGGTGCACTCTCTATTTCCTAACTCTCAACGCATGGTGGGACAAAATCCAACCTAATATATTGTTGTAAGTTATAATTAAGTTTATAAAGTTTTAACAAACAAGTCAAAATATTGTTTATTATAAGCCGAAAATGTCTCTCTGTTCGGAAGTTGGCGCGAAAATCCGCTAACAGGCAGAAACAACTCTGTTCAGGGATTAGTGTCTCGTCTTACTCTTCCGCTTTCCTTGTTTGGACACGCCGAAATAAATATTATCAAATATAATTTCCTGAATATCTATTTGGATGTTCAGCAAATTATATTTCATATTTTGTATATTTGTATTCTCTCTGAAGATAACTTGTGTAAATTACACCTTTTTATTTTTTTAAATTACTTTTATCAAAAATAGCAGCGTGGCAGCCTCGGGGTCCGTGACGTAGCGGATAAGCTTCAGGATAGTCGCCTCCGATGGTATGATCACATACGCCGCAGGCCGTCTGACTACGTCGGGAACAGATGCCTCGAATTAACTGTCCCTAGATCACGCGGTAGGCCCAAGAAGCGCTGGCTGGATGTCGTGAAGGCCGACATGGCAGAGAACGATCTCACTCCTGAGGATGCAGAAGACCGGGCAAAGTAGAGAAAGTTAAGCAGGAAAGCGGACCCCGGCACTAGGCTGGGAAAACGCTAGGACGAAGAAGACTTTTATCAAAAAAAGCGTCATGTTGCAGTCAACATAGTCAAGAACATTATTCAATATTCAGTATATTGGATAATCATCATTTTCCTGCCCTTATCCCACGCTAAGTAGGGTCGGCGCAACATGTTTTCCCCTTCCACATAATCCTATCAGCCGTCAGTTCTACACTCACATCCTTCATTTCCATATCATGCTTCACGCAATCCATCCATCTCTTTTTCGGCCTTCCTCTGCTTACACATCCGTCCACATTCATATTCATCACCCTTTTGGTCACGTGTGTGTCTTCCCTCCTCATTATATGTCCATACCATGCTAATCTTGCACTCCTTACCTTATCCACTACCGGTGCCACTTTCAAACTTCCTCTTATATACTCATTCCTAATCTTATCTAACCTGGTCACACCACACATCCATCTTAACATACGCATTTCACTTGCATGCACCTTTCTTTCATCCGTCTTTTTCATTGCCCAGCATTCTGATCCATACATTGCGACAGGTCTGATGACCGTTTTGTAAATCTTCCCCTTAAGCTTGAGGGGCATCCGTGGGTCACATGTTGTTCCCGAGACCTGTCGCCACTTCATCCACGCAGCATTCAATCTATTCTGCACGTCTCGTTCTATGTTACCGTCGTTTTGGATGAGCGACCCTAGGTACTTGAAATCGGAGCAAACTGGAAGGGTTACACCATCTAAGGCAATTCGGGAAAAGTTAGAGGCGCCTGCGAAGCCACAAAACAAATGCTCCGTTTTAGTGCGGCTTATTTTAAGGCCAGCACTCTCTAACTTTTGTTGCCATTTTTCCAGTCTGCTCTGAACCTCAGCTGCATCTTCTCCGATGAGAACAATGTCATCGGCAAATAGCATGCACCAAGGTGACTCCTCCTGTATGTCTGATGTCAAGGCATCCATTACCAGGAGGAACAAATATGGGCTTAAAGCCGACCCCTGGTGCAAGCCTACTGCCACACTGAACTCATCAGTGACTCCGGCAACAGATCGAACGTTTGTACGTGCTCCTGCATACATCGCCTGCACAAGCCTTACATACTTCTCAGGTATTCCTTTCTTTCTTAAAGACCACCACAGAACTTTTCGGGGAACTCGGTCGTACGCCTTTTCTAGGTCGATAAAAACCATGTGAAGGTTTTTATGCGCACGACGAAATTTTTCGCCCAGCTGTCGTATGGCAAAAATGGCATCCATTGTTCCCCGTCCTGGCATGAAACCGAATTGATTCTGGGTGATCTCACTCTCTCCTCTTATTCTTCTATCTATAACTTTCTCCCAAACTTTCATACTGTGTGACATAAGCTTTATTCCTCGATAGTTGCTACAATCTTGTACATCACCCTTATTTTTAAAGATAGGCACCAGTGAACTGCTGCACCACTCCGTTGGGATCGCCTCCTCAAGTAACAACTTATTGAAAAACAAAGCTAGCCACTTACATCCATCCGCTTTCAAAACCTTCCATGCTTCCGCTGGTATTCCATCTGGTCCAACTGCTTTACCATTTTTCATACCTTTCAATACCACTCTTACCTCTTCTGTGCTTACTTCATTCACTAAACCTAAATTTAATGGTGTACAGTCAAGCTCACCACTCCAGTTATTCTCCTCATTCATTAACCTTTCGAAATATCCCTTCCATCGACTTTTTATAACTTCATCATCCGTAAGAACCCTTCCATTCTCGTCTTTTATGCATTTAATGTAAGCTATGTCCTTTGCATCCTTTTCTCGGGCTTTTGCTAATCGGTAAAGGCCTTTCTGACCTTGTGGGCTGTCAAGGGATTTGTACAATTCATCCTGGACTTTACCTTTAGCAATAGCAACAGTTCGCTTAGCATTCTTTTTCATATCGTCATATATTCTTCGTCTTTGTTCTTTCACGCTAGGGTCCACATCAGTACAATTTTTCCAACTCTTAAATGCATTCTTCTTTTCTTTTAATATCTTTTGTACATCTTCATTCCACCACCATGTATCTTTATCGATGTTTCCCTTCCCTTTTGTTTCTCCACAAACATCCTTCGCCACACTCCTCATGCACGCAGCCATTTCATTCCAACACTCATTCACCGATTGGGTTGTAATTTTATCGTCCATTTCAATCATTTTATCTATTACTCTTTTTCGAAATTCTCTCGCGCAGTCTTCCTTTTCTAGCATGTGCCATCTTATTTTAGGTGGGGGCTTAGATTTATAGGTCGGTTGGGTCTTAATATTTACTGTCAGTAAAAGGAGTCGGTGTTGAGTAACTACTGGTTCGCCAGGTATAATTTTACAGTCCTTTACTGAATGGAAATTCGTCCTTCTAATGAGAAAATAATCTATCTGTGTGTTATGGTTGCCGCTTTTGTATGTAATGAGGTGTTGGTCTCGCTTTTTAAAAAACGTATTTACAATGGCTAAATCAAAAGCGGCAGCAGCCTGCAGCAATGTTTCACCGTCATAGTTGCGGTTACCATACCCCCATCCGCCATGCACTCTCTCATACCCTCCTTTCACTCTTCCTACATGGCCATTGAAATCCCCGCCGATAAAAATTTCTTCACTAAGTGAAATTCCCATCACTACCTCATCAAATTTTTCCCAAAACTTCTCTTTTACTACATCATCACATCCACTCTGCGGTGCGTATACACTCATTACGTGCATAACCACTCCGTTGAACATAACTGTTATTACTATTATTCGATCATTCACTCTCTTAACATCCGTCACACACTTTTTCAATTCCTTATCCAATACTATACCTACCCCATTTCTTTTACCATCACTCCCACTGTAGAAAAGTTTATAACCCGCCCCAATTTCCCTAGCTTTTGTTCCCTTCCACTTTGTCTCTTGCAAACAGGCAACATTTATTCGTCTTCTTTCTAGTACATCCGCTAACTCTCTTCCTCTTCCAGTCATTGTCCCTATATTCCAGCTTGCCATCCTCATTCTTACTTCCCGGGCTCGCTTCTTACGTTGCCCCCACCCGGGCTGAGACAACAACCCTTGTCCACTTCCCACAGGGGCCGGGTGCTGCCCTTGCGCGTCGCCTGTGGGGTACGCCCTAACCCTATCACACAACATAACATCGTTCACCATTATCATGTTGCAGTTCGTTTTGGCAAAAATTTTACAGTCGGCCGCCTGCCTGACACTAACCCTCCTTGGGAATGCTTTTGTCGATGGATAACCCACCATCGTAAGGGAGATCCAAGATTGCTGCTGGTTTTGCAATGGATCTGGAAAAATTTCCCTTAGTCGCCTCTTACGACACCCATGGGAAGTGATGGGTTAGCCCTATTCTCTACCGGGGGCTACACGGCGTAATTTCAGTATATTGGATAATGTTAACTAAAATTGTGATGAAATACCTAAGTACTTATCCCAAATAGTAATAGGCGAGCGACGACCACTCTCCGCTCGGGTTGATTTCACCGCAGACATTCCGCTTCCCTTTGTTTGACACATGCTTTGCGGCCGGCGAATTAGGAATACGCTGGTAACATGGAATTGCATGTTTCAAACATTATATTAATAATACTGGCCATTGCAGTGGAGTTGTTGCATGTAGCGAAAGTAATACTAACTATTTCGTTTTGCGTTACTATTTAGTAATCTGTCGTTTTAGAGGTTCCTCTTAATATTATTAGCTAACCCAAAATTATATCGAATGTATTATTTCTCCGGGATAAAAAGTAGCCTATTATATAAGAGTTATCCAGCTTTGCAACTTTCCTCATATTATGTCAAAAATCACGTCCATCTGCCCGGGAAAAACTTGTATATCCTTTCCTAATGTATGCTTTCTACGAGTATCTGTACTAAATTTCATTAAAATCTTAACAATGGTTAAAGCGTGAAACAGATGACAGACAGAGTGACATGCAGGCAGACCAACAGGGAATTAGCATTTATGAATTATGAATTTTAATCAAAAATGTTTAATATTGATTTATCGATCAAAACGTTGACATACGAGTATTTGTAACTTTTCAAGGAAATAAATAAACCATGAACAATTTCTCCTTGCCAGAGGCAAAACTATATCAAAGGAATTGAGGTGCTGGAAATAAGCCTATTTCGGTGTTGAACAAATAATATGGAATACGGTCTAATAATCTTTGGATTGGATTTATGTGTTCTATCAACCTGAAGGAGCTTTGGAGAAAATAGACATGCCAATGCTTTATACGTTGTACAATTTAGTCCCTTTCTTGGGAAAATTGTTTCCTATGTTACCACCAGTTCGAAAAAAAAAATTATAAACATGCATGGCCACCTAGACTCCAATTGACTGACGATTTTAGTTACACATTGTAGGTTACACTTCTACGCCATGGCTGTACTCAGGGTCCGTCCTGATTTTGACTCCCGTGCCGTGTAGAATATTTATATACTCTGATATTTAATGATAAACGCTGACAATGTTCGAATACACTGCTAGCGTGCCATGAGACTACTTTTCCCATACCCCAAGGTATACCGCTTATTACTTATAACACATTGAGCAATGCTTCTTAGAAAAGTATTCCTAAGGCCGCTTATTATCAGGCAGGCTGAGAACCTAAGTGAGAATAAGAAAAACATATAAGAGACTCAGTATTTCACAGACATTATAAAACGATAATATAAAATACAACGACATACAGTTATGAAAAGGCTAATAATTAATTAAAATACATACCTATGATTGTTTATGCGAGATAACTGTCACTAATAAATTTCAATGATGATGGCTTTTACCATGTTGTACTTAGGGTGGCAATACCTAATACTATAAGTATTAATACTATTAGAGTGATAAATCGAGGCCGGTTTCCAACGCCGACGTTATGGCATACAAACAAGTCGGCAGGATGCGGTGCCGCCGGTCAGCTTATTGAAAAGCGGCATCGACTTAGGCCGGCATTCTCACGTCGAAGTAACTTCTTCGACGAGCTAGCGTACTTGCGCGATCTAGTCCTCAGTCATGCATCTAAGAATGCAGGCTGGTGCAAAGTTCGGTTAAGTTTGATCTAATATTAGTGAAGTATCAGCTTATCTAATATCCCACAAGAGGGCAATGGCCTCCATTAGAAAAATAAAGCATAATCACAAAGATGATGAATTATGTGTGTTGGGAGTCGATACGAGCTGTGCTAATATTTTTCCGACCCCAAATACATACTTGGTTCCAAGTAAACCACAAAATCTTCAAGACTAATAATTAGATAGCTTACCAAATAAACAATGTTTGTCTGAATAGTATAACTAAATGAGCAAAACGTAGCGGCTCGCAAACAGTGCAGGATGCGGCGCCGGTCAGGCTTATCGGCTTATGCGTCCGTGACTTGCGACTATTTCCACGACCAACTGCTGTTAGAGAGCTTAATGTGAATAGATCTGTTTGTAAATTCTTGAACAATTCATCCAAATCAGAACCATACGAGTATGTCAAGTTTGATTTTTAGATTGGATATGCTGCCATTACAAATCAAAACTTTACAGAGGGCCATTGCATTAATGGGATACCTAAAGATTAAGAACGAGAGTTGAGATGAACAAGACTCTGACAAGCTGCTATTTGCGAGACATACATAATAATAAATATTAATAATAAACGGTTTATTCCCGATTCGGCACCTTCCCGTACGGTTATAAACATGCGTGAGTTCAAATTTAAATATCGACGCGCACTAGCGGATTTTTCAACGCTCGGCAGTGACGGAAAACATCATAATGAAACCTACACGGTCAAATTGCTGAAAGGTAGTCATGGTTGGTCTAGTTTACCTTTTAGGGGTTTCGGAGTTCAAATGACAGACGTAAAAAACTGAACTTGCAAAATCCTGGAGCATGGAGCAAGCGTACCCATGACAAAACGCTTGGAGAAAGATGATTTATCAAAATTAGTTCTGGGGTAGTTATGAATGTGCAAGACAAGTGTAGTGCTGGGCGAACTGGAGCGTCGGTAAACTATGACGTGCCGGCCCGCTGCTCCAAGACAGATGACTAGACTGTGACTTCACACATATGTGACAACCGTTGCGTGAGCTCGGATAACGGAAGCGGGAAAATTCACACTAAATAAATAGGAAGTAAACAGATAATAAAAGATTGTTGTAGATGTTTACTGTCCACCTCGATAGAAAATAAATAATTATGGATAATATAAATAAACTTAATACCATAGCACGTGAACTAAAATTGTGTCATAAATAGTTGAAATGACAAAAATGCTGCAGATTCATATTTTAAAGACAGTTATAAAGGTCTCAGGAAGATCCATAACTAATTAAATATTTAATAAATAATACTTGCACTTAATACTGCCATTTAGATACTGCAAAGTACATTTTTTTAATTGTACATCGCACGTGATCTTTCCAGTGCTCCATTGGTTTGGGGATGATATGCTGTATTTAAAGTTAGGCTTACCGAATTTAATTATTTGTTTCTTCATGTATTCTGGGCCTTGATCGGAATGGAACTTTTTAGATACGCCGTAATGTTGGCAGAAATGTAAAAGTTGTTTAGCTTGTATATCACACTCAGGAGCTATTTCATGATAGAAATACAACATATTCAGATCTATCAATTGATTATATACTTAATTAAATTAAATACACGACCGACGACCGACTTCTCCGATGCCAAACACCTAATGTTACCAGTAGTGTCTAATACAGCCCCTCTTGAATCCGGAATAAGGGGACTTCTACTGTCAGCAAATAATTAGCATTTTACTCTGAGCGTGAAGCCGAGCGCGCCCGATACACTTTACTGAACACTTGAGAAAAAGGATTTTAATGAGAATTAAATGTTCTAGTGTGAATGGGTGCTTACTGATTTTATCCTTAGAAAAGATTTTGGGTTGTTTGTTTGTTTCTGTTTCAGGTTACTTATGTCATGCCATTTAAAAATCTTTGTAACTCCTCATTTGAAGCATAATGTAATTAAATAGCTGAATGTAGAATTAGAAAAATGATTTCTTATATAAAATATATTTTTTATAAGTGCTATGATTGATAAGAAAAGTTTAAGTACCGTGATTATAAATGGCATCTTGGGTTCAAAAAAATATTTGGGGTTTTTCAAGTTATCATCTTTCCTTGCACTGTAATATAAATACTTACTCTTTATTTAGGTAGGTACGTCTGTCGTGAAAAGAAGTCATTCGGATTTGAATTGTTGAAAATAAAATCAAATAGGTATGCTATTTTGGTCACATATTAGATATTTTGCGAGCTGCTATTTCATGGTAACAAGCGCGATTGTTATGCGGTTTTGGAGTTTATGTCGTATCCTGATGTATTTACAGTTCATTATGCCAACACGGTAAAGTTGCCAAAGTGAATTTCAAACTCTAAGTAAATCTGTGTTTGAAATTCTATTGTGCTATAGAGCATGCAACACGTATTCTCGGCATTAGTTACTTAATAAGTTATTGTTGAAACTATACGTTAATTTGACGTCTGTGTATTTTGAAACTATATTAAAATATTTAGGGTAGGAAATACTGTTCAACTAAAGAAAGTCGCAACGTTTGTACAGTGCGTAACGTGCGTTAAGACGTCATTGCATTTGTGTTCACTGCTGAATTTTTAACCTAAATCAGGCATTCTACTAACATGTGAAGGGTGCCTTTGGTGGAATAAAGGCAATATAGGCAATAGCACTGGTATCAATTGATTGACTATCATTTGACTGGCCCGATGGCGCATTTGGTAGTGACCGTGCCATATGCTCCAGGGGTCGTGGGTTCGAATCCCACCCAGGACAAACATTTATGTGATGAACATTGGTGTTTGTTCTGTGTCTGAATGTTTATTTGTATTTAAGTAAGTACCTATTTGTAGTACCCTCGTTGTGTCTGACACCCATAACACAAGTGCTTACGCTACTTACTTAGGGGTCAGATCGATTTACGTCATGTCAATATTTATTTATTTATCATTTATCAATTAATAGCCTGCAAATTTTGCAATTTACAAAAGCTACTTACCACAAAATTGAAATCAAGGGTACTGAACAAGGGAGAAACACATTTGACTGTAATTAAGGCAATATCCTAACTAATACAAACACATGGGCTGATACGAATAACCATTTTTGACTCCCTTATATATTTTTTTTGCAATAACTGCTTTATTCGGTGTGGTAGTTTGTTAATTATAAGACAATAGTACAACAATAGAAGGGGTTGTTAATTATTGCATCCTGTATTTACACAGCGATAGAAACAGGCCAACGATCAAGTGACCGCAACCGCAGGTGCGGTTGCATTGCCTTGTCGCAACGCCTGTACAGTGCAGTAAACACAATGCTAAACGTGCGTGAAGACGTCTGTACATTTGTGTTCACTGATGGACTTGCAATCTAAATTGGGCCCACTAGTCGAGTGCGAACGTCGCCTTGTGTTGGATACGGTCCGAAGCATCTTACTGTCTATTGATGGCAGGTATTCTGCAGGGTACAAGAACCTTATATTGACAAGATAGGAGTTTTCCCAATAATTATTTTAAAATTGCATCAATAAAAAATATAGAACGGGCAAAAATAGTTATTTATGTGGCTGTTGCATAATGAGGGTCATTAAAATACGAATGTGGTTCTATGAAACGAACGAAGTGAGTTTAATAAAAGGATCACATGAGTATTTTAATGCCTAATTATGTACAGTCACATACATAACTTTATCTTCATTCATACGATAATTGTCTATTTTATAGTCAGGATCGATGAGCAAAGTTAGTACTTAGTACAAAATCATGTCATAATTTGTAGGTCAATTTGAATAAAATACATTTTAAGAAGACGTTCGAAATTTGAACGTAATTAAGGTATCGGTTACCGATACTAAAATGTAAACATTTTAGTACCGATACTAAAATGTTTACATTTTAGTATCGGTACCGATGTTAAAATGTAAACATTAAGATGCAGCCACAGATACTCATATCTAAATGTAGGGCGTTTGCTCATCGATCCTGACTATAAAATAGACATATTAGGGTATGGATGTAGATAAATGTATTAACATTTTTGTTTTGCTGTTATTTAGGTACTGAAGACTTTTTATTGCTTTTGATAATATTTATGTCCTGCATAGTTGGTTGTACGTAAAGATTGACCGCCGTAGCCGAAAACTCAGCAATTTATTAATTTATTTAAATGATGAAACTAAAAGGACAACGCAAGAAGCTGTATGGGCCCTGTCCCCACCCACCAACAGACTTGGCACTAGTTTCAATATTATTATGACATTCCATATAAAGACAAATAACCATTTTTAATCCAAAAAATTACGGGGTATTCAAAAACAATAAAATCGTGCTTATGCCGTACGCCTAAGATTCAGAATTGCGCTGTAAGTGTCTAGCTTCAAGTAGACTCGACTGTAAAATATTTTTTAAGATTACATTTTGATTGAACACTTTTATTTAGGCCAGGGGGGTTACTCTTGATCGCCTGCACATTATTTTCACAATAGGGAAGATGCATATATAATAATTATGAAAATTTTATGACTAAAATGTTAAAATATTATAAAAGAAAGGTCACTGCAACATTTTTATTTTACATAATGTTGTTTTTTAACTGTAATTACGAATTAAAAATAACTGAAACGAAACGTATTTTAAAACAGCAATCAACTTATTTGACGTTAGACCGACAAACTTATTTGTTCTGATGGCGGCGTCGCTATTGTCAGTATAGAACTGTCAATAAATATCGCTTTTGCATTGCATTTCACGTAGTTCCAATTTTGGCCACCGGAACACATAAGTTTGTCGGTCTATATGGTTGAAAAAGTAAATATTATTTTATCGGAATATTAATTGCGTTTTTGTAATAAATATGGAAGTTGGGTTCATCAAAGCAGACTCCAGGAATTTACCAAGAGTTAGTGTTGACATGGTTCTAACTTTATTTGTCGAAAGTGCAGAGTTTTCAAGGGTAGAAATGAAAGGGACTAAATTACTACGATATGTATAAATCAAAGTTGTTAAACTTTGTATTTTCGCAGCTTGAAACCACTTTTTTCTCAGTTTTGGGTCAGAAGGTCCTGTCAAAAACAATTAATTTGGAAACTTTGTTGAAATAGATGTGTGTTGACCGTGTTGACTCGTGTTTTATGCCAATGTCCACATTGGCATAAAACACGGTTTTTTTTGGAATATTAGTGGTATTGTTATGATCACCTGATGTTGATAGATAGTCCATTTTAAATTTTTTACAAAAAAATATTTCAAAACTCGAAAAAATATGCAAAAGTATGAAAGCCAGCGACGAACAAGTACAGTGAAGTACGACCACTCGACTAGTGAGGCAGTGACAAGACTTGAGTGACGTCATTCATGTCATCGGGACCATGGGTCCGTTTTCGCGCGAAAATTAAAACGGTCAATTTAAAACCGCATTTTTTCCGATAAATTACAATGTATTAATTTTTTAATTTAACTGTGGTTTATTCTACATGGAATTCTTTAAAATGAAGACAAAAATAAAAATAGTGCATGTTCCCTATTAACTGTGTCAAAAAAATACTTGAAAAATACAACATTCAAATTCGATTTGCGTGAAATCCCCATTATATACATTATATACATATGGCAAGAGGTATAAATAGAGATACGTTTGAAATCTGTTGGTGGGTGGGGACGCTCCTTTGCATAGTCCTTTCTACCTAAACTGGAATACGGCTATATTATAGTGATTGTCAAACGTTAGCAGCGTTTATACAGTCTAATAAGATATAACTGCAGCTCTCCGTCTCAGTAGCCACGTAAATTCTAGCTGTAATGGAAAGCGTCGGCTAAGACCGCAGGCGCGCGGTCACATCGTTGACCTACAACCTACAGCCGACTTCCTCTAAGCGAACAACACCGTCTACGACATATTAGAAATTTGGCGTAGACGCTTTAAAGCGATACGCGATACTCTAATATGTATGAGAACAAAGCAAACTTCGTACCTCTAGTAAACGCATTGTTGAGAATTTCGTGATTCTATTTAGATTATTGAAAAGTAGAACAAACTTATGTTATGTTGGAGGTTTCGAAAGATACGTTATTTGCACGTTGGCAAATTATCTTTATGTGGTGCAAAAAATAAGATAAGAATCTAAGAATTATATAAAGAGCGATTTTAAATACTGCTTATCAAGCTGACTGAGTTTATTCGCAAGTATCGCAAATAGAATCGGCAGAGTATGTCAACATGCGCGGTAACAAAGTGACTCCAAAATCAGCTTTACGCTAATGCCATCTTCTATGCATTATACTCAACCATGCTTTGAAAGTTTTGGTCTCTAAAGAACAAATAGTGCAAGAGAATTTTGAAACTGCAAACTAGCGCAGAGATATGAAGGACTTTCTGAAGTATACTGAACGTAGACTGGTGGAAAACTATGTCAAACCGAATAATCCGAAAGACTTTTGTCAGACAACAAAAAAGTAAATAACCTTTATGATGAAAAATGGGAAACAACACATGGAGATTACATCGCATTCTGTGATATTCCACCCATAAACGCCATAAGCGTCATAATTTCCTTCGAACAATAGCAATAAACATTACCGCAAACCTTCCAAGCTCTTATTTCCTCGCGGAGATAAACCAGTGGCACTTACGCATAAGGGCTATTGCGTCGCCTGGCCGCAATATTGCACCGCATTGCGTGCTGGATCTCCCCTTAGAGAACGCTGGCCTTAATTAAAACTATACCAGAAAATCTTTCGTCACTGCAGCGTTTTCTTGTTGTTGCTTGAAGTTCAAGAGATTTTGAGAATGTTGTTCTTTACTTGACAAATGAATGGGGACAACTGCGGCAGCAGAACAAATTTTGATAGAATTTCTTGATCTGTCCTAGGGGTAAACTATTTCTTGACGAAACTGTTGCTTCTTATTACTAACTTTTGGCACTCTAACTCGCCGAAAAAAGCGCAAAACCTTATCATACCTCGGTCTAATGTCAGATATATACTTTGAATACATACGTACCTACTTAAAATATGAATACAGGGCCTTTGAATTTAAAGAAGCAAGGCAGCGGTGTAACCTTAAATAAAAGACATTGGATTGAATCTTATTTCCCTATTAGTCTATGTATCAAAAATAATAAAATAGTAACACTTACGTTCTAGATTTACACTCAAATATTTAGTAGACGGTAAAAACTTAAAACCACAAAGGACCTTAATGCAATATTGAGTTCACACCGCGCACCAACAATGTTCCCTAGAGCGTTTTCCGCTTTTAATTAGATGATACTGCTTAGGTAGTATGTGATTCTTCTATATGCTATCTTCAGAGCCTCAGGTAATAACTTCATTTGTTATAATTTTGTAAAAAACTAGACACGTGAACGACCTTCAAAATACGATTATTTGTGCTGACTGGTATAGCTTGTCACCTGTTCTAATACATAAAAGCCACGTACATATAAATAAACTTAAATTATTTATTGTCTCCAGGTACCGCTGGAGAGATGAGGTGAATAAGTACCTAGGTGAGCTCAATGCAAGTAAGTAGCTGACCGATAATTGTGCAGGATATGGAGAATATTGGCGCAGGACATTTAAAAATAAGTTACATGATTTCCTTGCTGTAAAAGTTACATAATGAATATTTGCCTGAAAAATACTTGAGGATGGATGATTGATTGATTGAGAACAGACCCATATCGAGACTCTTATTGTTGGGTCACTGTGTATAGATTTCTATTACCACGCTAAATCAAGCAATTTTTCTGTTTACTCAATATACACGTAATTACGTAATAACTACATACACAGTGCCAAACTAGTCAAATAAAGTTAAGCAAATTTGATTGTAAGTCGGTTTTGCAAAGCATACTACACCGTAATGTTTAGTTATACGAACTCGCGGAACTTTCCCGGGGGAATTTCCAACTCAAAGCAAATGCCTCAGAAGCGCGCCGAACTTGATATTCCGGAACTACAAATAAATTATTATGTTCGTCAAAAACTTGTTAATATCTATTTTGTTTCTATCATCATCTTTATCAGCCTATATACTCATACATCCCACTGCACATACCTTATTTCAAGTGTCATGATAGTAGGGGCCATACTCCACCACGCGAGCCCAGTGCGGATTTATGGAGGGCTGCGTTAGGCAAGTGACCAACCTTACCGTCAGATGTTATTAAGCCGCTAAAATATGGCCTCTGAGTAGGCTTGTCTTAGAATATCAGCTTTTGCTATATTTTGTTTCTATACACCAAAGTAATTACTCCCTTGATAAGTCTGTGCTTGTCATAGTGAGCAAGATAGACGCAGCCCAAAGCGGTCATCACAGCTCCATTTAGGGAAATTGCATTAAAAAGGTGCCTAATAATGCCTTAAAAGAGAACTGTTGTAGCAAGGTGCTTCCAAGCGTCGCTCCACATTTGCGTGAGATCAATGGTTATAATTTATGTACTTATATTTCAATGTGTTCCTGGATGACTTGAAAACATCATTGGACCCCATGGGTACCACTGCTGTTGGGATGTCACCTAAGTCGTAAAGTTAGTGAAATCAGCTAATAATTTATAAAATATAATCAAGTGTTATCCTCATTAAAATCTGTTAAAAAAGCGATATAGAAAGTTAACGACCAAATAATATTGCTAAAGATAATAAGTGAAAATAATTTTAGCAGATTTAATAACCAGCATGAAAAGAAAAATAAAAACTAAGAAAAAAACTCATATCAGTGTCACAAGCACGAAGCAATTAAACTCTCATTTCTCTAGTGGGAACAAAACGTGCAACATAAATATTTAGAGGTCGAGTCCTCAGGTGCGAAAGGTGGTTGCAATAAGTCCAACAAAATAATATCCGCGACTGCACGATGGTATTTATTTCATACGTTATTATTTTGTCTTTGTTTTGTTTTCACCATTATGTTATAAGCCGTGTGCAGTTTTTCTCATAGTTTTAGTACGCTTAAGTTTCGCATAGGTACTTTAGAAGCATATCAACTGCTTAAATTTTTAGGGCAATATTGGATTTGTGGTGGTTAGGGGTGAAATACTGGTTGATTTACTAGATTTAAATAACTTGATTAACGTACAGTAACGTAAGAATACAATGTACAGTAAGAAGCAGATCAACTTACCCCAATCTGTAAAACGTTTCAAGTAGAACAGAACTCTATGCGATGGGCATTAAGCTGAAAATTGATTTTAAATTAGATGGGAATAGGTTGATGTACTGCTAACTGTACATACATTAACACTATACTAGCAACTACATGAACTTATACATAAACACGTGTGCGATACACAACATAGTACCTAATACAACTTAATCCCCGCTCCACTACGGTCATAACTCAGCGTAATTACGTACGAACTACTCAATTTCCCGTTGAAGCCAGCTCACCTCGCCCCTGCAACACTATTACTGGTTTATTCTTATTCCCGCCGCTAATCCCTAGTTTAACAGCCCGTGGACGGGGGATATTGGGCCAGACTAGAGGGAGTGTAGACCGAGAAAGATTTCAGCGAACAACTAATCTGCGAAATCAAAATACCTACTGTCTCGTTTTTGAAATAATTATGTCCTTGGCCTTAAGGTTGATTTCTGAAGGTGTATCTAAGTGAAATGTTAGTATGTATGATGAAAGGTAGTAAGAAAATGTCCTGTTTGAGTGCATACTAACGTTTGTTTAAAAACGAGAAAGTGATTGTTGGTCACAAAAACTGTTTAGTCATTTATAAACTAAAGACAGGTTTTAAAATAGAAGTTTGAGAGCTGGCGGTCCTTCAGCCTTCATAAAACTTTGAAAGAATCGCCCTCCAGGTTTTCAAGCTTGAAATACGTTAAATCTGTAATTACACCTTTCAATGGCTTTCCGAATGAGTTCTCTAAACTTTTAGAACCTCTTCTGTCTAAACCTTGATCGAAATTTAAGGTAAACGTAAAACTGTTTATGTTGTCCTTTAAATTAAGTAACCTTTATTGACGTCAGTATAATTTTAGAGTTCAGAAGTTTGGTTGTTTTCTAAGATAATTTTGGCGCGTTTTCATAAACAAACTTGGTTTAATTTAGTTATGGTAATGACAACACTGGTGCTTAAGCGTTACTTCACGAGATCTTTGAATATTCATAGATACTATCTTCTTTTTTCTTTGAGTACTCTGTCCCAATCTAGAACTAATAATCATGTCGTATAATTAATTTTGCTAGATTTTATCGTTACACCTCAATGGTCTAGTGGTTTATGTATCTGGCCGTGATCTTGGGGTTTTGGGTTCAATTCCCTGGTCGAGCAAGATTTGATCATTTTTTCGGACACAGCTCAGGTTTAGATCTCTTGCCATTTGGCAAGCGTGGCGATTATGCCCATTATTGTGACGATGCATTCATTTCAATAATGGAGGCTTTTGCCCTGTAGTGGGACATTAGGTAAATGGGCTAATACTCGATTTTGTCTTGTGGTACCCATTGCTGACAAACTTCGTGGTTTAATGTCCTTTTTTTTCCGAGGAGAATGCGTTTTTGCACCATTACCGCAGGCTAGCTAGAACTGTGGCCGTGTGTGGGACCCAGGACTAAAGCGTCCACTACCCACTAAACTCCCCCGGTTCCCCTTCACACCCGATTGGGACGAGCCGGTGCCAGCCTTAAATGTCTGTGTATAGTTAAGAAAAACAAACCAATGTAAAATCTGTTTTATATATGACAAAAAAAAAACTAGTTAGCTAAGCATATATAAAGTTTTTGGCATTGCAATGAAGATGAATTCATCTAATCATTGCGCACAGGTCCGCCCCAATTTCGTCATAAATGCCTACGAGCTACGTTGACGGCATTCACGAATTTAACGAACGATAAGTATCTAAACGATCGCCATTGTCTCTTGCAATTTAATAGACAGGTAAGCGATGTCAAAATTGCGAAATTCCGCTCAGCAGTGCCTTCTAGTGATGTGCTTGTTGATAGACTTTTAACAATGAAAATTTAAATTACATGTAATTGTTACACAGTGATATCGAATAAGGCACCGGCTCGCACCTTTCGAGTGATGGGGAAGCCGAAATAATTAAGTGGGTAGTGGGTCTAGTCCCGAATCCCATATGGCCGCAGGTCCCGCTGACCTATGACTGTGGTGATCAAGAATATTCTTCATCGCTAAAAAAGAGTAACAAATTTGTCACCAGCCTATGACCAGAATATGACACCTAAATTACCCAGTATGAGACAGATCAAAACAAAAATACCTGGACATCAGGCTTGTTATCGTAGTCTTTGATGGCCTAAATAACTGCTACTTTATATTTATTAATTTTATAAAATTTAAGCAGGCTCTTTTCCCTCTACGAAGTTTAATATAGAACTTTCAACATCATATATTTTTTCAGCTAAAAATACAGTCATATGTGCGATAAAAATACTGGAGCACTTTGTCAATAAGCTGAAATTCCTGGAGTCTATTTTTACGATACCTAGGGATTAGAGCAAGCTTTTTGTACTTTTCCTCGTTACATATAAAATAGTACAGATTGGCAGACAGGAATAAGACAGACTGTTACAGCGTAGGTTACGAAAATAAATACATACAAATCACGTATAATTGAGAACAAGTAATTAATTTTCCATGGATTTATGTTTCGATAAGATCAAGTAACTACAATTACAAACACAAAAGAATCATCATTAATCTCAAACCTACTCCAATTCTAGCAGCATTAAGCTCACATATAACTTCGTAATATACAGCAAACTGTAAGTGTAAATCGTATTTTGCGGAGTATACAATATCCGATACCCGAGGCCATCACTATTCGGCGGCGGGCGGGATAGAATGCGCTAAGCCCGAAAATCAATTTGGACTTGTTTACATGGAGCCTCCATCAAATAAACCAGTTACGTGAACCTGTGTTTTAGGTACGTATAGACGTGCTATCTCACAAACTCACAAATGCTGGTAAGCCATACTTACAACATACTTATGTGTAAATATAGGTACATGCACATTTTCTTAGTGTGCGTAGCCTCGTGAAGTCGAGAGCGCTCAGCAGTCTCGCTAGACCGATCCGCTACTTCTAACTTCTATTACGCACATTTAGTGGTTTAAGTACCGGGCCGAGACTCGAGGTCCTGGGTTCAATTCCCGGGTCGAGCATATTTTGTGTCGGTTTTTTCGAATGCTGGTTTTATGATCACCAATCCGCATTTGGCAACGTGGTGGTTAAGCCATTACCCATCATTGTAACGTTATCTTGATTTCAAGGATGGAGGCCTTTGGCTTGCAGTGGGACATATAGGTAGGTACCTACTTATCTGACAGGTAACTAAGGTGCTGTCAGAATCGTTGTTATATCCGATCGCACTGTTATCCCATGAGAACGGGCCATTAATCCGGGACAAAAATTAAAAGCCTCCCAACTCAAGGTCATCTTTCTATGTCTGTTCTTAAGGCGTGAAAGTAACAGTCAGACATACAGAATTACTTCGCATTTATACAGTTGGTACGATATTACTATGAAATGTACAGAATTTACCTCTGCCTCAGATTGGCTAATTCGTCGATCAAAGCATAGTAAACAGTGTGCTCACAGTAGATTGTTCACAATGCATGCTGCGTTTCGATCTAATTGTGTATCGCTTGCAATTGCCGGAAAAATAGGAAACCGTGCTCTGGGTAAAATTTCCTCTCAAAGCATTTCTGGAAAACTTCAATATTACTAGTTGGGGAATTCTAGCATTCGCATATATTTCTTGACAGTTATTTTAATGGTTGAAGCTAAAATATACCTATTATTTTACGAAAACACGATACGATTTTAAATTTCTTTGTTGACTATTGAAACTTTTATCGATATTAACCTATTGCCGCATGTATGCGTATAGTTTAAAAAGAACTTACTAAAAGGGTAAGGCTATTATTTTTCGCACGCCCGCCATCAAGCCCAAACCAAGCAATGCTTATCTATTTATTTATTTATTTATTAGGTACACCAATAACATGTCATACACAAACTTTATAAAACAGCTTTTTTAAAAAATGATACAATATTTTGCGTGCATGTCAGTTAAAGGTATACACAGCATTGGCCACATAAAGCAACTGAGTATAAACTAAGTTTACGTACTCCACGTACCTCCTAGGCTCCTATAGATTGACTGCGGTAGGCAATAGATGCTTTAATACTTTTACTTACCTTCTCATATATCTAAATCCATACATAAAGGACTTCATCGCATCGCTTTATGGCATCGGGGTCTTTGGTTCAATTCCCGAGTCGAGCCAAAGCATAATTTTTTACGAACACAGGTTTGTGACCACCCTTCCGCCATTATTTATGTTTAGTTCTTTTTTGTATATATTTTTAATGGTAATATTCGATTGTTGATTTTTAATACAATTATAAATAATTATTACCTACTTAAATTTCAAATAAGGACATCAAACAATGATTTCTAGTCATTAAATCTGACACAAAATGTTTTTGTGCAACAAAGTTTAAAAAAATACATATTATTTTATGGGGTAATACTTTACTTAAAAACATCGGGAAATTGCAGTCAAAATTACGAAACATCATAACTATAGATTACAGAATACAGACTAATTATCTCACAAGCAGGTTCATACTACGCTATAAAAACAACAGCTTGGTCTTAAAAAGAGGCAATAAGGATGGTCCCGGGCAGAGACCGGCTCGCTATAGTCTGTCTCAATCCAATTTAATGAAAATGTAAACAAAGACGCCATTATTCCGACCATAGACTATTTAGTGATGTGGTAAAAAATAGACATTTATAAATTGATAGATTAATTGATTGCTTCGATTCAATTAATTGAATACTGTGTTATGTTGGTTTTCACGTTTTTGACAAATATCGATTATTTTGAATAAAAGTAAAATAAGATCATTATTATAAGATTACATTATTCATATATTAAGTGATAATTTTTATCAATAAATACAGTGATACTTTATCTTTGATAACATAACATCGATTCACAATCGATATAATTGAACAAATAATTGAACTATCTGTTAGACATTTTACGTCAAGCACTATGCGGCCACAGATTAGACAATATTTTTGCTTCGATATATAACCTCACTTTTCATCTTAAAATTTTCAACTGCATTTTAAAAGTGTTAAAAAAACTACGATCTTTGCAATAATTTGTGAGATATAAGTTGAAACCTTCTAATTACTTATGAATGTGTTTTTAAATCCATTTAGTGGCCGAAAGTATGAGAATTTGTAATGAGAAAGGTTTGTTTACCTTTTCATTAAATTGGATTGAGACAGACTGTTAACGCACCACAGACATATAGCTGTGTGCGTATGCGACACGACCGGTTCGATACCTGCCTACGGTGCCAGCGGCGCGGGCGCCCCTCCGTGCCACATTCGGTCGGCGGACTCGAGAGGAGTCACACGCAAAAGACTAGTGATACTATTCAATTTCAAATACATCTCTTATTGTAAACCAGTAAACGTTTCGCAAAAGCATCATCATCGTTTTCTTCTGCATCCCCGACCTCGAACCTTACCAAGTTTTCGAGCCGGATGCGCATTTGGAGCGCCAAACAGCGAGGCAAACCAAGGACGCAGCGGTGAGGTCGCAACGCGGGGACCACGCGGTCATTACGGGCACGCGGCAGGAACGTGACCAGAAGATAGCGGACCAGACCACTAAAACCCTGAAAAGGGGGCCAGCAGGACGTATTCGTGAGTTCGTTCCAATCAAAGCGCAGTTTCTTATTTTCCATTCCAGTTATTCCATTTTCAAATTAGTTTTATTCTCACTAAAGTTAGTTGTACCTATTTAATTTTCAAATCCTATCGTTAAAATCTCTTTTTTCCCAAACCTATTCTTTCGCAATTATTTTTTTTTCTCCAATATGTTAATAACTTCAGAGGTTCTAGATTTAATTTGCATCTTTTGACCAACTGTCCTATATAAGCATTTTCTTACTTACGAGAATAATCCAGTGCAGTTTATTTCACATTCCAGTAAGTACCTACCTACTCCGTGCGCTACGAAAGCGTGGGACGGGCCGGGCGCGCATGACCTTTCGTGCGCGCGCAAGGTCAAACAAGCTGTGCATGCGCACGTGGCGCGAGCGTGCACGCTTCGCATAGCTTCTTTCTGCTTCATTGCACTTCATTACTCATTTTAAGTATCGTTCCATAAACCTTTCTTCTAATTTCACGATCTCCAACCAATATTTCTTTCTTTTTTTCACTATTAGCTGGTAAATTTGAACTTAAACCTTTTCCAATCTGCTTTCATACATTTACATTTATCTTTCATAATGGCTGAAGACCTTAAATCCCTGATAAGGGTCAGAGGATCTCACAAATCGAAGTTAACTATTTTTAAAGCATACCTTGAGCCACTTTTATCTTGCAAAGAATTATCTAGCTTACAAATTCACGAATTAAATTCACGCCTTGCCAAAATGCAAGCTTTATACGATGATTTTGATGTAAACCAAACTCAAATAGAAAATACTAATGCAATTCCAGATGAGGACTTTGCCGAACGCCAGAACTTCGAAAGTAGCTACTTCAGCGCCATCGCGTCGGCGCAGGACCTGCTGAGCAGACAGGCAGCGCGCGGCGGCCGTGCTTCTGGGAGCAATGACTTCGAGTCTGTGGCAGGCTCGAATGTGGCAAGTCCTACACCAAACATCAAATTACCCACAATCAATTTACCACTTTTCACTGGCCGTTATCAGGACTGGTTAGAATATCGCGACACATACGTATCACTTATTCACGAAAATACATCCATACCAAACATACACAAATTTCATTACTTACGTGCATCCTTGCGAGACAGTGCAGCCCTAATCATACAATCATTAGATTTTTCTTCAGATAATTATGATATTGCTTGGGATCTTTTATGCAACCGTTATAATAACAACAGAATTTTAATCAACAATCATGTGCAAACTTTATTTAATATTGATCCTATTGCCAAAGAATCCGCAATGGCCTTGCGTAATATTATAGATATAGTTAGTAAAAATTTGCGATCATTAAAATCACTTAACGTACCTACAGAACATTGGGACATTCTCATAATACACATTGTATCCAACAAGTTAGACCCTGCTACAATCCGTGATTGGGAGATACAGAGAAATAACATCAAAGAATTGCCCACTCTCAATGATTTCAATAACTTCTTAAAAAATCGAGCCGACTTGTTGGAAACAATGGACGAAAAACACAGGCAACCATTACGCAGACACAGTGATATCACACACGTTAGACCAAGATCATTTATAGCCAATCCAACTCCAACAAAACAAACACAATTTCCATGCCCTATCTGCAAAATGTCGCATTCAATTTATTATTGTATGAGATTCAAACAATTACCAATTGAGAAGCGCATAGAAAGGGTCAAACAATTAAATTTATGCATAAATTGCTTACGTAGTGGTCACGATGAAAAACGATGCACACATGGGGCATGCAAATTATGTTCTCGCAGACACAATACAATGTTACATTTAGAAAACAAACAAATTACTCAACCTAAAACACAATCACAAACAGAGTGCGTAGTACTACCTGCCTTACAAGAACAAAGACCGACCGGATCAAACTTACAACACACAAATCAATTAAACAATCAGAACATTACACTTTCCACTATGCATACAGGGCAGGTATTACTTTCCACTGTTCAAATACACATTCAAGATAAAAATGGACAACTACACAAAATAAGAGCATTATTAGACAATGGTAGCACAAGCAGTTTCATTGTAGAAGATTTACAAAAACAATTAAAAATTCCATACACAAACACTTCAATAGCCGTTCAAGGGTTAAACAATCAAAGTTCAAATATTTCTAAGAGATGTGACGTGAATATCTCGTCACTCTCAGACAGCGGCTACACCGCAAAAGTTAACTGTTTTGTTGTCCCACGCATAACACAGTTGATACTTACAACTACGATCAACACAGATCATTTCAAAATACCGCCACACATCCACCTCGCGGATCCACAATTCAATTCTCCGTCCGAGGTGCAGATGTTGCTCGGCGCTGACCTGTTTTGGCAGGTTTTATCTAACAAACGAATACCATTAGGTAAAAACAAACCAATCCTAGCTGAAACAATGCTTGGTTGGATAGTTTCTGGCTATGTCGGAAACTCAACACATACACAAAATACAGTCCATTGCAATTTCATACATGACACTGAGCTCGAAGCAAAGCTAGATCAGTTTTTCAAATTGGAGTCGATAGGCACCACTCAACAAGCCTCATCAATAGGTGAGAGTGAGTGCGAAGCATTTTTTACAAAAACAACTGTCCGTCAGCCAGACGGCAGATTTGTGGTAACCCTGCCACTAAAGGAATCCCCTAGTTGTCTAGGAGATTCTTATAATCAAGCTCTAATAAGATTTCAAGCATTAGAACGCAAATTCAAACGCAATCCTACATTCAAACATAATTACATTTCATTCATGAACGAATACAAATTGCTAGGTCACATGACTGAAAACACAACTCCACAAAGCACAGAAGTTTCATATTTTTTACCACATCATGGGGTGTTACGAGAAGACAGCCTAACTACTCGTTTAAGAACAGTCTTCGATGCCTCTCTAGTCACAAGTACTGGCAAGTCACTAAATGACATACAACACACAGGTCCTACTATACAAGATGACTTAGTCAGCATATTAATCAGATTTCGCCAGCATAAGTTTGTTGTAACTGCGGACATCGAAAAGATGTATCGTCAAATTTTAATTACCGAAGATCAACGCAGCTTGCAACAAATTTTATGGCGACCTGATCCTACACAAGAAATCAAACAATACAAATTAAACACAATTACATATGGAATGTCAGCATCACCATTTTTAGCATTTCGATGCTTAATTCAACTTGGCCGTGACTGTATAGATAAAAGTGTAGGTGAAACAATTCTACACGATTTTTATGCGGACGATTTGGTCACAGGTCATTCTGTAGAATCAGATTTAATTCAAATATGCAAAGGAGTAATCCAAGAATTAAAAGGAGCTCATTTTCATTTACGCAAATGGCATACAAACATGCCGCACATACTTAATGATATTGTAGGTGAAAGTGATAACAACTTAGTAAATTTGAGTAAAGATGAACACACAAAAACTTTAGGTTTAAAATGGGCTTGCAAGGAGGATGCATTATTATTCTCATCATCACAATCACACGATCAAACATTACAAATTAGCAAACGCTCGATTTTAGCTTCAATTGCACAAGTTTTCGATCCTTTAGGTCTTATTAATCCTTGTTTGCTACAAGCAAAGCTGATATTGCAATCACTTTGGGCAAAAAATATAGCATGGGACGCAACATTACCTGCAGATATTCAATCTCAGTGGAAATATTTCATTCAATACCTACCTGAGTTGAACAGGATTAAAATACCTCGTTATGTAATGAGTGACAAAGCAGTCAAGGTTGAGTTACATACATTTTGCGATGCTTCAATTAAGGCATATTCAGCATGCGTATACATACGCTCCGTTTCAAACAATGGTAATGTTGTAGTTCATTTAATATTTGCAAAAAGCAGGGTAGGTCCATTAAAACAAAAACTTACAACACCCAGACTCGAATTATTAGGAGCCCTGTTAGCTACTCAGTTGTGTAAGAAGGCCGAGAACTCATTGCGATTGAAGATAGATTCAAAACATTATTGGTGTGATTCAACCATTGTACTTGGTTGGATTAAAACCTGTAGTAAAATTAAACTCAAACAATTTGTATACAATAGAATAACAGAAATTACACAAAACTCTGAACCTTCTTCATGGAACTATGTTCCCACAGGATCCAACCCCGCCGATATAGGATCGCGAGGCTTAAATGCTTGCCAACTTAAAAAATCCACTTTGTGGTGGGGAGGTCCTCATTTCCTTCACCAAGAGGAAATTTCAATACCTACACAACCTCAAAACACACACATCGATGATTTACCAGAAACAAAGTTCCAATGTCACTTATCAGCGATCGAACCTCATGAAAATGATTTCACAAATAAATATTCTAATTACAGGAAATTACAAAGAATTACAGCTTATTTAAACAGATTCAAATATAATTGTAAACATTCAAGCAATAAAATCACGGGTCCATTAACGACATCGGAACTTGAACTTGCTACACAAACACTTTGTAAGATCGTGCAGCAGGATATGTTTTGTAAACAATATTCGATTATGAGCAAAGGTCAATCCTTGCCTTCTAAAGATAAATTATTGAGTTTAAACCCCTTCATAGATGAGACCAATTTAATGAGAGTTGGGGGGCGATTATCTAATTCCAATTATGATTCAAATACAAAACATCCAATATTATTGCACGCCTCTCACAATGTTACAAAATTACTCGTACAACACTATCACATAAAATTATTACATGCAGGTCCACAGCTGTTACTGGCGAATCTGAGACATAAATTTTGGATAATTAACGGACGTAATCTTACTCGAAAAATAACACGAAATTGCTTACAATGTTGTAGATTCGCAGGTAAGACTTATCATCCAATAATGGGCAATCTACCTGCAGAGAGGCTGCATTCCGATTATCCATTCAGCAATACAGCTGTGGACTACGCGGGACCAGTTCTGATAGCCGACAGGAAGGGCCGCGGATGTAAACTTTTAAAATCATATCTATGTATATTTGTTTGTTTGGCAGTTCGTGCAGTACACATCGAGCTTGTCACTGACTTAACAACACAAGGTTTTCTGTCAGCGCTGAACAGATTCATTGCTCGCAGAGGCAAGCCCGCTAAAATATTCTCAGATAATGGCACGAACTTCGTTGGCGCATTTAACGAGATTTCTAATTTCATAAAGAACAATTGCAATAACATAATTTCATATACCGCGGAAAAGGGAATAACTTTCAAATTTAGCCCAGCATATAGTCCCCATTTCAATGGCTTAGCCGAGGGGTCAGTAAAATCAATTAAGCATCATTTACGAAGAGTCTTATTAATGACTCATCTCACTTATGAGGAATTAAATTCAGTTCTAGTCGAAATTGAAGCAATATTAAACTCTAGACCTCTCACTCCACTTTCAAATGATCCCTCCGATCTAATCCCACTATCCCCTGCGCATTTTTTGATTGGTCGTACATTAACGATGTCGCCTGCTCCCCAGGTACATGATGGTCACATCAACAGTCTGACGAGATATGCCAGAACTCAACTACTGAAAACTCACTTCTGGAACCGTTATTATATGGAGTACGTTTCAGAATTGCAGAAGCGATGCAAATGGCGCAAGGATGGGGGACAACCACGAATAGGCGAGATGGTTCTCATCAAAGAAGATCGCCTACCACCGAACAGATGGCTGCTGGGTCGAGTGACAGCTGTCTTCCCCGGCGGCGATGGTGTCAATCGGGTGGCGGACGTCCAGACTTCATCAGGAACCATGAGAAGAGCCTTCAATCGGCTCTGCCCACTTCCAATATTGGAACCGAATGTTCCAAGGGCGGGAACTTGTTAACGCACCACAGACATATAGCTGTGTGCGTATGCGACACGACCGGTTCGATACCTGCCTACGGTGCCAGCGGCGCGGGCGCCCCTCCGTGCCACATTCGGTCGGCGGACTCGAGAGGAGTCACACGCAAAACTATAGTGATACATACCATTCAAATACATCTCTCATTGTAAAACCAGTAAACGTTTCGCAAAAGCATCATCATCGTTTTCTTCTGCATCCCCGACCTCGAACCTTACCACAGACTATACAAATTTATTTATTCTCCGCCCTGGAGTAAAGTTCCGGGCGTGTTCTACATCGCTCTGGATTCCTGGGAAAATAGGAAATTGTGCACTAGTTTACTTCGCATTTTCACAGATAATATCAGAATAACTGCAGTCATACAACGCGTTGGATCTCCGAGAGCAGTTATGAGTCCTTAACGTGTGCGGTATTTTTAATACTGCTACATTTTAAATTCACGGTATTTTGTACAGATTTCATAGAAGTTAAAGGATATGAAATTGCGATGGATAATTCAACAAGTTGAGAACTTAAGGATGAAATATACATTTTTACAATCTTTGGAGTGCCGGGCAGCCACTGACACTATATGAATCTATTTCATTGACAGTTACTTCATTAAATATTTCTCTCATGTGTGAAACCATCTACAAGTTTATTCGAGATTCAACTAGCTCTTAAGTATAACCACAAAACATTATTATACCTACTCTCTCTCTTGTCTTGTTTTCAATATCAAACTTTGGAATCTGAAAGTAAATCATTTACTTTGTAATGAATAAGTTTATTACTTAAATTAAATTCAGCCTTATGAAGTCAAATTTTCTTCATCGTTAGAAAGTTTTATGAGTTCATTAGCTTTCAGGCCTACTTATACTTAAATAACATACCCAAAATTAATGACGTCATAATGTGTTTTCCACATATTAATAACGCAGAGTTTTATAAATCGTAAGTGAAAGTTAAAATAAATAAATATGAATAACTAAATTATCCACTAAACTCCCCAGTTTGCCTTCACTCCCATAAAGGACCGGTCCAGTACCCACCTTAGGGCGATAAATTGGCCCTAATATGTTATATCAGGAATCAGTAGCTTTTCTGACTTCCCGAATTCAACATCTAAATAGTCAAAGTACAAAAATACATAGCAAGTTACGAATTCACAAAAGATTGGTGCAAATAAAACGGTGTGAGACTGAGTGAGAAGTAGTACAATGCAGGCACCAACTCGAACCTTTTGGGGTTGAAGGAGAAACCGGGTAAGTTAAGTAAATACTTATTGGGTCTAGTCTCGAATCTTACACACGGTCGCAAGTCTCGCTTGCATGCGGTTATGGTGCTTAAAAGTATTCTCCCCCACGAAATCAGTGACATAGGCTGCCGCTCCTTCTTTGAAAAATAAATCAATGATGCGTGCGTGTTTCCCAACCGAAAAATAAAAACATAAAAAATAGGCATATACAGAGACATTAATATTATTAAATGAATCCATGTCATCTGTAAGTTCCCATTACGTTACATTAGCACCTATATACTAAGTCTTAAAAGAAAACGCAATAAAGTCGATCCAACACGCTGAGAGGCACGCTACTTTATTTATTCCCACACTCTGGAGTCTTGTAGTACATCGCACTGGATTCCCGGCAAAATAGGAAATGTGAGCTAGTTCACATTTTTCTACTATACACCATATCCGGACCCGTTCGTACTGCGCGTTCGGAAATCCTAAGAGCACTTATATTTTCTTAACATCTCATATTTTTACTTCCACTGCCGCGAACCTGAAATAGACTTAAGATTCAACCAGTGTGTACATTATTCACGGCTTGAATCCATTCGTTTCAGACGGATTTTTAAATTTAGACATTACAAGTATGTAATATAAGTGCATTAATTTGTTTTATATTTGTGCAATTTAATTCAACGGACCTGTAGATTTAATGTAATAATATAATTTTATGTTTTAGAGTAGAATATTGTTTTGCGCTAATTTCAGCCACATAAACAGAATATGACTTAAACAGGCCAAGAGGTTTTTTGTTCTATATTTTAATTGTACAGTTTACATAATTTAAGAAGCATTTATAAAACTCGGTGTGGGTTCAATAATGAGGCATCAGACCGCTTTATATAAAAAAGATATGGATGGATGGGCTTAAGGAGAAAGGCTTTGTTTAGTGAGTGAGAGACTCTTACTCACCAAACGATGCGCAACAGTAGAGCTACTACTCATATAATGTCGGTCGTCTGTGAGGTAAAAATCGAACATTGACTGATACAAAACAATTGCTTTGCATTCTAAAAATCCTAAAAAAATAACAAAACCATTTGTGTTCCCCCGAAATCACTTTCGAACTAGTCCCCGTTTTTAACCATTTGATTGGATATTATTGGAGCATTTAGGCCACATGCACAATTGCACACTACGTGAGCCGTTCGAGGGACGTCTCTATCGGCAGGTCATAATCGACGTTGTCCACCCGCCCAACCGATTTACGCGACTGCAGTCCGCTTTGTGACAGTTCTCTGGACCGATAATTCGGAACGAGACTGCCGTAAACTTGTTAAAGCGATAACTCGATCTTTGATAAAAACCTTGCAATATGCCATTTTCTTGATTCATTGTTTGTATATCATTATAAGTGAAAGACAAAATTGAAAAAAAAAACATCTAACATACTACCGTTATACTCGTATAACTTTTGTCAAATGCATCTTAATGCATTTATCTATTTATACTAACATCGATACATTTGTATTAACCACAATATAAGCACGAACGAAAATGTCCCCCAACAATGTTTGAAAATATTTTGCTAAATTGTAAGCGAGGTCGAACTCGGCGCCGCGTGTTATCTAAACTACGTACTGAATAGTTGGAAATATTTACGATATTATATCAGCAAGAATTTCAGTGACGTTCGCTTCAAAGAGATTATTAAATTCATGGCATTGCTGACATCCGTCTCTCTAAGGCCCTTTCCTCGAAAGATAAATAAAACTCCGAAGATCAAGCGCGGCGCGGGCTAATTTTTATTTTATTAATAAATGATAAATTGAAAACGGTTTATGCAACAAAAATTCCTTCCTGCCAGGTTTTGGCATCCGGATTTACTTAGAATTTCTATATTGCTTGGCATAATATCGGGAGTATTTTTCTTAATAATTTTATAGGTACTCTTAAGGCTAAGGCTAGTTTCACAACTGACAGATAAGTTCGCGATAATTCATCCGTCGGTTAACAATGTTGTAGACATCATTTTTTGGAAATTGACAGAATAGACAGTATCTGTCGCTGCTTTGGCTGTGTCCTGACAATAATGGAATCAGAAAACATAAAGCGATGTTTCCTGGTTAAATGTTCCTAAATGGAATAAACCGCAGTGGCCGCTTACCATCAGGAGGCCTGGTAACGGAAATAACAAAAAAAAAACGACGGGTTGCACTCCGGGAGTGCCGGCAGAAGTGAAAACCTGAATATTAACGTTGTGCATTTTTGATATGTATTTTGGAATGGTTAGGGATTTAATTGATTGGTAGAGGTATAAAAGTACTATCATTTATGTGGTAAAATACAATATTTATTTATTGCGCTATCGTACACAAACATGACAATTTATATTACATTAACAAGTTTATCTCTCAGAATTAATGTAATCAGAAACTTTTTCAGACTTATCAGAAACTCCTTGCTGTGACACTGAAACGCCATGTAATAAATGATGATAAAATGATTGACAACCGTCAATGTCATACTTTTTTGATTGACAACTATTTATTTTCTAAACAACGAAAACAAAGTTTGGAATTTACAACTAATTGCATACTGGAATCTGCGGATAAACTTTTGAATTTGGAGCAATCGGCCAAGAAATGATTCCCTTTACAGAATCCGCAGACTCCCGAATCGTTAATAACACGAGTGGTGTTACAGTAATCAACATGTCGCTTTCGAGGATGTTCACTGGGAATTTGGGGTAACAAGCCAAACTGTGTGTGAGAACGAGCCTCTTGTCGCAGGAAATCGGACAGCATTTCCAACTTCATACGACCTGATGCATGCTCCGCAGCATAGCGGATCTAAAGACTGCGGAGAAGTGGTGTTAATTTCCACAAAATACTGTTATATAATTCCGGCGAATAAAGATATTCCAAACTTTTTAAATGTTTTATTACGGCAATTAAATTTTGAATTTTGCAGGATATCAAATTAAGGTCTTTGTGGTCATTTTGTAGCATAGGAAGCATATAGGAAGTGACCGCACTGCGGCTATAATAGTAGAAGAGGTCACACTTGACAGTTCATTTATGCAAAGAAAAATATACCTTACGCTAAAGGAATAAAACTCAAGAAAACAACATCAGTTCTTATTAATACAATTATTTACTCTACTCCTGATGTACATAAGAAGCACTTTTCTTTGCATAAATATGAGCTGTCAAATTGAACAAAAAACCATTATTTGTCTATAGACCGACAAACTTATCTGTTCCGGTGGCGGGGTCGCTACTGTCTATTTAAAACTGTCATTAAATATCGTTTTTGCATGGTTTTTGCATTGCATTTCACGTAGTTCCAATTTTGGCCACCGGAACAGATAAGTTTGTAGAAAACACGTGTCCGGACTTCAAATTTTTTATGGATTTTCCTGAGGGATTTTCGATCAGGTCACGTGACACATAAATCCTGACGCGAGTTTAACATTTTTTCCCCATACAAAAAAAGTGCACAACGCCGCTAAAGAAGTTTTCACTTCAAAAAACAATAATTTAAGTCTTTCTTAATTTGAAAAATATCATTTCCAAAAACCAATCGAAGTCATCCACCCACATTCTACCTAATCGTATCCATTATCCTCATTTCATTACATTATCTAATCACACCAATCTATATCTAGTAATACCCTTGCGATTTCATTTACAATGCGTTTGTTAGCGAGGATTAAAATTGGTCCTAATTGTATGGGATCGCAAGAAATCCGCAATCAGATCCGCCATCAATGAGATGATCCTCTTCAAACCTAGAGGACAGATCTCAATCACCCGCTGAGAGGGACTCAACAGGAGCAATTTGCTAAAGTACCTCACTGCTTCAGCCAATTGCTTCAAATTAATGTAACAGAAGGTACGCTACGTTATATCTACACAGAGTAGATACCACTTGACGCAGCGGCTTTTAGGTTGCACTAAAATGCGACAACTGGCATTTTCAATCGAAAATTAGGATATTTTCATGTTGGTGACAGTTCCATCCTGAAGTCTAGAAACTGGTAATAGGAATGCAAGCCTAGGATAGCAAGAAAAATTGTTACTTTCACCTGTTCTTTCCTTTAAATTTGATGACGTACTAGGTTAATAAATAGAAAAGTAATAGTGGTGCTGGTCCATTCTATTTGGTATTTATAATGCTTACGAATAATCAAAGACATTAATTAATTGAGCATTAGGTATACTAATTCCTACTGGGTATTATTACGCTTAAATGTACCTTGCCTGCTGCTTTTGATTTTTTGTAACTCTAACCGATTTTGCCTTGTAAAATATTACACTTATTATTGTATAGTCTGCAATGCGGGGATCAAACCTGTGACCTATGCATTATTTGTGAGTTTATCCTTAACACGAGGTTGTGAATCTATTGTTATTTTTTCCATATAATTTTTATACACCCTTCTTCCTGTGTATTTATAAGTTTACCGCGAAATTTTCGCTCCAGTTCCCATTTTTCCCGGTCACAGACTGCCCGCATGTCAAATTTTCGTTTAAGGTCAACCTTCACCCTTTAAGGAAAGTATTTCCAGAAAGAAAATGAAGCATGTGTTTAATGAAAGTGATGAACTTAGTAAACACATAACATTCTGTAATGGTTCAAATAAATCAGATTATATTTTTGTTTGTACCACAATAACAGAATTTTGAGAGTGACATTTCTGTGTGATCTTTTGTAATTTTATTGAGTCGATTGCCCATTTAGTAGAAACTCTGCCCTGTGAGCCAGGAACCGTGGGTTCGAATTCAACCAAGGACAAACATTTGTGTTAATTCTGTGGCTAAAGTCACGTCAATTTAATAGGCCACATTTGACAGTTCATTTATGCAAAGAAAAATATCCCTTACGCTAAAGGAATAAAACTCAAGAAAACAACTATGTACATCAGTTCTTATTAATACAATTATTTATTTAGAAAATTAGATGTACATAAGTTTCACTTTTCTTTGCATAAATGAACTGTCAAATGTGGCGTATTAAAATGATTCTGCTATAGTTTTTTATTTTTGGAAATAGCTTAATCGATTCTGACTTCACTTTTATTTGTGCTTAAGACAAAAGATTGTAAATAAAGTAAAAAGAATCGTAATATTTTTTTCATTTACATACCTAATAAATTACATAATATAAACACATTATGTATCTTAATTCTTTTTAGATGAGCGGTTTGCTAACCAACATTATTACTCGAATTTGACGCTACTATAAATATTTGCATTTTATACTAATATTTATGTACCTATGCAGTGCACACATAATAAATGCGACGCAAACAGACAAAACGCAAAAGTAAGCTGCAAGCAGTTATGCAAATGGCCGCCGTTTTTATAGGCACTTCCACTGGCCCAGTACATTTGCCCAGGTTATATGAGCTGAAGACCGCACGCACATCGCTAGAATAAAACCCAGAGGCTTTTAGAGTAAAAATATAGAGAATATCTGCCGGTGTTTACGAGCGAGCCACCTGTCTGGGAAGCTATCAGGTTTTATTTACAAAAGGTACTCTTTAAAAAAATGGAATCGATAATATCATTACAAAGCGGAAGTAAATCTGTAAGTCTTTTTCAATTGCATGCCTAAATTGCCTAAGCCGCTGACACGATTGCTACTTTTTATACCGGGATAACGCTTGGTCCCATAGGCTATCAGAAACAGAATTGTTTTAGTTTGTCTTATTTTAACGTCGCAACATATCTGTTTATATCGGTCTGGGCGTTTTTATGTATAATATTTTTGTGTTTTAATCAATGACGTTCAATATACAACTAGACACCCAATCTCTAAGAAAAATTCCTCAAAAAACGTCCGAGCGGCGTTGACACAGATGAAATTAACACATTCGTTCAAATTAACACATTATCTCGTGGCAGTTAAGTGTTTAATGTCAATTGTATACAACTAAACGGAAACTCTGCCCAATAGTTGCGTGGGCAGACTTTTGCTTCGGACAATATTTGAGCGTGAATGGGAGTCTAGTTGTATAACAGCAAAAATTAAGTAATGTTTGTTCGTGGCCTGGCCACGTAGTGCAATGTGAATAAATACCGTGGACGTATTTACATAATATCCTAATCCTCTGATTCTTTTGCTTGACTAACACAATGCATTTAAAAATGATATTAATTTGTACCAAGTCTAGGTCATTCCCGATCTAATGGATGATTATACATATTATTAGCAATTCTTGCAATGTTCTGATTTAACAACCATTTCATTATCAACAGTGTCCTCCCATTTTGCCCGAGCAATTCATGATCACATCTACGATTTGGCCTGCTCTGCACATGGAAGCAACTGCCTTCAGACTTCCGTAGTCCTTTACACGGAAACTAGACTAATTTGATTTATTGGATCATGGATACACAACCATTTACTTGTAAAAAAAAACGGACGCAATATCTGTCGGTGTTTACAAGCAACCCACCTGACTCGACGGCACAATTGTAATAAAACAACAGACCTCACTTCGTTATGAACAACATAATTTTATGAAAAACACGCCGTCTGTCGTCTTTGATTGGATCTGCGGTGATTTGTTTGTCGGCGTAGAATTCATTTCGCCGCCAAAAAAACTCTCAACGTGACTGACATGAAAATCCGACGTGGAAATTTTGTTTCCCGTAAGCCTCTTTGAAACTTTACTTTGGTGTCGGCGTTCCGCATTTGATGTATGAGCATTCGGTATCTTTGAATTTGGATGTTATCGATAGATAATCCAACTGCAAACAACGTATAATGGTTCATTAAAGTATACGAACACTTTAAGAAGTATTCTGGAATAGGTATAATATTAGGTATCGCGAGGAGATACTAGAAAGACTAAGCGGAGTTTTATTATACAATATGTTTGTTCTTTCACGTCGCAACGGAGGAAAGCCAATATTATAATATTTAGAATATCAAACGGGGGTAGATTTGACTTTGAACAAAACACTAACTTTATCGAAGTAGAAATTGAGGATGATTTGATAAACAGTAAACGTGACTTATCAACTTAACTTTTTTGACTTTTCAGATTTGCAGCATTTTTTACGAGTATGTCATGTTAAGCGGATACTGCGAGATTTTTCATTAGGAAGAATCGCTTAAAGTGCTGGCACACTGTAGGCCTTTGATCTTAACAGTCCTTGATTTCAAGTATACTGGCTCCAACATTAAAATTGATAAGTAGCATATTTTTATAACATGTGATTTATGAGGTATACTAAAATATGTAACAAGATTTGATTTATTTTCTCCTGTTAGCAGCGTACTTCTTTTAAAAACGAACCTTCGTACTTTTAAAAGAAGCCTCACAAAAACGTAACGTGATTCTTAGAAATATGTTTTCTTGTAAATGGTGTACGGTGGAAGGAACCGTTTGTTTCAATCATTTGATATTATAATTAGACTTATTTCATTAAATACGTCGTGTGTTGTTTCAATTTGCTGCAATATTGACAATTTATTTGACGCGCTTTGGCTTGTCGCTCAACTAGTAAAGATGATATTTTAAAACAAAAATATTTCAACATCAAAAACGACGGACTTCGCTGAGCAATAAAAAATCTCCAATAGTCCTACCTAGGTGCTAGTCACCGTAAATGTACCTGAGCAATAATCGTGCGGGTTACGAGGTTATACGACATGTTACGTGTGGATCGTCATTTTCCGACCGGGAAATATTTTACGGGAACGAGAACAGACGTGTAGGCTATAAAGTTTGTGATAGGTGCTCGTTTGAACCATTTGTGTCTTTGTAAAAACTATTTAAAGGTCGGTAATAAGATCAGATTAACCTTAAAAATTAGGAAATAAGATAATTATTATGATCCCCGCGCATTTATTTTTACTGCGAAAGTAACTCTAATAAAGAAGCACAAAGACACTTTTATATCTGGTATCGCATGGCAATTGAGGAGCATCCTCCTGTGATAGGAAGTAGTTTTATGTCCTTTCTCAAGTACATAGCTTCATAGTCTGTACCAAATTCAGTTCGATAAAATCGGTTCGTTTAGTTAATGTGTGAAAGCATATAGAGTCCAAAGATATTTGTAGGGGAACGGAACAGTAGGCACTAGAAGATGAAATGTCACTATAATTGTGCGACTTATGACGAATCTGCGATTCACAGTCAATTTGATGATAATATTGATTTTTTTATTGTAATTTGATGTTATATTGTGTAAATAAACAAATAAATAAAATCTTTTGAAATAAGTGCGAGTTCTTTAAAGAGTCTCCCCTCGACGTCATACAAAAAGCAAGTTAATTCAACTAAAGCAATTAATGAAGGACATTTAATGGAATTGTTAACTAATCCTGTTGATTTATGTACTACCAACTATGCATTGTAGGCATTCCCAAGGACCCATTCATTACAGTTCTAAGACGGTAAATTTATTATGCTATAATAACTATTCTGAATTTACTACGCCAATGCGGTTAATGTTAGAAGAACTTTATTGGACGAAGGTACTGTATTATATTTCACTCATGACATGAATAACTAAAGTCTGTTGAGTAATTATGTAATGTTAACCTTTGCTGGCATAATCAACAAGTTTGTACAAAACAACACAACTTAGAAGTTACGAATGGTCTACCGGGGCCCACAGATCCTTCTAGGTGGTAATTTTAATTTTACTCAAAACTGTATGAATTAGTATGTCCTCTTCTTTCTCCAATGTATGAATTTGTATCTCCTCTTCTTTCTCCAAGGGTTTGTCCCACACAGGTCCGAGTAACTTGCACCACGGTTCAGGATTTGGCAAGTCCAATTATTGCATTGGAGCGACTGCCACCTGACCTAAACCAGACCAATAAGATCATGGCTACACAGCCATTTGACTGTGCAGATTTCTTTACGATGTTTTCCGTCACCGCAAAGCTGTAGCTGTAGCGGCACGCTATGATGGCCTTTTGACATTTATTACACTATGTATCGCTTTCTCACTATTTATATTAACAACTATCTGCTGTGCCGCAGTATACGTGCTGTTTTTCATTTTAGAGCCGTGTCTTAAACCGTTGTTTTGGGCTTTATTATACTGTAAAACCATGACTGTATTCTAAATGTCAAAACGGCCATCATAGCGTGCCGCTAGTATAGTGAAAAATACGCCCTTATAAAAATCCGTAAATGCGCGCTCTATGTTATGCTATGTATAACATAGTTTAGATGACTGATTTGTATTTAGTAGGGAACGTCTATCGCCAAGTAGTCTAAATATAAGCAGAATGCATTTATAAAATAAAATAAGAAATCTTAAATCCTGCCGTACCTACTCTGGGCGGCAATAGCCGAGCCAAAAAAAAAGTATCTATGAGTGAAAATTAAGTGATTAAATCGATTTACATATGCTACTACATTCATATACATAAAAACGGTCTTTCCAAACACCTACTTTAAAACCATTTAGTTAACTGGGCGATGAAATCAATATTTTTTTCCTGTCGTAACAGAGGCATCAGATAGGCCGGTCTCTGGCGGGTTGCGAGCCGGCAGTGGCTGGCTCATTAAGTTTAACTATCCGCTAAGGGCCGTCGGGAACAATCCGCCGACGTACTTACAGCATTGCTTGAAATAAATATGCTAGAAGAATACTTAGGAATTCTTGCTTTCAATACGTTAATATCGAATGTACGATACGTTTTTGTTTCGAAACGCTTAATTTCTTGAATATTATATGCTAAAAGGATACTCAGGAATTTTTCGCTTTCAATAGGTACTTTAATATCGAGAGTTGCGTTTTTGTTCCAAAATTCTTCTTCATGGAATTTTGAAAGAGCACGTGGTGCGTCCTAATATAAATTCCGTGGGATCTCATGTTCTCTCATATCGGAGAACATCGGTTGGTTGTTATTGGAAATAAGATAGCAAACGAAAGTCGAATTATTTCTGATGTTAATTGAAAACAAGTAGATACTTTAAGTTAAACAGTGCAAAAAAATTAAATAAAAAATCGAAATTCTTTTTATTATCATTCAAAATTTAAATTTTGTTGAAACCCAAGCCTTATTATTGTATTTTTAATTATCTATGTTAGTTTGCCACTTACAATGGGCCGCATAAAAAGGCTCAAAATCGCGCAAAGGGCAATGGAGAGGGCTATGCTTGGAGTCTCCCTGCGTGATCGCATCAGAAATGATGAGATCCGCAGGAGGACCAAGGTCACCGACATTGCCCAAAGAATTGCGTGCCTTAAGTGGCAGTGGGCAGGACACATTGCAAGGAGGACTGACGGCCGTTGGGGCGGAAAGGTCCTTGAGTGGTGGCCACGTACCGGGAAACGCAGCCGTGGTAGGCCTCCCACAAGGTGGACCGATAATCTCATAAAGATCGCCGGAATCCCCTGGATGCGGGTGGCGCAGGACCGATCGGTTTGGAGATCCTTGGGGGAGGCCTATGTTCAGCAGTGGACGTCGTTTGGCTGATATGATGATGATGATGATGATGATGATGATGTTAGTTTGCATTTGGGTGCCAGAGTTTTATCAGACTCAGAGATGTCGCTTGCCTTGGGGTCCCGATTAAGGCTAATCCAGTATTGTTATATCAGTAATATCAGCCGTACTAGTAGTATGTAATATACATAGCCTAGCTTAGGTTGTATAGCGTCGCACAGACACGCATTTTCCGGCTTTAATCTGGCTGTTCTCACAGCTATGAAAATGTAATGCAAGACGAAAACGTTTTCGATCCAGATGCGCTTATTTAAGCTAATAAAAACTACAAAACACCTTTAATATTAATAAAGCTTCTAATATTCAGTGTATTACTCTTCGTATCGGTCAGAATCGGGCAAACAAAGCGAACGTGCACATAAAACATGTAATGAACCACGCAGTGATACGCCTAACGCGCGCCTGTCATGCGATGCGCGGCTTTACCTCTGCCGCTCCCGCGCGTGTGAAACGGCTTACACTTAATGTTATCACCCCATGTGGACGCCATTACGGACGATGCTTCCCGACTAGATGTTATGTCATTGGCCTATCACGCGATCCTATGAAGGATCCTGGGGATTATTTCTATACTATTAGGTGCTAGACGAATTTTTTGGTGGACCTTTGATGAGAAATGGGCAACTACAACAAAAATTTAGGTCCAAAATAAAGTAGTGCAATACAATTGATATTTTTTTTTATTTATTATTCGTCTGTGTGATTTTATCATGTTCATAAAAAAGACAACTATTATATTCCATTTATCTTCACTTAACGTCAACCCAATCTGAGAAAAACAACTAAGGACTTTATAAACGTTTATTTTTGAACCTAATATAAATTGGAAATGCACCCAGCAGTCATTCATTCTCAAGACTTTTACTTTATACAGTTTAAATACAGTTCCGGTTCAGCATATTAACCAATACGGGAATCAAACACAGTAGTTAAGTGCCCAAATTATGGGCACTAGTTTTACTTTCTTATATCCTAAATCGCTATTTTGCGTTGGTCCTTATTAGTTTGTATCATCGTCGTCGACATCGATTTGTTTCTTTGTCGCAATACAAACGCTTTACGCCTTGGTGAAACGTAGCATATTACACCTTAATAGCTCCAGAAACGCATCAAAAAGTTGTGACGTGTAAAAGGTCTAATCTGCAAAGCCTACGTGATTGATCTCGCCGCGCGCCGCTTTTCCTGCAAATTGACAAATCGTGTGATTCGCAACTCGTGAGTGATTGGCTTATGAACCTTCTGGATGCTTTTTTATTTCTGAAATTTAACATAGAGTTCATGGTACTAGTGTTGTATATTGATGTTGAATATTGTCGTATTGTTTGACTATATTTTTAATTTGCATAATTTTCAAGCTGCGGAAAAGCCATTATTTTTACACTGGATTAAAGCAATTTTTTGAAGTGAAAACTTCTTTAGCGGCGTTGTGCACTTTTTTGTATGGGGAAAAAATGTTAAACTCGCGTCAGGATTTATGTGTCACGTGACCTGATCGAAAATCCATATAAAATTTGAAGTCCGGACACGTGTTTTCTACAAACTTATCTGTTCCGGTGTCCAAAATTGGAACTACGTGAAATGCAATGCAAAAATGACAGTTTTAAATAGACAGTAGCGACGCCGCCACCGGACAGATAAGTTTGTCGGTCTATAGACAATAGTGGTTTTTTGTTCAATTTGACAGCTCATTTATGCAAAGAAAAGTGCTTCTTATGTACATCAGGAGTAGAGTAAATAATTGTATTAATAAGAACTGATGTTGTTTTCTTGAGTTTTATTCCTTTAGCGTAAGGTATATTTTTCTTTGCATAAATGAACTGTCAAGTGTGACCTCTTCTACTATTATAGCCGCAGTGCGGTCGCTTCCTATAATTATGCTTCCTATGCTACAAAGTGACCACAAAGACCTTAATTTGATATCCTGCAAAATTCAAAATTTAATTGCCGTAATAAAACATTTAAAAAGTTTGGAATATCTTTATTCGCCGGAATTATATAACAGTATTTTGTGGAAATTAACACCACTTCTCCGCAGTCTTTGGATCCGCTTTGCTGCGGAGCATGCATCAGGTCGTATGAAGTTGGAAATGCTGTGCGATTTCCTGCGACAAGAGGCTCGTTCTCACACACAGTTTAGCTTGTTACCCCAAATTCCCAGTGAACATCCTCGAAAGCGACATGTTGATTACTGTAACACCAGTCATGTTATTAACGATTCGGGAGTCTGCGGATTCTGTAAAGGGAATCATTTCTTGGCCGATTGCTCCAAATTCAACAGTTTATCCGCAGATTCCAGTATGCAATTAGTTGTAAATTCCAAACTTTGTTTTCGTTGTTTAGAAAATAAATAGTTGTCAATCAAAAAAGTATGACATTGACGATTGTCAATCATTTTATCATCGTTTATTACATGGCGTTTCAGTGTCACAGCAAGGAGTTTCTGATAAGTCTGAAAAAGTTTCTGATTACATTAATTCTGAGAGATAAACTTTTTAATGTAATATAAATTGTCATGTTTGTGTACGATAGCGCAATAAATAAATATTGTATTTTACCACATAAATGATAGTACTTTTATACCTCTACCAATCAATTAAATCCCTAACCATTCCAAAATACATATCAAAAATGCACAACGTTAATATTCAGGTTTTCACTTCTGCCGGCACTCCCGGAGTGCAACCCGTCGTTTTTTTTTGTTATAAAGCGTTGAACACAAGTCAACATCAACGGTCTAATTAACAAGCCCACGCAATAAATAAGACAATACGAACGCAGCCAGAAGTCGTAAATCAGTCGCGCCCCTTCCAGGTAAATTTATCCTTGCTCCAAGTTTACGGTCAATTAAACGAAAGAAACTTATCCCAAACTTTGATGTACCGCCGACCTGGAACTAATTAGAATTAGGCGAGAACGGCCACTTTCCCGCGAAGCTTTACTTCTTAGCAAGGCCCCGTTATTGCCGAACTTGGGCGCGGCCGGAGAATTTTAAACCAAGCCCACGCTTCTGTGGTCTTTAAAGACTTGGACCGCAAGGCTGACCAGACTAAAAAAAAGGTCTTAAAAGGCCGGCAACGCATCAGCGATCCCTCTGATGTTGCAGATGTCCATGGGCGGCGGTGATTGCTTACCATCACGATGCCTGATACCTGGACAAATTAATGTTTTTCTAATATATTCAAATTAATATCGCCATTAAGCAGGTGAAATTAGTGTTCCCGAGGCCTATAGGCTTTAAGGCCTAAAATTAAGCCTATTAGTTCTTTTTTATGGCCATGATAGACTACTAGGCTTTTAAAAGGCTACTCATTTTAAGAAGGCTTAAAGGTTAAGAAAAACCTATAGGCCTAAATAGCCTTTTAGGCTTTATTTCCGACTAAAGTCTTTTTCGAGTAGTAGGCCTATTATAAGGCTATAGCCATTATTCAGATGATGGGTTAGTATGAATTAAATTAAACAAGATTTTTGTATTGTATTTATTTTTAAATTAAATGAAAACGAATAATATTCAAAAATTGGAAAAAATAAGTAGTTACATACTTGTCATAATGATGATTAACGATTATTATACTTAACAATAAATAAAATAGACCTAGCCTAAAGGACGAAAAATCTTCATAGGTTTTTAGCCTTTCAAGCTTTTTAAATATGCGCCTAGCCTACAAAAAGGCTAAAAGCCTATAGTCATCGGGTGGACAAAAAAAAGGCTATGAAAGAGGCCTAGCCTAAAGGCCTAAAAGACTTTTTAGGCTTTTATCCCGCTGTAGCCCCTAATTCATAGGCTAGCCCTAAAAAAAAGCCTAAAAGCCTATAGGCCTCGGGAACACTAGGTGAAATGCTTTAAAAATTATAAAAGTCTTAGCAAGGTCCCGTTATTGCCGAACTTGGGCGCGGCCGGAGAATTTTAAACCAAGCCCACGCTTCTGTGGTCTTTAAAGACTTGGACCGCAAGGCTGACCAGACTAAAAAAAAAGGTCTTAAAAGGCCGGCAACGCATCAGCGATCCCTCTGTTGTTGCAGATGTCCATGGGCGGCGCGCTGTGATTGCTTACCATCAGGCGACCCGCAGGCTCGTTTGCCGCCTCTGGCATAAAAAAAACTACACATGCGTCGCTATGGATCTTGTGTGTCAGCATATAATTGTAATGTCAACAAGATACAGTAGAAGGAAGTATATTTCATTGAGTAACTACTTCGTTGTTAGTCTTCTGTAACAACAGGGTTTTATGATACTCGAAACCTGGACAATGTTGATACCTGGCCTGATACCTGGACAAATTAATGTTTTTCTAATATATTCAAATTAATATCGCCATTAAGCAGGTGAAATGCTTAAAAAATTATAAAAACAAGAAATCAAGCAATGTGTGGGCGTGCTGCCTGGTTATTATAACTCGATAGTAGCCATTAATTTATTGCCTTTACACGAATAATGTTGAAGCAATCCTGAAAACCTGAAAACTACAATCACATTTTTTATTACCAAATGAACACACTGTGTCAGGCCTACAGAACAAGAAAATTTTCTCAGGCCCCACAGTTTCTGGTTGAGAATGCCTTGACTTAATACCAAGTCTGCCAGTTGTACGCATTTGGTTTTTAATATTATACAAGCAAAAAGGTGTACACAAAAAAAAGTAAAAGCATAATTAAATCAGACCCACCTTAGTCATCATTTAGATTATACCGTACTTGATACTAAACGATTTTTAATGAGTTGTTTTGCATCTTATACATTATAACAATGCTTATCAGTATAGGTTTAATTAGTTTTAGGCCTTGGAGTAAAATAATTCAATTGAAACTCATGTTTCAAAATTCAGAAGTATTTCCTGAATTTTGAAACATGAACAGGCCGGTCCCCCTCCCCGGTCGATACTAGAACATATTTTTGTTGTTGGAAATCTAGAATATATTAAATATTAGGCACAAAAGTTCATAATAAATAATAACTTTTACGAATATCTCGGCGGTACGAACAATTTTGAAAAAAATATAACTAATAAAAATATTTTATTTTCGTTTTTTAACCACTAGCAGACTTTTTTTTTCATATTGAACTCAGTAAGATTTTTTTTTATACTTACCTACATATTTATTTATTTTATTTATTTTTCTTTATTGAGAAAACCAAAAGCGTTACAGATTTTAAAATTATACTCTCTGATTTTTTTTTGGCGAACACTATCATTTACTGCATGTTACATTGCGATACAGAACTCTTAAATATTAGATAGGTATACATGTGATGCCCTGTAAGGGCATCAAACAATAAATCAAGTATCAATGTAGGTATTATCTATTTTATAACACTCTCTTATAAATTTCACAATAATCCGATCACATTGCTCAAAAGTAATCAGAATTAATGGAGAGTCATCAATTTCGTAATGGTACAATTAATTATATAACTGTCTTAGTAATGCAGAAGGTAGCTGAACACTCTACTAGAGCCTTCACTACTTGTATTAATATCGATATTAATCGTCGCTCAATGTACGTATACATTAATGGAATTGGCCGTTACCGTAGTCGTTGCTTACCTTTGGGCGGACTGTGTGCCCGTGTGTCAACTTAAAATACGTAGAATAAAAACGCTTTCTCCCGACGCATTCGTCTGTGCGCAGGGCAGGTTCAATCTTTGGGTCAGACCAAAGATATGCATTCTTTTAAATTCTCGGCAAATGGTGGTTCAATAGTTTTTAGCTCAATGATGCACTGTGACCCTGTGCTATGAGCCAAGAGGGTTCGAATACCACCCAAGGCAAACATTCACTTATTTTATGTTGACCAACTCTTATGAAAAGTAAAGATGTCTTATCCTACAAGTAAATTTTATTCGATAAATTTACGTTTGTAGCTATTAAATATGTATTATATTTAATGTGATAGCAAACAAAAGACGATATTAAGGATACAACACAAAACCTCAAAAGCTGCGTACGCCGATCTTATTCGAGTCCTTAATTGAATCAAGTATACAATTTTAATTCAAACGCGAACATTCAGCAATGGTGGTTGCGTCACAGAATGTTGAAGCGCGTATATTCCGAATTCGGAGGTTACATCGATTAAATTGCCGGCAATCCAGAGCGGGGTACGCCGTACGGCCACAAGATGCCTAACGTCGCTTGAATTACAAACTACGGTTATGCTTTTGACTGAACGCTGTAGCAATTATACTAGAAGTAGGTCAATGCTATAAAATGTGATCACTGATTGGTTTTTATGCTTACCGTTTCACTTAGCATTAAGAACTTAGAGTGTAGGGGTACATAATCATTGATCGTATTATTTACATATTTTATCTTAGCTTATCTTGGGGTGGGGTCCGGTTGACGTCTAACTTGTGAATTATTTAGTAAACTGCTCTTTACCTCTTCCAAAGAGTTAAGAAAGTTGAGCAGCACAAAAGCCGTTGCATATTTTCCGATGTCCACGATTTTAATTATATCCCCCCCCCCTCCCCCCACATTTCCGGGATCAAAAGTACGCTATGTATAGTGTATTACTTCTAAAACACGGCACAGATTTGAACACAAATTAATACTGACGGAACGTTATCTATTGTTTAATATCATTGCTTTCTACGTTATTCGGTACAAGAACTATTATTCTGAATCTCTCACTTTACTTCATCCAGTAAACTTAATTACATCCTCGATCTCGGAGACAAATTAAATTTATTGAGGAGTCCATCAATGTTGAGGTTGACTTCTCGGCAAACCTCCTTCGTTAGAACTGAGCATTGAAATGGAATGTCACGTACAAAATTAACGATACGCATCACGATTCTAGAATTTACTTAGTGAAGTTTCAATTAAGGGTTTATTAAGACGCTTAGATTAAACTGTACTTACGTTGAAGAAGTAGATATAATATTAGGCGTGTAACTTAAGGAGTTCAATTAATAGCTTTCTGGTAATTATTGTTCTCAGAATAATATTCAAAGAACAGGAGCTAAAGATGATTCGGAGTAATTGTTTTACAGAATCGATCTGATTTATGTTGGAGGTTTTATGAAAATACAAGTAAAATAGAACACAAATTCCTTTATGATATAGCCGCCCTTCCTGGTCTGGTCAGAATGCCAGACCGCCTCGTGGCACGGTGGTTAATCCGCTTGAATCTGAATGCAGTGATCGTGGGTTCGATTTCGCTTTGAGTCTGGTAGGTAGGTCAACTTTGTCAGAGTCTGACTAGCTAGCGACTAACACCAAAGGTGAAATCTGCTGTTATAATATGGCTCGGTGGTGCATTTGGTAAGTAGATACCTACCGCGCCCGATGCGCTAGAGGTTATGGGTCCCACCCAGGAAAAACATTAGTGATGAAAATCTGTGTTCGTTCTGTGACTGAATATTACTTTCGTTGGATCAGAACTTTAACTATTTAACCAAATTTGAAAGAAAGAAAGAAAGAAAGAAACATTAATTTAATTACGTAGTGAATGACTTTAATTTCCCTACCATCTATAATTGCTATTGCGTTAGGGGTTTGTTTACTTGAGCTTTTTTTTAAATTAGGTAATTATCTTTATCGCAAAGAACTTTTTCCTTTACAACTTACGAACAAAGGACTACAAATATCTACAAGCGTCCCTTATCTACAAAAGGGTTAATAAGAACAAAAATCCTAAAATATCTATGCAAATAAAAATAAAGAAATACAAAGAAATCCGTGCAGACGAAGTCGTGGACAAAAGTGCGGTGTCAACTAACTTTCAAGTAATTTGCACAAACAGGAGCCTGTTTTAAAAAAAATGTGCTTTTTGTCCTCAGATTGCCTCAGATATTGAAATGAAGATAATTATAAACATAGATGTAGCCGTAATATGTTGTATATTGAAACGAATAATATTATTTGAGACGATATTTTATAAAAAAAATGTATGATATATTTTATATTATTATATTTTTATATTATTTTTATATTAACTTCTTGAATGGTTAATTCAACCGATTAAATTTTTACAGAAACACTATAAAAAAATTTAAAGCAAATTATAACTAAGTCTCTCGGTCTCTCTTCAGTTCTTTAACCAAAAAAACAATTAGGGTATAATTAAATACTTATTATTATCATAAATTCTCGGTTACGTTCATTGACAAGTAGAAGTAGAAGTATCAGCCTATTAATGTCCCACTGCAGGGCAAAGGCCTCTATCATTGAAATCAAGTTATCGCTACAATGATGGGTATTGGCTTAATCACCACGCTTGCCAAATGCGGATTGGTGATCACAAACCCGAGCTGTGTCCGAAAAAACCGACACAAAGTTAGCTCGACCCGGGAATTGAACCCAGGACCCCGAGATCTCGGCCCGGTACTTAAACCACTAGACCATCTCATTGACAAGGTAACAAAATATTATTATAGTCATTAAATTAATCAAACAATTGTTTACATATCTTAAGAATTCAAAGTCTTATTTCGTAAAGTCCTCGATGCGAATCCTGAACACTGACTCTAATCATGTACTTTTTGTATTTCGCGGGGGATCCATTTCGTTCCACATCCAAAAGCTGAATACACGCAGGAGGCTCTCATTATTCCTTCTCTGGCTATGCCCGTTGCTCATAAGGGACGTTAGGCGTTAGCATAAAAACAGTCGGTCATTACTTACACACTGGTTCATGCATGCACAAAATTTATGCGCGAGGTGAGTGGGAGCGAGCGCGACAATTTATGCTGATGTTATCGACGCAGTGCGAATGTGCGCGTATGCCGCCCGACTTGAGTACGGGAGGTCGCGATTAATTTAGATGTCGTTTTGGTAATGCCTATCTAAACGTTTGTTTGCTGTCGAGATTAATTAAGATTTTTGTGTGGTAGAGCTTGGGTAGAGCTATACGAGAGACAGTTCATGTCCGTTGTGAAACTGCTAGACCAAGAAAGTAGCACCCTCTCACAGTAGAAAACGCTTGTTTTGTAGCATTGCTGTGTTTCATTTGGTAGAGTGCCGTACTATCAGATCCTCCTGATACGTACTCGTACAATAAATGCTAAAATCGTACAGCATATTTCTTAAAATTCATCTTATTTTATTAAATACGTAGTTTATAACGTGTTAGTGACTTTGGCTCATGTGCCAAAAGTATAATAATAATTGTTAATAAAAGCTTTCTTCAAAGAAATGCTGCTAGCTCCCGTACTATTAAGGTTGTGTGAACGTACTCGTAGACTCGTAAAATGGTTAACTTTACCTTTGCCTTCACAAAAATGAACTCAACACTAACCTCGTATTCTCTGCTTTCACAAATGGTACCTAAACTTCATTTCATTTGGCAGTTTTCTATTTATAGAACAAGACCTTTCCTGCGTAATCCTTAAAAAACTTAACTTGAGCGTGACTTTCCATTCTCTGCGATTACCGTTTACACATATGAATATTCCTGGAAGATCAGCTGAATGTGTTACTAATCTTCTCAAAATGTCTGACATATTTAAAATATGAAACTACATATTAATTAAGGCGCTTTAATAAAAATAATGTCTTAACCATTGGCGCATTTTTTGCTTGAACAAAATAATTCCTTGTTTCATCGACAGTTTATGTAACGAATCTTTAGGAATATCAGTTAATACTCACGACCCCTGCCGTATATGGCAGGGTCACTACCAAACGTGCCACGAGCCATTAAAATAAGATTTCAACTAAGATCAATTTTATGAGACATGACCACATTTTTTACATGGTTTTTACTTCACTATGATTTTCACAACAACAAATTCCGATCAAATATGTATTGTTTATGTATTTTTCTTCTGAATATTAAAAGTAAACAGAAAAAGTATAGTTCAACTAAAAACATAATTACTACACAGTTACAGCAAAAACTGCCGATCTATCTCTCTTAACCTACAAAATAGGCAATCTCCAAGCCATTAAACCACTACCCGGTAGTTACGTCCCTACGATCCTATTGAACTACAAGATTGGAATTGGGATTCCAACCATTTGATTGTGCGTTTGTACTGTCAATTGAATGTCAGAGGACGGAGCTTTTGCGGCCTGGGATACCAATTTACAATTCTGGAATTGGTGTTTTATCTCTGTGTATTGGACCAGGTATTTATGTAGGAAGTTTCCACGCAATACAGGTATCGATTTTGTTTACAAAGGTATCAAAAAACGCGAGTCGCATGGGTTTATAAAATGTTTTCTACAAAGGATGCGTAACTAAAATCATGGTGGAAAATTTAATAGTGTGAACTATTAGTCTATCGACTATTTTTTTAAATCCTTAAAGCAGCAGCAACTGTAACTCAGATTTAACTCCAACATCAAATTGGTCACGTTTCACATAAAATACAAAGTAAGTTCATCACACGTAAAAATCGGTAACGAGAAACTAATCCGAGATATCACCTCATAACAAAGTAGTTGTTCGTTTTATGGTGCTCCTTACTTCAACCACAGGGAACTAGCTGCGAGTGAGGCATCTCTAAATTATTATAAACAACTTTTGTCCTCATATCCGAGTTTTGGCTGCGCCGGCCAATCTTTAAAGAACGACCAACAACGGAGGAATATCAAGTACTTAAGTACGTAAATAAATGTGAACTCAGACTAACAAAATTGTGATTGGGTTTTTCTGTTCAGAATACATAACCACAGTCTGGAAGTTGGCAGTGTCAAACACCCCACACCACGCTTTGGAAAGCACGTTCTCTCTTAGGTCATGTCAGGTTGCTGTCACATCGTGTTATAAGAGTGAAGTAATAGGGAGTGCACCTGTGCTTGCTCACTCACACAGGTGAAATCTGCCGCCATAACAGCTCTGGCTGTGTTCCGGCAATATTAATGTGGGAGCCAGTACACTTGAAATCAGAGGCTCGAAGATCAGATGAGCCTACAGTCTGGCAGCACATGAGCGACGCTTACAGGCAAAGTGTCCCTCAGTAGAATAGACCCCAGTAGCCGCTTACCATCAGGTGGGCTGCGTGTCTGTCTGCCAAATGATATAGTATAAAAAAAACTACGCAGCCAACTGGTTGATAGTAAGAGAGATAACAAAAAAAAACATGTGAACTCCATATGCCCACTTTCATAGCACGATGTCACAACAATTTAACACAATCGAAGAGAAAGCAGGTTACAGGACAAACACGCGGCAGATAATGAGAAGATGTCCTGGGTGGGATTGAACTCTAGGCCATCATCATCAGCCCGTAACAGTCCACTGCTGGACATAGGCCTCTCCAAATGCGCGCCGCGCTGATCGATCCTCGGCCACTCACTTTACCGGACCTGGCATAGGCCAGGGTCAATACCAAATGCGCTATCAGGTCGAAAAAAATATGGCAGCATTTCATCATTTGAGCAATGCTTCCCGATGAAACAAAAAAGTCACTTCTCTCAGAACTTCATGTTCCTATCTTTATTGTGCCTGTCAGTGGAGGTAAGCAAACGATGGACGATAAAGTTCTTTATGATCCCCATAAGTGCGTTTGCACACCACGTCTACTTACTACATCAAGTTGATTAGTTTCAGAAGCAATCACTCATAATAGGGAAATTGATTAACGACGGGAGTATCATCATTAAATGATTTACCATGAGAATAACTTTCATGTATATTACTTGAACACCTGTTCTGTATTATCAACAGAAAGCTATTATATTAGTAAATAAGTTAGTAGACCCTATAACAGGTATCCGCAGAATACCAGCGCCATGGTAAGCTTGGCTTACCGCGGCACATGCTAAGCGGAAACCCTTTAGGTATTGTTAATCCTTTAGTTTAAGTCAACTCTAGATATAAGTTAAATTGTAAAAATACCTAATAAACTTTTTCTATTCTATTCTATTCTATGTAAAAAGTTAAAAACCAAATTTATTAAATCACTTTTTTTAGGCTCTCAAATCAAAAGCTCTAAGATCGGAGGAGCCTACTGTATGGCAGCGATTGAGCGATTTTCGAAGATGCATAAAAAATAACAAAAAGTTAAATAAATTACATTAGGTACTTAAATAAGACAAGATCTACAAAAGTCATTATAAAAAATCAGCATCTACGAGTACGTTCGAACCGCGCTCCACAGCAAAAAGCCTTTGATACATTATCAGATGAAAAAGTAAGTCTGTCGAAGTGAAATAAATAAATAAATAATAATTAAATAATTTCTGGACATTATTCACACAGCGCCATCTAGCCCCAAACTAAGCATTAGCTTGTGCTATGGGTGCTAGACAACGGATAAACATTACTTATATACTTTTTTTTTTTTTGTAAATACATACATATTATACATAGAAACACCCAGACCGATACAAACAGACATGTTCATGCACACAAATGTTTGTACCGTGCGGGGATCGAACCCGCGACCTCTGGTGTAATAGCCGACTTCTCGACCATTACACCAAATGGCTCGTCTAAAAAAATGAAATCAAAGAGCTATCCGCTTCCTCCACTTTAAGTTTCCACAGTTCAACCGTCCCGGCAGCTGTGACATAACCCGAAAGCCTTATGAATTATTTAAAAGGGAATCGTCCTTCGTCAGACATTTGAATTATTTTGAAGCCTTTGCTTGTGCATAATTAACCGTCCCGTATTTTACAGTGACACTTTTACACGCGCCTCGGGCCATAATTGGGTGTTTGCAAATTTGCTAATTTATTACTTCCTCACTTGGGCACAGGAGAGCGTGTTAGTGACAACCGTCACCTGTACGCCGAACTTCTCACTGTTGGAAACTTGGTCGTGGAAAAGCTCCGTTTTGAGGAAATATTTTATATCGTTGCCAACTTTATCCGCGAACTTGGGATGTAAGCAAGTTTCTTCTGCAACTCGTTCGCTGTTTCATTTACTATTTACTGGGATTATGTTGAGTTGAATAGAACATCCTGTATAATTATTAGTTAGTTAATTTATTGATGAGATGTTGTGGTCGTGGGATACTAAACTGTGACACATATTATTAATGAATTATGTACAGTAAGGAGCACATCAACCTATGTAGTCTTATCTGTTAAATACATATCTTCAACCTGATTTTCATCCATCGCATATTTCAATTTGGTCTTTTTGATATAGTACGGTACATTGATGTGATGCTTACATAGTACATTAGATATATTTTGCAGATTATGTTGCATAACCTCCTAAAATGAGTACTCCACAAATCAACAAGCTATGTAGCAATTCAGGGAAGAAATCAGGCGCGTAAGTGGTAATTTTGCCAGCCCAAAAAGGACGCCATGTCCACCGCACTATTTGTACAGTTTGACTGATCGTAATAAAGCCGAATTCTCATTCAAATACAACCCAAACGACATTATGCAAATGCAACGATTGACTTCGCAACGATAGAGCTAAATAGCAATGCAAGTTATAATTTACTTAGCTCTCTATATCGGACTTCATAGCACGTTTCAAAACTTGACATTATTCGGTCACGTTTCAAAAGCAAACAAAACAATGCCTGACCCCGATTCAAACAACACAACAATGTTATCCGATGATAGTTGTGAAAATAGTCGATTGCCATCCCAGAGATGTGGGCGATTTTCTTTTGTCTTCAGCCGGGCAATCCTCGCGGGGGAATTAACTTTTATATTTATTTTCCTTTCCGGTCATTCGAGAGATTTATGTGGCCACTGCGTCGTATGTATATTTTAATACTTTTAATTAAAGTCCAATATATCTCTGTAAAACCCAATAATAGGTTATCCAACCTGTCGATTATTTAAAAAAATGTTTAATAAAACTGCATGGAGAAAACTTTTATTCCAGAACTCCTTTTTGAAAGTTGATGAATGGCCTCAGAGAGGATTCGGCGTCCGACGAAATTAAAAACGGCGGCAAGCGATGGACGTCGGAACCGTTTCAATGGTTTGATGACTTCTACTCACTTTCGGCAAAAGCCGGATATGGCCGGTTGTGTAAAAATGGACGTAGAAAACCCGCGCTCTTCGTATTTCCACGAAGTAAAAACTGAAATATATCGTAGACTAGACATGCGCGATACCACTTGATTAGTCAATGGGGCGCATTGAACAGAGGTCCTTTGCACGAGGTCGCCTTCTAATACTCGAACAAAAATAATAGTTTGTGTGTATGAAATTCTACAAATCTACACGCACGCAAAACTAGTCCTTGTAATAAGAATCGTATTTTTTTTATCTATGTTTGTGCAGTTTTTTGAAAGAATAAATCGCTCAAATCTTTGTATGAGTACGTACATATAGTTTAATTATTATTAATAAAGATTAAGTATGTATTCATGGTAATTTTTCTGATCCTCATACCCAAACACAAGGTGTCAACTAAATGTATCATTTTACTTATAATTATTATGATGGTGTTGTGGTGGCGGATAATAGTTATGCCGCATGTGATACAAAATAATTATTAAGCTCGTTATGGATCTAAGCTCGATGCCTACACGTATTGTAAAAGGAAACCTGAGGAACCCTAATTGCTACACAACAGACAAGACACTTAAAATAATAAACCAATACGTAAGTACATACTGTTATATCAATGTTATTGTTATTACTCGTATATTAAGCTTTAATTTAAGTTCCTAAATATTACATTGAATATTGAACAAAACCAATCTAAACTGGCCGAAAAGAATAATATGAATATAAAAAAACATAAAAATATTTGTTCCTTTAATTTGAATTTGGAATTATTGAAAATCAATTGACTACATACGAGAACCTTTATCGATTGTATTAAAAAAAAATGTTTTTATTAAACTGTTTCAGTGCAGCATTTTTCCGCAGCTATACTATCCATCTAAATGAAAATACAAGTAATTGTGCAATTACTTGTGACTCTTATTTATATACAGTATGGTGTTGAGTTGTATTATGTTGTATTTATTTAACAAAGTACGTGAGTGGGTCTCGTAAACAAAGAACAAGGTATGGGAAACGTGCCTTTTGTGCGATTTGAGGTCTATTGACACAAGCGTTTGAGGTAGAAAAACGTGATAGGAAACGGCCAGGCCTAGTTTTGAATCAGGTGATCGTTATTGAGCTATCAAGCTGTTTATTTGACTTGGATCAATGATATTGAACTTTTTCTTGTGGTCAGAAAGCCATTACCTTTCAAAAGTATGTAGTCCAAGATAATAGTTCAAGTAAAAAAGCAAGTATGTAGTTCAAGTAAATATTTTATGAAATACATTATGTATTAAATACATTATTAAGTATTTTGATGACCGACTAGCTTAATGACAATTTTAGTGTTTGCATTCAAGGGTTGTAGCTTCCAAGCTTACTTAGGACTAAGGCACATTCATATGCTGTACATTTTATATTCCTCTTTGTATTTTGATTTTGACGTAGTGATCCTGCCCTGTTCGCCAGGGGTCATGGGTTCAAATCAGAACACAAGTGCTTCTATTCACTTTGGGGTCAGATCAATGTATGTGATATTGTCAAATATTAATTATTATTGTTATGTTATAATAAAACACATATTTTAACATCAACAACAGATAATTCAATTATGTTTATGCGTCTTATTAACTTCCTAATTACGAATTTCCTAAACAAGCTTAAATACTCTTATCAAAAAGTAAATATCGATCTATCCTCGCTTTTGCGGCCATCCAATTTATTACACCACTCAGAAACACCACTAAGTAAGATTATAACTTCATTAATAACGAGTGCTTCTGGTTGCTGTGATATTGAATTTTGACGGGCAAAATTACAACCGCAAGAACAGAAAATGCGCGTCAAAAAGCGCTAACAGGATTATTATAGACAACTCGATAAAATTATCTATACTAATAATAAAAAAGGAAAGATTTGATTGTTTGTTTATATGTATTGAATAGGCTCTGAAACTAATGAATCGATTTGAATAATTCTTTCGCTGTTGGAAAGCTACACTATCCCCGACATAATTATGGTACTGATATAGGGTACTTTTGAAATATGGGGGGAAGGCTAGTTACAGATGACTGCATTCCGATACCGGTGGTAGAGTCACTCTGTAATTGACGATTCATAAATACTTGATACAAGTTTACATGAATAAAGAATATTTTGATTTGATTTGATTGATTTGATTTGATACTTCCACTCTCTCCCTAGGTAAAACAAAGAGAGCGTACAGCTTCCAATTGGCAGTTAAAATATATACCAGACAACATATTTTTATCTAACTTCAAAATTAGCACCTTAAATTTTGTGTTATCAGTAATTATTAGAATTAACGATAGTGCAGTCGACAGCACATTAGACTATCTACAACTAATTTTAGTCTTTATATATTTACTTCACATATAGTTTTCTTTCAATTGAGAATTTTAGACAGATTAGGGTAGGTGGATCTGCTGTTATAGTCCGTACCTCAAAGATACAAAAAAATACAAAAAAAATACAAAATATTTATTTCAGTATCTTACATTATACTTAATTGTAACAAGGTTTGGAATCTCCTTTTAAGCAAACAATTTGCTTGTGTTAGGAGATCCGCTCTTCAATAGCCATTTACAAAAATCTTATTAATAGGTTATACCGAAACGAAACTATGGAGTTTAATTACACATAAAAATTTTGAGAAATAATAATATTGCCAATATTTATGAGAGAACTTTTTAAAGAACACAACTTGTAGACTCACTAAACAACTTTTGTGATGTGTGTGGGTGTGTGTGTGTGTGTGTGTGTGTGTGTGTGTGCGCGCGCGCGCGCGTGTGTATGTGTGTGTGTTTGTGCAAGCGGGTGTGTGAAAGGGTGTATGTATATAATAGGTAATTAATTTAGATAAGAAAAGATATGATTTAATATGCACAGTCGATAGCAGATCAACCTACCCTAATGTGTCTAATTCTGCAATAAATAGGTATTCAGCTTAATTTACATCCCATATGGAATTATTTTCAATTGAGACTTTTTCAATAATATATAAATTTTGCAATTAAAATTATAATACCTCAATGAATAAAGAATTTCTGATTTTTATTACTAAAACATATCCTATTTTTATGCTAATCGGATCACGGTAGGTGTTGCTCGCGCCGAGGAATCATTTCTCTGAGTTATTCCGGTTGGATCCCCTGGTCTGATCCCCTGGCGATTATTATTATGTTTTAATTCCCGATTGATCCACCGCAAACTGGGTCATTCCGGTATTAAAACATAATAATAATCGCCAGGGGATCAGACCAGGGGATCCAACCGGAATAACTCAGCAATAATTGCTTTACTCAAACGGAAAGGGGGAAAGGGAACAACAGAGTGTCTAAGGATTATGTAATAATTTTATTATTATTTCAAAAATATATCTCACAGCGACCATAATGGCACGTAACAAAGACAATATTAGAAGGTCTTAATGCTTTAATTTCTCCGGCTTTTATATGCAGATCGGGCGCAATTTATCAACGCGTGACATCTGAATGGGCAGGCACTATCCGCGGGATAAACGGTGGCCTGGCCGATTAGAGATGTGCCGAGTCACACGAGTCGAGTAGGTACTGACTCGAATACCTTTTTTTGCGGAGAACGCGTGTTCGCGCCATAACCGCAGGCTAGCGACGCCTACCGTGTGTGAGGCTCGGGACTAAAGGTGGTCGTCCCATTACCCACTAAAATCTAAAATCCCCGGTTTCTTCTGTACACACGATTGGGACGAGCCGGTGCCAGCAGGTACTGACGTACTCGAGTTATACTGTATTCGGATCTACAATACTCAAGTACAGGTTTCGAGTATTTGCGCAAACTTCTAACTTCATAGGTACTTCATTCACTGTGAACGTGAAATATGGAACCTAAGTGACATGGAACTTCTTCATAGTTTCTTTTTTCAGGTGAAATAGGTATAAAGAAAAGCATACTACAAGTTGAATTCAAAAATGACTAGAGTCCACGGAAGTATTCGAATACCCGTCTACTAATCTTTTTTTAATGAATACCAATTTCAATACCAAAAAAGACGACATGGCACATCACTAGGCCGTCGACTGTCGAGTGCGCGCGCGCCGATCGCAGCGATTGATGCGCTGATCCATAGAATTGTGCGCGACAAACGCATGAGAGATGGAGATGGGATTCCGAGACGATTGCCCTCACACAAACACTGTTAAGTAAATTATAGCCTATTTATTCTGTTAATTATATGTATGACAATGATACCTTTGACTGTAGCGAAAACTATATACTATTTATTATTACCACGAAGGACGAAGAAGGATCATTACCGCCTCGATGGTATAGCTGTTTAAGTACTGGGCCATGACCTCAAGGTTCAGGGTTTAATTCCCGTGTCGTGGAAAATTTACCGATTTTTTTTAACAAAGAGGAGTCTGAGACGAGAAGGAGGACCTTTGGCCTGATACTCTACATTTTACAAATAAACGTCGGGACACAGGCCGAAAAACAAATGTTCATCAAATAAATTGATGTCCTGGGTGGAGTGCGAACGTGCATCATTAGGTCAGTCCATTTTAAGTTACTTTATTTATTCTGATTTATTCGGGCACAATTATATTTAACACATTTGCCAAAAACAATACTAATCGTATGCATTAATGAAACCAAGAGCGCAAACAGTGGAAGAAGGGTAGGGAGGCCTTTGCTCTGCAGTGAGACGTTAAAGGCTCATAACAATGATACCAGTACCAGTATATTATTTAATTAAGCTTTCGAAGTGTATATGAGAAATCAATTGATATATGCGATCTTTCTTCGTGTTAAAGCCCGACTAAAAGTTTTACGGTACGAACTTTTAATTAATATAAAACAACAATTAAAGCTACGGATGTTGTTCACGCCTGGAAAAAATATTGCCTTTAAAAACAATTACGTCTGTGATGTGACACCACAGTAGCTGTTCATTGTAAACAGTAAGTTATGTCCATACATAACTTAAACGCAACTATAGAAATATGTACGCGTAAAATTATTTTTGTTGCAATGAGTAGTATTTCTTAAAAAAAACTCAATTTACTGCTCTTTACAATATTGTGTTAGCTCTCGTTCGAGTAAAAAATATGAACGTTTTATTTTTAGTCGCTAAATTAATAAACCAATAAATAAAATTATATCTCCATTATAAAACTTGGAAATAAAATGAGAACATTTATATTACATGTGTGTGTAGACAAAACTAACCCAGTAATTGGAAGATAATACGTATTCCACCAAAACTGCTTCAAAGTAATAGTAAAGGAATAAAGTATAAAACATGACAATATAAAAAAAAAATAGATATTCTCTTTTTGTCCATAAACTACCTTTAAATAACTCCTACGGCACATTTCGCATCTTCACGCTACTAGAAATACTTCCAATCAAATAAATCCAAACAATTTCAATTGCACTCGAGTGAGATAAACCGTATTCGGTACCTATCTTTATCTTCCTCAATCTCGAGTTACTGAGTTCCATCTCACAGTAGGCGTTGCCAACCAACAGAGTAATTGACTTTCGATGTCATCTAAATCATTTGTCCTTTTTGGTCCTGGCTTCATAATTTATATCCGCGGCACTGCTTTCAGAAAGTAGTTATACAGCAATTTCTCCATAAAGATTATTCTGATATAATAAAGGCGTCGATGATGATTTATTGAGATACGCTAAAAGGAATAATTTGCATTTTCAATATTGTTACTGATCAGTTGTATTCTGTTGTTAAAATTAATAGTTAGTTACCTACATAAACTTGTTATAGGATGTAGTACAGTACTACACTACTTACATAAAATTAATCTCTGATGCAACTTTTTTCTGTCGCAATTCAAAATAAAATTGTTGTGATTTGCATTTTGTGTCGGCGCCTTTTCATTCTTACAATATGTTTGCTACTAGATATTCGGATTCGACACCCGAAAAGTGGGAACTAGCTCTAATTGGGGCGCCGAAAAGTGAAAAATATCACGAATATGTACTAGAAACACGACGACAATTTTTAAAAATGGAATACTTTTTGAATGTGCTGTTCATATTTTTTAAAGTTTAGCTATAAGGAGGTTTTATTTTACTTCGTTTTTTTTTTTCAAAATTGAGTGATTGCTCTTTCCACCATCTACTTATTCGTATCCACCGTCGTTTGGTTATTGAGGACCTAGATATTTGAATCGTATTTGTTCTCAGCGAATCTGCACCTGCCTGAGTAGGAGACAGAAATATTTTCCGCTTTTTTTTTAGTTTATTTTAGTAGATACCTGTTTTAATTTAACCACGAGGAAAAGAATCACTGCAAAGAGCTAACTATAGATAGTTACCTACATTTAAAGAAAAAGACTAGACAAGAAACTGTTAATAATGTAGTGTTAGTGCTAGCTTAATAGGTATCCAATGCGCTGAGTCGCCGTAATGGTTGCCTTGGGGACCACATTTGCGATTAGACCTATATTTTAAAGCGGTCGCAAAAAGTCGGCTGAACGGTTTCCGTAATTGACCGAGTGATGGCGCACTTCTCACTTTGCTGCGGTGGTGTATAATTTAGCGCAAATGTAAAGAAGAATGGTTTCAATCGAATAAGTAGTCTTTATAAATAAATGAATCACCGAAATATACCTACATACGACGAGCGTAATTTTAGAATGACTGGAAAAATTCAATATTTTTTTTGTTGTTATTTTATTATTAAGTACAAGGTTTGTTTAAAAGAAATACTTCGGCATATTATGCATTTAAAAGTGTTAACATTTTTTGCGGAGATAAATACGACCAGCGTCTCTGTCTGTGAAACTCTGTGCCTACTTTGAATGCCCCATACTTACTTTTAGACAAGACATTCCAAAAAACTAAAGTTCGTTTTCTCTTAAGTGAACCTGAATGCAATTGTTACGTCAAAAGACGTTCTACTTACTATAAATAAACATACTCTACAAGTTAATATAGGTCTGGCCCCCAGAACGACGGGTCTACGGCGCGTAACGCATTCCCCGCCCAAAAATATGGTCTTAAAAACACACCAAAAGGAAGTCAAATAATATGTACATATATTCAACTGTTATGACATTCTCTGAAAGAAGTAATCTAAAACGTTTGTACGAAGTTATTACATGCACATATCATATAAATCGCGTTTATTAAAGCCGTCGTAAAACTCTTTGGCTTCATATCCGCCCTCAGTAAGATAATATCTCGCGGAAATTAAATCTGAGATACCGTCTGGCTACTTGCCTTTCAAATTTCAGGTTTCAAATGAGATGCATGAGGTCGTTGGTTCGAAGCTTGGTGTCCAACTATGGAATTTATATTTGCGTGACACTAACGAATCTGCGAATTTGGTAACTCGGTGTGACCATAAACCAAATCACATTATTTAGGTATCTTGTCTTGTAAAGGGATGCATAAGTCTAATGGCAACAAGAAATAACATACATAATGTTGCATTGTTCATAACTTGGTTTTCGTTTTTGATAATTATTTATCGAATTGTTATTTGTGTGAGAGTATAACAGATAATACTGTCCTTAGCGCGACAGCAACTTGACTGACAGAAAAATTATCATAAACTTATTTATCAGTGGTGAAATTGGCCCCAAGACTTTAAATGACTAATGAGGATTTGCATTCAAATCAGGGAGAGTCTCAGAGAATATTTTTTTAACATCAGAGGCGGCAAACGAGCCAGCGGGTCGCGTGATGGCAAGCAATCACCACCGCCCATGGACACCTGCAACACCAGAGGGATCGCTGATGCGTTGCCGGCCTTTTATTCAAATAGATAGGATTATCTATTCGAATATCTTTTATAGCTTTTATACGCGTAAAATTCTAAGGCATTGTCATTATGATAATTGGATTGGTAGTTAAATAATCCTTGTACTCCATTATATTCGTATCTTGTTAGATACGCGTAAAGTTGTCAACCTGTAATTGGAATAGCCGAACAATGGCTATTCCCATCTCCCTGTACTTGCGACACCCACGGGATAATATACCGCCATGCAATTCTAATTTGTCGACGCAATTACTTACGCTTTGTATGACGCAAGAAAGTTACAAGTTACTGCTTCTTCACGTATTTTATACCTCGTATTGGATTAACAAGATATAAAATATTGCCGCACGATTTTACTTTCAATGTAGAATTGCAAATATTAAGTTACGAAGTATTATACTTCCTGCATGAAATATGGGCGTTTCTGACAATAATAGTGTTATAAATGATGCTCACAATAAACCGCGTTACGGTCTGTGTGAAGCAGGGATCACGAATCCAGTGTTATGGGTTTAATTTTCAGTCTTGAACACGTAAATCGCAATCATAAATATTGTGTTCGCGAAAGAAAAGACTATGTAAACAGGGTCGGTTTTCATCTAAGGTTTCCATTTATATTACTTTTGAAGCACATTAATTTTATGCCATTTCTCAATTCGACATTACTCATTGTATAACTGATTTCTCGCCTTAATATATTGTATCATTAATAGACATTTTGAATAAAATATATAATTAGTAGATATTATGGCATTGCGAGACACTTTCTATGAAAGCACTGCACACAAAAATTACGATATGAGACCTAATTTTTTTAGTCTTTTATGAGTTCGCATGAGTAGAACCTGTTTAAATTTCTTACACAGCAAATATCTTTGTCATTGCAAACGAATCATAGATAGATAGGCCGTGATTTAATCACCTTGCTTGCATATTCGAATAATCCGAAATAAACCGATCCTAGAATTAACAGGACCCCGGAATTAAGGCAAGGTATTTATACCATTAGACTACCTTCATTACCAAGTCTAGGCCAATTAAGAAGTCGCATAGATCTAGAATCTAGAGCACATTTTGTTTGCGTTCCGCGTGTCGGAGACAGGAATGTTTGTTGGAACGTCGCATGCCTTCGTAATTGGTTTCCATAGCGACGGACTGTCATTATGTGATTACTCCACATAGAAGTGTTCCTGTACGACTAGTAAGATTGTTCTGCCGGGATCACGCCGGGACTCCATTGCATAGATCCTTCAGGTTTATAGTTTAAAATTTACTCAAAACTGTTTGACTTAGTTATAATGTTAGTATAAAAAAGGAGATTGTATATTTAATTATTGTAACCTTATTGGCGATTGAAAAGAGTAACTGTTGAGTTTCTTGCCGGTTCTTCTCAACAGATGACTGCATTCCGAATCCGGTGGTAGAGTTACTATATTTTTGTTTATAACGATTCATAGTGTATCTTTGAAGCCTATTTGAATATAGCATATTTTGATTTTGATTACTGAGCAAATATTAAGTAGAGCTGGTCTATGCATTGTAGTCTACTATAAGTACCTATGGCTTTTTTCGGAGAAGAAAGCGTTTAGGCACCATGACCGCAGGCTAGCTAGACCTGCGGCCGTGTCTGGGACTCGAGACTAAAGCATCTCACTACCTACTAAACTCCCCCGGTTTCCCCTTTCCACCCGATTGGGACGAGCTGATTCCAACCTTGTGGCCTGCCTGTCTCCGTTGTCCCTGTCATGTCGCTAGCTTCACAATCATGATCCTCTTTAGTAAGCGAGATATTGCAACTCTACTTAGTACCTATCTATATAGTAATCTATACTAATATTATGAAGAGGAAAGATTTGATTGTTTATTTGTATTGAATAGACTCCGAAGCTACTGACTGAACCGATTTGGGAAATTTTTTCACTGTTGGAAAGCTACATTATTCACGGGTAAAATAGGGTACTTTTCATCCCGGAAATGTGAGAAGGGGGGATAATTCACAAAAATAATTGCGCGCGGGTGAAACTGCGGAGGCAATCGCTAGTATTGTTAATCTGCGATTCCGACAAAATTATGTAGTTAATTAAGATCCGTTATACGTGAGAAGCAGAAGATATTCATATTTCATATAGTAAGTTTGGCAACACTGCCTCGATAGTCTAGCACGATTTTGGGGTTCGAGTCCCGCTAAATTTGTGTCTGATTTGTTGAACACATCACGGGTTTGTGATCAGCGTGGTGATTAAGCATGTACCCATTATGTGACGGTAACTTGATTTCTTTGGGGCTTTTGCCCTGCGGACATTAAATAGGCTAATCCTTTTCTCTACTCTTTTTTTGAGAAATATAATTCTTTTTACTTATTTATAAAGCTAATAGAACTTTTATGAGCTTTTACGAGGCCGAACGCATAGAAGCGCAAAGTGAACGCAGGCAGTTTAAACGTCCATTCTTAGGTTATTCAGGCAGGGCTCGCATGGGATCTATGCCCGTGCCCGTCAAAGCGTTCGATGTCCATTTAGCCCGAGCGGGGCCAGGATTTATTGCTAGTGCCACCATTACTTTTGAAACGAAACTGATTTTAATTTGATTTGCTTTTCTTTGAGGCTTTTGAGTGTTCGTTTCCACACAGCTTATCGATAAGCAAAATAAAAGCCCAAAATGTCATGACAGCAGACGCAACACCGTCTTTATAGTTAAACAAAAAAGGAATTATCGTATTTTTGTGGTATCTTCGTTACCTATGCCACAAATTAGAGATTAGATCAACGTATGATGTAGAATATTATTTATATACACCTGTCATTCCATATTTATCATGTTTTATCTTTCAACTTAGAACTGTATATGAAGTATAATCCTTTCTGCACCTTTAATCGAATTCACTTTTACGAGGATGAACTCAGCTTAAAGTGAACGCAGGCAGTTTGAGCGACGTCCATTCTTAGGTTATTCAGAACTCGTATGGGATCTATGCCCGTCAAAGCGTTCGATGTCCATTTTGTTCGGATTTATTGCTAGTGCCACCATCCTTTTCAAATGAATACGAAAGAGTTGAATTTTATTTGCTTTTCTTTGAAGCTGACGGAATTTTTATTCATGTGGTTAAAAGACGTATTCGCGGTCTAAAATGCTAAATAGTCGTTTTAAACGTAAACTTTTTTTTTTAATTTATTTGGAAACGTATTCCATTTAACGTAGGTATATATTAACTACAATTTAAGTAGTAGGTAGGTGTAAAATCAGTCCAATCGCCCACTGCGTAATAATTTATTTTATTGCGTCAAAGTTAAAAGCTAATTTAAAGCTAAATAAAATACTAATATTTTAGTAGTCGATTATAATTTTTTTGTACCTCATTATCATTCTTTTCAAATAACATGCAACCTTTTTTGGATCATTAAAAACGGTAGCAGCATAATTTCCATTTTGACAGTAATAAAAAGAAAATAATTGTTTCTTTTTCCTTTAAAGGCGTTTAGATTTTTTTTCTGAAGAATCTAGCCAGCATCAAATGAAAAATTTGCATAATAACCTGCTTGGTTTTTTCAATGTAACTGGCATCAGAGTTACGATTAATTTGACAGCAATAAAAAGCAAATCTTTTTTTTTTGAAGGACTATCAAAAAATTTTGTAAAGACGTTGACCTTCTTTATTTTAAAGAGGCACTGGCAACAATGCTTCTGAAATTTGACAGCAATAAAAAGTAAATTAAATATATTTTTTTCTTTAATGGCGTATAGATTTTTTCTGAATAATTTAGCCAGCATTATATTTTTAAAAACTTATATTAACCTGCTTGGTTATTAATTTGATGTAACCTTCGTGGTTATTTTGTTATGTTAAAGTAGCACTGGCAATAGTGCCACAAAAGTTTGACAGTAATTAAAAGTAAATTAAAAGTTTTTTTTCTTCATTGAATTATTATTTAATTAACTAATACATATGTACGTCTATGTTTTTCTTTTACATAGTGTTTCAAATTTTTCTGAACGCTAGGAAATGCGTTTTCTGTGACACTGCCGCCTAGGTTTTTTTTAAAAGGTCGTTGCTATTACGTTTCTTCGTTCATATTGATTATCTATTTACGCAGTCTAAATAATTATCAAGTAATTTCTTTTTTCAAATATCCCCTCTTCCCCACACATTTCCGGGATAAAAAGTGCCCTATGTTCACCGGGGATAGTGTAGCTTTCGAACAGTGAAAGAATTATTGAAATCGGTTCAGTATTTTCGGAGCCTATTCAATACAAACAATCAGACAATCAAATCTTTCCTTTTATAATATTAGTATAGATATAGATGTTAACAAAATAGGTATTACCTAATCCAAGAATTTCTTGCATTCCAGAATTATTGTACTTAAGTGTACAAACATCCCTTAGTAACAGAATACCAATAATCCCAAGCCTTCGAGATTTCCACAGCAAAAAGCAAATCCTAAAAATAGCGCAGTTGCTAGAATATGGCGGTGCTTTGCTGCTCGGTCCAATAGCCCATAGAACTGTTTTGATTTGAGTTTTTCAGTGAGCGGCCGATCTTTTATGTCTAACGTTTTAACGAGAAATGCCGAGTTAATTTGACGTGTCCGTTCTCTCGCGGCGGCTTGCTTATCCTACGACACTCGGTCGGGCTGGCAATAGCATTAATCTCGGATGACAGCTCAATTACCTTGCCTTGCGCATATTGCACCGACTTTTGTAGGCAGAGGGCTGCGAGCCACGGTTTATGAGTCTCATCGGAGGTGGAGGCTTATTAATTGTTGTTTTAATGAAAATACTGACGAAAATACTAAACTTATTATTTGTCTCATAGTAAAAAGTTATTATTATCCAATTAAAAAGTTATTAGGATAATAGCTTTTGGAATTGAGCGACAAATGACGTCAACTGCGCCTGTCCGTAACGCGCTGCGCTACTATGGTACAACTATTATTAAGATTTTTTTTATACCACGTCAGTTGGCAGACAGGCACGCAGCCCACCTGATGGTAAGCGGTCCCTGCGACCTATTCCATTGAGGGACACTTCACCAGCGTCGCTCAAGAATGAGGAATTGATGATATTTGTTTGTAAAAATAAATAAATTCAATTAAATTTTATTCTACATTAGGTAATATGTCTCGTACGATTAAAATGACAAAAGAGAGCTGCGTTCAGCGTATTTATTATTCTACTTTTGTCACTATAAAGCCCCTTGTTTTTTCGTTATTTTTTATTTAGAGTTTACAAAATTATCCTGCATTAGCGTTATAACTATTGATGATACCTCATGCTCTACAGATGAGATACAGATGAGATTGTCTATCGATTAACATTTATAATATAAAAAATAAAGGATAGAGGAATTATCGCAGTGCCAGCTTCGGAATATTGCATCAAACATTTTACGTAATATTATTTTAAGATGTAGGTATTAAAATCAACGAAGCATTGGCTCCTGGCTCATTTCATTGCGCATTATACACATCGCATTACAATAATTTAAAGTTGTCTGCTTTACGTCAGGCAGCCATCACACGGGCTTGGCAGGGTCGGTCTGTCTCTTTATTGTGTTTGTGATTGCATTTCTTTGCACTCCTTCGCAAATGGTGCATTTCTAAATATTATTATTCTCAGCACGAGACATCAGAATGCTTGCACTAACGCGACATGTTATTATTGTTAGGCTGAAGTCGTATAAGGATAAACGGATTTTATTATTATTGTTTTTAGTAAAGTCGGTGACTCGGTGCTAAAATGTTTCCTTTTTAACGGTCACCGAGTTGAGTGTTGTAAAAAATTTAGACCCTCCATTAGTCAGAAATTCTGACTCAGAATTTATTTTTGCCAGCCTGATGGAAAGCAGTAACCGTCGCTTCTTCGCTTATACGAAGACGCTTGTTACATCAGAGGCATCTGTCTGATCACTATCACGTCGCTGAACTGAAAACAACGTTTGCACAAAAAATGGTTCTTCCCGCTATTATATTATCAGTGCCGCTACCAACACTATAGCATCCCCAATTATTACTATCAACAGAAACATAGCACATTATACTTTACTATGGTCTTTTGTAAGGTGGAAGTACTTCCCCAGACGAGCTGCTTATTCGAGTAGAAAACCCACTTTACATCTTTTAAAAAAATACGTCGGTTGACTAATGTCACAGTATTACAAGTTAAACTGTGCTAATGTGAAGTAAAAAAGTATCTAGTGTCAACCTATGCCTATAGTATTTATCTCACAAAGGCTTTCATCATCGAAATCAAGTCCTCGTCACAATGGGTACTGGCATAATTCTGCCTTATCACAAACCCGAGGTGCATGTTCTTAATCATGATAAATAATACCTTTTTTTTATACGAATCGATCATTATGAATACCTTTCGAAGTAAATAAAACTTTAAGACGCCATCTATTAGAAGAACTTGGAATCATCGTATTTTGCACGAGTGACCCTCTGTGTTCGTGCTTTTAGAGTTCATTCCTCCTGTGGCCCTCCTGTTTCTTCACTGTACTTTTTTAGTGTTTACATAGATGGCGCTATCGAGTTTATTTACAAAGATGTTTAAAAACAACAACTATTAATATTTTTAAAATCAAAATATTATCGTCAGACATTAATGTTACGGAGTTATTCTACCACCGTTTACGGAATGTTAAAATCTATAGAGAATGAACGGCAAGAAAATAATGACACTAAAAAAGGAATGGCTAGTCACTTCATTTGTATGTAGTTACTTATAGAATCTGTAACAAAAACCGAGTAAATTGCAGTTCCAAAGGTACTTATTTAGATAAAGTTGTGGCCAAAACATTTCTTTTCCTAAGATCTCAATGAACTCAAAGATCAATATTGCAGACGTGACACGCCTAAGCAATAATGTCTGTTGACACTTTGGACCTGTATATTCTCTCAATGAACAATTAAGTTAGGCTGCTCGTTCTAGCATTGAACAACTAGGTTGCCTGATCGGCGATCGGATCTCAGTGGAAATCCTTGAAGCTTGAACATTTCGCTTTGTCATTCCCTATCCGCACTGCGAAGGAACGGAATCGACTGTTTGTTACCAGATGGTACACATCTGATAAGGAGTTGAACACACCCAAATTGTAATCACTACTATTCACTTGGCGTAGCTAGACTACATACAAGGCGGTCTGAATTTGAGCTCATTACTATCGTGGGAGACTCCTCTTTATCTTCTTCTAAAACCCGGAGGTCGTGGGTTCGATTCCTGCCATGGATCTGGTTGGTGATAGGCCTTTTTCAGAGTCCGACTGACTAGCTACCACCCCCACAAGTGAAATCTGCCGCCATAACAGCCCTGGCTGTGTTCCGACAATATTAATGTAGGAGCCAGTACACTTGAAATTAAAGGCACGAAGATCTGATAAGCCTACAGTCTGGCAGCACATTGAGCGACGCTTCCTGATGAAGTGTCCCTCAATGGAATAGGCCGCAGTAACCGCTTACCAACAGGTGGGGTGCGTGTATGTAAATTAAGGCTATCGCCAGTAGTGGAACATTAGACCTATTTTTGATACAAAAGGTATATCAAAATGTTAGAATTCTGTGATCTTCGTAAATGTATAGATGCTTGTATACTAATAACCATAAATGCTTATTCCTCGATGGTAGATTGTGACGATTTGTAGATAGGAAAGATGGTAGAGTAACTAATTTCGTCTATTAACTACTTTTCCGTATTTTACTACGTCCGGAGCCAATTAGTGCGGAATACCCGACCTTAGTTTCTCACGTACAACATTGCTGGTAGACGAAGTTGGTTTATTTATTCGTGACCCAAGAGAAATGAGTTATTCCGGTTGGATCCCCTGGTCTGATCCCCTGGCGATTATTATTATGTTTTAATACCGGAATGACCCAGTTTGCTTCGTATACCAGATATTTTTATAGAGTACGAGTAAGTGTACTTTAAAACTTGTGCTATAATTATTAACTTTACTCAAAGTAATTGGCATTATTCATAATCCGGCATTACAAAAAATATCCCAATTTATCACTTGGTCCCTATCATATTCTTTGAAATAGATGGTCAGAAAGAAGTTAGCTAGAAATACTTTTTTAACAAGAGGGTTGAGGTTTAAATATCCATTTTAATTGGACAACGCCGGGTTTAGAGCGTAGTCGTGACATAGTCGCCTGCGTGGCCTGGCGAGATCTCATTGTCTTTTCGTGACGGTTTCTTATACGTTGGAATACTTTACCTTATAATAGTTTAGCGATTATTTAACTGGCAAGCAGTTTGTTTATAACCAGACTTATTTGGAGGCATTGAGTTACAAGTAGGTACTACTTGTAGTTCATTATTTGTAAACCTTTTTTATATTTCTTCACATGGCACGAAACGTGTAGACTACCAAAAGGTAAACTGTAAAAACAAAAGATGCTTTATTACAAAGCTACACTCAAATATAATGAGCTGTGGTAGGCGAGTGTGTTCAAACGTCTTTGAATCTAGTCACCTGTATATTTTTCTATCAGCGTATTTACCATTAGCTCAGCGGTGTCGGGAAACATTGCGAGGAAATCGGCACAGTTGAATGACCTTGTGGCCTTGTCCAACTAATTAGTTGGCTCGAAGATCAGATGAGTATACAGTCTGGCAACAGATTGAGCGACGCTTCCTGGTGAAGTGTCTCTCAATGGAATAGGCCGCAGCAGTGGCCGCATAACATTAGTATTTTTTATACTAAATCAGTTGGCAGACAGACACCATGGTCTAGTTCTCCTGTTATGGTTTACGGACTTGCCAAATCTTGGATCATGATGCAAACTTTTTTTTTATACTAAATCAGTTGGCAGACAGACACGCAGCCCACCTGATGGTAAGCGGCCACTGCTGCGGCCAGTACCGGCGTTAGGGTAGGGCGCGGTTGGGCGACCGCCCAGGGGCGCCGGACTTTAAGGGGCGCCGTTAAGCGGCGCCCCTTTATATTCCCATCACTGTAAGCGAAAAAAAAAAAAACGATGTGTTGGCAACACTAAAATGGAACGCAGTGCTCAATCCGTTCGGTCGGAGCACTACATACATACAGTTCATTTTACTGGGAATCCCCGACCACAGAGAAACACATTATCTATCTCTTTTTAACATTTCAGTTCAAAAGAGTTGGCGTTATTTTTGATGGAGCGGAACACAGCTCATTCTTATTCATTCAATCGGTGCACGCACTTAAAAACAGTTATCGCAATTACATATTTTAAAACAAACAGACGCAGTAATCAGGCGGTCCACGCTAAGTTACGAAGTGCATGTTTTTTACTTTTTGTCGCCGACTACAGAGTGACATAGGTTTTATCCAAAAAGTTGAAATACAAATAGTGTTTAAGTAGGTATTTGCTTTATGACGGATTATTTCACTAATTAGGTAAGTACAATTTGATTTTAACTATCTTTACTTATTATACTAAAGAGGTAACATTTGTTTGTTTGTTTATGTTATGTTTGGAGTGGGGTAATCTATTTAAAGTAAATTATATATTATAAAATATCTCTGGAACTGACTATATAATGTTGATGAAATTTTAACACGGAGATAATAAATGAATGTCGAGGAGGTACGGTCAAGTGTAAAAGTGGATGAACACTGTTCATTCGTAAGCCTTTGTGTTAAAGGTGAAAAGTGTCCACCGACTTTTGCATCTGACTGTACATAGAAGTCATTTTTTCGGGAACGAGTGGATGATCGTGATTTTTTTCATACAAATCTAAGCACTATCACGTAACACAAGCTTTTAAATATAACATTTCACAATTATTCCGCTGCCATGAAAATATTACCTTACCTAGATTTTTCGATCGTAGTTCACGTGTATGCTAACGCTTTCCTGAATATAAAGCGTTTTTGGTCGTCCTCACTCAATAGCGTTATATTTAATTAATTTATAGAAATGATCGGACTTACGCAGATTTAATTTGTTGCAGATTTGATTAGTACAAAATGTCTGAACACGTTGATCCTTTCAAAAGAAAACCATCTGGGTCAAAATATAGAAAACGAAAAGCAGAAAAAGAGAAGGAATTTGAAAAAACAAAAAAGTTTATGAATATAGGCAAATATATCACAACAAAAAATCAAGACCTTAATGTGGCATCTACATCCGAAATACAAGCGAATGCATCGGTAGTGGAGTCTCTGTCTGACAAGTCAGATCAGTTAGCTGTTGAAGAGATTGTGGACGAAGTTTCCCGAAGTGAGGAGACAAGTTGTGTTACAATTACAGATGCTGCTCAGGATGACACTATTGGTGATGTACAACAAATACAAATTCTAGATGACGTTAGTTCTCTTGTTCCAAATATATCGGATCCAGCCACTTGGCCACTCACTCGAAATAGCAAAATTATTGATCATATAATAACTAATGGCCCAGTGCAAACTCACATTGATAATTATCCAAAGAATGATACAGGGCGACATTTCTCAAATTCTCATTTTACCAAAAAACTTGCAAACAATGAAATAATTCAGCGTCGTTGGTTAATATACTCAGTTTCTAAAAATCGAGTTTACTGTTTTTGTTGCCGGCTATTTGATAGCAGCTCAACGTCGAATTTAGCATCTGAAGGATATAACGACTGGAAACACTTATCAGAAATGTTAAAAGTTCATGAAAGTAGCACTTTTCATAAGAAGTTTTACCTCTCATGGATTGAGGCTGAACTAAGATTAAAAACGGGAAAAACAATAGATTGTCAAGAGCAACATTTGATTAGAAAGGAAACTACAAGGTGGAATAATATTTTGTCTAGATTAATGCATATTACACTGTATTTAGCTGAAAACAATATGGCGTTTAGAGGTACTTCCGACAAACTATATACGCCAAATAATGGAAAGTTCTTGGGTTTAGTACAACTACTAGCCAAATTTGATCCAGTTATGGAGGAGCACTTGCGATTAGCTGTAAAGGGTGATGTTTCTGACCACTACTGCGGAAAAGACATTCAAAATGAATTAATAGAGCTGATGGGTGAAAAAGTGAAGTCAGAAATCATATCACGTGCAAAGAAATCGAAATATTATTCTATTATAGCTGACTGTACTCCGGACATTAGTCATATAGAACAGCTTTCACTGACAATACGATTTGTTGATTTATCATCAGATGTCGATAAAATATCAGTAAAAGAGCATTTCATAGAATTTATACCTGTTAATGAGTCGACTGGTGAAAGGCTGACTGAAGTTATTATTGATATTTTAAATAAATACGGACTGGAATTGAACGATTGTAGAGGTCAGGGCTATGACAACGGAGCAAACATGAAAGGAAAAAATATTGGAGTTCAAAGGAGAATTCTGGACATAAATCCTTTAGCTGTATATGTACCGTGTGGCTGTCATAGCTACAATCTCGTACTATGCGATGCCGCTAAGTCATCTGTAAAATCTGTCACTTTGTTTGGAGTACTTCAGAGGTTGTTTACGTTGTTTTCAGCTTCTGTTCATCGATGGAAAATTCTGACCGATCACTTGGGATTGTACACTATAAAAAAACTCAGTGACACGCGTTGGGAAGCAAGAATAGGCAGTGTTAAAGCAGTCCGTTATCAAATTAGCGCCGTCCATGACGCTTTAATCACTTTGGCTATTGAAACTCAGCAAACTGATGTTCAAGTCTCTCATGAGGCTACTACTCTAGCCGAACAGCTAAAAGATTTCGGCTTCATAGTTTCATTGGTTGTCTGGTATGACATACTTTTTCAAATTAATGTCGTTAGTAAATCTCTACAATCAACAGACATGGATCTCGGTAAATGCACAGACATGTTGAAAAAATGCTGCAATTTCTTGGAAGAATATAGAAATACAGGCTTTAAAAGCGCCATTTTAACTGCGAAGGAATTGGCTGAAGAGTTAGAAATAGAACCTGTGTTTAGAGCGACAACAAGAATTCGACGTGTTAAGCGCCAAGCTGGTGAAACTGCCCAAGATGAGCCTATAACTTCTCCAGAAAAAAAATTTGAGGTTGAATTTTTCAACTGTCTTTTGGACACGACGTTAACTTCACTCAACGAAAGATTTGAACAGTTATGTGAGTACTCGGAATCTTGGTCTTTTTTGTACAATTTAAAACAGATTCCAGAAAAACACGACCTTATCAAACTCTGTAGTGATCTTCAATTGAAATTAAATGTAAATTCCAAATCAGATATAGATGGATGTATGTTGTGCGATGAACTCGTAAGTCTGAAATCGTTTTTGCCTGATCAGAAAGTGGTTACTCCTGTTTTTGTTTTAAATTTTATCAAAGACCGCAACTTACAAGAACTATATCCAAATGTTTGGATAGCATTACGAATATTATTAACTATTCCCGTAACGGTTGCTAGTGGAGAGAGGAGTTTTTCTAAGCTTAAGCTGATAAAAACCTATCTGCGATCGACAATATCTCAATCTAGATTGACAAACTTGGCAACTTTGTCAATCGAAAATGAAATTGCTGAAAACATCGACTTTGATAACTTAATAAAAGAGTTCGCCGATAGAAAGGCTAGAAAAGTAAAATTTTATTAGTTTTTTTAATAAATGTTCATTTTTTTTCATAAATGGTTATTTCATTATTATCCTTCGCCTTTTTTCGTATGGGTTTGAATTGCAGTTAGGGGGCGCCGTAGAAATCTCGCCCAGGGCGCTGGTAGTACTAAAACCGGCACTGGCTGCGGCCTATTCCATTGAGAGACACTTCACCAGGAAGCGTCGCTCAATCTGCTGCCAGATACTTATCTGATCTTCGAGCCTTTGATTTCAAGTGTACTGGCTAGATCGGGACAAAACTGTCGGAACAAAACTCACTCAATGTAGACGTCAAAGTATGCTTGAGATCGATTAAGGATAATCAACCCACGATCTTTGGCCTAAAAGCAAACTTCTCAATCAATTACATCATAGGGAGTTAAAAATATACGTTTAATCGTACTCATATCATCTTTACCGCAGCATTACATCTTTAGCATCTCAAGTCCTTTCCGGTTTGCAGGCGTCGGTTGTTGAACTTCCTATCCCTCGAAAGGGAAACCACTTTTTATTTAGCCCCGGTCTTGCGTAACCCAACCCAACCCGGTTCTTCTACTTTTTGTCCCAATAGCTACGTAAACTAGTTTCAGCTTAGACTCATCTTGTAGTTGCGGTGGATGTTGAACTTTATGCGGTGGTGTTAAAGTTGGTTAAGTACAAGTTGAGTTAGGCGGGATCTAGTGTTTAGGTGGCTAGCGTGAGCTGCGAATAGTGAGTGCAGGCATTTTGTCTCCAAGCTAAATAACAATGGTGGATATGACTTGACCAAATCTGCTTAGTTCCGTATTAATTTTCTTTATTTTTGCAAATCTATAAATGTATTTTTATTATTTCTTTTATATCATTTACATAAAAAACAGATTACGGGGCTTAAATACAAGGTGTTATAATACAATAATATATTAATTAATAATAATAATAATGATATATTTTACATAAAAAATATATCTAATAAAACTTTTATAATTCATTTTTAAACTACAGCAACATCTCAAACTTTTTTCGAATACAGTATAATTCTATAGCACCGTTCCATACTAATCCACTAGAACTCTAAAAACATTAAACAAGAATGTCAGATCCGATCCAGGGGGTGGCTGCTTTAATTACACAGGTGCTCACTAACGCCCTTATGAACTGGATTCACTAGCTGTTAAATTATGCGAGCTCAGATCGATCATTCGCCTACTCTGTTTCCTGGTAGACTAGATTAAGTCTAGTAACAGTGAGGTAATATAAAGTTAGGTACACGCAAATGAATAACGTGCAAGAGTGAAGTTGTCGTATATTTAAATTAATTGGACATGTATCAGTTTTAAAAAAGTATGGCAATTCTGCATTCTCTTTTTATGGTAAAACTACAAAAAATCATATCTACTTACTTACTATGTGCTTATAATTAAATAATTAAGAATAAATAACAACCTTCAATACAAACACAAAATTCGTCACGTTAAAATGAATATCGATTTTATTCTCTATGGTACCTATTAGGAATCTCGAAACGTATCGTGAACTAAGAAAGTCGTGACCCTATTCTTGCAATGAGTCCATTAAAGGAAACAAATACTATGTTTTCAACTGGACGCAAGAGGATATTCACGCAGAATTAAGTAAGCCTTTTCTTTTTCCCAAAATATCAATTTCACTTATAATTTTATTGTTTCATTCCATTAGTAAATTACATGCCTGCACCGAACCTTTTAAAAGTATACGCAAGCATTTAAAAAAGGTAGAATTGGCCGGGTGGCAGTACACGTTATAAATTTCTCTCGATTAAAATAAAACAGACGATTGCAAAAAGGTTAAAACATGTGAAGATCAGAAGTCTGGTGAAGATTGCGCAAGCGCAAGTAAACACAACTTTGTTAACATCGCGGAGGTCGTTTATTTGCGCGGGCTGTGCGCGTTGCCTCGAGCTAGGCGTCCGCGCAGCGTCACTGAACACGTTGCCATTGTGACTATTGAATAAATATTTTATTTAGCGTACCACCCATGGCGGCTCGCACAAAGCTCTGATTGATCCTTGAAGGGCGGCTCACTCGGTCAGCGGGACCGGCCTTTTTCTCTTTCCTAATATGGCGAACGATTGGTGCCGATTTGTGAACGGACCTAAATTTAATGAGGAGGTCCCTGCTTCTCATTATTCGTATGGAGAGAGTGCAATTTCAATATAATGTTACAGTTTTATTACATTGGTGACTTGAACTTTTTGGGTACAGATGGTTGTTGTTCAGATGAAGTTAGTGGAATGCAAGTACCCTAGTCACTAACTATTTTGGTAGTCACAAGGTGGGCACCGACTCGTCCCTCTTCGGGTGTGGGGGATTTTAGTGGAAAGTGTAAGACTCAGGACTGCTCCTGAGTCTTACACAGCCGCAGGTCTCGCTAGCCTGATAGTGCGTAAAAGCATTCTCCTTTGAGAGAAAAAAAACGGAGTAATTTTTGTATCTCCCTTTGTTGGATTTGTTAGGTGATAGGACTTTTTCAGTGTTTAATTTGCTATTATAGTTACTCACGACAAAAACGGCTGCCATAACACCGTTTGGTTGAGAGATGACAATATAAATTAGGAAGAACCTATTATTAGTTAACATTACCCACTTTTCCAGCCGACAAAATCTATCATTACGATTATACAGGGTGACTTGAAATTAGTGAATATCCTTGTAAGGGAGTATAGTACAGGTCATTTGCAACAAATTAAGTTATGTATATGATTGTGTCAAAGTCAATTATTAATGAGATATTTCAATTTAAATATTTTTTTGAATAATCATAATGAGTCCTCTTTAGGCTGTATGGAATGTAGCAAATGAAAATTAATTCAAAACAGTCCAAAAAACCGATAGTTTTATCTTTATTTAAGTCTAAAGATAACTTGTAATTATTTTTTTAAAAAGTTTAAATTGAAGTATCTCATTATTGATTGACTTTGGCACAATCATATACATAACTAAATTTGTTGCAAATGACCTGTACTATACTGTCTTACAAGGATGTTCACTAATTTCAAGTCACCCTGTATAATTTTTAAGGCAATGTGGCTTAAATACCTTAAGGATAAACACATCATTCTTAGCACCCGTAGATATTAAAAATCTCACTTCTTCAATTATGCATACGCCTTATCTATATTGCAAAAAACTTAATAATAACGATTTAAGAGCCATTTTAAACTAGCCACCTTTAATTAATATATCGATTAAGTTAATCGAAGACCGAGTTAAGTTAGATTGGCTAATTAAAACAGAAAGTCTCAATTCGAAAGCTAAGCACGTTATCTATAACCCTTAGAATGATGCATGAAATCTAAAATTAAAAAGTTGCGCGTTTATTTTTTGTCACCATTACTCTTTTGTTAATCAGGGCTATAGTAGAAAGACAACACCGTATGTTTTCTTCATACAAACACACTGGCTTGTATAGAGTTGTTAGAGTCACGCTGAATGCGCCCCCGCGTAGTTGCTTCTACCGGTTTTCTTTGCAGTGCAGACAGTGTCGCTATCTTACTAGAACAGCGATACTTTCTGATTCGCACGCTGACAGCTTGCTTGCCAGCGTGACTCTAAGAGCCCTGCCTCATTAAGACGCCATGACAATCGCCGGCTACGTATCCATGCAGATAGTATAGAAATGTCAAAATTTATGGCGTTGCCAAATCGTCGCCAAGTGAGTAAGGTCATAATAAGTGTCTCTGCGTCGCCACACGCACACAAAATCTCTCTATTTGCACTGAAAAACAGGTGGAGCTTTTGTTTCAGTGTGCGGACAACAACGCACTATACCGCTCACATACAAGCCGCGCGCGGTGCAGTGTATGAATGTAACGTACTGTGTACTCTTTCTACTATGTGAGGACAATTCCCTGAGGAGCTGCGGGTAATTGCCTCGTCTAACGAGGCTGACGGGCCTGCGAAACGCCTCAGAACTCGTTAGATAAAATCTGCATCGCGTCACAGCCAGAGTGAGCATCTGCGTACGAGACTCATTAGTAGTGTTCCCAGCTGACTAGCTTTTGCTAGGACGTTCTGTTGGCCCGTTTGCAATCGTAGCTGTGGAACAGCGAGTGGACTGTATTAAAATAGGTATTTTAGAATTTCAGTTAACCAGATTATTTAGCAAAAGTTTGGTATCAATCCGATCAAAAACATAAACCACTAAATATCCAGGATTCTGATAATCCTTCACAATACACGTTGTTTTCACGAACTTATTTTAAATTTTTGCAATTACATACTTTCAATAATTTTCAAAACTTCTTTGTAAAGATTATTTGATATCCTTTGCAATTTATGAATTTAGCAGCTAATCGTGTCCCGCTTTGAGCTGAAATCTGGTTACGTTACTCATTAGCTACCCCAGCTTATTTACATTCATCATGTCACGTCAACAATGAGATTTATGAGGTGCAATTATAGCGGCGGGCAGCAAAAACAATAATGATTGACATGCTGTGCCCGAGTGTACCCGGACGGCAGCCTCTGCTTATTAACTAAAAATATACGCATAATATGTACGTGCATGCACATTACGCGTGTGCAGGACCGTATCCAAGGCATAGTTTCTGGAATATTATGTGGCATAAATTATTATTCAATCTATTTTAAATTCAAATTAATTTATTTGATAGTATGCTATCATTCTGCATGCATCTTTAGATGTCGGTAGGAGCGCCCTTAAAAAAAGGAGGTCCAGGGTTACCGACATTGCCCGAAGAATTGCGAACCTCAAATGGCAATGGCTTAGGTAAATTACGAGATGGACTGACGGTCGTTGGGGCGGAAAGGTCCTCGAGTGGTAGACTCGTGTCCGGGTACGCACTCGGACACGCACACGTGGTAGGCAACCCTCAACACAAAGTAGGCGCAGGACCAATCGGTTTGGAAACCCTTGGGAGTGGCCTATGTCCAATAGTAGACCTCTTTTGGCTGAAATGTTGATGATTATGTACGGAAATATGTCAAATAATATGAATATTATATGTTCGTGATTCCGCGGCACCCACTGAATTATACTTGTATTTCAGCTATGAAGAAAATAATTATGTATATTTACTCTGAGTACGTCAACGTTTATTTATATTTCGTAACTCTGCCCGTAAAAGATGGCTGCCTCAACGATAGACTGGAAATCACGCGGTAGGCTGTCAGCATTCTTATTTTCAACTAGCTGTGCCCGCGACTTCGTCCGCGTGGAATAGTGACTTTTCGGGCAGCATATTTTAAATAACAAATACCGTCCTTTGGGTAGCTAAAAAATTTACTTTACAGTATGCTTCTCTGTAGGTATACGATATGTGACGTATGGCTGTCGGGAATGAAAGCATACAGGCTCCTAGGATTGCTAACCCGTGTCAGAGCCACATACAACTGACCGTGCGAGAAACAGCTGATACTTAGATCTACACCCACAACTTTCATCGTCTGACCTTGGGCTTTATTAATTGTCATCGCAAAACATAGGCTGACTGCAAAAAGTGTTAAGATGTGTAAACTAAACGTACAAATTTTATGAAACAAAAGAATTGCTAGAAAAATTAACCTGAGCTTATAAACTTGTACTTAAATAAAGAAAATCAAGAAAAGAATTGCCTAACCTATAACAAATACTTATAAATTATTCATATATACAAACCCTAAATAAAAAATTAAGATAAGTATACCAAAAATCAAGGAAAGAAATGCCTAACCTATAACAAATGCTTACAATATTTATTTACAAATTTTTAAAGAAAATTAAGAAAGACAACCTAACCTACAAACCCTTAAATATAAATAAATGAAATATCCAAACTGTCAGTATTCAACTAAATCGCAATAATCGAATGCAACTACCTATTCGCCATACTCTCAGCGCGCTTTATATACGGACGCGCAGCTCAGGCGCGAGGCGTGTACCTTTATATTGACATAACTTTTTTATTTATGAACCGATTGACATGAAATAAACACTAAATGTTAAGTGAAGCTTACCACAATATATTAGTGAAAACCGCATCTCAATCGAATAAGCCATTTCTGATATTAGCGTGCACAAACACACAGACAAACAGACAAACAGACAAACAGACAAACAGACAAAAAAATTTTTAATTACAATTTCGGGTTCGGTATCGATATAATAACAACCCCTGCTACTTTTTTTAAATATATTTCCATTGTACAGACACCACTTTTCTACAAATTTATTATATGTATAGATATGTGTGGTCATTTACCATGTGTTGTCTGTATGTGCGTATTTATGATCTTCATAAACAAGAAAATAAACCGCCTGTCGGTGACCCGTCACGACTACCTTACCACAACAATGGGCATGTGAAATAAGATGATATCTTTTTGAAATGTAATATCTATTTGAGTAGTTCACTTATGAGATTCTTTTTGTTTGATATCTTTCTTTGCTTTTTAACGTTTGTAGTCTGCTATTATCATAGAAGTTTTACGTACTCTCCTTTTTTCTTTTTGACAAACCCAATAACGCATTTACAAGCTTGTGTTAATGGTTTATAAAACAACGAAGGACACAAATAGGTATTCATCATGTAAATATTTTCGTGGGTGAAATTCTAACTCACGAATCCTGACCAATCACAGGAACCGGTTCGTCCCATATATTTAACCTAATCCCCGGTTCGTAAACAAACTAATACTCCCAAAATCCGTCCTGTAACTGGTAATTTTAATAATTGAAATAAATCAATTTTCAATCACAATCTAACCCAGGATCCCGGACGCCGCCATTGCTTTAAAGTGCGACCTACCGTTCAACTAACGCCACTTATACAAGAAACAGTACAAAGTACCTTTATACAAACAAGGGACCCAGCACAATTTATTTTCAATTAAGGCGAATAAATAAATAAAGGCACCTACTTGCAAAACGAACACGAATGGTCTTCACACTTTAACACTTTACTTAAATGCATTCCGATAAATGTACACCGCATTCGATACCGTTCTGTGAAATTATACATTTTGATAAGATAAATGCAAAGCTCTTATCCACTAAAATTAATTGGTCCTGTCTTGATTATATTTTCGTACTGGCTGTGCTCGTGCTTCACTTGCATGGATCACCAATAATGGGATACTTAGCAAGTAATTTTTTTAATTTATAAGTGCGTCAAAATTGTTCTAATGCATATCTGCCTGTTATATCTGACTATTGGTAGGTACTGCTACAGCCGGATTCGGACTAAATAACATGTATATTTGAAATTAATGATGAAATAAAATAATTTATTAAATCAAATCAAATCTTTCTCCGAGCGATGATTCTAAGAGACAATTACTATATTACACTCATGAAACCGATGTGGTGTTTGATTTTCCACCGACTTGCAATTTTACGAATTTTACTTCATTTCTTTATGAAGCGGATTACAAAAGACGAAAGAAAGAGGAGAGTTTAAATAAATATGCGATATTGTCTGATTTTACTTAATTTAATTTAAATTAATAATGGGTATAAACGCGTGCGCATAACGCAAGTTCATTTCTCCTGTCGCTCGCAGTTGCTCTCGCGGCAGTCGCGGGCGCTGCGCTACATGAATTTGCTTTTTAAATAACAGCCTCGGAACGTAGGCGGAACAATGACATCAGAAATGTCAATGGATAAGGAATATAAACAATTCGTATTATGGAACGTTTTTATTTCATTTTAAATTTTCTTTGTGCTGGACAATGTTCAACGATCACGCTAATAGCAACCTTTTTGTAACTATTTATTTATTCCACCTATAATAATTTTCACAAGTTTTAAGTTTGGTTCATCTGCCAAAAGGAAAAGAGAATTGAATGCAGTCGTTCTGGGGGACGTTGAGCGTTCTGCTTCTGATACGTCTGTAGGGGGGAGGGGGCGGGAGTCATCAATGAAATACATTATGATCTTTAACAGAAAGATTTATTAATACTTGGCCCAACCAATAAGATAAAGAGCTTTAGGGCAAACTCTATACAAACTAATGAGACAAACAATTTTATTCGAAACGACAAGGAACAAGTTTCAAATTCACGAGTATAATTTAGTTATGAAGAAGCAAAAAAAAATGTCTTTAAAAATACTCTAAATTCGTATCACGAAACCAGTAATAATAAATTATGGTATCAATTCAAACCCGTATTTTAGCAGCTTCATAATTCCGTCCGTCGATATTCGATAGCCTCCATTTACAAAAATAATTGTAGCGTTCGTTAATTGTATTCGCGCTTCTCTCTAAACAAAAAACATGTAAAAAGTTCAATCATGTTCTGAAGCAAAAAACCTTGGTCAAAAAATTCTTAGATAAGAATGACGTATTTAATTTATAATAGCGTAATTTGACAGCTACTTAGTATGGCATTGATACCTAACATATCAATTCACAGGTTTTTAAATTGATATTAATATATTTTTTCTGACGATACACTTTTTTTTTTTTTTTTTTTTTTTTCTTTTTTTTTTTTTGGCTATGGCCACCCTAAAAGACAGACGTCAAATCGTCAGCTGATAATAATTTATTGTATTTTATTAGGAAATAAATGCTAAAATGTATTGTGTTACGTATATTTAGTGAAATAAGTGGACAAATATCCAGGATAAGTGTTATCAGCTCAATACCTATTTAATAAACAAGTATTTTATATCGACTTGTTTTCACCGGCCGGCTGTCAAAGTGTACATCAATAATTTCAACTTCAAATCGACAACGGATTTACCGGGGGAGTATTGCTTTTATATTTTACGCCTCTTTACTAATTACTAGAAAGGAGAACTGTTTATTATTAGTATAAAATCATATAACCGTTACATAAATTTTCATAATCATAGGTTATAAAAAAAAAATACTTATTAACACTAACCCAAGACACAAGTTAATAATTTCACACATTCAATACACTCAAAAGTCTTAACAGAAACACTACACATTACAATTATTTGAATTTGGCGACTCTTAAACAAGAGATTTGTCAAATTCTAGAACACCTGTGCCTGTGTTGTGACTCCCAATACTTCACATGAAGTTCTGTGGATGTTGAGCAACCATTTGGCCAAAAACACACACTGTACACCTGACAAAATTTTTTTTTTTTATTTCTTATTTATTTCTTTTATTGGTCGTTATTTATTTTATTGGTTCTACCCTCTTTTGATAAATAAGTAACTGTTTTCAAAATTTCTTTCTTAATTTATTGATAAAGACAAAAATATATAGTATTTTTGATAAATAAGCTGTAAAAATATATTAAGCTGCCTAAACCGGTACAATCTTAGTACAATACAGTTGTTGTACACTTTATAATTTATTTTTTTTTCAGAATCCAGTACATCCTTAAAGATGATGACCAGGAAGGCCACATCCCAGGACCTGGAATTAAAATTAAGACGGGCACTGCATGAAATCGTTGAGTTAAAGAGGGAAAATAGCCAACTCCTACAGGAACATGCTGACAATGAAACGGAAGCATTGAAAATAATAAATTGCAATTCCTCACTGAAGTCTCAACTGGCTGAACTTCATGCATTGCATATGGACACTCTTGGTGAACGGGACCAGCTACTCGGAACATTGAAAAACTTTGACGAGTGCAGTGATACCTATGAACGGGCTCTGACACGGATACATGAGCTCGAGGTTGACCTGCGTGATGCAAATAAGAGACTTCAATCATATGAAGAGGATAGGCTGTGTCAGTCGACACTTCACACCCAAAGCCTCTATGAGGAGCTGCTCCAGTCGCCCAGTGGACATAGTGTAGTTGAAAACCAGTGCTCAGATAATAGAAATAAGCCTATTAGTCAAAATAAAATAAAGAAATATTGTAGGATTAATAAATTTATAAACAAAACTAACAAAATGATAAAAAAACAAAAATGTTTTTTTAACAATGTTGTTCTCAGAAAACAACGTGTAGATTTAGTTGATAGCTTAGAGCTTTTTAGTAAAAAATTGGATGAAAGTAGGGCAAGGCATGAAATCGAAACCCAGGAGCTTCAGGATGAAATCACTAGGCTGAAGAAATCCTTAGAAGTTGTGACGTGCAAATATACAGCTGCGCGGTCTCAAATAAGTGAGCACATTCATGCTGTAGACAAACTTATGAGCCAGTGTAGCTGTGTAAGTGCAGGTCCCACTGAGCAGCACCAGGGTGACAGCTCACTGCAGTCACCTTTAATTGATACAGACACAATTGACACATCCAACTATATTTCATCATCATCAGATAAAAAAGAGGATGTTTACCTTTTTTCTGATGGGTTCGGGGTTGGCTATGGGCCTCTTCTCAATTATAGAATAAATGGTAATGTTATTAACCATTGTATGCCAGGTGCTCCTCTTAGCCAGATTATTAAGAGGATTATAGATTGTAATTTTAATGAAAACTCCATCATTATATTAATGATGGGTAATGGACTTAACACCTGTAAAAGGGAGATTCTGAAGCAGCTTTCAATACTTGATCAACTTAATGTAAAGAAAGTTATTTTATGTGCTTTTCCCTTTTCCAGATGTTATACAAATGATCAAAATAACAGTATTCACATATTGAATACTTCCTTATTTAATTGTACTTGTCATAGTGACAAATTTGTGTTTTTTGACACAAATAAATTTATTAATCATAAGTTTAATGTGACTGGCAAAATGTTTTATTTGCCTTTTAAAATCAAGATTGATTTAGCTACTTTGTTAGCATTTAATATTAATAATATTATTGAACAAGGTTTGGAAGTAGTTCCAAAGAATAATTTAAATTTAATTATAAGACAATAGAGGACTACTCTAGCAATTTAGTGACTATGGAAATACCTGAAAGTTTTTGTATAGTTCATCAAAATATACAGGGTGTTTCTGGAAAAGAGTTAGAATTAGAATTGTTTTTGAAAGATAGAAATATCCATTGTATATGTATCACTGAACATTGGCTAAGACAGCATGAAATGATGATTAACATTGATGGGTACAGTGTCAGTAGTTCGTTCACAAGAGGTATGGCTATAAGGGGTGGGTCACTTATATTGTTAAAAAATACAGTAGAGTCTAGAGAACGTAAAGATGTCGTATCGCTCTCAGTAGAACGAACTATTGAGATATCGTGTGTGGAGTTGCAGCGGCACATTATTGCTTGCATCTATAGACCTCCTTCTGCTAATTACATTGAATTTGAATCTGTCATGGAGGAAGTATTAGAAAAAATATGTAAATCCAATAAAAAAATCATCATATGTGGTGATTTCAATATAAATATTCTAGATATTTCACAAACCGCTACTAGGTTTCTCAATTTATTTCAGTCCTTTGATTTGTACCAGTTATTTAAAGAACCAACGCGAATTACTCCTTCGTCTGCTACTTGTTTAGACAATATATTTTGTAATTTTAATATAATTAATAAAGCCATAATTAACTTTATTAATTCTGACCATAGCGGACAGCTGGCTGTATTTGAATGCCATCTTGCCCGTCATACATCAGCTATAATTTGTAGACCTATCACTACTAACAGAATAGAACAATTCAAGCAACGAATAGATCATAAACTGTCCATTGCGAATTTTGACAATAGAAATGGACATGAATTATATCAACAACTTTTTAACATTGTTGAGAAAGCATTTAATGGGGTATTTACAAAAAAACAGATAAATATTAATGGCTCAAAGACCAAGTTTAGTGAATGGGCCACCCCAGGAATATATAAAAGTAGAAGGCGGTTATTTGAATTGTACGAAATGAAAGTCAATTCAAGTGACCCCGCTATGGTTGAGTATGTTAGAAAGTACTCAAAGCTATTTAAAAAAGTATGCGCTGAAGCCAAATCAAATTACATTAGAAATAAGATAATGAAAGCCACAAATAAAAGCAAGGCTACATGGAAAATTATTAACAAAGAGACTTGTAAAAATAAAACTCAAAATAACAAGTTCTCTCTAAACATTGAAGGCAATAGCATTGAGTCGGATGCGGACTTAGCAAACGCTTTTGAGTCGTTCTTTGCTAAAATCCCTGTGAAAACAACATCTAAACTGAACTCAAGCCCACATCTTGCAGAGTCTCTCCTCAAATGCCATGTTGATGAGTGCGCTTCTTCATTTAATTTTACAAGAATAAATTCAGAAACTATAATTAAAACTTTTAAAGAACTTAGCATGAAAAACACAGAGGATTTGTGGGGAATTTCAGTAATAATAATCAAAAATATTATTCATAATATAGCACCTCATTTAGCAATCATATTTAATAAATGTGTAGATGATGGTCAATTTCCAGATTTGATGAAACATAGTAAAATTATACCGTTGTTCAAATCGGGAGAAAAAAGTGACCCATCTAATTTTAGACCGATTTCTATTTTGCCTGCACTAAGTAAAATATTTGAAAAAATTATATTTAATCAATTGCTCTCGCATTTCAATGAAAATAAGTTATTGCATAAAAAACAGTACGGGTTTACTAAAGGCAAATCTACTACAGACGCTGGAGTTGCGCTCATCAAGCATATATTTGATGCATGGGAGAATAAGCAAGACGCTATTGGCATATTCTGTGATCTATCGAAAGCCTTTGATTGTGTTGATCACCGTACATTGCTGATGAAACTGCGGCATTATGGTCTTTCAGCCAACTCACTGAGCCTGATAGAATCATATCTAACGAACAGGATTCAGAAAGTAAATATAAATGGAGTAGACTCCTCCGGCGCTCCCCTTATTATGGGAGTACCCCAAGGATCAATTTTGGGGCCACTGCTATTCCTGATCTACATAAATGATCTCCCATACTTTACAAAAGACTTATGTGAGATTGTGCTATTCGCAGACGACACCTCGTTGATTTTCAAAGTTGACAGATATGAACAATCATTTGTCGACGTGAGTAATTCTGTCTCACAAATTTTGCACTGGTTTACTATTAACAACTTGTTGTTAAATACCAAAAAAACCAAATGTGTAAAATTTACCATGCCAAATGTGAGGCAGGTTGTTCCCAATATCACTGTGAATGGTGAACCTATCGATATGGTCAATTCAACGGTTTTTTTGGGCATAACTCTAGACTCGAAATTGCAATGGGGTCCGAATATCACTGCTCTCGCGGGGAGACTCAGCTCAGCCGCATATGCTGTTAGAAAAATAAGACGTTTAACAGACGTGGAAACGGCGAGACTAGTGTATTTTAGCTATTTTCATAGCGTCATGTCGTATGGGTTACTTCTATGGGGATCTGCTGCTGACGTACAATCTATTTTTGTACTTCAGAAAAGGGCAATACGAGCTATATACGGCCTTAAAGTGCGTGATTCCCTAAGAAATGTATTTAGTGAAATTGGTGTATTAACAGTACCATCTCAATACGTTTTAGATTGTATTATGTATGTACGAAAAAACCTACATGAATTTCCGAAAAAATCTCATCATCATGATCTAAACACTAGAAATAAACATAAGCTAGCCGTTCCGAAAACAAGACTTCATAAAATAGGTAATTCGTTTGTTGGATTAAGTGTTACGTTATTTAACAAATTACCTCAAGATGTTGTTGACTTACCAATACACAAGTTTAAGTCACACATCAAATGCCAACTCATCAAGAAGAGTTATTATAAAGTGGAAGACTATCTAAATGATAAAAGTCTGTAGAAGTGAGTAGTATTGTTGCCGCTCCTCTGCCTGCGCCTTTGTTATAATTGACATGATCTTTTGTATTGACATTAATATTTTCAGTGACATAAATTTATTTTGTATTGTATTAATAAGCATAGGTACCTCAACGACAAGGAAGCTTGGACTCGCACCTTTGCATTGTATAGAATCCCGATAGTATCAACAATGTTAACTTTGCTATACAGTAACACATTAAATGTTATAATTCAATATAAAATTAAATTTATTTTTCATTCAAAGAATCTGAAGAGTTTGTAACCTTGGCGGTCATGCTCGCTAAAATGTGCTTGGGGTGGTGGCGTTATGTGTCGGGTGGTTACATTCCCTATAATATGGTTGAGTGAAATTATGGCTGGCACATACGTCATACTTGTGCTGCAGGTGCCACCTTTGGGCACTGGTCTTCCAGGGCTCACGGATTTTTCTCGATTATAGTCTCATTCTTATACTTTATACTGTATGGCTTGGTATTCTAAAACTAATCAGAATTGTAACAAATAAATTGTAAACAAACATGGCGATGAAAAAGAGTAACTGTCGAGTTTCTTGCCGGTTCTTCTCGGCAGATGACTGCATTCCGATACCGGTGGTAGAGTCACTCTGTAATTGACGATTCATAAATACTTGATACAAGTTTACATGAATAAAGAATATTTTGATTTTGATTTTGATTTTGATATTTTTTTATGCTAGATAGCCTTCCGCCTGCGGTTTCACCCGTGCGTATTTTCTTTTTTCAAATATACCCCCTTCTCCCCTTAATTTCCGGGATCAAAAGTACCCTATGTAACCCGGGGGTAGTGTATAGCTTTCCAACAGTGAAATAATTATTCAAATCGGTGCAGTCTTTTCGTAACCTATTCAATGCGGCCTTTTCTATTAAGGGATACTTTACTATAAAGCATAATAAGGAGTCAGATAATTATAATAATTATGTATCTGACTCCTTCCTTAGCGATCAGAGAAGACAAAAGTATATCTCCACCAATATGTTAGCATTTTTGTGGTAAAATGTTCCTCAATAGAATATCGTGGTGGGGGCATATCTTAGCTCAAGTAGGCTACGTCTCTAGGGAAAATCATCCGAGATATGTGTCTATCTCTCAACATAAGTCATTAAAAATTACCCTCCACGCTACCAATTCTTTTACATGCAATAGATACATCTGCATGAGACATTATCACATAACACTGCCGAATGTAACGAAAAACGCAGACCCTATTTTCTCACTGTGTTGATGTTTTACATAATCCTTCCCTCCATCCTTATATGTCTATTACCTAAATAGAACATACCTATCCAAAAATTTCACAACAGTTTAATTACATCGCAAAGATGGATGCAAATAACATCCTAACTCGTTTTCTAAGAACCGAATGCCATACCGTGTCAGCAACCTCAAAGCCATCAATATTAAAATCCCCAAGACTTATAGGTTTTTTCCGCATGTACCCATGTATGTATGATCAACATGTTCTAACAGGCCATCCATCTATATCACTCGTAATTACGTTACGCATTCAAATATCTTTTGTCTTAAGGCAGTTTTTGTGCGGTATCGTGACTTGTTATTAGCACCTATAGTAAGGTATAGCTTGGTAAACAAATTTGTACTCGAATCTATTAGGGATTTGGTTACTAAAAAACGTGCTACCATATTTTTTGTGCTACGTATGTATTGTAATAGGTTGTATTATGTAAAGAAATACCCACGTGCTTACTCAGTACGCCCGCTATTTCGCAGGGAATTGGTATTTTATTTGTCTCTGGTGCCGAAGCCCGAGGTATAAATTATAATCCAAAACACTGCAAATAACTAAACCCTATTTTTAATATTTGTCTACACGGCTAGAACGCTCAACGTCACTGGTGTTCGTACGTAAGTCTGAGTTTTATTTCACTGTTTATAAACTTGAAACCCAAATAATATCCTAAAACAACAAACGACGGACATTCATTATTATTGCAGTGGCCTCTTCATTTGTAATCCTTAAAACTTTTGAATTTAAATATCATCTTAAATCGCGTGCAGATACCTACATATATTATGTAGCTTAAAGCTTGTGACTGTGACCCAAAGTTCAGATACACATGTCAGCTTGCCCGGGCCTGCCCATACAAAAACGCTACTTAGCATAGAATATCGCTCGTCGAGCCGCATCGGGAATGCTTCCGCGTTCGCCGTGAGACGACATAATGTCCTATTCATAGAAACGTCCATTCTCATTTTCAATACATCTGTATATGTTACAGTTAAAACCCATTTTTCGTTAGAACGCGTTTTTCCTAGTTAGAACTCGTTTTTACTAATACTAGAATTGACTAATGTCTTAATCGAATATCAGTTAAAACTAGTTTCTGCAAGACAAAACGCGTTTTCCAGTGAGTCAGTTAAAACTGTTTTATACGCACACTTTTGGATAAACTGGTAAGGGAAAATCGATTTGGATGGATACCTATAGGTTAGAAGGCTAAGGCGGAAGAGAAGCGAAGCGAGCTCCCGCCTTAGCCTTCGTGGTTATTTTTTTTTAAACCCTGAAAACCTTTTTTATTTTCACTATAATGATAATTATGTTTATTATTACCAGGCCTTTCATATTTCCGAATGTTTTTAATTTAAATAAACTCAGAACCAATGATTTAACAGTCCTAGTTCAAATTATTCTGACACAAAACTTAGGGCAAGTTTCACCAGTTTCAGTTAAGTTGCTGATAATTAATTAGTCAGACATCAACGATGTCTTCCTTTTTGTAATTTGACAAATAGATATCTACAATACTTTCAGTCTTTACTAACCCTTTTATAATTAATCTAATGAAAATTAATTCAAATTTTTCCATCAATATTTCTGGACCTTACTGCCCAGATCAAAAAATAAATAAAAGTAAAGTATCAGCCTATTAATGTCCCACTGCAGGGCAAAGGCCTCCATCCTTGAAATCACAAACCCGAGCTGTGTCCGAAAAAACCGACACAAAGTTAGCTCGACCCAGGAATTGAACCCAGGACCCCGAGATCTCGGCCCGGTACTTAAACCACTAGACCATCGAGGCGTTAAAAAAATAGAAAAAAATAATATCTGACATAAATTCAGGAACTTATCTGACATTGGTGAAGCGGGCCCATCAAAATCAAAATATAGGTATGCATGTTAGCTTCAGAAAATAATGTACTTATGAATCGTCGATTCTAAAGTTCACTCTGTAGACTCCATTCTCCTTAATATTAAATCTAACTTACTCGACGTATTCATCTTCCGTACGTTTTCTGCACTACAAAGGCTAGCGTAAAAATGTTACTACAGTTAATATCTCCATAAATCTTGAATGGGGAACCGCATAATCACTCCATTCACACATTGTTTGAGCCAACACAGCATTGGACAAGTAACTGTACCCATTCGACAAGGTGACCTGGCACAATGGTACAGCTATCCCACACACACGCTCCTAATATTTACTTAACTGTGCATTTTCTATGGTGTGTCTCTATATGTCGAGGGAAATTATGTCACTGTAATATCGCGGAAGCAATATTGTTTTGAGTGCATACATTTGCTGCACACCTTAGTTGAAACGAAAGGTGTTAAGTGAAATTCATTTAGTTACGTTACAGTAGTGAAGTAAAAAGTAATCCGCCTATTAGTATCTATCCCACAGTAGAATAAAGTCCTTCATTATTGAAATCATTATTTTTATAATTAACTACGATAATAAAACACCCGTTTTCCGAACTCTCTACGTTTGATTTGACCAACCTGAGAATAGAACACAGCACCCGTATAGGATAATTTAAAAACAAAATCGATATTGTCAAAACTAAGAGGGTCTTAGTTTTTCTTAGTTCTAGTAGTTACCAAAACAATTCTATGTAATACAAATTCTATAACATAACATAAACATAACATAACATAAATATTCTTTATTGCACACAAAACAAATAAAAATTACAATAAAAAGAACAAAATTGTGAACAATGTAGGCGGTCTTATCGCTTGAAGCGATCTCTACCAGACAACCCCCAAGTAAAGGACTACCGAAAGAATGGGTATATCAATGCAATTTGGATAAAAAAGAGTAAGTTACTTAAGTTAGTTCTATGTTTGTAAAAAAAAAACAACAGTCCAACTGCATTTAAAACCACTCGAACGTCAGTACAATGCAATCTTCTAATCTTAACACGAATAGGACTTTAGTTCTAGTTAACATATTCGAACAGGATAACAACAATTCTTGGTATACCAAAGCTAACGACAAGCATTAAAATGCCTTAATAGTTGGAACAATGTATTCAAATTGCCAACTAACCAGTGGGAAGCCTCCAAATGAACGCACAACAATTTAAATAACCATAAAACGATTGTTTTAGTTTCAGACGATGTCGTAGCTTGCCATATAGGGCCCACTTAGCATGAACGGCATAGAATAAACTACGATAATTCAATTGCCAGTTAGTGCCATATACGCAATTGATAAAAATACGACGGTCGCGTACGATACTACCTACTATATACTAAGGCATGGGAGAATAGAAAATGTTGAGTGAGGCAGTTCTATTAAAATTCCTTGGTATTTCAATCTTCAATTATAATAGCGGTAGAAAACATAAACAACATTAGGATCTTCGTTCCCAGGAAAATTATGACTGCAATTTAGGTGACCTGTAAATCACTCAGAAAAACGACAATTCGGGAAATATTACAAAAAAAATCAACCTAAAATAATTGGACGGAAGAAATGAAAAGTGTTTGACCTGTATCTGTGTCAAATATATCTGTGGTAAATTCGTTGTTTCTTATCTTATATCCATTACACAAGTGCTGTTGAGCAATATAATTATTATATTATTTAGTTTAAAAAATAATAAGACGTATATACATATTTCCAGCCTTTCCAATTAATCTGCGGTAATAAAATACCAGGAGGTATTCTCGACGCACGTATCAACAAGTAATATAGGACGCATCAAATTTCCATTAACATTAAATAATCACAAACATGTAAATTGTAATTTGACACTACCAAAAACCAGCAAATATATTTTAGTTAAAAAAATATACAGCTACTTTGTAACAAAATATTGTCCTGTTTAAAAAGGCTATTTTAAATAATGTTAAAGAAAATATGACTATTTAAAGAGAATTTCTTAGGTTATCGGTGATCAAATCAGAGGCCTATAAGAAACCTACTGGCGGTATTACGGACATCGAGGCTTGTCCCAAATTGGTTTATTGAGATTGTAACTGACCAGCACAAACGGAATGTTCCGCTTACAACCTTTAATAGTACTTTCCCGAAACTCTACTAATAACTCTACTCTTGATAATCACGTAATAAGCGTGTGCTAGCTAATTCTGTTACAGAAATCCAAATTATAAATATAAATTGTGGACTTGACAATAATTATATTTTATTTTAAAAATATACTATTGGAAAAACATTATTGAGCTACAAGAATTCAGTTTTTTTCTTAGTATGTCAAGACCTATACGACATTTCGGTTTAAAAGAAATAATATGACTGGTCCTAAAAATTATTAAAGATATTCTTGCCCTCAAATCTACACAATGTTGTAATGTTTTATTATATCAATTTTCGTAAGGTAAAATTTCAATTGCGAACGTAATGTTTAAAATAAATTCGCTTCTCAGTGAATAACAAAAGAAGTAAGAAGTTGTACGCCAAACGCAGGCCTGATTTAACGTAATTTAAATAAATAGTGTCTAGTTCATTAGAGCCATAAGGAATAATGCTGAAATCTTTTGCGGTGTACGTGCTCCCACATATCAACGTAACGACCACTCAATACCACATTGTGGATTCAATTTATACTGACCACAGGGCATTTTCTCTTTTAACTTACACGGAGCGAAGGAACCAGCGGCTGTACTATTTACAAAGACATTTATTTTTAAATCGCGTGAAAATAAAATATTCGATATGGTCGCTTTGTATTCCTTTGAAATATGAAATCGTACATTAGCCAGTTTCAATGGGATGTCCAAATAAATTACTTACCCGTCTTCGGTGATACGTTATTTAACGAAGTCTTTTAAGGCTCCACGTACGACATTCTGACAGGTGAAATTAATTTTCCGCTCGCAATTTATCGGTTTTCGATTTTGTGCCTTCTGGTGTTGTGATAAAGTGTATTTTTTGGCGGTTGTCTTGATGTTTTCTAGCAATATTTTATCGCTATTTACACCCGGCTCGGTGTAATTAGAGCCGAACCTCGGGAAGTTTTCTCGCGATATTTGTGGGCTCGTGGCGCTAGAACCACGCGCGAGGCATTTCCTAGACACGACTTGCAATTAAACTGATTGCACTATAGTGAGGCTTTTGCTGTTAAGGTAATGCCTTCGCTCTTGTTGTGCAAGGTTTAAGCTTTAAACAATATTTAAGAGTGAATTCTTGCTCGGAGGAAAGTTGACTGATCTATCACTGAACTGGAAATATTGACCAATTATAAAAACGTCGGTAGGTTGTTTTGATGAATAAATTCATAATCATTTTACATACTCGTAACTAAATGTGAGTCCTGGGTAGGATTCGAAAGTTACCCATAGCGCATAGGACAGGGTTATTATTAGTTACTACCAAATACCATCGGGCCAGTGAAATGCCGTTGGGCATGCAGTTTAATTATCATTGTATATAAATTACAATAACCATACATATAAGGTTACTTAAACATTTTTTACAATAACTCCTGGCCGGCAACGAACAGCGATTATCATTTCATTGCTTCATTCCTTCATAGTCGAAGATCATTTGAAATTATTAATGTACAATGTAATGCATATTCCTTTGGCACTCAACTTTATTAAGCCTTTATTATTACGATTTAATGTCCAGTACAAAATCATGTACGAGAGATGAATGTGAATAGCTGACATTAAGAGCAATGGCGCTTAATCTTATTATCATGATCAGCTTAACGAGTGATGCGGGGACGGAATAATAAACAGACTAAAATCAACATTTCTTTTAATGATAATAATTATGTTAATGACACAACACAACATTTAACAAAATAATACTTCAAATATGTAATCAATAATCTTATTTTAAAACTCAAACAACATCGATTACCTAGTGGCTCTTGCATTGCATAGCTTGTCCTAAGTCATAGTTTATTCGTAAAAGTATATTCCCCATAAAAAACTAAACGAAAGCCATCATTTTATAATAAATGGAACAATTAATTAAATCTAAAGCATAAAAACAGTTCAGTAAACAGAAGGAGAAATTGACTCAGGAAGCGCAGTTACAGACTTTACTCCAGGAAATAATTACTCCTAGATTTTAAATGATTCTCGTTAAAGCTGCCGCCCAAGGAACTTCAAGTACCACAATTTATACAGTAAGACACTTTAAAAACGCTTGATTGAGTAATACTACTTAACCCGTCTCTCCTAATTAGTCAACACATACGCTTAAGCTCAGGAGGCCATTTATTAAGATAAGGGGAATAAAAAGCAGGAATAGAGCTACGATTCTGAAGCACGCGAAATGAATTTCGAAATTCGAGTGTCATCCCTTTCGTTTTGCTGTAAGTTTGGTATTTTGGAAAGAGATAGATATTTTGAGGTAAATGTTAGGGGGCTAGAATTGAAGTTTCAAGCCGTGTTGCCAAGCTCGTGGTTTTACTACATAAAAGTAGAGGATCTTCCTGATTTAATATGTAGGTATATTGTTTATCCATCAGAGGGAGCTATAATCCTAATGGTCCCTCACTGGTATGTTGCTAATATATATGATTTATTGTTCTTCCCCACCACGGGTTTTTTACCAATAGTACTTCAGAACGCAGCCCTTCTGAGAAGACTAGTAATGATTGAAATAATTAAGATTATACACAAACCACACCATTCTCTTCACTCTTAGTTGCTCTTAATTAGGAGTATAATTCGGTTGAGGTTTCATTTTCTTTAATCATGTATGCTAGTAAGCTTCCCTATTAAAAAGAATCCCTCAATGGAAGACCACCGTGGTTGCCTAAAATCAGTTGGGCTGTGCCAACTGAAGTGACTTAAAAAAAAAACTTTTATCGGGAACTTTACTCAGGGTTTAAGTTCTCTAACGCTGTGGGTTCAACAGACGCAGGCGTGCGCGTGCGCCTAACGAACCTGATGCGCGCCGCGATAAACCCGCATTCAACACCGCGGCGACACTGCTACTAACTAGCATTGCATAGCGGCATGTGCCACAGTCATTACCGCGAATGTCAAAAAAACAAATAACGAATCAATGAAATTGTCCCAGAGTGAGCAAATGAGTGCGACAGATTAAGTTTTTTTTTTTATTTGTCTTCGACTCGAAAAGGAGCAGAATGAAATCGTAACAATGATAGGTGCTGGCTTGCCAAATGTAGGTTGGTGGCAACAGAAAGATACAATAAAATTTTTGCACAATCACGGCATTGTATGCCCTAACAGAAGGAGTGACGCGCGCTAAACCTGGGGCAGTGAAAACTCTACATTTTCGTAGAGTTTCGCTCAGTCGCCGTCAGTCGCGGTTTGTGACATTTCGATCGTGACGTATTGCACGTGTGCGAAAAAAAAATAAACATGCCGTCCTGCGTTGTTCCCACCTGCCGAAACAGTCCTAATCTGACAAAAAAAAGAACACGGGATCACGTTTCACACGTAAGTAACCGATAATACAGCACCTTCATTTTATTATTTAATATTTAACCTCTTCTAATTTATCAAGGAAAAAACTTCACTCATTCTTACAGTGTTGCCAGTAAATGAAAAAATAGTACCCCAAATTTTTTACCATTAATATATTGTAGTAACTGATATTGCTATGGCAACGGGGGCCATGTCCACCACTCCTGGAGCGGCTCTGAATGCGCTACTCAACATCATGCCTCTTGACCTACACATCATCAAAGAGGCGGAAGCTAGCGCATACAGACTCAACGCCCAGGGAGGACTCAGACCTATCTCTCAAAAATTGAGGACCTTACTGGACTCAGTTCATGAGACACCAACTCTGAGGATGACCCCCGATGTCATGACACCGGTCCATGTTTTCAACAAAACATTCAAGGTTGAGATACCGGACAGGGAAAACTGGTTAAACAACCAAGTTACCTGTGAACGGGGAAGCCTAAACTGGTTCACCGATGGCTCTAAAATGGGCCCAAAGGTGGGCTGTGGAGTATATGGAGAGCGACCAAGATATGAACACTCACAAAATCTGGGCACATTCGCCTCCATTTTTCAAGCAGAGATCTTCGCCATCATAGAATGTGCGGAAATCAACCTGCAAGATAACCACGTAAATCGTGGAATATACATTAACTCAGACAGTCAAGCGGCGATACTAGCACTCGCCGCTAACCAGGTAACGTCAAAACTGGTGGCAGACTGTATGACCCGACTAAACTCTCTCGGAAAGAATAATAGGGTAACACTTAGGTGGGTTCCGGGACACGAGGGAATAATAGGCAACGAGAGGGCCGATGAACTCGCAAAAGCAGGTGCGGAGACAACACAACATGGCCCAGAGCCAATCTGTGGAATCCCCAAAAGCCTAGCCCGTACCACCTTGGAAAACCTATACACAGAAAAGTCAAAGAGGGGATGGTTAAACATGCCAGGACTTAAACACGCAAAATCACTTACAAAAGCCTTTGATCCGAAAACTTCAAAACGGATCTTAGGACTGAGTAAGCGACAGGTACGCATCATGGTTAGAACCATTACAGGACACTGTTGTCTTAATAAGCACATGACTGTAATGGGTCTACGCGAGTCGAGGAAATGCAGATTCTGTCACACTAGCGACGAAACACCTCTGCATATACTCACGGACTGCGAGCCATTGATGCACAAACGTAGCCTTATTCTGGGGAAGCACATTCTACAACCAGACGAGGCTAAAGATATCCTCCCCAAGAATATCCTCCTCTTCGTAGAAGAGGTTGGGCTTGGAGAGGAACTGTAATCTAAGTGGCGTTCACAATAGATCAGAATTGGTCGCAGTGACTGTGGAAACACTAAGCCGCTATTAATAATAAAAAAAAAAAAACTGATATTGCTCAAAAAAAAGGAATGTTATGAACTGTGTTGTTAAAATAAAATGGAAAACTATTTAAACGATAAAAGTCTGTAGATGCGAATAGTTGGCGCTGGCTGATTATAAATATTGTATTGACATTACCCTTCGTATTGTATTGATATCATAATTTATTATTTCGACATTACTATTGTGTTGTTAAAATGTTTGTGATATGTACTTTATTATTTGTAAAAAAGGCAAAGTGTTGAGTTTCTTGCTGGTAGGAAAAAAAGATCGACGTGCAAAAGTATTTTTTTTAAATTCTATTTGCTGAATAAATTATTTCATTTCATTAAACTATTTCATTGACATTATTCTTTTGATTCCTTGTATTGATATCATTATGTATGACATTATTAATTATATCGATATAAAATTATTATTATGTTGTTAAAATGTTTTTGATTTTTAATTACATATTTATTATTATTCTTTTATAAAAAGCAAAGTGTGAGTTTCTTGCGGCACTTCTTCTTCACAGGTAATTGACGTCGAAGTGCTGAAAGGGTAAAAAAGATTGACGAGTAAAACTTGCTTAATAAGTTATTTTATTAAAATTTTATTTTTATAATATTAAAAATATTTATATTTAATTTACTGGACTATTTTTTATTTATTAACAACTACTTATTATCGTAATGCCACAGTATCCATTTACCCCAAAAAGTTTACCCCAAAAAATTGGGAAACGGCTTGCCCGAGTTTTGACCTGGCAATAAAACGCGGGGCCGAAGTGAGGTAGGTGCGGGGGGCACGCAGCGTTTCTGGACACACCTTGGCGTTTGATTTGACAACCGAACGTTCTAGCCCTAATAAACCACTAACAACACCAATGCGATAACACGTACCGGATTCATTATGATAAAATATACTAATGTGGTATAAAATAAAATACATAAAAATAAAAAAATATCGCTTGATAGCATAAAAATTCTGTGCAGTTAGTATGGATGGATATCCAATTATAGTTTCGACACGATATTTCAATTGGAAGATGGAAATAAAGGTGAAAACAATATCCGAGGCGGTAAAGAAACATGTTACAATATAATTAATTATATAAATACAGAGGACATTTCTGTACCTACTATTATTTGTCGACTCGATTTACATTTTTCGCTTGACAAAAATGCCAAACAGCACTTTCAATTGTGTATAATATAGGCAATTCTATACTACTACTACTAGAAGGATTACTTTTGAAATTTTTATAAACTTCGACAACATTGTTTTGTCTACTAGAAAATAAATTATGAAGTATGATACAAAATAATCTTAAATGATGTTATCTGTAAACACGACTCTGTCTACTAAAGATGTAGAAAATAAGTCTAGAAATATACATTCGCTTATATTACGTATAGGTTGCTGATGTATTTTTTTTCTACTATGCAAACCAGTCCGAAGGCAGCTGATAAGTTGTCACTGTCCCTTTGGCGTTATTACGCTTTTAATAATTTTTCTCTACGTTTTTTAAAGTCATAACGAAGCAAATACTGTAGTTAATGAGCTATGGCATTAGAAAAATGCGTTTATTTATCAATTCAAGTTAAATGATATTATGCAAAACAGACAAACACTATTAATCCTGCAATAGTTCTGACACATCCTTAAATATGTTTTTGCCAAGCTTGACAGTGTCTAAGTCTAGCTTCGGATAGGGTTCAATGGAAAAGTATAGGAGAAAAATAAATAAATAGCTTAGTTTAACATGGTAATTCCAATAAAATATTAACACTTTAAAACGCTGACCAGACTTTAGAATCCCACCCAACACTGACGTCACAACCCGGCAGAGCACTAAACCAATGTCACACGCACTTTAATTTATCTCCTCCCAGTTAGGTATCTCAAAGACGCGGACATATTAAATTTCCGCGAATGCAATCTACAAATCCCGCGGGCCACCTACACTTGCAGGATTTATTCGTATCCCATGTTGGGTGCGATCAGGAATTGAGATGCCCTGCGTGTCTCGATCAATGCCTCCTGCGGCCACTGGGGATGTGGAATACATTGTTGCAGACAGATTTGTGACGCGTGCTGTGAGGTGGCGACTGTTTGATAGTGCTAAAACATTAGAATAAGCATATGCTAAACTTTATTTTAAGATGGAGTATTAGATTAGATAGTACGCACTTTTAATGCACCATTGGTTATAAGCTTAGCAAACATATATAATATACTTAGCTTGTCTTTTACAATTCAGACAAGCGTAAGGATAACTTGTAGCACTTCGATTTATATGTTTTATGAGTTTAAACAGGTGTTTGCTAATATTATGAGTTAAAATAGAAGTTGCTGCTTAATTCAATTGATTAGTTGTTTTCTTGGGGTGGAATGTTCAATGACTTTTAAAACATCTTTCTTCACCTCTAGTGCCAAGGCTGTTTAGATACACAATTACAACTTTTCCACCGAGCTTTGTATACAACTTTACGCCAAAGAATTTTGAGTGTATTTTCTGGTGCACTTATTTAAAATACTAACTTATCAAAGATCATAAATCCTATAAATCTTTCTTCCAGTGGCCCACTGCATTTATTTAAATATTTGCACTAGCGTCTGTTAGACGCGACTTGAATTCAAATACACAACCAACGCCTTCTACGACCAATGGTAGATAAAATACATTGTTACGCAGAAACCAGCCTATTGTAATAGGTCTTCTTATTATGTAAATAGCTAAATAGGTTTGTTCCTGCAAAAACCCCGTCATTATGTGCGGTCGTGATACGTGATATACTCGAATAGGAAACCAAATCTTCGAAGCTAGGAAAGAAAAAACGGGAATATTCATGTAAAGTAAAGTACCAGCCTATTTAATGTCCCACTGCAGGGCAAAGGCCTCCATTCTTGAAATCAAGTCACCGCTACAATGATGGGTGCTGGCATAATAACCACGCTTGCCAAAGGCGGGTTGGTGATCACAAACCTAAGCTGACATTAAGTGAATTGACACAAAGATAGCTCGAACCGGAAATTGAACCCAGGACCTTGAGATCCCGACCCGGTACTTAAAACACTAGACCATCGAGGCGCTATTATAACATCCTTAAACGCCAATTAATTTCCAATATGCAGTCTACTTATTTGTATCGAGCTGGTAGTGAGTAGCAACACTACTACATAGATGCTTCCTGGTAGTATCCTACAATGGAATAAAATGTAGTTACCACTTGACTACTCCTCGATAGTTTAGTAGTTTAAGTACCGAGACCTCGGGGTACTGGGTTCAATTACCGGGTCGAGCTAACTTTGTGTCGGTTTTTTCGGACATAGCTCGGGTTTGTGATCACCAATCCGCATTTGGCAAGCTTGGTGATTAAGCCAGTACCTATCATTGTTGCGATGACTATATTTCAACCGTAGAGGCCCTGCGGTGGGACATTAATAGGCTAATACTTTTATTTTTTTATATAATTTAGTACACAGCTGCACTCCATTTAATAAACATTTTCACAATCCGCAATAGTTAAAAACATGCTTTCATCTGTTCAAATAAGAATTGTTCTACAAATGATACTCATACACATTTCTTGTGGCTACTTTATTACTTTACTACCGACGCGTTTGTGTTCCAATGCAATTATTCCCACCTTTCATCTGGCGGGAATCTGGAGGAAACCGCAAAACGCACAATTAGTTTTTTACGCATTCCTTCGATTGGTCGCTCGTTGTGAGAACTAAAATGGCCGGTCTTAATCAATCCACAGGAAATAATTTTATGCTTCACTTGGCGATCTAGCGTCGGGAATGCTTACAACAAAGACTAAGTAGGTAGTAAGTAATTTAGTACGCACATTTCATATCTCTCTGGATACTTAAACCCACAACTGTTGAATTGAAGTAAACATAGAGTAGGATTGGGTGACAATAATAAGCAAAGTATATAAATATGGCAACGGTTCAATTGGTCTGGTGGCCATGTACGAGTAAAGGGTTTGGTGTTTCCGTAAGGTCGAATGGCAGGCACACTATTGTCATAATTATATTTGCCAAATCCTGAATCATAGTGCAAGCGTACGTCCCTGACGTCACTGACTATACCGAAACAAACGCTTCGAGAAAGAAATGGAGGCAGTTAGTACCTAACGAATAGTTATTGGCTGTTGCATAATGAGGGTCATTAAAATACGAATGTGGTTCTATGAAACGAACGAAGTGAGTTTCATAAAAGGATCACATGAGTATTTTAATGCCTAATTATGTACAGTCACATACATAACTTTATCTTCATTCATACGATAATATGTCTATTTTATAGTCAGGATCGATGAGCAAAGTTAGTACTTAGTACAAAATCATGTCATAATTTGTAGGTCAATTTGAATAAAATACATTTTAAGAAGACATTCGAAATTTGAACGTAATTAAGGTATTGGTTACCGATACTAAAATGTAAACATTAAGATGCAGCCACAGATACTCATATCTAAATGTAGGGCGTTTGCTCATCGATCCTGACTATAAAATAGACATATTAGGGTATGGATGTAGATAAAAGATTTTTTAGTATCAGCCTATCTATTTGATGTCCCACTTGCTGGGCAAAGGCCTCCATCCTTGAAATCATGTTATCGTTACAATGATGGGTACTGGCTTTATCACCACGCTTACCAAATGCGGGTTGGTGATCACAAACCCGAGCTGTGTCCAAAAAAACCGACACCAAGTTAGCTCGACCCGGGAATAGAACCCAGGGCCCCGAGATTTCGGACCGGTACTTAAACCTCTAGAGGGTAGAGGTATTGAACGAAAAATTGGCGTGCTATTGGAACGGCCCATGTCCACTAAGTGAACTACAGAGACGGGCTGACAATAATGCCCATAAAGATGGCGACTGTCTCCTAAATATAATAAATTCAATCACTCCAGTAGATTACTTTCAAATCTTTCAATGTAAATTCGTCTTAGAACTAAATTGCTACTTCTTAAGACGTAATAATAGGCTTGTTTATTACAAACAATACTTAAAAATTAACCATGAACCAACTTAAAATAGCATAATTATGTGGAACCAAATTAAATTTTCATTCTACTGTCTGCGCGACCATAAATTAACTTCAGGCTGAATTAACAAAACGCCGAACAATCAACCGACCAATTCGTTATAACTATATGTTAATTATACAGGGTTGTTCAAACCAGTGTTGGGCACCAGAACACCCCTACAATTACAGCGAAACAGTAGCTGTATAAGACACGCCAAATTAATACTCTCCGATGTAATCTGAAGCTATTGAAGAAACGTTTAAGACTTGATGTGTTTATTAAATTGTCTTTAGTAATTTACGAGGGAACAACGACTCATGTCTTTTAAATAATCATTGGGTACATTTGTTTTTATTTGCTGTTAATGTTATTCCATGCAGATCTTTGCATCGACTTTATGTTTTGTAATTGTGGCAACGTAGTTTTTTGTAATTTATTGCGTATTATTTCAATTTGAGTAATTTCGTACTTGTTTGTTTCTGTAATTGGTCTCATTTTTGTCTAACCAGCCTCAATATACATACCAATAATTAACTTTTTTTGCAAAAAAATAACTGCTCGTATGTTAAATTCACAATATGATTAGCATCAACGTATCATCTGCTCATAGCATTTAGCTTTTTTACTTAGCTCAGTTGTCATAGACAATCTTTGTAAAAATTACGTTATTTAATATGATACGAGAGTTTATACTGCAATGACAAAATATTAATACTAAGAATAGACTTAGAATAACTTCAACGAGGATATATCGCCTCACGATCAGAGACATGTAACTGTCCAACGACACACCTTGTTTAGGATTAATCTTAGGCGTCGCATGAGCACATCGTCATGTAATATTATATCTGCACCAGTGGTTGAGCGACACTGCGAACACTTGCCCTAGGCTAGACAAGCCCGCCCAGTAATTGCACTAGACATTGTATAATCGTTATGCAATAATTACAACGAACCAGAAGGGCAAGTATGCCAGTTTTTGCCATAAAAGTTTCTTGTTCCGCGTGAGATTGCTTTAATCCGCGCTTTTTACATGCGTCGATTAGACCCCGTCCTCTGGTAAGAACTGGTATAGAAAACTAGATTTCCACGTTAGAAGTATTAGCCGCAAGGAGGCATTGTTGATACGCTATCAGCTGACGCGGGCAGTCCGCGATGGTAGGGCGCCCGGAGCGCATGCGCGCGCCGGTCCGTGGTCCGAACTCACGCGCACGCCTCGCGACAAACTTCCTGAGGTTTGTTCGCGTCACGAAGTACCTCATCGCGGGAGTGACTGTAACCATCTTCTGTGTGAGCTGGATCGCGTCGGTGAATAACACTGACAATGAATGGCGAGGGGTCCGGTGGACCGACCGCAGGGGAGGCGGCGGAGGGCCCACCATGAGGACTATCGTAGGCTACTCGGAGGGCAAACAGGCGGAGATGGATAGGCCCTCGCCGGTCACGTGCGACCGTCTGCCGGCGTTTCCGAAAGTGCCTCACATTGTTAGTATAATTTTTTCAGATCACTTTTTATCATTATCATCACAATTATCATTTGACTTTACATTAACAAGCTCAAAGAAGGATAAAAATTATACTTAAAAAAAATAAGTATTGCTTAACTTTTCTTAAAATTTAAAGAAAAACATTTATCACTTCGCAAAATTAAAACACAAATATTAGGCGCTGAGAAATATTCATTTCAAAATTATTCATAGTGTTTGATACAATTATAAAGCTTTGGAAGCAGAGACTATGATTAGTACCTAAATCATTTCAACGCAATAAACAATATTCAAATCACAAAACCGTAAAATTTATTTAACTAAACCTCATAAACTTTAAATAGATTTCTCGTTAGTCTGCTGATTTTATTTATTAATACTCCATAATTTGCTTAACGAATCTAGGTATATCCGTATTAAAATCAACCCGTGAACACACGCACGGTCTTGCGGACCATTGTATTTGAAGTTAGTCGGTGCAAACTTTACCTAGCAATTTTTTAACCAATCGACCGTCGGACAATAAAAATTGTTGAAAAAATTTAAACAGAACATTAAAAAGATTTAAAATAAAAATAAACTAAAATTAACACTGAAACAAATCATGTTTTTATATAAATCTAGATGAAACCAAATCATGTACATTAATAATTATTTAAATAAAAGCCTGTATTTTAACCACCGCTTCCTCGTTTGGAAGACAGCGCAAGCTGTGGCGCAAGCTTGTCCATAACCATTTTTATCGTAAAACTTTTTTTTTATATAATCATAATATTCCATACATATTAGACAATCGAAGCGCTACGTATATTTTTGTATAAAAATTGGTCTCATAGACCAGTAATTCCAGTAAATAATATATTGAAGGGTTAAAAAACCTAATTGCTATTTATGTAACGATACAATCGAACATCATCCTGTAAGTAAATCAGTGGCTCTCAACCTGCTTGAGGCGTTCACATTAATTCTAAAACTTAAAACAATTGTTTTTGTGGACTAATATAATCCATTTTTTATATTAAAATATGTGACGATTTTCTTTAAAAATTGCACTTTTAAATTTATTTTTTTTACTAAAACTTTTGTAACAACTACATAGTAAGCGGCGCTTGAAAGTTGATACCCGATTCATCAGAAAGCACTCGAAAGCCCTTAGCTAATAATTTAGTGTATGTCCCACTGGGCTCCTTTAGAATAAACAATATTTTTACATGTTTATTAACGTTACCACTGTTATTATTTAACAAATATTTTTTAAAGATTGGGCAGCAACATAGAGATTAGTTTCTGTTATCTGTGGGCAGCAACGTCGAATGCAAATGAGACCATTTCCTGGCAAATTGTTTTGATAGAGCATCTATAAATGTAAGGTTTTTTGTATTGTAAAATTGATTGTGAAAGTTTATACCATGCTATTGGAGACATGTTTTATTGTAGATTCCAGCGTAGAATTAATTTACAACATTATAATTAAACCATCAACTGAACAAGTATTTTTAATTCCGACTAATGACGCTCGTAATTCAAACAGAAACAAGATTTACAAGAGGTGGAAAAACGATGTGGTCAAGTGTTGTGATTTTTTTATTCACATAATATAATGTTTTATAGGGGATTTATGGCATTTTTAAGATATGTTTGTCTATGTTTGAGTTTAATTTAACGTTAAGTGAAGTTATTGTACACATTTTTAAGCAAATGATCCAATAAATTTTATGACAGCAGGATAACCATGCATACTTCGCAAAAGTTCAGTAAAAGACAATTTCCGTAATATTTAGTTGTGGTTTTCACCTAATCTTTGGTTAGAAGACCTTTCACATGACTTCAGTCGAATTAATAAAAAAATCTATTACATTTTTAATGTAAGAAAAAGGTTCGTTCGTAGATCATGTGAGCCTATAGAGCGATGCTTCCAATCAACTAATTATCACAGCACGGGTGTTTGTCGAAAGGAAGTTGTTTATAACGATTACAATAATATAATATTAAACCTCTGCATTGTTATTCATTACAGAATACGTACTTTGCCAAAAATAATGTCATTTAATTCCATAGAATACATTTTACATAGAGGTCATAGTTTCCGCCTACGAATAAGAAGAGCCTTTGAAATGAGATACGAACGCCTGCTCTTAGATCTAACACATATATCATTAGCAAGTGAAAAGAGGTCGTTTCTCATCCAGCCTATTCAAATATTGTAGACAAGAATAGGTGAGAAAGGCCGAGCAAGAAAATATGGCCCATTGTCGCTTCTGCTGAGAATACCCTGTTATTTGCGTTGGGAGAGGCCGGATATTGGCTGAGCAATTATTATTACAAGCTTTATACATAGTATTGATGAAAGAGTAAAATTATCTTTAGATATCAAACGTACGTACGTGTAGGTAATTTAGCCAGCATGGAATTCGATCTATCATAGAACGCCTTTATTGCGGCCATAATATGTATGTATTTTACCAGGTAAAAAAGAAGCTTGTTAATATGCTAAAACAGCTAAAAATATTCGCAATAACCAGTGTAAATCCCATGTATCGCTCTATCAGTGAAACATGTTAATGTTTTGGCAGTTTTTTTAACACAGATTTTTTGGTCACGGATGGGGGACAGCGTCCTCCACACAATACGCTTTCCAGTAATCTATTTCTGTGAAAGTGAAACCATACAAAAAGCAACACTACTAGTTTAGAAGCAAACTAGTTTTTACTTACGGTCAGTTGCTACTGGTACAATGGTTCCACCATACCACAAAACGGAGAAAGTCGGAATATTGTTGCACAGCGAACTTTATTGAGCCAATAAAACGTACTCAATGGAATTTAACGGAACATTTGTTAATACGTTTTTCCACGTCTACGGTAAACATTTCAATTTTTATTTAGAAAATGAATTATACTAATTACTTAACTAGACTTTTATTGGTGTCGACCTTAGGCAAAGGCCTCCAACATTGTAACAGTCACACTTAGATCAATGATTTAAGCAGTCACAGTACCGTGGACTATAAATTATTCCCTATTATTTTCCGCCTATGTGCCCAAGAATAAATATGAAACGATTATTATAGGGCATTTAAAGTAATATTTTTCTGTAAATAATTTCATAAATCTACATTTTTATTTTCTAATCGTGTAATCTAAAGGTCAGCTGCTGTCCGAATTGATTACCAACGTTTTTTATTGACTGGATATTATATTATCTGTATGACCTTATCCTTAAGTAATTAGATAAAGTTGCTAAAAGTAAAAGTGGTGGTTAAACACACTAAAATGCCAATAAAACTAAAATGACCTAATTACAAATTTCCTCAAATACCCAATATTTTAATAATAATTTTACAAACCATCGTTCGTACGCTTCTTGTCTTCAAAAGTAGTTAATACTACTGCCAGTCGTCGTATAGTGTCGGATATTTTGAATGGAGTCGAAGTTCAGACATATTTTGCTAAGCGGGGCGATTCACCTAGCAAGACATCTCCATATAACGATTTCTATATTTTCAATGACGGAGGCCTTTGCCCGCAATGGGATATTAATAAGCTGATACAAACAATTTGCTCAGATTCGAATCTGCCGGTATCGCACAATCGGCAAGCGCGGCCCTCGGGTGTGAGCTCGTCCACTTGGCGATAATCTATTCCGATGCCGGTCACGAACGGAAAATAAATCGGAATCAATATCCTCCACGGGTATTTCTAATAGCGCGCCGCCACTGCTGCCGCGATGCCGACGGGATAAGGCCGATCGCACACTGAGCGGACGAATCGACCAGTCTCATCATCCATTTTCTTTATACCAGCCCCCATTTTTTGCGCATGATAATGCAATACCATAACCATAGGATAATATTTAAGCAGTGTTTTCAATTAAAATTTTATATTACAACATAAACAGATCAGTTATTGTGTTTCTAGCATACAAGACGTGGTGAACATGAATTTGATCCTTACTTTCGTTAGATCTGTTTGATGGTGAAACTTTTTTATAATCTGGCTTTGTTATAATCTTATCGGCATGGCATAAACTAACACTTTAAGCCAGGCTGGCAGCAACTTATTTAGAGTCAAAGCGAGTCAATAGTCAATTATGTTATTTACATATATTTTTTACAACGACGTCATTAATATTTAACTGCTTTCACTAATGTCGCGAATTATGCTTATCGGTATGGAAAAACTTCTTACCATTTTGCCTCAGTAAATACAACTTAAAATTGCGCTGTTTATTTGTTCCTTGCAATTCACTTTTTTATTGTGGAACTTGCATTAATTAAGCGGTGTCAAGAAACTGCTTTTACTATTCCATAGAATTTTATGGTGATGTCGTATCCCCACTGTGAAGTCAAAGGTTTTTATTTTATTATATATTTATGCATTATAAATATTATTATATACTTTATATATTACAAAAATAGATAACTAAGTGATTTATAAACATAAGCAAGTTAAATATTTTTTATATCATTACCGCCAACACTATATTCGTAAAACCGACACAATTTTTTTCGACCCTGAAAATCAAGACCAAAATCGTTGCCGTACTTAAACCACTAGATACTGGAAAATACCATCAAGAACTATTTTAGCTCTTCAAAAATTTTGAAGTTTTGTAAAAATTTCTCATAATTATGGCTGCCGGACCCTACACTAGACCAACCAAGCGTTAAAAAGTAACAAAAAAATGTTGGGTAAAGAATATTCTTACTTGAAGTGTTCAGAAGGCCTTATAAGATACTATAGCGGCGCATAACTCTCTGGGATGCATAGGATACAACGGGAAGTAAGCGGCATTATTTACAATGCGCACACACGCGCATAGCGTCCATCGCACTTAGTTGCAAACTATGAATATTTGTTATGTTGTATTGTTGTAAAATATATTGAGGATTTGATGTTCTCCGATTAAGTAACGAGAATAGACGAAGATTATAATCTTATATAGCAATTTATAGGTACAAGTTTTTGGCATTTTAATTTTTGCCTCGTGAGGTTTATTGCAGCACTTTGTATTAACATTAAAGCTAACAAAACAAAAAACAGTTTGTCAATGAACGAGAATGTAATGTAATGTAAATCGTTTATCCTTCCAGTATATTTAAAAAAAGGCAAAACAAACAATAATTTGTATGTTTGCAGCCACTAATAAATTTACCTTTCGCAGTTTATTTTTAACCACATATGGGCATAATTCGTTGGGTAATTACGAACATATTATGTCAGGTATCTATTGATTATAAATGCGCAAGCTGTAAGTGCAACAGACCAGGGATGTAACGGAGTCGGAATCGGAATCGGATGCAGAGTCATAAGTAGTGGCAATTTTTATTGAAGGACATATAAAACATCAGTCAGCATTTTTTTATTTTAATTACAAGAACAATCTAACACAGACAATGAAAAATCAACATGTTTCTAACCAAACAACGAATTAAATTAACTAAATGCATTGACTCCAAAAGTAGTGTATTGCTATGCTTCGACCACTCCGATTAAAAGCTCCGATTCAAAAGTTTCGGAGCCGAAATGGAACTGAAAGTGTAATAATATCGGAAGTTCCGACTTAACGGAATCGGAATCGGAGCTCCGTTACATCCCTGCAACAGACCAATGGGAACTTCGTCTTAGACCACCGGATTAATCTAATCTATGTGTAGAATGATCATACTGCAATAATTATGAGACGTATTCCATTATTAGCTAACCGCCTCTACCAGTTATTACAGGCAGGAAAAACTTGTCAAGTAGCAACTGAGAATATGCAGCCATGATAAGTGATTAACCGTGGGTAAACATCTAATATGTATTTCAAATTTGCAACTCTGTTTAATGCAAAATGCGACAGCTGTTACCAAGACTAGCAGAGATAAGTTAGACATGGTAAACCCATTAAACTATAGTTTATCCATGCTAAACTTTCTAAAATTAAATCGCGAAACATTGTGAGGATGTACGGATAAATGTTTCTCTTTTTTACGTAAAGAATTCATAGAATGCATTATGTAAATAATTCTATGTTGGTGGCGCTGAGGGTCACGTGGGACTCTAAATGCCGACCATACCCCACGTGCACCTCAATCGCCTTTGTGGCATTGGCACTGAAACGGGCCAAATTAAGTGAAGGGGCCAGTTTTATTAATGACATATAAGTTCGTGTTAATTTATCTCAAACAATTTCTTATTTTGAAAATTGACAAAAGAGACAGGACCTATGACTCAATTGACTTATCATTAGTGAAATTCCGAAGCTTATCATTATTCTAAATATTGTCTGAAACCAAAATATGCGCGTGAAGCCAAATTGATATCATTTGATATAATTTCCCACGGTCCCTAAAGTCAAGGAAATCATGGGCTGTTGGTTATACAAAAATAGTGACTTTTTTGCAAAGTGACGTAATTCTGGCAATAACAAGCGAAACCACATTATCATGCATAATGAACGTTTTGTTTATGGTTTTATGTCAGCATGAACACCAAATTGAACCTATTCCGGGCAAGATTCGTATTTAATATAGCAAAAAATCCCTTAATAGCTTATAATTTTGGTCGATTTGCAACGAAAATATGATTTACGATAATGCTTTCTTGATGGTTCGCAATTTTTGTACGAGTCAAAACTATTTCCAGTTATAAAATTGCGATTTCGATTATGAAACGTAATTAATTGTATTTATTGTGTACGTGTGAAATCGGGAGGCTCTCCTTGCTGGGTCATTTCAAGTTCTGATTACGAGTTTTTTGAGCCTTTGATCATTCATCATAAGAATAAAAAATGTTAATGTACTCGTAGATACCTGTGATGCATTTGCCTTGAATACATATTATAAGAACACACTTTCAATGCCTCTATAATAAAATAAAAACTGTATTTATTTTTCTCTTCACACTTGTTTAATCTTGGGACCCTTCCTTTCAATTCAGGCAAAATTTGTGTCGGTTTTTTCGTACACAGGATTTCGGGATTGTGATTATCAAACTATACTTATATTTTCAAAATTTGAGCACGACAGAAACAAAAGAACCTACCATATTTTTGCCCTCTAAAGGCAACGCAGTGCTAAAAATATCAAAGAGTAAATAATAAATGAATAGGTACTTTCATTTATCTTCCTGACACTGAGGTCAATTATAATACGCGCGGCGTATTACGCTGGAGTGGCTATAGACATTGAAATGACAGCTATTTTTATGTCGATTTGAAGCGCCCCCCATTAGTGCACTGGGAACTAAAATGACTTCAATTTTCTCTGTTTAAACTTCAAATGGACAGCCATTGACATTGACAATGACATCATTATCAAAGTTTATCTGCCAAATTTAATACTATTATTAGTTCCTAGTGCACTAACTACTGCTCTCAGCGCCAACATGGCGATTTTCAAATCGGATCAAACATTTGGTGACAATCGCCCATCCAGTGTCATAGAGATCAGTGCTTCCTGATCTTTTCCCATTGTCGCATAAGCTGCCTTAACTGTGTCGCTCTCTATAACGGGAGGTGAATTAGCGGCATGCGATCCCGTCACGTCCACGGTAATGACTTAAGATTCGCCGATCCCGCACGTTCGCGTGAACTATGCAATTGCGCCGACGTGATGCACAATGTATGAGCGCAACACATTTGACTGTAATTTACACCGCTTTTGTTCACAGGAGTATACCTACATAATGCGCATGAACTCGAAGCTGAATATAATTATCATGTTCGAATGCGATACTACATATTTTCGTTTGTTTTATTTGTTTGAATTCACGGTGCGAATTATTTGTAATACTTTTGATGTTTTTATTTTTATTCATATTTTCTTTTCTCATTTCTGACATTAATTCTTCTTTAAGGCATTGCTGTAATAATAATGCAATTTTTTTAATTTTTATCCCTAAACTGAATCTGTGGTAGAGAAAGTCTTTCAACCACGAGTTGGTGTAACAATTTATATGTAAATTAATAACTGTTATACTAAACTTAATAACCATGCTTAGGAAATGGTCAGCATACGAAATTAACATAAAGTAAAAATATATTGTACTATTTTCAAATCCTATTTCTTTTATGTAAAAGTGTCGAACATTGATAGTCTACAAACAACTTTATAATATGAATCGATACCATCACTCGTTCCTTAAAGAGGTCATCAAATACGATTGTCAGTACGAGTAACTGTCGACCTAATAATTTTAGGAGTCACCGTCACAACCGTCATCGCGTCCGTTGTACGTGAGGTCGACTTCTTGCACGATATGTCATGCTTTCTAAGGTTACCAAAACAATCATTATTTAGGAGAATATGTATTATGTCTTCAAATTGGTACCTATTTTCTACTAAGGGTAAGCAACACTGAAATTTTGTGCTGGGACGAAATCCTTTACTCTTAATACCTTTTATATACCTTACTACCAGATATAGGGCCAAAGGTGATTTAAAATAAGATACTTTTAGAGTTTTCGGGTCGATAATAAGTTTCCTATTAATGGAATATATTTAATATAAAATCAGCAAATAAATTTAAAGATGGCTATGTTAATAGCTGTGTTAATTGCCCATGGATAACGCATTGCAACGGGCTGGTAATTATTGTCTTCCCATACCGTTAAATACATTAAACATAATTATTAAAAATATAATGTAAAAAACTTTAAAGGCACTTGACTGTACAATACAAAGGGTAACTTTAAATTATTATACACATTTAAAATATAAGTTTTCGAAGTCGAAGCCCGAACGCATTCGTAAGTATTTGATTGAATCCTGCGGCTAACAGTTTAGTTAGTATGCGTGCAACGAGATTACACTCCGACGGATATTGGCTATGGTATAAACAAGCAAAAGCGACGGAAGTCTGCCCGCATCATATCCATCCACAACTAGTTTTGATCCGAGGGCTGGCACGTGAGTTCAACAATAAAAAAAACTGACTTTCAAAGCTTCCAAGCAACAGCTTGGAAGCTTTGAAAGTCAGATTATTTTATTGTTTAACAGGAGAAATTTACCTTCCTGGTAAACATACCAGGAAGTTAAATTTCTCCTGTTAACGGTCACGGAGGTCGGATGGCAGTCGATCGAATGTTATGATGAACTTGCCAAATAAGTACTTGATCAAGGTACAAGCGTACCCTGGCTAGTTCGGACAAGACGCTCGAAGAAAGAAAAAATACTTAGTTAAGTGTTAAAACAAAGAGGTTTAAAATTTATTTAAATTGTAAATACGAAATACGGTTGTATACTATTTTCTTACGCGATTAAAAAATTCTAATGTAAGAGTGACAGCTACCAACAACTGCTATGGGTCGACCCTGCGGCCTTTACAATAAAACATCGCACCGGACAACCCTAGTGACTGCTCACATTTAAAGTTAATTCGCCAGCGCATTTGAACCTTATACTTACGCTCACAAAATTACATTACCGCTGGCTTTTTTACTTATATGCACGTTGAAAATAGTAATTTGTACGATTCGTAAATGGAACGTGATGCTTTTAGTCTGGAATCAGCAGCCGCTCTGTAATTAGTCATGGGAACACTATGTTGTGCGGTGTACTTACTCATGCATTATTTATTTCAATTGTTGTGAGTATATGACCAGGGACAAAATATATTTACCATTTTTGTGAGGCAATGACCGGACGTGGAAAGCTATTAGAGTTGGATTTGAATGTTCAAAATTGTCTCTAAAGTACGAGTATAAGGTATTAGATATTTGTGCAAATATTTTTGTGTTAAAATATGTACGTAGTATTAGGTTAGGATTCAATTCATACCGGTAAGGCGAAGTATAGTTTATTACAGGAAATGTCTGCAATGTCCAGTAAAGCAATAAGTATCACTATTTAATGTCTCAGAACAGGGCAAAGGCCTCTACCATTGATATCAAGTCATCGTCACAATGATGGCTATCACCACGCTTGAAAGCTTGAAGCTAAAATAGCTAGATTAAAATACTTGACGCGCCTATACCGCCTAATCGCTCGCGCCTGCGCCGACGCCGGGTATCGGAATAATACTCGCTAATACTGTGAATAATGGTCTAACTAAATATATTTATAGTGTTATTTACTGAAGTGTGTGACTTTACAAATAGGTACCAATCTTTTTTTACACAACTGCAGTTTATAAAGTAATAGAAACTTAATATGGAGAGCTTAATTGAATGAAACTCTACCAGAAATCAACTACTTAAAAATAGTTTCAATAAGTAGCACTTGTGTAGGTACTACATTAATTTAACATAGCCAGTGTAATAATAAGCTCTAGCAGAACGCTGGCAGCCCCACATAGAATAATATTATGAATAGGCCGCAGTATCCGCTTACCATCAGGTAGGCTGTGTGCCTTAATGCCAACTCATCTAGTTAAAAAAATAATAATCTAAAAGGCTCAATCCGAGACAAACGACTCATCTATTCGTATACCTACGTATGTATATAGGTAATTATGACAAAATCACTTCGCAATCATTTTTTTTTTCATTAAAAAACATATACATGTACAACCTGATATGTAAAACGTGCTTTAGCAATTTACATAAAACTATACCCCGGGCTTACACAGACCAGCAATGCTTGTTTAGACTTATGCAAATAAGTTTCATCGCACCCACATAGGTCGTGTGACAAGTTCTAAATCAATTATGTAGGTATTACATGTAGATGGCAAAGTTTTAAGCTCGTTCCATCTCACATTATCTATACTTTAATAATTGTGGGGATTGACCAGGAAAGACATGACGATAATCGGTCTAATCACCGGGAGAATACATTTAAACATTGCCTTTAAGTCGCTAAACTGGTTAAGGTGCTTATATCAACTAGGTGGTTTTCAGGTGCTGTTTTTTTGCAATGGAAATTCTATATATAAAACAACAAATAAAGATGGACCTAGGCTTGCTTGTATAGTAAGAAACACATCAACCTACCTTAGTATGTATAAAAGTTTTTAATTAAAATCTACATCACATTGATTGTGGGAATTTGACCGATTAGGGTAAGTTTAAGTGCCTGTTATAATTGTTTTTTTTTTATAAATTATAATTACAATAACAGTGATGGCCGTAGTGGTTGAAAGTTTGACTATCAAGTAATTTGCGCCCATATTGTTACAAAATTTTTTTTACTTACTACAACGTTTATTTTTTTCAGGGGTTTACGAAAAAATAATAATAGGATCCGTAGTCTATTTCCCAAAGTACAGCTTTTATTAATATTAACAAGCGAGCTTCCCGCGTGACAAGTTCTTAGTCAATTATTTTTAATGATAGCTATGTTAAGTTATATTTATGGCAAAATCTTAACACTCGTCCAATCAAAGGAAATTACCCAGGAAAGGCTTACGACGGTAATAGCTCTAACCACAGCGGGAAACATGCGTGTAACATCCCCTTCGCGACTATAAACAAGCTAATCTGCTATCGGAAACTCATTAGAATTACAACGACACAGATCATAAAATGTGATTTGTATTATAGTAGATACAATATGCACTCGACATTGTATGTTTGCATTATGTTTCAATAACGAACTCAGATTATGAAAAATTTATCTTAAAAATTATAACGCGAAAGGTTATATTTATTTGTAAACGAGAAAACTGGAGTTTATTTTTTATACCACGAGGGCCTACAGAGATCAGATATGGGACGGCCGAGTATGGGACACGAAACTAAAGCCTCCATCTACCCACTAAACTCCTTCGGTTTCTGATTGCGACGAGCTGGTTACCCTGTTTAGTTTAGGACAAAAGACGCTCAGAGAAAAAAGTCTCATCTGACCACAAGGTAATCTAGTACTTACCTTGTTAATCAACATGTTAGTTTCACTACCCATTTATCTACTTTAAAAAGACATTATGATGATAGCAATCATTTGGTAACTAGGTGCAAATATTTACGCTTTCACGCACTGCAACTACTAAGTGTTCATCACAAAGAAGCGTGTACCACTTATGAGGCAGGCAGACGTGTAATTTGCCACAAGTTAGAAATGGATCAGTCATTGTAAACCAGTCATTTTGCGCAAGTTTTCATTTAGCGTCTTTGCAATTTTTTCTCTTGATGATACGTCGTACCTTGTTAACAAGTTAGATGATTTGTGCGTACCAATACAAAGTATAAAGTGAATAAAATGAACATTGATCAAGAGTTATTGAGCTGCAGAAGATTGTAAGAGAGAGAAAATTTTTGTTTGATGCTCTTAAACTCACCCGGAATATTTGTGTTGATTCTGAATCTAGTTGATGATATAATGTACTTAAGTATTAGCTATAAAAAAAGAAGACTTACCTTTAACATTATTTAGATATTATAGCTACGAGTACATTCATATCATATATATTAGATGGTATAAAAAAGTTTTTTTTACCATTAGGATAATGTTTGTATAAAAGATAATTTTTAATATCCTTTTCTTTATTAAATACACCACCCGTGCAAAATAGAACCAGCTAAATACGTTACTATTTTTTTCTCAACCATTGGTATAAATAAAGTTTGTTTTCTCATTTATGAAAACTTTTGAAGGTAGGTACGCTAGTTAATTAGCGTAGCTATCGTACGAGGCATAATTGCTAAAAATATTCTTTGCAGAATAAAATATTTTTAGAAACAGATTTAATAGCAGTTGCCTCTAAGCTATTAAATTTTCAAAAGTTCCGCCAAGAGGACTGCTTGTATTAAAAGTAATTGATCGGTAATTTCTTGTTTGATAAAAACTTTACACATGAAAGTTTACCGCATATTTATTTCATTTTTTGTATGATCATTAGCATCATGCAATCAAACGTGAAGGAATAATTATGATAAAAAATCAAAGGTAGCACAGCAATTATAAAATAAAATTGTTTTTTTTTATGACTTCTAACCAAATCCGACATTAAAGTGCTCCGATAAGTACTCGTACACAAAACACAGGTGCACTACAAGCTCGTAGTTCGCTTTCCCTTAGCCATTCCCTTATACAACGAATTGTTACCACCTGACTAACACTAAGAATTTCATTCATTAAAATTAAATACATGTTTAAATTCCCGCCTCGATTTTGAAAACAAGTGCAAAAGTGGCGTCAACATACATACAAACGAACTTACATAACGAGTACTGTCGCGGTATTACCTATAATAATAAAATTCTGGTAGCAGAGTTCCGGCTATGGCGGCCTATCTTTATGATCACCCAAGGTGTGTTATAATAAAGTTATACTCGTACATGGACTATCGCCGCATTGCATATTCCACCATACGTGCCCTTGGCCCATCACAGTTCACTCGGCTACTCTGGGTGCAGAAGTATAAATTAGCACTCATAAGCAAAACAAATAATTGACAGTCACAATATTCACAGGAATATTGTCAGAAGTATTTTACAATTCAACACAACGTCTATAATTTGTCTTACTGCAAAAGAAATACGTACTTTAATTGTGCGAGTAACGTTGGTTTAAATGTCTTCTCATGTGTTGTTTCTGGAACTGGATGCTATAGTATTTTTTTAATTCGTCATTTCCTTGGAATTACAAGATATTTTGTTATATATTGTGCGGTTTTCCTTATTAGTTTTTATTACCAGTAATGATAAAGTATTATGTAAATGAAAGCACCGACCCCGTCACATTCGAACAATATAAAATTTTAAACATTCCGATTTGAAATAACCAATAATAAACATATTTTCGCCCAAACCTGGAAACCTGTGTCTGGTTTCCTGGTCAAGTGACCAGGTATTCTGCGTGTCTACCCTAAGTAGCACATAAAAAATATCCAACCGCAGGGACATTGTGTTCTCTTTTGAAAACACAGTAATTACTTATTTTTTAAATTACCTCAATAGTACACGCATGAAATCGTGTAAACAGTAGGTACTTGTAACCCTTTGGCTAGTACTTTTTACATATTAAATCTGTCTAGTAATTACGAGTGCGTTGTTAAAATATCGATGGGAATTTCAATAATCGAAACTGTTCCCACGACGGCTGCACTTAAACATCTGTGGCGAAATTAAAATAAATACGGTAAACTAGCGGATCGCGCGAATATCTGCGTGATGTCACGCGATAAGCAATTCGCCATCGACCACCGTACATTGGTCTGCCAGATACTTGCTTTTGTATGAAGAATGAGGAAATGCATAACTGGATTTAAGGCGAGGTAGTCCCGAGAAACGATCAAAGATCACATAAAACTTTTTTTTTCTCGATCGATTTCGTGTGATGTTTAAGTAGTCAGTACGACACCAGAAGTCGCAAGTTCGATCATCGCACGGTACAAACATTTGTGTGCATTGACGTATCAGATTGTTCCTTTTGTATTGACTGAGTGCTTTTATGTGTAACATCATACGTATTTATCATATCATATGTATTTGCTACTCGGCATTGTGTAAATAATTTGCATAAACATGTTTATTTTATTATTTTTCTGAATTGGTCTAAAAGCAAAATAATATTTCTCTTTTATTCTAATATACATAGGTATTGTTTAATAAATAGAGAAAGTATCAGATTGTAATGATATCATATGAAACATAATAGCACATTATAAATACATAGTATTCTAATGTGCAATAAAACCTTAGTTCTAATATACTCCATACGTTAGAAAACAACATTTGTAAAAATTTCCGTGGTTTCCATAATCAGAATCCATAATACCTACAGAGCTACTTGCCCTTAATGACTCTCAATAATTTGGCATTGCGCGGTACCGTTGTGTGATTTTAGCAATTATGTTTATCAGGCTGAAATCACCAATATGCACTTTTTGTAATGCCTGTGTCAATTACCGATCGCGCAATTAATGATAATTATTATTGGTGTTTACTTTGTACCGATAAGTAAAAGGTGTTTTGGTATTTGGCTCATTTTAATAAAGGTTCAAATATATGGCATTGCCAGTAGTATCGCAACACATAAAGAATATTAAGCCGATGTTCACTAATGAACAGAGGGAAAAAAGATGGTGATCATTTTAGTACTGTATTGAGTTTCTTGCCGGTTCTCCTCAATTGATAACAACGTTCCGAATCCGGTGGTAGAGCCACTATAATTTTAATTTCTGACAGTTCATCAGTGCATGTTTGAAGCCTTTTTGTATAAAGAATATTCTGTTTTGAAAATAGACGCGTTTATGCCATAAAATAATGAGTTACTTTAGATATACGAGTAATTTAATTACCAACAAAATGTTCTTTTTAGTGATGTTTGTACTCTAGCTACATTTGCATGGCAGTTCTAGTTCTATAAATATTTTGTAATCAGAGCTTTCTTTGGTCTTAACGGTGGCTTACGTCACTCAGGATCTATCCTAGCTACAAATGTTGTGGATATTAGTAGAAGGATTAAATAAAATAGAAATCGACTGCTATACATAGTTTTATTTTGTTCCGCTTCTACCCGAGACTTCATGAGCGTGAATTAATATCTTTATTTTATGATATTCCAAAAACATAAAAATTACCTCATACAACTAAGTCTTTGCTTGCCCAAATACATTGTCTTACAATTAATATAATATAAGCACTTTTTTTTTTTAAATTCAGAACTTTTACCGCCTCCATGGTATAGAGGTATTAATAACCGCTCGGATCATAAACGGTGGTGGTGAGTTTCCCCTTAATGGTAAGCAATCACCGCCGCCCATGGACATCTGCAACACCGAGGGATCGCTGATGCGTTGCCGGCCTTTTAAAGGGGGGTGTGGGCCTCCGGCACTCTCACAAACCAGACGAAACAGAATAGTAGTCACTACTGTTTCACGCTGGTGTTATGTGAGAGGGTGGTACTTCCCCGGACGAGCTTCTTTCTTTTTTCTCTGGGCGGTGCTTCTTTTTATTTATCAAATACCACATCCTAGGGAATGTTAAGTAAATAACCTTGTTGATTGTTCCAGAACCGCACTTGGTCTCCGGGAGCAGAGGAGTCATTATGGCAGGAGGTGGACGGCACTCGGGTGTCTCTGTACGCCGCCTTTTACGACGACCGTTCACCGCAACGCTACGTGCGAATCCTCGCTAAATTTGAGGGTGAGTACCATTCAAATTATTTTTTATCTTTTTTTTGAACTATTGTAACCATCTCTCTCAAACTTGTCAAAAATCTAGAAAAAATCTACACCCGGCTTGTAGCTTAAACTACCAGACCAATCAAGGATTACTAGATAAACTAGGTTTTCACTAAGATGAAAGAATCTATTAATATAACAGGAGATACTGACTTACTATTTTACTACGCCCAGCCCAAACTGCAAGACCTAGGACATTAAAATTTTAAGTTCCTTCTTTTTAAAGTGTCGCTTTTTACAAATCAGGGCCTTTTTTGGAAATTCAGCTACCAAAGAAAGGTTAATTCAAGTTCTGAATGAAAATATTTTGCCACGTAAGATTATCATATTAAACTGACAGAACTCTTAAGGACCCCTAAATACTTCATTGACCACGGTACTACACTGAAGGTACGTGCCTGCAGCGTAAAATTCGCCTTGCACATTCATATTTTACCGTATTCACCGAGTTAAGGCGATGCACAGACTCTTGTTGATGCTGTTGCTCTACACCATTTATAATAATATTTGTATGTAAGTACACAAAAACTGTCTAACGGTTTAAGTCCTGGCCTTAATCTCGGGGTGAAGCGTTAAATTCTCTGTTTACTATGTCTTGTGATTTTGCCCTGCAGAACGCCATGAAATAGGCTGATACTTCACTATAGGTATTAAGATTCTATGATCACAAAATCTGTGCATCCTCATCCGCAACAGATTTATGGTAATAAGACTCATTTGAAATGATTTATTTATTTCTGCAATTGGATTTATAAAAAAAAACTTCTTTTGCACTATTATGTGAATTTGATAGTAATTTATAGTAGTAACTCTTTTTCTTTAATTCCATAGCACACAATAACTACTGTACAGTAAAAGTGTTTTGCCTATTTTTTTATGATTGAACAACTTCGTCAGCATTCTAATTTAAAAGTCAATAAGTACCACCCTACACTTTCCATAGAATTTTAATTAGCAGCTGTGATTCCAAGAGCAATCATGAATTATTTAAAAGTATTTACACATACTTTTTACTGCGTTAAGAACCACCTTGCGTTAGACTTTGTATTGTAAAACGAACGCAGTAATTATAATATTGCAATATTATTATAAAATACCAGACAAAAACGACAAAAGAAGGGACTATGAAAAATTATTCCTTCTGTTCTTCTTCTATAGACTCTCGGTTTCAGATCAGATAAGACTCTTCGATAACACAAGAGCTTTTCGTTACGGCACTGCAGTAATTACTGCATATCAACACAAATTTATTGTATGTGTCGAATGCCATTTGGACGGTCGACGATTGTAATTTCGGTGCGAATCTATGGATTTTATATGTATTTGTCACTAGTTTGTTGATGACGAGAAACATCGAAAGTAAACCTGCAGCTTAAACTTTTACTTAAAGAAGAGACCGCTGTAACTCTCTAGTCCCCAATCGGAATATTCTTTTAGGAGTTTTAGACGCCAAACAGTAGAAAAAAGTAAAAGATCAAGTTTAGTGAAGATAAGTTTGGACAAGGTTTGTTTGTTTACGATGGTAATAGATTCATCTGATTTGATGAAATAAGAAAAATCTATTTCATCATCATCATCATTTCAGCCGAAAGACGTCCACTGCTGGACATATGCCTCCCCCAAGGATCTCCAAACCGATCGGTCCTGCGCCACTTGCATCCAGTGGATTTCTATTTACAAAAATCCATTTTACAACTCAATTGGTGTACTAAAATATCTGTTTTCCAGATAAGCCTTTCAGTTTTCGATAAAGCTACACAGTCACAATCTTGCTATCGATTTCAAAAGACGTTTTAACGTGAAGCATTGCTCCAAAGTTCTTTATACGAACCAGTAAAGGTCAACAAGATAGTGATCTTATATTCAATCCCTAATGAACCGTGAAGCCTTTTAATAGCCATATTTATGATACAAATATTAAAATCATAAAGGTTTATCTTAATTGTGATACAAACATAATCAGCAATTAAGTTATATTTGTACGGGGATGCACGCACGCGCTCCGCTCCGGGCTTCAGCGATGTTATAATTAGTAATTATATAGGTTTCGATGCCTCTCCGGCGGTTTCAACTTATTATGTAAATTAGCTATAAATAGACATTACACTCAAGACTTCACACAAACCACGCTGCATATATTGTAATCCTTTCCACTCAACTTTTATAAAGGTGATTACGTTGTATAAAAATTTACGGTCCAAATCTCATTCTACGAAATGCAAACATTGAAAACCTATAATTTTACAGCATGCAGCCCCATAATAAACGCACGCAGAGCTATAAAGGAGATGGCTAAAAATAAACAGGGTGCGTTAAAAACTGACACAATCTGCGCCAATAAAGACATCCGCGAATCTCGAGTGTTGATAAAACAACACCATAATTATTGGCGCGCGTGATATCCGATCGGCCGTTTGTATTTTCACTGCGTCGGTGAGAAAAATAACATCTTACAAGTAAGTGGTCGATCGCAACTTAATCACGTGGGCTAATAGGGAGGCTTTACATTTTTATTTGCTGTGTGTTCTCCAATAAGTCACTACGGCTGTCTCATTAAAAACCAATTGTGTTGAAGGAGTTTTAGTCTGTTCCGAAGATAACGCGCGGTGTCCGCTGGCGCCATAGCCTTTTTATTTGCGTTATTTGTACAGAGCAATAAAAACTTAGCTACTTGTTGAGCAAATTACTTCAATGAAACCATTAATCATTGGAACAGATTGCGTTCAACGGCTTGTCAAGCATCGTTGCCGTAAAGAAAATTTTAAAAGTAGGTAATTACTAAAATGTTTTAAATATATTTTTAAAACAGACAATGTAGAGCTGGATGTTGTTTACTATTATCCCTGGCTATACTTTTTTTTTATAGTGGAGAAATCCTTTATGGATACCCCAGCCGCTTGGCGGAGCAGCTGAGGTTATGTCAGAGTTGCCCTATGTTAGGGGATACTGACTAAAACTACACTGTGACCTTCTCAAGCACAGGCTGGGGGGCCGGGTCGCTCAATGCAGAGATTCACACAATTGCCCCCCACCAGCTGAGCTCTGATGCTTTAGTGCAATAACGCTCCTCAGGGGAAGCGAGCATAGCCTCCCCGTTTCCTCATGGCGCTTGGCAGAGTGAGGCCACCCCACACTGCCAACATACTCAGGGATGCTCTAAAGGTGCGAGGGTTTCCCACCCTTCGCAACTTGAGTAAAATTAAATAATGAATAAAAAAAAACAGCTTTCGGTGTTATTGTCTTGGTAAAACTGGCGATGTTCTTAAAAGTGTCATTTCAGAAGGAACAACATTCTAAAACGGGCGATCAGATTAGAACACATTATAGTTATTAATTTTTTAGATTATTTGTTTTATTTATTTTAAAGTGTTTTTTCTAGTTTAATTAAAAATTTGAGTTTAACTTTGACTCGAAAGTCTTTTTGGTCTTGTTGAAAGATTCTAGCAGCTCCTAAATTTACTAATAACCGATTCGTCACTCCAATATCGAAGCCATGCTAACTGACACCACAGGGTGCGGAGTGTGCGCGTACGCGGCCGATAAGCGCCCACTCATTTGTCACGCGCGGCGAACCACGCCGTGTAAATTCCTTCCCTCGAGATAAACGCCGCTCCTATGTTATACCGGCAAAGGCTTAAAACAAGCCATTCAGTTCCTTTCGCCACTCTTTTAATGAGACTGTGCGAGACCACGAAATGGGAGGAAAAATACGGAGTAACTAGCCATTGTCTAAGTCTATTTTAGGGAATTCTGGATACAAAAAATTCAGAGAATGAATACTAATACACTTTTAAAAATAGCAGAAGATTTTTCTCCACATATCTCAAAAATAGTAAAATAGAAAAAAGTCTTCTGGATATAAAAATTATAATAATAAATAGTTCAGGGAATGAATAGGTACTAATACACTTTTAAAAATAGCAGAAGATTTTTTTCTACATATTATCTTAAAAATGGTAAAATAGAAAAAAGTCTTCTGCATATAAAAATTATAATAATAAATATATAATTATCTTTGGTCCTTATTTACATTTGCCCAAAATAAAGCATGCCTTGTACGAGTTCTATGGGTACCAGATAGCATTTTCAGAACGAAACGCAACGGCAAATCGGTCTTTTGGGGGTTACAAACAGGAAAAATTACTGACAAACAGGAACCGTCTGCAACATGGCTATGCCAGTCTTTTGTTTCTTATCTTCCAAAAAACATTTACTATATAGCTCTTTTACCTCTGAAGATAACTAGTCAATTTACCATCCCCATTGCACGTAGGTAATCTGTTTCAATTATAATTATTACATGACTGTTTGACCACTTTTATCACAATCTCACGTGTTCGGAACTTCGTGTAAGAACATATTTTATTACAAGGTAAAAACCCTCGCTGTGTCGCTGTAAATGTAAGTTTACACTTAAAACTCACGCAAGGCAATATTTTGAGGGTAACCTTTGCAAGCCATGTTCATGGGGACTTTTTATACTTTTTAAATTAACATTTTAAAGGTCAAGAAATTTTAAAACCACATAATATCAGTTTGTTCATCACTTTACCTAATTTATAAATTATCACACACATATTTGGCTGGCATAATGTACCCTATTATAGCCTGACCAAGAAAATAAAAAACCGCTTTGGAGGCGCCACACTAGCTATGGTTATAGCAACACTTGGTTGCTATGGTTATACTCACAATATCCAAAAGGAACAAGGCACGGTTGACAATTGACGTCACACTTCGACAGACAGCAATAATGAATGACATCTTATTATTTTTTATTTAATTTTGATTGTTGCCACTTGAAGAAATTAGTTCCTATATTTTTCCGCAATATGGCGAGGTCAGGCAATACATGCATTATTTTTAATCAGCTCCGTCTAATCTCAAATGAGAACAACTCGTCCTACAGCCTAATAGAGATACATGATTAAATGTATTTTTAGTTAATTAAAACTGTTATATTTTGAGGCTTTGGTCAATAAACCCAGAGAATAAAACAATCAAAATAATAATAGTAATGCACTAGGTTCGTAGTGCTTAGTGTTATGAATTTCCAAGTCGAATCCACATCCTCTGGCTTGTACTCAATCATGGCGCCAAATCAATCAGATAGATTACTAATTAATACTAATACATATTAAAAAGATTTTTATAAAGAGGAAAGATTTGATTGTTTGTATTGAATAGGAATAGGCTCCGAAACTACTGAACCGATTTGAATAATTCTGTCACTCTTGGAAAGCTTCACTATCCCCGGGGAACATAGGGTACTTTTGATCCCGGAAATAAGGGGGGAAGGGAAAAAAATTTGAGGCGAAATCGCGGGCGGAAGGTTAGTCGATCATAAATTTGGAATTGGATCAACACTTTTCCTAATAAGAATATAGCATGTCCAATTTGCTATATAAGACTTTAATTATCTCGACTTCTGACATCTTAACTCGTCTTGTGAGTAGACCCGATACATTGTGGTAGATTTGTAATTTCGCTTATTCCCAATAGGAAGCCCCATCCTGAGAGGGAAGGCTGCAATTGAAGAACCGTTGTAATGACGGTTCCTTATAGCTCTGCCGGGCTGGGTGCCTAAGGAAATGACTCGAACAAATTACTATTATACAAGTCCAGGTAATAGGGCTCTCAATATGAGGTATTACGGTAAAGAATAAGATACAATCATAACGGTTCTAAGTATTCCTTCGGTCGCATTAGTGATAAAATATAATCTTTATACTCTGAAAGCTGATAATTGTGTTTAAAAGCAGTTAAATGCATGCTTTCATTAATTAGGTACTATATTATGACTGTATATTTTCGCAGAAACTATTTATCAAATTTTAAATAAACTGTCTAAAACTTTTTATTATTACATATTCTGCATTAATGTATCTAATATCGTAGCATCGCGAAAATAGATCTAAAAAGTCAAATTTCAAATTAAATTATTTATTAAAGTCCGTACATTTATATCTCTGAATAATAACTAAGGATCATTTGTTTAAATAAAGTTTTTTCTTTTGTTCACAGGCCGTAATTTTACCAGCGAAGAGCCGATATTCTGCCAAACAAGAAGTAGAAATCCTTTCGAGCACTCGGTGGAAGTAGTGGCAGCTAAACCATTGGAAATCTGGTCCAGTCGTTGGGACGTTCACTTAACAGGAGCGGATATGCCTCTGCTCCTCTCTTGCCCTCTCACCGAACCATTGATCAACCCATCAGTTGTATCCATCGTAACACAGCCATGTGACGATCCAACCAATGCGTTTTATATAGAGCCATTGAGCCATTCGTATGAAAGAAACTTCACAATCTGTGTTAAAGATATGAACTTTAACAAAGACATATCCCATACCTTAGTTGAATGGATCGAAGTAAATAAATTACTAGGAGTGGAGAAAATTGATATTTATATAGATAAGTTAAATAAGAAGAGCGAAAATGTGCTATTACATTATCGGGACCAAGGTTACGTTAGACTTTTTAATGTTCCTATTAAAAATAAGCCTGGCAGAAATCTTTGGCAAAGCAGAAAGTATCACGTCATTACGTATAACGACTGCTTGTATAGAAATTTAAGAGAATCAGAATTTGTTATACCTTTGGATATTGACGAGTTCATTTTACCTAAAATAGCTGATACGTTACCAGAATTGGTAACACGGCTAAAGAAAATGGGTTGGGATTCTAATCAAGAGGCATTTATTTTAATTAAAAATGTATTCTATTTCGGATTCATGCAGGGCGTTGATAAATACCAACGCAAGCAATTAGAAACAAAAAACGAATACGTAAAACGAGATGACGTGCGAATTAAAAGAGATGAAAATTTAGTTGTAGGTGAAATAGAATTAGTAGATGATACGAATATAAATGAAGTCATAGATTATAAAGTACCAGATGAGGACTTGCGAGAGTACAAGTCAAGATGTAAGGTAGATTTACCAGTACCGAAACTAGTGCAATACGTGGTGAGGTCGACGGAGCCGAGTCCCCTGGGGCACTACAGCAAGAGCTTGATGGTGACAAGATGGGTGTTGACAGCGTTCAACCATTATCCGCTGCACGCGCTTTCATTAAGCAAGTACAATGTGTGGTCAGCGCCTTTCAGCGAAGTGCAGCTTAACCATTACAAGGTATTGTAAAAAAATGATTTTTTCTTACAGCCAAAAAAAAAAGAATCAGCACATATTTATGACCTTATAACTAAGAGAATAAGATGTTTGAGGAGTATCAAATACTAAGATACTTTTGTTGCTAACCCTACATAGTTTTTTGAAAGAAAAAAAGAAATTCAATATAGAGATCTTTTATTATTCTAAGATAGAGATAGGTATACATTAATGTCTGTTTTGACAACTTTTATGTTGGGTTTCAAAAGTATTTGCCACAAATTCGAACTTTGACCAAAACCTTACACATGTTTCTCATTTGGTCAAGGTAAAATAAGAAACATGTGTTAGCTCCTCAAGAACAACGCTAGTAAGGTGGTATCTACATAATATAATGACAGTTAACACAAATTTTTCAAGGCCTTTTCAACCCTTCAACCTTATTGTCTTAAGCTATAGTACCTAATCCCACATTTCATATCATACCACAGTAATAAGACTACATCTAACTGTATCTACGATAAATTATCTTGGTCCACGGATAAAGAAAACCTTTCTATTGCAAGTGGAACTCGATAGCTCCCAAGATTAAAGAACCCGTTAGCCGAGATATTTCTGAGAATCCCTTCATTTGAGAGTTGTAATAAACAACATTGTCGTGTTGTCACGGCAGGAATCGTGCAACACGACGGTGATGCCGGATTGCCTGAAGTACGGGCGGCGCGCGCGCATCGACCGCTCCGCGCTGCGTCTGCAACGCCGGCTCACGACCGCCCTCGCCGCCGCTCCCTGCACTACAATAAACATTACCTGAGAACTATGTGGCTTTTATTTTAGTAACATCTAACTATTCCAGCTCTATACTCTCTACCATTTGCCTATGTGGAATCCTCGAGTACTTCGGACACATTGCACGAAAGGATCCTGACAACCTGGAGAAATTAATTATCACCGGGAAAATCGAGGGTAAAAGACCGAGAGAAAGGAGCCCAATGCGATGGAGTGACCAAATTCGCACTACCCTCGGAACTGCCGGCCACGATGCTCTACGCTCTGCTTCGGACAGAGGCAGATGGCGACAAATAATTCGCAACAAAGTGCTCCGTCAGCAGGGTGATCACGACCCTTAGCATTCAGGAGACCGACGCGAGGAGGAGGAGGAACTATTCCAGCCCGTAAAAGCCTGCGCAGGGTACCTGTGTCAGCGAAAGTCAAAGTCATCCAGCAATGTTCAACGAAATCTCTTACGTATTAATCTTCTTTACAGTTACAATCAAAATGGAGTTTGTTACCAAACTGATCAGACACGCATCGCTGCTGCTCGCTGCACTACAGTAAATATTACCTGAGACCTAAATGCCTTTTCTTAAAGGTACTTTAGGCAGTAAAGTGCAAGACGAGAAACTCTACCAATAGTTCCTCTGGAGAGCCACCAGAATATCTGTACTGAAATCAACGCAAACATATGCAATCATATTATTTGAAGTTGCACATGATAAGTTATTTTAGTAATATATCTATTCGGTATTCGCTACCGATCGGTGCACTACAATAAACCCTAGAACTATCTGCCTTTTCAGGTATAACTTGAACTAGAAATGACTGTTTGAACGAGGGATAATTCAGCAAAGAACAAAGTTGTTTGACCACAGATAACATCTTTAGGCCGGAAGACACAGTTTGCAATCCTTTTTAAACTTACATCCAAAAGGTGTGTGTAACCAAAGCATGCTGTGTTTACCTAAATCATATTGAACACTTAGCAGTAAATCTATACCTATTATTGTATAGGTACTTTGTACCTTTCAGTGTAATTTCTGGTAAACTAATTAAATACTCGTAAGTAAACTGTATACGGACCAACAGGTTCCTAATGTCACTTCACGTATATGGCATGAGCACCTATAGACATATATAAATAGGTCTGCTCAGCTGAAGTCAGTGAGTGAACATCAGTAAGAAATCTGCACATGCATAAAAACAACAATCTGAATCTGTTATGAAATGACTTTAGGCGCTATATCAACATGATACCTGATTTTGTTGAGCGAGGAATTCAGCTACATTTTATACTGCGCCACCATTTAAGAAGACGTTACGTAAGGTATGTATAAGTTAAGTAGCCATATGTATAATATATACATACATATAAAATAGACCCCATATTCTAATCAGTTTCCTTATAGGTAATAGCAGGATTACAGTTAAAAAGGAAATACTTAATAAAATTCAACATAACGGACACACGCTAACAGCCTCAACTAATGTATCTATAAACATAAAATTTTACAAAGTTCCCAATCAATACTGGACGTTAAATGTTTAATACGTGTCTCTGAATGGAACTTCCTACTAATAAAAATTAACTCTAGACAAGACACTTAAAAAAGCCACTCTGTTATAGTAATTTTCACATCTAATTATTTCACATAGCTCTGGTACGAGTAGTTTCCGTACGAAGTAAACAGTACCTACTAATAACTACAAAATTTAACGTGCCAAATATTTTTTTATTGTAAAATATAATTATTTACATAACTTATGAGAAACAATTAAACTCTAACAATAACTAGTGCAGATGGACCTAAATCAGACACCAATTATATGCTAGACAGTGATGCTTGCAGAATACTGAAAAATTCTATCGAAGCCTTGCACAAAGTACAACAATGCAAGTAATAAAAAATACTTTATGTTCTAATAAACACATCGCCATAACCTCAGAGACATGCCTTTTAAGACGATGTTATCCGTTCACTACATAGCATCGTCCCTTAATAATCTCTTAATAAAAGTGCCAATTGTTGCCAGTAAGCTATTACGCAACTTTGTAGAACCAAACGAAAAGTAATGACAGCAGTAACCACAGTCGTAACTGGATGCAGTTAGATACTTGAGTCACTGTTTATAGCACTAATAGGAATTGAAAACACTGGATATACACGTCATAAGGCTTCCGAAGCTGGAAATTCATTCCAATCTTCAATCCGCAAATATGTAGCTAAATTCTACAATCACTCTTCTCTGGCTGCTCCACACAATATCAATTAAAGTATTTGTCAAATATGATAGAGATTACAGTGTGACATTGAGTTTGCTATTTAGAAAAGAAGCTTTAATGGATTTAAGGCCCATAATTTTTCTTAGCTCAAATAAAATGTACATGTACAGTCAAAAGCACGTCAGACGTAACACTATGGACTTTGTACCACTCTTATGTCGGGGGCATAAGTGCTATTATCGAACTGCAAGTGTTAACCGTGATGTGCTGTTGCCCGTACTTTAGTATTTTTATGAAAATTGTATAAAGAAACAACAATGCATCATCAACTAAATAAGAAACAAAAACTATATTTTTACAAAATTCATTCGTGTGAAATCTGGTCATTGACCATTCCTCGTAAACCTAACACTTATTTTGTTTTATGGTTCAAAACTCCTAGTATTTAGAATCATAAAGTAAATAAAAACTGTTGTGATGATACTTCATAAACATTTTAAATTAAAATAAGCTATAAAACTTAACAACTACCGACAATTAGCGACATTTTGCTCACAATCGCCTAATAAATAGAAGCAAAAAATCGATTTGCAATCAGACTTAGTGCAACTTCGTAATGAGAAAATGTTCCGCTTTTTGCCGTCTTATATTGTTTTAAAATTACACATGCATTTACATAATTATTACCATATTAGTAGATAATAGAGGTATTCCTATGTGAATAGTCATACGAACTTACAAAAACTATAGTTAAGTACACTACGCCTGCCATCTTTCGTAGTTGTTCAAACTTCAATGACGCAGGGATCATGAATTATGAATGCAAAATTATAATGCTGCCATAAGAATTCCCATATAAAGATGTTATATGGAAAATCAAAAGGCACGTGCTACGGAGACTGGACGATGGAATACATTAATATTTATGAGGGCCGTGAAGAGCCATCAATTGAGTCTGATGATTGATGGAGACAAGAACCTGCAGAACCTGCTTCTCCTGTAGGATGCACTGCTTAACATGATGTGAATGTGATGATTTTAGACGGCCGAGAAAGCCTACAACATAGTATAATGTGACCATTGAAAGCACAGGTAATATGCGATTCTAAAAAGATTACTTTTAGAGAGAAATCTTGAGATCAATAATGACATAACAATACATTTATCTATTGTATATTTTTTTTAGATAACAGTAATGCATAACTAATGATAACTTTGAATTTTACTCTTAAATAAAAAAGAATCAAAAAATTAAAAATTAAAATTTCAATAAGCTGGTATAAGACAAAATACTATATAAAGAGAAACAGAGAGAAATTATTCTAAGACCGGACGTAAGTATTTTAGGAGACCCTATTGCATATACATATTTAGGTAAACACTTAGAATCATCTGAAATATCCTAGAGTTTTAATATTCATTTATACATGAGTTTGTAAACTTCCACCAGCATGTAATATCAGAAATTCTCATCAAACAGCAAATCGATATTCAATATCAACATCAGCAACTATTGACAAGAAGCCGAACTGACATAAATTGATACTACCGTATTCGGACGTTCCTAACGCCAACACTCACAACTTACCCATAACGGGCAGACGGGGGGCTTGAATCGATGCGGATTAATAAACATTAGATTCATATCGGCCGTGGTTAGATCGACTAGACGAAACAATGGAAAACAAATAGTTACTTTTTTATATGCTGGATCAGTTGGTAGACAGGAACGCAGGCTACTTGATGGCAAGCGGCCACTGCGGCCTATTTCATCGTCGCTCAATATGATTCCAGTGTATGCTCATATGATCTTCGAGTCTTTTGATTTTAAGTGTTCTTGCTCCCACATTAATACTGCCGGAAGACAGCCAGAGTTGTCAGTCCTGCCTCATTAGTACGCCACGGCCACGTCGCCGGCTACCGTATCCAAGCAGTTATTATTGAAATGTGTGGAAACTTTTTTTTCGGAGGAGAATGCGTTTATGCACCATAACCGCAGGCTAGCTAGACCTGCGGCCGTGTGTGGGACTCGAGACTAAATCGTCCACTACCCAATAAACTTCACCCGGTTCCCCTTCACACCCGATTGCGACGAGCCGGTCCCAGCGTGGCTATTTACTGTGGCTATTGACCAGCCCATCCCCGGGTACCCCGACTTGAGTGGCCTCAAGTCGGGGTGGTACCTAGGGACCAACCGAGAAACCGCCTGCAGCTCAGAAATGTGTGAAACTGACCTCACTTGGCAACTTCCATACTATCTGGCAGGATACGGTAGCCGGAAACATCACCATGGCATCATCGACAGGCAGGACTCTTATAGCGTCAGATTTTACCTGCCACTCGAGCTCTTAAAAAGTTCTACCACCAACAAAAATACATAAAAATCAAATACAAGCATCCGCAAGACAGCGTTTCCATTGCTTTCCGTGGACTACGGGCACTTAATGCGTTGCAATTGTCTGACGGCGAATTCCGCCTTATTGGGATATATATTCTAATCCTTGACTATTTTATAAGGCATTGATTAAGATTTGTATTAGTCGTTTACTTGCGCTGTGGCTTTTTAGTCGAGTAATTGGAAAGGACGTTCCCGTTGCTATTGTTTGTCATGAATATAAGTTTCCTTAAATAAAATATTACAGCGTAGATTTTTTCTTAGAATAGTTAATCACTATACCATTCCAGTCCTCATAAATATGTCATTGCATAATAATACCTACCTAGGTACTCATAGTATTTACATCATGTTTTATAATACTGAGCAATTACAAAAAATATAAGCACAATTGACAATAACGCAAAGTCATTGAAATAATATATGTACTTAACCTTAATGCAATATCAGGACAAGAGTTTTTCTGCCTCATTCACGAAAGTGCAAAACAAAAGAGCAATAAATATGTTAGAAATAAGTAAGTAATTTAAGGACGACGAGACATTTTAATGTCATTATAATGATAATGATGACTTTACAGAACAACAAGACTATAACAAAACATCGTATTTCTCAAGTTATTGCAGGGAGCAGCATAATAATCTTAGCTTCAAGCGCATACTTACCATAAACGAAAATGCAATATAAATGTGGGCATAACATACACATAAAAACTACGCCCGAAGTGCGTGTGTCGCATCTTCATATTGTGATGTTTTTATGTCACACATTCAATGTAAATTTTTATCATTCTTGTTTAACATTTCCTTGGAAATCATAATTCGAAATTAAAACAATCCACGTATTGGACATAAATGTAAGGTGCTTATTAAATCATTGCATGACGAAGTGTGAAGAACTGAAGATTGGTGAAAAGTCTTGATATTTTTTATTGACATTTTTGAAGTGAAAACTTCTTTAGCGGCGTTGTGCACTTTTTTTGTATGGGGAAAAAATGTTAAACTCGCGTCAGGATTTATGTGTCACGTGACCTGATCGAAAATCCATATAAAATTTGAAGTCCGGACACGTGTTTTCTACAAACTTATCTGTTCCGGTGGCCAAAATTGGAACTACGTGAAATGCAATGCAAAAACGATATTTAATGACAGTTTTAAATAGACAGTAGCGACGCCGCCACCGGAACAGATAGTTTGTCGGTCTATAGCAGTCTATAGACAATAATGGTTTTTTGTTCAATTTGACAGCTCATTTATGCAAAGAAAAGTGCTTCTTATGTACATCAGGAGTAGAGTAAATAATTGTATTAATAAGAACTGATGTTGTTTTCTTGAGTTTTATTCCTTTAGCGTAAGGTATATTTTTCTTTGTATAAATGAACTGTCAAGTGTGACCTCTTCTACTATTATAGCCGCAGTGCGGTCGCTTCCTATATGCTTCCTATGCTACAAAGTGACCACAAAGACCTTAATTTGATATCCTGCAAAATTCAAAATTTAATTGCCGTAATAAAACATTTAAAAAGTTTGGAATATTTTTATTCGCCGGAATTATATAACAGTATTTTGTGGAAATTAACACCACTTCTCCGCAGTCTTTGGATCCGCTATGCTGCGGAGCATGCATCAGGTCGTATGAAGTTGGAAATGCTGTCCGATTTCCTGCGACAAGAGGCTCGTTCTCACACACAGTTTGGCTTATTACCAAACCCACAAATACCTACCACAAAACCACAAACAAATTTTGTTATAGTATTGTGCACATCTCTTGTACCTTAAGTGGGTACATATTATTATGTCAATTTGATTTAAAATTGTTTCCTAGGGTTGAGCGCTGTCGTCTGAGATACAGGTTATTAAATAACCTAGTTCAGGCGCAGATGTTAAATAGCATTGTAAAAAACTTAAAAATTGTTTCATTATGGTTGTAAGTGCAAAAGTTTTGTAACCTTTTATACTGATCAATAAATATATTATTATTATTATTATTATTATTATTACCCCAAATTCCCAGTGAACATCCTCGAAAGCGACATGTTGATTACTGTAACACCACTCGTGTTATTGACGATTCGGGAGTCTGCGGATTCTGTAAAGGGAATCATTTCTTGTCCGATTGCTCCAAATTCAAAAGTTTATCCGCAGATTCCAGTATGCAATTAGTTGTAAATTCCAAACTTTGTTTTCGTTGTTTAGAAAATAAATAGTTGTCAATCAAAAAAGTATGACATTGACGGTTGTCAATCATTTTATCATCGTTTATTACATGGCGTTTCAGTGTCACAGCAAGGAGTTTCTGATTAGTCTGAAAAAGTTTCTGATTACATTTGAGAGATAAACTTTTTAATGTAATATAAATTGTCATGTTTGTGTACGATAGCGCAATAAATAAATATTGTATTTTACCACATAAATGATAGTACTTTTATACCTCTACCAATCAATTAAATCCCTAACCATTCCAAAATACATATCAAAAATGCACAACGTTAATATTCAGTTTTTCACTTCTGCCGGCACTCCCGGAGTGCAACCCGTCGTTTTTTTTTTATAGTTATCTATACTGAGGTACCTAGTTCCTTTTTTTCGGAGGAGAAAGCCTTTATGCACCATAAACGCAGGCTACCTACACCTGCGGCCGTGTGTGTTACTCAAGACTAAAGCGTCCACTACCCATTAAACTGCCCCGGTTTCCTCTTCACATCCGATTGGGACGAGCAGGTGCCAGCCTTGTGGCTATTAACCAGCCCTAGGTTTCTACCTAGGGCTGTTAAACCTACCATAGGCTCAACATCTGGTGTTCGAACTGCTTTCCATCTGATATCGAATTTAATATTTCCGAAAAATTACCTTCTTTGGGATTGAGACCTTAGATATATCGATGCTAGCTGCCCGCTTCGGTTTCACACGGGTAGTTAAACCCTGATCTGATAAATAAAAAACAATAATAAAGGAATCATATTTGATGAAGTAGTTGAAGAGTTACATTTTGGAAATTAATTTATATAAATAGACGCTTATATAAGAAGAAGACAGGTGTCAAACTCCAAGCCTCCACGACGACATGTCTCAACCACTACACCAAACATTTCAAGAAGAAACAAATGAATGCCCAAAGAAATCGGAACAATTACACTGCACAATACTAGTAAGTCCACAGATCGTATTTTACGCTCACTAAGAGTAAGGTTGAGCGTTAAACATGCTCATTTGTCGGCACTAACAAAGGCATTAAAGATTTCTAGAAACACTAAAATGGTTCCCTCTCGGCGGCCGCCCACTCGCCCATAAGACGGTCATATCTGTCTCTCAGATTACTTTTTACGCGCCTCGAGAACGTTACAGTCAGTTGCGAACAAATTGCCACTATACTAACATGTTATTATCGTGCGCCCTGACCAAATGCGCCAGAGTGCAAAATAATGCCACTTAAATAATAAAACGTAACTAGAGACTTGTATGTCGATTCCGGGAATACCGATAAAATTGTATATATATACTCGTGAGTATGCGAGTATTTTTAGTGGTACAGCCAGTTGTAGACAGTTTCTGTCTATCATTCGAAATGGACTGGCTTGACCAGGGAAGCAAAACCCTCCCACCCAGAACACTGACTATGAGTAATAATAAAGCTTTGCTATTGCGCTCGTCAGGTGAGTGAGAGTGCCTTTTCGCTTACATCCTCTCTAAAAAGTTTCTTAAATAAGAAAACTTTTTCATAATTCAATCTAGAAAATTTATTTGTTGTGCAGCTTTGCTAGAATGTTACTTGTGTCACATGTTACGCTACTTTTTTTACGTCGTTAATTTGGGTGCGCTGCATCAAAGAATGTATGTAGCAGTTAAAATAAATAAGCAGTCGACGGTTTTCTTGCTCCTTTGTTGGTTGTTGGATACAATAAAAGAAGAAAAAGGGAAAAAGGTGACTTCTTTAGTCCTCAAGTATCATTTTACTATCGGTGACTGGCAACAATGGTGGTATGCTTATCAGCATTTCCGAATTGAACACACGGTCGATAGTCAATCACAGGCCGAACCTTAGAACTTATTTTCCCTTTCAGCACTAATTTTGACTTTTTCTGGAAATCGTACAAATACCGATATAATATTAAATATTATTATAGTAAATTCACCACCCTACCGATGCTTGTTTAGATGGGTAAGAATTTAAATTGTTCACAGGATCCGGGTTTTTATGACAATCTGGTGATTTGGTCTGGTTTGTTGGGAAAATAAATGCCTAGGAAATCGTTTTGATTCTAAATACCAACTATTATAGTACATTTGACTTACAAATGTGTTTTTATTGAATATCGTGGTGGGTAAAGGTTCTAGTTGGCATAACATCGTAAATATGCGGGTTTGATTCTATTTGAGTATAGAGTAGCAGTCATAATTACTGTGAATACTGTTATTCACTCCCTTCACTTTTTTTTCTTCCTCTGTGATTAGTTATATTTTGAGATGATATACAATGATTTTTTTTCTTCAACTTCAATAAGTTCAACCACCCATGGACACCTGCAACTAGGGTTTCAGATGCGTCATCTGCCTTTGACAAAAAAAAATGGAGAGAAGGAAGGAAGGAGAAATTATTATGGGGACGAGGATGGGGTGGAAGAGGGGAAAGGATTGTTTTGGCTTCCGTGACTCACATTCGTACACCCCAAATGAAGAGCAACAGCAAAGCTGCTACTTTGAAGGTCTTCTGTGAGATGGTAGTACTTTCCCGGTTAAACCAATATGAAATAAAATACGGGCGAAATACTTCAATAGAATTGTACAACACATAACATCCTTCAAACAGATTAACAGACAAGAATTGCAGAATGACTCAAATTACTAAATCCTTGATCTGGTGCTGAATGTTCACAGATAGAAACAGATTGCACTTTAAGAAAAAAAAAATGACTCAATGTCTGCACCAAATTAAATTTGGTGGTATGTTTTTTAATTGTAACTTTCTACTTTTTTTATCTCTTAGGTCATTAGTTAATTTTCTACTCCAGCTCTTAGGTTATACAAAAATTTATAGATTTTAAAGGTAGTTGGTCACTCAATCGCGTGTGAGCTTTCGAAGCGGAGCCAACTGATCCATTTACAACATCAGATAAAATCTGCCTAGTTTATTCGACATTGTGCGTCCACGATCTCCGATAACAGATATCGGGTACGCGGCAATCAATTACTACCTCCCATTCAATACCGCAACGTTTTTATTTTAGCACCCACCGCGAAAATTAAACACTCTTTACAATCGTAGATATTGATGATAAAACTTCTATTGAATTTAAATTGCCTCATTGGATTCGGTTTGTTTGTTTAGGGCCGCTCGTGCTTGCTAAAATGTTCTTCGTCTTTCATTTATCTTCTTTGTGGCCTTTAAGATTTTATGATTGATATGGTTTTTAGCTGGTTTGATGTGCCGACTTATAATTATTATTGCTTGGATGCAATGCAATGCAAGTATGGTTTATAACAGCAATAAGCATTGAAATTGAAGTTCATGGTTCGATTCTAAACAAAGCATCTAGATCTGAATCTGAGGTAGGTGAAGTATGTGGTGTGAAGCGAACACTAAAGAAAGCCAGATGATAATCGGGGACAATATTATGATCGAAAAACAATCACTTCATTACTATGACTGAGATATTTCTGACTGTCAAATTCCCATAAACAACTTTTAGCTCGATGTCTATCGCATGCATAGATTTCTATTTCAATTGAGACTTTAATGGAGTTATATGCAGCTATCTGTACCTAACATTTTAATACAATTATTTAATTTTTTCATTTTTTTTCACTTTGCTTTTGACGAATTTGATGTATGGGAATCAATCAATTTATAGTGTAAATTATGATTGGACACCTTTCAAAACAGTAATCAACGATTGAAGTACCGCAACTGCAAGCATAATTGATCCCTAAATCGTTTTCAATAGTGAACAAAATAACTTATGAACCTTCAGTCTAACTCAGATCAACTGTTGAGAAATTTATCAATACGTATTTATTCTACAATACACTATTCGATGCATTCACTCAGATATTAAACGAAGCCCTATAATTCAAATCCCATGAATGTCTGTCATCTGTCAATTACAATTTAGATACATTTATCATTTAGAATATTACCTACCTGCGGAGCAACACATTTGCTTCACGTCATTAACTCAAGCTATCTATTCAGGCTCTGAATGCATTTAACTGTTGCATAGAGTGTGAATAATCGAATCGATAGAGAATAAGGGAAACGCTGGTGATACGATATAAAATATCTATTGACTGCGTAAGTTTCTTGACAGCAGTTGTGAATATTTATATCGACAAAGAGGAACCGGTAAATCTTTTTTGAAGGTACAAAACATACTAGGAGACCAAAAAATTTGCATTTATCTAACTCACAAGTTCTTCAAGTTTAGTGGCAGAAACATAAATTATACAAAATAGATATATTTTATCTATTACGTTAGGAAACGATAACGCGCCACTTTAGAGTTATGTCATTCCGTACATCCATCTAATAAATATGCAAGATGTACTGCACTTCTTATTCGAACGGGAGCGCCAATTCTTCAAAACGGCCGTCAGTCCAGAAACCTTACCCATGATTATCGCGTATCGTATGACTGATAGTGCACGCACACCCATAAATTGAGATTTAAGATTTTTTCGTCCTGAAACACACAAGAAGCACCACGGTATTCAATGAAACAGTAAATAAGTGATAGCATCGCTATGCACTTTCAATGGAGCGATACAGTGTTGAAAGTAACCGGTAGTAATGGATCTTGGTGTCCAATCTGGAGATCACTATCTGACGGTGCTGCACTCTTGGCATAGAGGAGTGAGCGGAATTTATCAAAGTCAAAATGTTTGGGTGTTTAACACACGGATTGTTAAATGAAATAAACAAATAGATTTTTTTTGTAGTCAAAAGCCTATATTTTCTACCTTTACAGGGTACGTAACGAGTTTTCTATCTTTTAAAGAAAAATTGGTTATATTTATAATTTGAATAACATTTATTTTTTCAAGATTACTCTAAGAAATTGGTACTGACAAATTATGTTGCCTATATTTAGACAGGCAGGCTATATGGCAGACCAAAACGGCGATGGCGGGATGATCTGGACATAGACGAAAACTGGCGTGTCGTTGCAATGGACCGCAAACAATAAAAGAAGGGTAGAGAGGCCTTTGCCCTGCAGTGGGACGTTATAGGCTCATAATAATAATAATAATATTTACATACTATAGGTACTCTTGTCTGTTAAGTTATCTTTTTTAAGTGTAATTCCAAAGAACTTCCTGTCGCACGATTAGGAATTTTTAGCCAGGAAGAGTCGCTCAATGTGCTGCCACACTGTAGGCTTCTCTGATCTTCGAGCCCTTGATTTAAAGTTGATTTATGCAGTATTTGCTATAAGTTTTGCTAACATTTTATACGTAGAAGCTTCCATGATGCCACCGTGTTTGAATAAAGCTCTATGAGTATGCTTGGACTTTTCGCCGGAATAGAGCCTACTTGGTGCCTGACGCATTATCCAAAGCAATATTTTGTATTTAATACTGATTGCACATTTAATGTATTCGTTTTTTCATACCGGCAAGGAACACATTCTTCAAGCTACTTCAATGAATCATTTGTTCATGAATCATTGCTCCATAGTTACATACACCATATAAACTTATGTGAAATTAATGTTCTCATCGGCGATAGTGTTTTATGGCTAAGGCGACGAACAGATCTTCATTAACACAAATTCATTTGATAATGCTCAACCTTTTTCCATCTACCGACTTTAATTCGAGTTATTTTACATAAATTACTCTCTGGAATCAAAATAAACAGCACGTTTTAAATAAGCAAGTGTACGTTTATGTAAGTAGGTGCGTCTCCTAACTGCGGTCACGACGTTTTCGTAATTTCCTTGATCACCTTAAGATACCAACATCGCTGCGACTCCTTTTAAATATGCTTATCAGGGAATTAGCGATTCCCTATGCAGGGATGCTACAGGGTCTGCGAAGTCGATTATAGTAGATTGAAATCTTATTTTATCATGGTTAACATCGCAATAAAGATCAAAGATGATGATTATATGGTAGGGAATAGAACCTCAATAATAACATATTCTCATGTTATATTTCGCTAAAATATTTTACGTAGAAATCCATCATCATCCTCCCAGCGTATTCCCGACTGTATCTAGTATGGAGCTCAGGGTCTGCATCGACTATCCTAGATTTGACAAGCCTGGTTATTATTATTTTACTTACAAATAATATAGACAAAGTTTGCGTACTGACAAAAATTTGCAATTGTTGGTCCGGCCACTACAGCGGATCTGACAGATAGAGAACGGAGGACCCCACACTACTATGACAACGCAACAACGAGGGGTTGCGTTATCGTGGCAGTGTGGGGTCCTCTTTGCTTACAATCAGGCTGAAAACAGAAAAAAAACTACAAGCTCCAAGTACGATCTTCCTTTTAACCTGGTTTGCGTCGAGCACCCCTGTACATGGCAAGGTACGCGCGGCACCCACTTAGGCATGCTAATACAGAGCCCGTGAGTTGCAGTGCCCTTGACGGCGGAATGCGAGGTATCCCTGTATCGTAATTGTTATGGCTGCTGACACCGGAGCAGATGAACACTTGTATAAAGAAACTTTGAGTATATTTTTTTACATTGTATCTAAGCGTGTAACGTTTAACTAAATTCCATTTTGAGTATTCATACAGACAGAAAGTTCGTAAAAATATATCTGTCTGTAAGACAACGGTGATGCAGTCTGCATTTTTGAAAATGTTCAATTGAGACAGCATCTAAGTTGAGACTCTGACTGAATGAAAGATGTTAACCGTTTTATTATGGCCAACCAATAATAAATGACTGACATGAATATTTTTCTTCTTATAAAATGCATTGACATTTTTATTTCTGCACATCAACTAAACAATAAAGCAAGGCTTTCCAGTGGAATGCCTACAACGCCATGTGCAATACGTTTGAAGTTATCAGATGGGTGGGTTATCAGAACCATCATTCAATTTAAGACGTAGAGATGTGAGCTTTCAGATATTCCCAATGCAGTTTCGCACTGCGCAAGCACGTGCAAACTCATCATATTTACTCATACTTCTCGAAATAGCATCTAAACGACACAATATTCAACTTTACAACGCTAGCTGTAAAGTTGGTTGTCGAACTGTTCTCAGATAAGCGAACATTGTACATGCACTTACGGATCTTTCGAGTAGGTGCAGTAAATTATATCTAAATGACATCCCAGACAGGCTGAGGCTGGCTGACTGCGCGTAATCTCAGCTCCCTGCGCAGATTTTAAGCATACGATAAAAGGAACATTCTGTGGACTTAGCTGGCCGAACCCACTATGCAAGATAAATCATGATCGCGTCGGAGCAACGACTGGTTTTGTGGTCGCAATCGTAATGGCACAATCAAGCCTTTATACGATTTCATGGAGTAATAACCGCATAGAAATTATTGGCTTAACCACAGACTCACCTAACATACAAGGGGTCCCAAGGCCCAGATAAAGCTGTATTAAATAACCCACGGAATATTGGCAAAATTTATAAATACCAATGAAACTTATACAAGATGCCTATTTCCAATTACCTATATATACTTCCGCACAATTTAAACTTTTAAGCTTAAGTATTTGTTCCTCTTTTAACAAAGCTTCCAGTCTAAATAATCAGAAATGCAAAATTCATGAATTAGTATAAAGACAGGTTAAGACCCTAGAAACGACATAGAATAGCTTGTAACCCAGAAAACGGGTAGGTCCCACGCGGGATAGCAATTAATATTCACTGTGAGAGAGACAATACAACGTGTGTGATGCCGCATGCATAGCTAGTATAACATAAATATTTATGTATTAATGAAATGAATAATAATATTTATACTAATAAAAACTCGACATTGTTTGTGAATTATTGTCACAATTTTTGTTTTCTACTCTTATCAGTATTTTGTACACAGATTTCTTTGATACCTAACAATATTCGGTTATGTATATTTTGTAGTAAACACAACTGATATGTAATGTACTGAACTTTGTGACTTTGTTCTGCAATAGGTCATACTCATATGCCCTGTAAATAATAATTGCAGGTTATTACCATGATTCATAAATTTCATAGCCGCTATGTTTCAAACTATAAATGCGCGCAAAGACACTTAAATATTTATTGCCCCATCCATCACCTATCCTACCTAGGTTATCTGAAAGAGATCGCTTACAGCTTCACATATTTCATGTTTTGTAGTTCTTGTTTCAAATCATCAATCAATGATTTTTGCATTTTTTTATAGAACAAGTGTACTTCTTGTTACTGTACGACATGTGTAGCAATGCCTTCTTTTTATATCTAGGAACCTCCGAGAAAGGACTTGTTAACTTATCCTCATAATATCAGATAAATGTTATTTATAACGCTTTCCGATTTTTTTTAATTATAACTAGAAATTGTGAGATATTAATATCGTCATCGATTTCCTGCCCTTGTCCTAATTTAAGTGGTCAACGTAACATATTAATTATTTTTCCTTCTACTCACTTGACACAACAATATTTTATTATATTTTTAGTTAGATTCCATTAGAGTGGTTGTAGCATTTTCAATCATCATAATATATCACCATTCCCGATATCTCACCGGAATTTCAATATTTCGAGTTCGTCCTAAACCTGACCTCATAAACCCTCAATGCCGATCTTTTATAATACAAACTTTATTTGTTTATAATTTGATAAAACATAACTCTACAAAAAAATTAATTAAGTACTTTTCATGTTTACGTCGATAACTCAACAATCCTTAAGTGTATTGATATTTAACATCGCGTGTTACCGTCTGCTACTGCGTTTAGTTTCCCATCCGCAAGTACCGCACCATAGCACCTAACATGTAAAACAGCAGCAGCATGTAAATGCATATTTTCTGCACGAGTCGTCCGATTAGTAAACAAATGCATGCGCATAGCTGGTCGGAAGGCCGTTTCTCTCGCATCCGCATTTGTTCCGAACCGGCAAAAACGACGGCGGTGAGCACAGCCCCACGCCCGGCCTACGGACACTGCGGTTTAGAACAGTAAAGTAAGAGATCTTTGATGACAGATTTAAATCTTCACAAATAATGTCAATATAGTGCATCCATTTTTCTGGTGCAGATGGGTGGTAGAGGTGGTTTTTGCTAGTTTCAGTGATTCTCATTCTCACAATAAGGGTTGCAGGCCGAAAGGTAATTCTAAGGTTAGGTAAGGTAAGCTCTTGGTTGCAGGTGTTAAAAGAAAATTGCTTCAAGTTGGTTGCTGATCAGACGGTAGGTACGTTGGACATTTTGGAGTCCGTGTTGGACAACAAAAGGTTTCCCCAAAGAAGTCATAAAAAATAATAATGTGTGGTACCCGTCATTAACCAATACTTAACGAAAGGTATCCTAAGCCAAAAGCTCTGATCATCAAAGGGCAGAATGAAATTAGATCACCAGTAAATAAGTTATGAAAATGCAATTTAAAAAAAAACTCCCTATACTGTGGCACCTGACGGTGCGCCTGATGCATAGCTCCACCATGATTAAAACAGAGGCACATTCAGATTTCAATTACTATTAACAAGATCAAGATTTAAGCCAACTTTATAAGGACGTATAGGAATTGATAGACACTATAACTATTAAATCCTAAGCTTGGATCAAAAGTTAGGTGGTATAAAACCCCGTTAAGATTTATATACATAAAATACGAACCTTACAAAGACGACATGTATAATGCATGCGCACAGAATTATTTTAAGCACCATAACGGCAAGCTTGTGAGCCCTGCGACCGTGGGTGGTCATCCAGGAGCCACTAAAGACCCTTTTTTGTTTCCCCTTCACACCCGAAAGTGGTCGCCTAGTAGCGATTGAGTCTTATGGCCCAGGTCATATCTTTTAATGTATGGAAGCATAATTACGTAGAATGTGGTCGTACATTTCAGTCGAATTTTTTTGTAATCGTACTTTGATACAACATTCTCGGATTCTCTAGCCTATTTATTTCCAATACTTATCTTAAAAACTAATTTTTGGTAGTTATGGACTATGTAAATATTTGTTATAATTTGCATTCAGATGGAACTACGATCTCAACTGTACTACAGGCAACAAGCTCTGTATTTGGGTTTACGTCTCCAAGTTTCGTATCGTAACTATGTGTAAAATTTCAAATATTTAAATCGCGATCCATTTTGGGTGAAATGCTTAAATCCCAGCCTGTGTCGTAGCATTTATATATTATTACCTTGCATTACACAGAAATTTACTGACGTGTAGACTTTGCGCAGCACGCTAATAATGCCATAATTTTCTTCTTAACCGCGTAATTAATTCTTTGAATACTTTACAGTCCCTTTTCGCTGTATAATGCAAATTAGATGTCTATCTCGGTAATGTGGACAATAAATGCATATGTTTCTCTCGGGCTCGAGATGGATTTTACTTACAAAGGGATAAGGATCACTATGGAAAAAATTTATCGCTCCTCATTTGTTAAACGTTTAGTCAGCGAGATTTACAAACATACTCGTATTTTCCATGTGCTTAAAAACCTGATGGTATAATAGCTGACAGTTCTGTTTAATTCGAGAGTTCGATTCCAGTACAGCAGCTAAATGTGTTAAAGATGAAAATTATTTGGGTTAACACAAATGTGGGCAATACTGCAGTATCACTTATCAAAATTCATAAGCGGATTTATCACGAAGATGTATAATATTTAAACAACTTGGAATTTGAAACCCGATATTACTTAAAGTTACTAAAAGTACCTACCACAGTGATATTTCCCTTCTGTTATTAAATAACTAAGTTAAAGTATTCCACGTGACATTATGGATATTGTTTCGAACCTTAATACAATTGAGAAAATGACATTCCGTACACTAAATGTGGAATGGCACTAAATGTAAAATTTCTATCGCACTTACGCTAACATAAATTGTACTTATTTATTCACACTCATAATCATAAACTCAGCGGTGTTATTATGAAAGCTTGAACTCTCAGTGTAATATCGAAGCCTCTATCTGCGGCATTGAATAAAATGCAAAATAGGACATGTTCTTTTATTTATTCAAGTAATAAATCCTGTTAAATAACCCATTTGGTCTAGTGATTTAAGAATCGTAAAAGTGATGATTTTTTCCCCCGAATGTTGTGTATTTTCTAAGAGTAAGGATTTAGTGTTAGGGCCAGGTCACCGCTTTCAGATAAGGTCTCTTTATTTAATTTATCTGACAGACATCAATCATCCTTTTTTTTTTAAAATTGACAAAAGAGAAACATCTGGGATATCTGACAGATTAATTATCAGTATAAGTCAAAATTGAAGATAACTTGATTAACATCTTCAGAAAATATTCAGAAATACTAAAGAGCTTTGAACATAGAGTTTCTTCATGCGTCAATAGATATACCAACACATAATCTATCTAAGGAAAAACGGTAATTATTATTACATACCAAGTTTCAAACCCCTCCTACTTTCAAACATTTCCATTATAATGATAATCCTTACAGCTCACACATTATTGTTGGAATGTTGCAACAGAATCTCATATTCATTATTTTGAATCCTACCTGCTATAAATATCACATGTATTTATATATAATATATGTATTAGAGTATGCGGTTAGAATGTTGAATTATATGTCACAAATATCAAACCCAATACAAAGGCTAACAATCGACATAATGACACAGGAGGAATGCAACGAACGACTCGCAGACACCCGCGAATATACGTGACTCTAAAAGCCACAATCAAATCCTTTGCTCGGTAGCTCTTATGCTATGGTTATAAGAGCTACGGAATACCGCATCACCAGAATCACCATGTTTTCCAAATTGCTATGGTAATTGCGCAATCGACGCGAGTATTGCTCGTAAAACAGATCTTCTAATTAAGCCTTAGTGCGAATGAAGGAACTTACTTAACGGTGACACAGTGAACAAAACATTAAATAAATATCTGGCAAAACCACATATTATGTGGTACAAGTGACATATTAGGTCACTGTACCATCGCAATGCAAATGTATTGTAATTTTTTTTACCACAAAATAGCTAGCTAACGCAAAATATTTAACTTTCCTATTGCTAGTTAATAGTTGCATATTTGCTCAAATATGATTTAGAATGGCTTTGGCTATGTTCCAGGTATATTAATGTGGGACACTTGAAATAAAATAAAGGCCATGCCAGAGAAAAGAAGTAAAGGTCGCCAATCCACTAGATGGGTAGATGGTCTACCCATCTAGTGGATTGGCGACCTTAAAATAGCTGGAATGACCTGGGAAGACTTACTCAGGGCCGTTGCACATGACAGGCAAAGAAGATGGCTTACATTCTGCAGAGGAGTGAAATCTAATCGTGCTGATAATAAAACCTTAAATTACATTCGCATATGAATATTTTTCATCGAAGGAAAAAAGGCTTCTCGTGGTCGACGAATTTGTTTTCAAGTCAACTTAATTTACAATGAAATTCTTTTGCACGTCGAAACTTGTTTACCCTACTAGCACTTCGACATGAATGGGCATTAAGTCCGACGTTACCATAATTTATAGCAACCTTAAAAATGCCGAAGATAATGTTATATGTTATTCCCATAAATAATAGTAGCGTATATCAAACAATATTGCAAAACAATAAAATTTCAAAATGAGTCAGAGAGTCCATAAATTAATAAACCCATCAAAGTCCCAACGACGTCGGTAGGTAGTCGAGTCATGCTTGATTGCATTCCCCTGCAATCCTGCGCAAACGCAGCCCGTATTGTAAATTGTACTACGTCATCCTCGGACCTCCCACGGTCGTTTATTATTTCACTTATTATATGCAGTATTCTTTACACATTTTCAACGGAATTGTTGATTTAAAATGTTCCATTTGTAGGTAATCAATAAGTATGGACCTATTAATATCTATTGCAGAGTAAAGATACTTTCACTACCAGTACAGTTAGTTATCGTCACAAAGATGGGTAACAAACCTAACCATAAACACCACACCAAGAAACCGAGATACAGCCTCAGAAATTGCACCTTGGATCCATAGTTCACGGGCCGATACTTTAACCACTACACTAAAGAAGCATTTTTTTTTATACCACGCCAGTTGGCAGACAGGCATGCAGCCCACCTGATGGTAAGCGGCCACTTCGGCCTATTCCATTGAGGGACACTTAACCAGCGTCGCTCAATGTGCTGCCAGACTGTAGGCTCATCTGATCTTCGAGCCTTTGATTTCAAGTGTACTGGCTGTGTACATTAATGTACACAGCCAGATTACTACCGCAAGTGAATAATGACTTCAACTGAATAGGTATTTATTTACCTCAAATTATTAATTGCTATTACTAACTTAATTATCTACTTACTAATGTAAGTATCAGTTTATTGATATCCCACTGCGAACATACCATCATTATAGAAGTCTTTTATCGTTGCTTTGAATTATAGCCTTTAATCGCTACATTTACCAAATGGAGGCAATTACGAACTCAAGCTGTGGTCGTAAATTCAACTCAATTCGGATCAGGATTTGCTTGACCTAAAAGTCGAACATAGGACCTCGGGGTCAGGATCCAAGAATTCTCATTCTAGCCTGGAGATTAATAGATCTTACTTTATACTATGTACGGAACATATTTGTAACCAGGCAATGACCCTCTACCTTAAACAAGTGTAACTTAACGTAAATTAAAATTGTTAATTTATTTACAATACGCTATCTAGATCTGTACCCAAACTTCATAGATTATACTATGATCGAATCTAGAATCAAGTTCATTTATTCAATCTCGGCACTTAAAGTGCACATATGTATGAACGTCATTGTAGCCAGGTTACAAGATAAATTTCAAATATTTCAAAGACATATGTACCCGTAATATTAAATAAGAGGGAATTTGCATTAATGTATTTTCCTATAACTATATAGTTGAGCTGAGCTTCACTTCCATTTAGCATGATAAAGATTTGCGAAAGCGCAAAGAACTACGCAGTTATTACCACTTTCATAAACTCAGCACATTGCAAATGTGTCATAAATTCACACGGCCTACAACCTGCGCACACGGAAGTGACACTGCAGTAAACAGTTAACGAGGGGAAGCGAAATGAAAGATGAAAGCAATTAATGTATCTCAGTTTAAATCTGACTTCCCGCTGACGTTAGACCAGAGTGCAGTCAATGCACTATTGAAATTTATCGTATCCTGCGAATCTACCGCCTTCGAGGCTGGAGGCGGTCGATGACCTAGGTCCTAGGAACAGCGTTAGGATACTTAGCTCGGTACCTAGGTACAAGTACCTACTACGGTTCAGCGCGGGCGATGCCGCACGAACTGGGATGACTTATGTCTTTTAGATTCGCCTCTATTGAATAAGAGATAGAAGCGTAACAGTAATATAATGGATAATTTGCATAATTGTGTTGACCTTTAACCGGTGAATGGCAGAGTTATTGAGAAGAAAAATGAACAGGAATCTTTTATATGATTTGCATTGTGCGAAGCGAAAGCTATGTCTGCGTCGATGAGAATAACGTGGGATTTACATTCAGTGAAACAAAAGCCAACATGAAAGTCTCTAAAATAACATTTAATCCCTCCATAAGTTCATTTATTTACATTATGCAAACTTGAAGTAAATTGTTATTCGTAATCTCAGGTCTTGTTAAAAATAAGAAAAATAATATCTGCTGACAAGGATGACTTTGTTTTTTTTCTTCATAATGTATATTTCTCTTTTGTTTATATAAGGTAAATAAGATACTTAATTTATTTTAAAACTTTTTCTTTACGTCACCTACTCCACATCACAAAGCTGGTTCTGCTAAACGAACAGATGGTAAGCGAACGCAGGCAACAAAAAACACATCCTACAATATACCTTAACACTCCAGGTGAGTCAAATCAAAATTTTATGCTAAGATTGCGGAGAATGATGGATGTTGCTAGAATCATCAACTGGTCTTTACAGCTCATTCTCGATTACAAACACATCGAAATAAGTTTTTCTCAACAGCTAAGACTGAGGGACACTCAATCGTTCAGCCTTGTATCACAAAAAGAACATATTCCTGTATTGCGTGCGAGACACTAAAATGTAAAATACGAGACATGGTAATATCAAAATTCATCACATTACAATATTTCATAGTAGAAGGCGCATTAGCGTAATGATGGTAATTCCGTTCAATCATAAAATGGCGCATTGGTGCTCCAAGCATCACTTAATTTGCTCTGCACTTTTTAAAGTTACAAAAGTACCTGCACACTACTTTTAACCTGTGTAATCAATATACCAAAAACTATCGCCCAAAATATTTTCGCAACCAAAGATTTAAATCTTTGTTCGCAACTATGAAATAGGAACTTTCGCTCACTATTTGCATTATAATTATTATCTTTGTTGTTAAAATCTTAAGATACTCGTATTTCCGTGGTTTCCGCCGAAGTTCCGTTCTGGAATAATAGAGTTCATAAAATTCATAAAATAGTTGAAGGCAACTTTCGACAAAGTGATGTTAGTACATTAGGTACAATCCTGCATGAAGATAGAATGTGATCATTCGCCAACAGACGTTGATAAAGATACAGATAAAAGTAAATAATCAACACGAAAAATAGTACACATGCGATTCAGGCCATTAACTTGGTAATATTGGCTAAAGGCCAGCTGGCTAATTGTTACTCTAAGCAAATTCGCTTAAAAATTTTATCTGATCCGGGAATCGCATCCTAATTTCGAAAGAAATAAATCTACCTTTATCTGTGCTTCAATCATTAGGTAGGTAGAATATCTTATCTCATAAAACTCCAATTAAACAGCGGGTCCATAAAATTCACTGTATCATTTTAATGCATCAAATTTAGCCCCATCCCGGACATTTCCATAAACATCGTTTATAAACAAGTCTGCTGTAATGATGGGAACCTGGGCCTGGCAATATTATGGCTGTAAGCAGTACATTATCCAATATTCCATAACACGAACAAGTAACCGGCAGCGATGCACAAGATTTATGTCAGATAAAGATCGACAGGATACAGTTAATAAGCTTGCTTTCATTAGTTACAAGTTACAACTATACTGGTAATTTCGATGAGAAAATTTTACAGTAGGTAGTACTAGCTGTTCTAATAAAATTTTGTCTGAAACTAAAACTAAACAAACTAGGAAAAGTGATAGCGCAGAAATGCCTGCGCTCTCATCTTCAGACTAAACAAGACATATTCTTCGAAAACATGCTTCCAAATAATTTTTATTGCATTTAAAATTTTGAGAGTTCATTAGCCCCTGATATAAAATTAAACCAGATTCACGCAAGCATTCGTATATTTGTCGTATCATTGTTATTCTAAGAAAACCTCAATAAAGTCTTGAACAACGTTCTTACACAATATACAAAAATGTTACATGGCTAAGACAAACATAATAAAGAAAACATGTAAAGTGCCGCAAGGATTCTGCAAAATAACTAAACTTAAAGTTTTTAATGATGGCGGCAGAATATATATTTTTAAAAACGTTACGAATTTGCAGTATTATTAAAATACTGCTGGCACGTGCCTATTTTCAGGAACTCTCTACAAGTGAGAATTTGTTCTAACTTTAATTCTAAATTGTATTAAAACTAAACTCTGTTTAATTTTGATACAGTTTGATTAAGCATAAAAACAATAATATGACTTGTGTGACTATCACTTTGCTGGGATAAAATATTATTCAGAAGGATGTGGGGAAAATAGACGAAATCAGCGAATTAGAATCACGCTACATCAAAATTAAATTTTATTGTTGCACTAGAATGTTTCTTTTAACAATATAGTAAGGAAATATTTAGACATGTTGCCAGTCATAGGTATAGTTATTTCAAATTGTTGAGTTTAGAAATCGCATGATTGCGTTCGAGCATTTCTAAAACTAAGTCAGACTCAGAGGTCTAAATTAATCAACATACTTTGAATGTGACAATAAGGCTTAATACCTTAAATACCTACACGTTAATAATAAAGTCAACATTTTTCATAAGCGAGTGAACAACCTAAACTTAAACTCTCCCGTAAAATCCAAGCAAACTCATTTGAATAAACCTCTGAATCCAATAGATTTTGATTCGTTTCCTTACAATTCAACACGGAACACTTAGGCCGAGTAAAGCAACGAGCAAGCCCTAGATCACTTTGTATTCTAAGCAGATAAGAACTGCATAGAACAATTTAGTACACACAATTCGATACTAATATAGCAAACGGACGGAGATACAATGCACGTAGGCGCGAGTGGGCGGCCTGCGGTAAGTGAAATAGGAGTTGACGCCTCCGAACAACTTGCCTCGGTTGTTAAGGCTTTCGAACACGGTTGAGGGCGCAACTCTTATACAGGGTTACCCGGGAATTAACGGAAGTTTTTTTGTAGATGCCTTGTTGTTTCTAATGGTTTCAGTGTAGGCCCATGACTGCCAGTCATGATTTAAATCAAAGCAAAGTGTGTTTTTTTCTAGTTTTTCGGAGATGTGGTGACCAATTCCTTAGTCGCTTGCGTTTTACATTTCATTATCATTAGCTTATCTCTGTCCACAACTGCTTTTTTTGGAAAACAGTTTTAAATATCATTATGTACAAACAAGCATGTACGAAAATCTAATATGACTATGTACATATACACCATGTTTCCTAATTTTAAACCTCATAACATGATACAATGCAATTTTCTTCATATGTGACTTGGAGTTACCTATTTTTTAATTACCAGTATTACTATCTGAGTATCTTGTTCCATTTTATTCAGGGTTTAGATTATGATCAAGATCAGGCCTAATTCCCTAGGCAGAGGAACCTAAAATATTATTACTATGCAAGATTCCTCAAGAAGTTTCATGTTATCTAAATAGAGAAACGTGTAAGCTTAATGTATGTATTTTCGAGTACAAATGTTACAATTTTAATGAGCAACGAAAAACGCAGTGCTAACCAGCACCCTGTATTGCATAAATAGGGCCCAAGGACAGCTTTTCGTGCGTCGTGTACGTCGACACGCGGTGAAATGCGGACTCATCAGACGATCTAACACGCTTCGCACGCTCTTTGCAGAATTTAATTTATCCAAAGCGTTTGCTATTCAATGCCAACGCAGATGGGTGGGTACAAGCCTTTGAATTGCCTGTGCTCGACCGACTCGAACTCTCGAATGTTTATTGTTCGAAAATTGTTTTTAATAAAAACAATGGCAGCATTGACTAGTTCGAAGTCGGGCAACACAATGCTCTATTAACTGACATGCTGAGAAGAATAAATAGATCTGACGAAACGTAGTATCGATTTAGAAATTTTGCATTCTTGACTTATAGAAGTTTATTCTTTCTAGCTTGCCCTATGTAACCGAATAAGAAATAATACAACTCGAAGCTATTTATAATTTACTAGCCTTCGGCCCGCGGTTGCACCCGCGCGTAATTTCTTTTTTCAAATATCACTCTCCCCCCACTTTTTCGGGAACAAAAGTACCGGAGCCTATTCAATACAAACAAACAATCAAATCTTTCTTCTTTATAATATTATAGTATAGATATCAAATCTGGTCCTGATAATTCCAAAAACAACAAAAAAATAATTATCTAATTTGATGCAATCGTTCTAAAGTTATGCGTCTACTTCACTACATAGTATAAAACAAAGTCGCTTTTTCTGTCCCTATGTCCCTTTGTACGCTTAAATCTTTGAAACTACGCAACGGATTTTGATGCGGTTTTTTTCATTAGATAGACTGATTCAAGAGGAAGGTTTATATGTATAATACATGCTTAATATAGTAGAGAAACACTGATAACTTTAGAGGTTTTTAATTTAAGGTCGTAAATAATCGCATTTTTTTGCGCTTACATTGCAAACGCTGGCTGAACCCTACGAGATAGATCAAAATAATGTACTACACTATTGTACATCTTAAAAAGTTTTACAAAAAAGTCCGCGATGGTATATGTCTATCTCTTAGGGATAACCCACAATAACCATTTTCCTTTACTTATTACGATAAAATAATGGCTTATTTACGAAAAAGTGATTTTAAGCAATACAGTATTAATCCTTATCCAATAAAGTACCATAAATAAATTGTGCATGTAATATAGATCAATATGGCCCCTTACATCATGTAATTTAAATGAATAGTTTCGAAGATATTACAGATTTAAAATGCAGGGACATAGCGGTTGCGGCGGTACCGGCCGGGGAGCGGATGGATGAACTTTTGTTATTCTTTCACGTAAAAACTACTGAATTGATTTTAATGAAACTTTACAATAATATAGCTTATACATAAGGATAACACATAGGCTACAATTTACAATATATTCCCATGGGATAACGTCCTATAGTTCAATTCCCGCGGGATAACGTCCTATAGTTCACGCGGGCGAAGCCGCGGGCGGGCCGCTAGTATATTATATTTCGGTTAGTAGTTTTCATTTATAAAAACAACTTGATTTTGATAACTTTTATTAAAAAAGCGTGATCTTTGAAATACTCAATAGTATCAAAATGGGATACATATTGTATGTAATTCTGAAGACTTCCAGCAAGCAAATTGAATAAGTATATCTCATCTTTCAATCTGTATTTCGTAGGTACTTACATATTCTATTGTTGAGAAAATCAAATACAAACTATTAAATTCTCTTTGTAAGACAGGGCATAGGCACGAGCATGTTCTCTTATGTCACTGATACCAATATGTTACAAAAGCTGCCAGACCTAGTCCAGGACCAGTCTGGATACAGTTAAGATGGTTATTTATGCGACACCAGCCCGGCTTCCGCGCTAACTGTAGTTTAAACTTATGCAACAACTACCTACTAGTTGTTACTTAAATATAGAAATTCATGTATGTGTTACTGTTAGTGCTTTACTAAATATTCATTGCATTTGATGTATATGTTACAGTCAAAGTGATCAATTAGCTATTATATATAATGACTGGTCATTATATATAATAACCAAATTGACTAGACAATGTGATAAATTGATCACTTTATCCAGCTATTATTTATAATAGCTGGTCCTAGTTAGCCAAAGTGATCAATACGTACGTTCCTGACATATAAAGTGTATAAATAGTTGTACAAACTATGTATATGTTACGCTCAAAGATCAAAAACGCTCATTGAGCGGAAAAATAGCTTACAACGCATTGCGGTCACAGTAAAACATCCAACGTAACTGACACACAGAGGAGACTATCTTTTGAACAAAAACAACTTCGGAGGCGAAAATCTACTCTGATGGATATAGGTTAGAAGGCTAAGGCGGGAGCGGAGCGTAGCGGAGCGTAGCGGAGCTCCCGCCTTGGCCTTCGTGGTTATTTTTTTTTAAACCTGAAAAAACTTTTGTGACCACAACGCCTTGTGAGCTATTTTTCCGCTCAATGAGCGTTTTCGATCTTTGAGCGTAACATATAGACCATTTGATGATTAATAGTAAATAAACAAAATACTATCTCTCTGCCCTGACGAAGTAACATGGGTAGAATTCAGTTCTGGCACTCGCCGGCCGCTGCCGCGGCACGCTCGCTTCGCTCGCTTCGCTCGCTCGGCTCGTGCATTTGGGGTCGCAGTTCTAACCTAACCTAACACAAATCTATCCATTCCTTTAAATTAATAATATTATTTCTTTAAAAAATTACCAGTCAGGCATTGTTTTATTACATTGACCAAGTCTATGAAGATATTATACAGGGTTATTGGTAATGTGTCTTGATCCTTTCAAGGGCATGTAGAGGAGGTCCCCAGCTAGCAATTGACCCATTAAAGTGCAGGTCAAAAGTGAACCAATAATGAGATATTTTTTTTTTAATATTTTGTCGGAAAATTCGGGATTCACAACTTTAAAAATTTATTAAAAAAAAACTACACCATATTTTAATGTAATTATTTATGATTAAGATAGAGCTTAGTCTAGTACATAATAAAACACACTAGGATAACTGAAAGTTTTGTTAATTTTGAAATAAGAGATCAAAAACTAGAATTTTTTTACGACGCTTATAATTTTGTTTACAATAAAGTATCATTTTCTTAAAAAAATCACCTAAGTACTTGGACGGCGGAACATTTCAAAAACATCTTCATATCAATGGCTATCCAACAAGATACAATGTACACTTAAAAAATTGATAACAACTGTAAAAACAACTAACGAGCATAAAAGCGTAATAAATTTCTATACACATGTTTTCCCTATATCGGTGTATTTTTCAACCAGATGACAATCAATAGACAAACGACACTTGATTAAACCATGAATGGATGAAAGAGACCGGTCAAGAGATGACTCATCATCAAAAAAAATTCCGGGAATTAGTTTCATAATTACATTAAAATATGTTATACAAAAATATAATAAAAGGTAAACAGTTTTTGGTAAAACATATGGTGATATTTGATTTTGAAAATAAATATGTTTTACCAAAAACTGTTTACCTTTTATTATATTTCTGTTATTAGGAAGTCTTAATTCACAAAAATGTACATAATATCATCCTAGCAGCTATATAGCTATACAACTGAAATTTTTACCATTCTGCGCTTTTACCATTTTGCTCTTTCAACATTGTGCGCTTTTAACATTTTGCTCCTTTACCATTCTGCGCTTTTACCATTTTGCTCTTTTAACATTTTGCTCTTTTACCATTTTGCGAGGGCTTAACATTTTGCGCTTTTAACATTATGCGCCTAAACGATCGCTAACGAACCACTGTCACAGCTGCGCCACGAGCGCCTCGAATAAATTAAATTATCTTTATTATAATAATTATAGCCTTAGACTTTGTATTAAGTTTTCTAAAAAAAACACCCATCGTAGGTAATTGGCCTTTTGTGTTATTTTAAAATACATTTAAAACAAACATAATATACCTAGTTAACGCAAATAAACAAAAATATTTAAAAGTCCATCTCGCTGACAACTGGACAAGGGTATTCATATAACAGACAGAATACTTGCCTGATTACGATGAATAGCTTATTTGACGGCGAAGTATAACAACTTACGCATACAAAATTGCAATTATATCCAGCTTATTCCTTACCTTACACAGTGTGGTCTGCACAGCCTAAAAATAAAGGTTTTAAATGCCTTTCATACGTCAGCCCTTGATTTGATGATGACAGATGAACGCCGACTTTCGCGAATATAAATGAGCACCCTTGTGTGCGTTTTGTTATTTTTGTAGGTAACTCGTCAAGCGAGTTTATTCACTAATCAATTAAGGTTTGCAAATTACATTACTGAATGTAGACTAGTAACTTATTGGTGCATTCGTCTACCTGGAATATACCTACACGACAAGGTAATATTTTTATCTTTTGAACTTTTTCTACGCGATTGAAAATTATTACATACGAGTAACATAACCACGCTGCCATGATCCAATTACTTTGGTTTCCCTTGTAAATACGGTCTACCGGCAATCGCGGACGAAGCTTGGCGGGACGAACGGAAATGAACTAACTGGACTAGCCAAATCATAGAACTTAATAATATGAAGTGCCCCGATCAAATCAGGACAAAGCGCTCGGAATAAGCCTGTGACCGTTACTACGTAGGCGTAAGGATTGCCTACAAAGGCAGTACTTAGGGAGTGGCGAAGTTTGCATAATATGTGGAGTATGTTTTACGGAGTCGTTTAACCTATAGCCAGGGTGTCGGTCGTAAAGGCTTTATTTTTTCTGTTTATTTAGGAACGCTCCATCGGCGGTGCTTTGTGTTTTACTGCTAACTAGTGTGCAAAAAAAGGAAATTTCACCGTCACCTTTACGATGTGCCCGTTGAGCAGTTATTCTAGTCACCAATTGGCAAGGGTATTTTGACTCATTTATCATGTTTAAATGTCATATTGCCTATTAACGAACGCGGTTTACTTTTCTCATTCAACGATTATGAGTAAATAATTTAAATGAAATGTGATAAGGTCTCCTCAAAAAACGTTTTTTCTCATTTCGTCAAGACAACCATGGTATACGAGGAGGCCCACACTATAAGATAGTTTAAAACTTTAAACGTAGCAAGGAAATAATGTTTTTCGGCGAATGCATTTGGTCCGCTTTTTTCCCTTAAAATTGTTTTCAAATTAGCGATTTGGCCCCCCATGCCATTTGGGACTCGGTGTGACCGCTACACTTACACAGCCGGAATTTAATTTATTTTCTCTTTTACACAAAACCACAGAATATATACTAAAGTAACAAAACTAAAAAGACTATTGTGGATTTGTGGGTAATTTAACATTTTCTGCAATATCATGTACCTATTGGCGTCAAGTAACATAACATTGATGATAATTTTTCCTGCTGTGGGCTAGTAATCCCTAATGGAATCCTGACGGGCTCTACCAGTAGTTGTTAAAATTAATTTTCAGAGTGTGTCATCATTATTGTGTAAGATAAATGCAGAATAAAAAAGCAGTTGTACAAAAAGAAGATCCTTATACAATATACAACCAGTAAAGTAAAGCAAAGCTGCTCAGTAGTCATTTCAGATGAAGTCATTTTTCCGCCCCTACGTCTGTGCATATACCTAAATTAATCGTTATACTTATTCAAACATTATTTTATAGCAACGCTATTGTTTGAAGGCGCATTTGAGTTAGTGCAGGAAAGTCTTGGAATGCAGAGACGAGTAGTTAGCCCTTACGCAAGCTCGCAAATAATGTTCTTTGTTTGTCAGACATTTCACTATCTCTTTATTTAATGTAAACGATTTTTACCTTAACAATCGTAGAAAACATTTATTGTATGCTTTTGCCAGCAGCTTCGCACGTGCATAATATGTAGATAAAGTTTTATCTTAACATCCAAAGGGTACCTAACTACCTATCAAAGCTCTATCCTTCCATCCTCACAAACATTCGCATTATACTTATTAAACTAACTTCGTAAATATAATGTCACAAACTTTAATTTGGTACATTTCATTGAAAAATAATTTATTGACGGCTCGCATTGACTGCAGCGTAGATATTGCGTCCCTTGATTATTGGTTTGTACTAACCGCCATTTTTAGGTATTTTGAGTTATTGGTACCACGTGATTGTGGGATTTTTTCTGTACTATATCCATCGATCAGATCTATCAATATTTGCATAGTTACTGAGTTAAGCAATATACGATTGTACCACGTCCACGTTTCAGAGAGATCTGAAAAGTATTCTAACGTACTATATCCAAAACCCATTTCTAGTACAATTTATCGACTAAGAAATGAACAAAACGCAAAATTTTCAAGTGTTCTATGTCCATAAACAGTTTATTTTAAATCAGATAGTACAAAGCTATGTTAAGAAACTTTTCACTTTGTTTTGTTCTATATCCACCTATTTCAATAGCTTCCACTATGTAGCATTGCCTGAAAGTTACTTTTTTTCACATTTTACGTTACTTTTGATCCTTTTGTGTTACTATCATTATAAAACTACTTAAAGTGTACATATTTATTTCATATTTTTTCAATAAAGTTAAAAAAATATGCACCCAAAAATATTTTTTGCTTCCCTATAATAGTTAATGAAAAGATAAGCCATGTTGTAGTAGTATTTTATCTATAGATGTCTGGAAACACCACCGAAGATATTCATTATTTTATCTGGTAGGGTTATGTGAAAAGCGTAAAAAAGCTCAAAATTTTACATAATATTAATAGGCAATTCTAAAATCTATTAATTTTATTAATAATCAAAAGTACCAAATGAATATCAAGTAGATTAATGTATACAATACAATTTATCCATGCCACAGATTATGCAAAAGGGTAAATTACCCTATGAATAACCCTAAGGCTTGAGTGTAATTATATTATTATTACAGTTTTATATTATTTTGTTGCAATATAGGTGTAAGTGAGTGAACCATCATTTTTTTTGCCTCTCGTGCATCCTGCCTATTAACCAACGAGGCTTTGGCGACTGACTCATAGCGGTATAAACATCTAAATCCAAAGGTGTAGCTTAATGTAATAGGCCGGTGATGAGCTGCAGCGTCACTAATGCGAGAACTGTGCCCTTTGAAAGCTTGCTCAGCGTTTCAATTATGGGCAAACCCTCCAGATGACAGGATACTCCAAGCCACGGCCCCCAATTCCCGGTGGTACCGCTATACCTGGTCATGGAAGCCAAGGGGAGGAGGGTGAAAAGATTTATTTACGTTATTTAGATTTATTACGGGTTACGATAAACTGTTTCAGTTTATCGTTACGATATTTATGGCTACGTATAATGGACGCACATCTAGCACAACTTGAGGTGACATTTGGGAAGATTAAGTGGCACATTCTGGGGTTATGAGGAATATCCAAAGAGAGGGAGAGGACACCGTCACCCTTGAGTCAGACCACTTAATGTACTTCCGAGGAGGAGACCAGTAATCCAAATCAAAGTTTTAAAGTTGCGTCGGATCTTTTGTAAATAAGTCTGAGAGATACTGCCTGAGCCGACCTCGATACAATCAGGTGTTGAGGTGGAGGAAATGCTTGACAATATATCGAGGGCCCTCTACCTAACTACCAAGACCCACTTAAGTATTGTCAAGGGCGAAACGGTAGTAGGAGCCCGTGGTTTTGGAGTCAGAAATCATAGGGGGCAGATGCTTGTCAACTTTCTCGAACGGGTGGGGCTTTTCCTGATATACTCTTTCTTCAAGAAGCAGCCCTAAAGGAAGTTGGCCGTGGCAGAGCCTCGACACTATGACGAAGAACGAGATCGACTTCATCTTAGCGGACAAGCAGTACATTTAAAAGATATTTTTCTTTATATTTGGTTTGGACTAAGCTAGCACTTGACCACAAAGTTGCTTGATGTAAAACTATGCGGATTACGATGGAGCGCGCTTGCTTAGAAAAAACCCGTTAATTCTGGCCTTGAAAAGCCCCCAGTATTATTGTGCAGGAAAGATAGATCTCGGTAGGGAATTCCACTCCCGCGCAGATACGGATATCAAGAAAGATGAAGCAAATTGCGTATATACGGAAGGAATCCCTGACCGAGCCTAGTAGTTCAATGATGAAACGGAACTGGTGGAACCAAATCGTGCAGCTGAGCAGCACACTCACCAAAGTGGAGTCTGTAAAATACGGAGAGGCAAGCAATCCTCCTACGATGATCATAGCTCTGCAAGATTTCGACCAAAGTATCGTCACCGATAAGCCTCTTCGCACGCCGCTCAATAGAGTCCAAAGCAGCCACCTGGTATCGAGCAGAACCATCCCAAAGATGGCAGCAATATAATATGCATGGAGATGCAGGAACGAGCTTGAGCTTTGTAGAGGTTTAGGAGTTGTTCCGCAGTGAAGTAGCGCCTGACTCTGGAAAGGATTTCGAGGCTGCGATCTTAGACTTAGTCTTGTCCACGGTACTTGCGGCGTAAGGGTAAAAAGCCGAAACTTTCCGAAGGGACTCTAGGACCAATGAGACAAGGGCGTGAAGACCTACGCGCTTATTCTTCGGGAAAACGAGCTCTTAACCAGGAGATAAATAAATGTGTCCGAAATGACATTCGGTGCTCTAAATAAGCTTAAACCACGTGACTCACTAAAGGAACTCTTTAAGGAAAGTAATATTTTAATCGTAGCATCACAGTATTCACAGTACATATTAGACTGTATCATGTATGTACGCAAAAATTATGATTTTCTTAAAAAAAATCGGATTTTCATAGTTTTAACACAAGAAATAAACATAAGCTTGCCATTCCAAGCCTCAGACTCGGTAAAACTTGTAACTCATTTGTAGGATTAAGTATAAAAATGTTACTTATGTTGCCACAAACTTTTATTGACTCGCCTATACATAAATTTAAATTAAAAATTTAAGAATGTCCATTAGCATTAATCCTTCTAGCCCCGGATTACTAGACACAATAGAAAATCTATTGTTATGCGGCACCCGAGTGCCGGTTCGGCGTTGAGTGGTTAATGTACATTATCACCAATAATTGTGTATTTAATATTTTTATTATGTATATTAATTTGATTTTAAAAGAGGCAGACTGTCGATTTTGTTGCGGCACTTCTTCTCGGCAGGCCATTCACGTCGAAGTGCTGGTAGGTTAAAAAAGACATGACGTGCAAAAGTATTTTTTTAGAAATCCATTTGCAGAAATAAATCATTTCATTTCATTTCAATACTCTTTCGATTGAAAGCAGAGTCGGGGGCCAAAGGTGTTCGTACAATCTCCCTGAAGAAGCCACCTGACGAATCTGACGAAAGCAATTGGAGTAGTAGTTGCCTCAAGCCGGCAGTAGTTTCGGAAGTAGATGACTTCCATGGCCGGTTATACGTTTCGCATGCTTCTGGACTAGATCCCGAAAATGTGGGCTCTAAAGATCAGCACTTTAGCTCGCCATTCCACCAAAGACCTGCCAGAAGTCAGCGTTGACTTAATTGAGAATCCGCTTGCTTAAAATGCAAATGGCCCTGGTGAAGATGGCGTAAACCTGAACTAAGGAAGCTCCAAAAGCTATTTTACGCTGTTCTATTTGAAGGGAGAACTCCAAAGGCACCAAGTGGGAGTGTAGTCGTCCAGATCTTAAAAAAGGACGACAAAGGCCGAAAAAGCCTGGTGAAGAACTATCGACCAATTTCCTTTCTTAACCACGTCTATAAACTATTCTCAAGAGTGATCACAAGCCGTCTTGCGCGTAGACTCGACGAGTTTCAACCACCAAAACAGGCTGGATTTCGGAGCGGATACGGCACCATAGACCACATTCACACTGTGTGGCAGGCACATGTATAATCTATACAGAAAACCGAAGAGTACAAGCGTGGAGTGGGATGGCTGGCTGGAGTTGCATGTCAGTGGCTGAGGATGGATCAGTGTGGCGAGCGTTTGGAGAGGTCTATGTCCAGCAGTAGACTGTAATAGGCTAATGACGAGGGTATTTTTTTTAATTAACCATACAAAGTCTTAATTTCATTAATAAAGTGGTTTTATATAAATCAAAAACAATCATTGACATTACTTGTTTATGATGTATGCTGTAGGTACTTTTTTATTTTTATGAATAGGTAGTCTTTCGTAAAAATCGAATAGTCGATATTAGAGTCTTGTACCTTATTTTGTATAATAAAATTATGTTTGAAAACTTTTATACGCAATATTTTGTGACCGAATATTTGTTTAATTCATTTAAAATCTATCAAATTTTGAAAAAAACTTTATTTTACGTACATACATAGTACAAAACAATAGTAAAAAATTTATAGTACAAAACAATAATGTCCAATTTACGTAATTTTCATGGACATAGTACAATCGCAATATACATTTAATTCGATTAATAGTATTAAATATAATATAAAACAATTTTAATTGACTAGGAATACTTCCTTTAATACGTATCTACCTAATAGTGCATAATGAACGTTAGTTTAGTATTCCATGTAGGAGCTATGATTTTTCAAAACTTTGAACCTCAATATCTCAAAACTAGGGTGAGTGGAGTTAATACAGACCAATAATCAAGGGACGTGGTGCATCACAAAAGCGCCAGTGGAAGTTGCACCACAAAGCATCAAGCTGGGCGTCTTTGAGATAATAGTAATCTTTTAAACTATATATATTTAATTAGATAAACTCAATTATGTAACCATCAACAAGACAGGTCTGACATGGCGTTTTTAAATTTAAACACGAAACTTTGTAAGGATTTTTAGAGAAGTTTTCTTCAATGATCTAACTCTTATTTACGCCGAAAAAGTGACGTGTACCTATTTATTTTGATGGATGAACGCGATATTTCAAATACGAGTACAGCTTGATTTCTGATCACCTCGGTTGCTTACGTATAAAAAGTAAAGTGAACCTCAGTCCACGTCTGGGTTAGGAACACCAATGTAACGGATCGCTAATGACGGTTATTCCACGGGTAGGATTATGCGATTATGCAAAGCGTTAGCTCTCGCCGCAGATATGACGGCACACCGCAAGGTCGCTCGGTTAACCCAACGGACTGAGCTAAGTTGACCGTGGTGCATACACAGCACAGATTCACTTAGCGTTTCTGTACAGGGATTTGCAGTTGTTGTTTCGGTTACGATTTTCGGTTCCGGAATATTGATATTTACCGCGAATGCAACGAGAAAACTAGCCTTCCACCCGCTGCTTCGCCCGTGTGACGTTATCCCGCGGGAACATCATTATAAATTGTAGCCTCATGTACCTATAAGCTATATTTTTGTAAAGTTTCATTAAAATCCATTCAGTAGTTTTACGTGAAAGAGTAACAAACATCCATTAATACATCCATAAAAACTTTCGCGATTATAATATTAGTAGGATGGTACCTGCTTCACAAGGACTCCATGACCTACCTCACTTGGCGACGGCTTGTCAACGTCACCAATTTTGACATTTCCACACTAGGTCGCCATGGTGTCATAATGATGCAGGGCGGCAGGGCTCTGATAGCTAATAGGTATTCGAAGTGACTACGTTCCACAATTTGAACAGTCCAGTCCTACCTATTATATTTTGGAGCAATGCCATCAGACCGAACGCCGCTCAAGAACGATCTTTGTCAGGTTCTTCGATGTAATTTTTTCTATAATATCACAACAACGCGCCACAAGTAGCCAAGCAATAAATGGCATTTAAAATCACATGCACGCATTTAGCTTCCCAGTCCATTTAAACTTGAAAGGAAAAATAGGTGTTTTTGAATTGCAATTGGGTTTCGGTTAAAAACCTAACGTCAAGACCACACTAAACTAACTTCATAACCACATAGGTAAATCTCAAACACACTCCCCTGACACAAGTGTGGACACATAGCGGTTAATAAAGTTAGTTATTTGTTCTTCAATCTAGTTTAAATTATACATTATTTTTGTGATTTAAACTTCTTACTATAAGAGATATTTTTTTTTCTAACTGTTAGAATATCGCTCATGACCGCTTCAAACAAAATCAAACAAATTCAACAAAAATAAAACCTCATCCCGAATTTACACCAAAAAGATTGCATTAGTTCGGACTTCGGAATAACAAAAATTAAACCTGGTGGTTTTTGTCCAACAGGGTATCAAATCGTAGTAGGGACATTGAATTGGATTGCATAATCCTAGATAACGGGTAGACCGGCGCGTAATGAATGAGAAAGCTGGACCAAGGCGGTTTTTATCTCCTAGGCACAACGTGGTTAGGTACAGTTATATCAGCCGTCCAGCCAGGCACGGTTGGACCGTTAAATGCTTCCTTGTCTAGTTTTTACAACTGCTTGAATCCTTGCATGCTTCCAGTACATACCCCACAAGGCAATTTACGGCTGGCTAGAAGTGTTGTAGAAATTTTGTTTAATAGGTTTATAAAACTTTGGTGATTCTGCGTAATTATGAAAAGGAATATCTACAAACTACAAAGCCATCATTTACATTCAGTGACACACACATGTCCAGGGTTTGAACTCTAATCATACAGGCCAATTAAGCTGAAGCAAGCTTGAATGCGAACAGAGCTGTTTTTTCTTTTTTGTAAAACTAAATATTCCCAAATTCATGCTGATTCGACGGACCGCGTCCATAAAACGAGGTTCCATGAACCACTTTATGCAGCTATGATACAAATATAAGGCACAATATCGATGCAGTCCTGAGTGATCATACGTATACGTTTGAAAATAAGGGTTTAATTTTATACTACACTAGCGGGCGCCCGCGGTTTCACCCGCGTGGTTCCCGTTCCCGTGGGAATATCGAGGTATCCTTTCTTAGCGGATGCCTACGTCATAACATCTACCTAACATCTGCATGCCAAATTTCAGCCCGATCCGTCCAGTGGTTTGGGCTGTGCGTTGATATCTATCTATGTCAGTCAGTCAGTCAGTCACTATATAGATTATAATAAACTTTATGAAATTGAAAAAGTTAAAATTAATTGTTTTTGTTTTTCAATGTAAATTACTGTAACTAGCTTACCGCTCTTAGCTTAGCTTCGTATGGATGGAATTTAGGAGTGACAATAAATAAATAACTTGGCAGGTTTTATTATCCAAAACTTAGAGCTTTGATTTTTCGGTAAATTTTTGAGAGGAATATTTTATTGCGTTTGATATATAATCATAGGAAAATCGTTCAACCATATTATCGGAGTAGAGAGTATCACTTATATTACCACACTTTGGAAATAATCATTCACCAGAAAGTAGGCCTTCTCTCATTTTCGGCATTAAACTGTACTGCCTACGTTATATTATACACATAATAAATAGAAATAATATGAAATGAATAGGGCCCGTATTCTGAATAAAATAATAGGAAATTCTGTGAGGTCCGTCGAAGATAAGCAGTACGGCTGCTGTCAATAATAAATAAGCCTACGGTGGTGGAATCCAAAATCAGGTCCAGTGCATGACATCGCAAAACTATGGCCTTCAATAAGCGCCTGTGGCGAGTATTGTATGTATTCCGATACCCTACTGTTCCCCTGTTTTGTATGCTTTCTAAACCATTATTTGCTCTTTACAACTTTCTATTCTAAAGAAGCACCTCGCCTTTCAACATAACCTTTGCTTCCCAGGCGAGTTTCGATCTTTAACTACAGTCACGATTTACGGGAGCATTCTTCATCTTTGCCAAATTTTCTAAAATCTTGTTGTTAGTAAATTTTTAGAATTTTAATTGATACCACCTATCCCTATCTGTTTTTACACAGCTATAAACGGGGGCCGATCCAATTGAAACCACGTATTTTTTGTCAAATTTATTGTTTTTACATCCCATCGTTTTAACTGTTTATTTTTTTTGCAAATATATTTATGTAATATCTAAGTTTTTATACATATATATTTTATTCTTTATTCTGTTACAACAATTAAAAGTGTCAGTATACGAATAGTGCTAATAATGTCATTTTACGTATGTTTTAATTTAATATAATTACTGTCTTTCAAAACATGTTCAAAACAGGACTTGCGGAAATCCAACACGAATGTAAATCAGGAATTCGTATTTATTCCCGACGGTCCCATGGTGTAATGGTTAGCACTCTGGACTCTGAATCCAGCGATCCGAGTTCAAATCTCGGTGGGACCTAACATTTTTATATCATAAACATTGTTTCGTTTGATATTAATCTGTCTATGAGTATCATCAAAGCGCCAGAAACAGTACAGATGTAGATTTATGTAACATAATTACATATCTCAAATATTTTGTAATCCCCAAAAGTTAACATCTAGATGGTTTATTCTTCAAAAGGTATTTTTTTTAATTACCTTTGCAACTCCAAAGACATTGCAAATGCATTGCCGGCCCTTAGAGAAAATAAGTAAAATTAAAAAAAAAGATAATGAGCGTAGGTTGTGTTGTGTTGTGTTTCGTACGTTTCTAATTAGTTTAATTAAATATAAACAAAAAATCGTTCTAAAAGACCCATTCATTAGCTTCGTTGTTGCGTTTAGAAACAAGAAAAATGTACGTGTTTACCGCAAGTTGCCATAGTAACACTTTTAACAACAATCCAATGTCATATTATGCACATGGTGTTAGATCAATGTGTTTTGGATGTAAACATACAATTAACTTCAGACGTGCTTCAGACTTACAATCCTCAAAGTGCACTAAAGGACAAATAGTCACCATGCATTTGGAAAAGTTGAAAATATTGATGATAGGACCGTCTGATGTAAGTGCCTAACCATTCAGTAGCTACTTTACCAAATAATTAAGTAAATATGTACCTAAATATTGAAAATAATTGTAAGCGACATACACGTAGTTGCATGGGCGTACCCAGCTTCTGGCCTAGGGGGGGGCAAGGCCCCTTGACCTGACCGGGACGACCCGGTGCCCGGGGGGGGGGGGGGGTTGCGAGCCCGTCGTCCGCGAATGCAGAATCAGTTTCAAATGCACTTATGTCATTGCGTTGACAAAATATTAATGTTTATTTCGGCGTTGTCGTGGAGCAGGGCAGCGTTTGTAAAACTACGTTGAGTCTTCTCATTGCCGATTCCACATTGCCTAAAGACAAACGTCTTCAATCAGTGCGTCCTACCCGTCATGACTACGCAGCCGAAAATTGGACTCTTACGGCACGGCTGGTCCAGAAGTTTAAAGTCGCTCAGCGGGCTATGGAAAGAGCTATGCTCGGCGTTTCTCTGTGGAATCGTATCTAAAATGAGGTGATCCGGCAGAGAACCAAAGTCACCAACATAGCTTGATGGATAAGCTAGTTGAAGTGGCAGTGGGCTGGCCATAAATCAGCCGTAGAACCGATAACCGCTAGGGTAACCGGGTTCTAGAGCGAAGACCGCGTCTCGGTAAACGTAGTGTAGAGCGCTTTCAGACCAGGTGGAGCTATGATCGCGCAAGATGGCTGTCAGGAGCTAGATGGGAGTGGCCGACGGTTTATATGGCGAGCTGTCTTGGCAGCAGATTGTCCCAATTTGAAGTTAAAATAAAAAATCGTACGAAATTGTTATTAAGACACGCTGAATTAAGCCCTCAAAGGTTACACTATCAGATAGAGTGAAAAATTATTTGTAAGAAAAGATTTCAAAACGCGAAATACGCTGAATGTTTTATCCAGAAATAAATGATTAAAAAACAGGAATATTTTTTTTTTATTTAAATCGCTTGTAAATCAAAATTAATTTTCGAGGATCTTCTACAAAACGATTTATAAGGTCGTCCGTGAAAGAATCGCCCATATACAGTTCAGTTCAGTATTATATGTATTGTACACCGAGCAAACAAAATTTAAATGATGGAGCATAAGGCCCCGATTATACTTTGATTAGTAATAATTAGGCAAGTTCATGTATGTTCTGCGAGATTTCCAGGGGGGGGCAGCTGCCCCCCCCTGCCCCCCCCTCGGTACGCCCATGCGTAGTTGTAGTTTAATGTTCTATTGGTACAAAAGCAGTAATTTCCCACTTTCCCAATGTTTATATCCGTTTATAGTAAAGCCATTTGATGACTTGTTTATAATGTTTTTAGGTAATAACAGAGGCGCATTAAACGTTGAGAGCGCCGTAGGCAAGCATCTCATCGGCGCCCCTAATTTTATGCTATATTGTATATTTTTTCTGCCCGCGCGCCCCTTTGTACCGTCCCGCCCCTAGGCACATGCCTACTTTGCCTTTAGGATAATCCGCCTCTGGGTAATAAATAACACACATGAGTACAATAATTATTTCTTCTTTTTTTTTCAGAGTGGTAAAACAACGATAGCAAACTTTTTATCCGAGTCAATAAATATTGAAGAGGCAGGAACACCAAGACCTACTCAGGGTGTTAGAATTGTAGAGTTTGAATTGCCGAACTTGACAGTGAATGGAAAGAATAACACTATCGACATTGAACTTTGGGATTGCAGTGGCGATCATAAGTAAGCTTCATGGTGGTTTTATAATTTCCATCTGTTAAACTTTAGTTAACTAACTATTTATTTAGTGTTATTACACATTAGTGTCTCTAAAATGAGATTCCAAAACCAAATTGTATAGTACAATTTATTATGTACAATATATATACCTACAATATATTCGAATTTCGATGGTATTATACTGAATACATAAAAGTGCCAGCCGAATAAATGTCCCACATAGACTACCATCATTGAAATCAAATCATCGCTACAATAATGAGTACCGGGCCTATGACTACGCTTGCCAAACGCGGATTGGTAATAAACCCGAGCTATGGCCGAAAGAACTATGCTCAACCCGGAAATTAAACCCAGGATCCCGAGATCACGGCCCGGCACTTAAACTACAAGACCATAGAGGCTGAATAGGTACCTAGGTGCTTAAGAATATTGTAAATAAATATTCTATACTTAAATCCTCTCTCACCTTTCTTTATAAAACAACTCATAATCTATGACACATTTATCTAATGATAAATGAGATCTTACTTTATTTAGTATAACCAGAAAATAAATATTTTAATTTATTTATTATTAACTTTAATAACTTCCATACACTTAAGGCGACAGAAGCGCCACCCATTGGCAAGACGTGAAATCAAATACTTGTGCAAGCAATTTGAGCATCAACAGAGATACCATCTATTGGATTCCAGCTTTTATCAAACATGTAATAAAGTTCCTATATTTTTACATGTTTGGATAAATTAATTTAATTTTGTATTGATGTCGCGATAATTATGAAAAACCTAGTTTTAATCAGGTTACATACTTTTGTAATTGTTGCAAAAGGAATTATTGATGTCTACGAAGCGAAGTCGAAATAGCTGTACATAATCAACGGTGTGAAGTCTTTGTTTGAGTTGAAGGTGGTGGTGAATTTTGACATTGAGTTCTATTTGCAGTTTAAATTAAAAGTTAATTAGCATTTAAAACCTGATAAAACACATTTCGACAACGTCATGCCTGGCTTTTAATAGAATATAAGCCAGGCATGACGTTGTCGAAACGAATTTACTAGTACTTTTCTTAGAAGAAAAGTAGAAGATCACCGCAATATTAGCAGTAATCATAAAAAAAAACAATAAATAATATTCAGCCTTTTTTATTCTCTATCACTCTATCACCCATGGTGTATCCGTTTTTTACCGTAGTAAATTATATACCTACTCGTACCTGTCTAGAGAAAATAATTTTCATAAAAGATTCAGATTTCCCTGCGCAAGAAACATCGTCGCTAAATCGTTTGATATACGTGCGTAAAACACCATTACCTATTGTAGATTATAATCAATACATAATATAGAAAACAGAAATATAAGACTTAACACAATTTCTTATGCCTGAGCGTATAATTGAAGTGCGTATGGTATTATTTATTTAATGAGATCATGACTGCACGCAGTAAAACAATGCCACATTTAAATAATTATCGACATTGTTCATAGTTTTACATTCAAAATTACAATTGACGAATCATTAGTAGATATTATAAATTTTTAGCAGATTTGATCGCGCAGGCCTACACTCTACACACCTACACAGCGCAACAGTGGCAGGTTCCAAAAAAAATTGAAATACATAATATGTAAGAGTTCCGGTTAAACAAATAATTTATTTCGAGAAGGTTCATATTTACTCAAATTATAATATAAAATATGATATATTTCTGGACTTTCGAACAACTTTGATAATAAAAATCTCTGCGCGAACCATTTTTCAGGAATCGTCATATCAATAACTATTTTACTAGGGTCAACTTACTCATTGGTTTAATTAGCATCTAAGTACCTACCTAATCCTACATTTCCCTGGAAAAGGCCTACCGTAGGTACCTTCCTGATAAAACAGTCGTATGAACCATCCAATCCAAATTATAGATATGTACAATTCCTACTACCTATCATTTAAATAAAATCTCGAAGAAAATCGCATTGCATTGATTTTAAATAGGTACATGTCATATCCATTATGATATCATCACTACGTAACATCTGGCTCGTTTACTTCTTAGGCCTTTAGAATTATCAACGTTAACACAGATTTTATATTCCCATAATCCAGATTCGAGTCTTGTTGGCCTGCTCTTCGTTTAGGAGTACAAGGAGCTATCTTAGTATGTTCGCCGACGACACTGCAGGCAGCCACGAGAGAGATGGAACTCCTTTATAACTACTTCGTGTCGCAGCCGAAGTTGTCTGCAAAACAATGCGTCCTCTTCTACAACTGCACTAACGATAACGACGACGTGAACGCATTAAACTTGTGTAAGTATCGTAGTCATGTAGCTATATAAGTTAAGGTTCTGTCATATTGACACCAGATATAAGGTAACGTTTATGATGCATGATTTAAGTTTCACCAACTCTGACCAAAGTCCCTTAAACTCACCTGTATGAGCGACATTACTGTTATCTTCGTTATTATCGTCAATACTGATAATACCTACCCTACCTACATCCTCTTACTGCAAGCTGCAGTCAGAATGATAATAAGAAGATAACAAATAGGTACTTATTAGATTATAAATAGTAAAAGATTTCATATTCTAATCTATCTCATAATCTAATCTCCCGTCATTATAGACACAACACAACTATAGCTCTGTTATGAATTATGGCGTATTTGAATAAAATTAACAAAAGCTCTATCTAATAAAATAAACTAAGTACTAATAACTGCTGTACCTGTCCCTATTTGAGCATTATTTCAATTATTCATTATATGACCATGTTGTTATAGTTTACTTTTTTTACAGCCCCTACATTCTCCAAGGTTTCGCAAGTCGCCATCAACTTGAAATCCGGCGGCAACCGGCTCAAAATAGATTTCTCAAATTATATTGTTTCTGTTCTTCAGTCAATAAACAAAGATACCTCATATTAGTTTGTGTTATTCAAGCAGAATTCAAGAAACATCTCACCTAATGTTTCTCATACTTACTTTTTATTACCTAGAAACATTAAATGCCCTGAAAAACATTCATTCATTAATGATTCCTGAAATCATGTAGGCAGGCAACATACACAATCTATTTACTAATATCTATATAAAACATGTCAAGGGTACTGGTTACGATTTTACGGATAGGCAATTAAAATTTTGTATCTAGTTATATGTATTAAACATCGATACAAAAACGCAGAAGAGCGTAAAAAATAAAGGTTTGGAAAGTAAGACATTATTTTTAAGTATAAACATAGATTTATTTTAAATGAGTAGGCTTTTTAATAACTACTACTTATTACAAATAGCAAAAATCTGTTCCTAAACGCGTAAATTCAACAATCTATTTGAAGGTAAATATTATTGCTTTTAGTATGTAACTTTAATAATTATGTATTTATAAATGGATATACGTGCTACTTTGTATTAAATTAGATGAAGAAAATATCCCTTCCCATTCATAGTCAGTAAAATTCCGTTCATTTTACATAGAAATAATTATTTAAAACAATCAACGGATAGTCGTATATTATCAATAATACGAGAACCATTTCGAAAACTTAAAATCAATGATAAGTCTGCCTTCAGTCTTAAAACATTTGGCTCTTACAAATGAGTACTTTGTAACATAAACTATGAAATATTTCAATAAACATAATTATAAATCTAAATTTTATACTGACATTGACTTTTCACTTGGTAAAAAAATATTTACACTATAAAAGACATTGTACAGAAAACACTTAATTCTAGTACGATATTAATATAAATTATTAAAAAAGTGTATCCACAAGTCTGTCAAAAATATTTTTATCACCTTGATCACATTTTGTATGTAGGTGGAAGGATTTATAACCTATTTTTATCAATTAAAATAATTTATTTTTATTTATCTACAATTAGAACCACACTATTAAGTTATTATGTACAAGGCTAGTGCCTATCGTTTTTCCAGTTTCCACCACCTCGGTCATTAGAAAAGTTTTTCCGATCTCTATGACCTCTGCCAGATCCACCTCGATTCCATCTGTCATTACCGCGACCTCTGTGACCGCCTCTATTTTGAAACCTCGGGAAATTTTGTTCTCCATCCATAAAATTGAAATCGTTCATAAGCCCAGGGCCGTTGAAAGGCATATTTCCAAAATTATTAGGCCCATTAAACTTTCCATTATTAAAATTATGCGGGATATTAGGAGCAATGCCTAATAAACCGGGAGTCGGACCACCCCGTGGATCTGGTAGATTTTGATTAAAGCCGTGCATAGGCCCTACATTCATATTATTCATACCTCCCATACCCATTGGCGGGAAGTTCATATTACTACCGTCCATTCCACCGGGAGGTAACGTCATATTGCTATTGATTCCGAAAATATTGGCATTTTGACTTAAACTTACAGGAGTTTTCAACAATGCTTCTTTAGGTTTGGGTAAATATGAAAATTCACCATTTTCTCCAAGTGATATTCCTAAATTAGTAAAAATACTACCTAAAACAGTATTATTTTGTATACCACTTAGATCTAATTTTTTCCCTGGCATTTTGTCCATTTGATATTGTTTTATCATTTGTGTAACAGGCGCCAAATGCTGATTTACAAATATTTTTTGAGTAGAACTGAGATCTTTATACCAGTTAGAATTTTGAAGAATATTTGGCAGCTCTAAGGTCGGTTTAGTAGTGTCTAGACTAATACTATCACTCGAGTCCTTTGGCTTTCTTCGAGGATCAACGCGTGGTCCTGTAGGTACTGGCTTCGCTGTAGATTTTTCACTGTCGCTTGTTGATTCCTCTATAGATAGTCGAAATACTTTTCGTAACCTAGGATCTACTAAAGCTTGTGACTTAGCAGTACTATTTCTAATATCTGTGTAGTCCGGTCGAGGTATATCTATTGGTACCAGTTTGTATGGTATGGGCGGATGGCTATTTATAGACCCATTTATTTCAGAAGCAGGAGTATAGTTCGGTATTGCTTTGAAGGGTAGTCCTAAGCGAAAATCAATGTCACCACTTGTACCCTGTCGTAAGTCTGTATCTCCAAAAGAAGGCATTTTATATTCAGGTTGCCGAAGATCAACATCAGTTCTTCTACGTCCATCAGTAGGTTCACCGTCAACGCATTCGTAAATCGAAACGCGCGGCGGTTTCTTATTTGGTACCTTATTTGGCTCACTTATCTTATCTGGAGATCTGCGAGATCTGGGATCCCGCGATTTAGGAGAATTAATTGTTTCTATGTTGCTTTCAGTTTTATTTTCATGTAAATTGTTCTTCATCGTGTTCAATAATTTTGTTACTTCTTCACTTATATCTATTTTAGATAAATCTCCGAGCCTACTCAGCACAGCTGACGGTTCTATAACATGTGGCGCTGGAGCCTGCGGCGACATTGAAGCCGGCTTCGGAGATGATATTGGAGATTTCTTTCTAGTCCCCTTTTCTTCATCACTGGAATACCATTTCTCGTCGATTAACAGATTATCTTCGTCGTCAGTAGTTGAACGTCGATGTCGCTTTTCAGGATTTTTAAATATGGGTTCCGGTTGAAGAAACCTTATATCGGTGTCGCGCTCTTTTCTAATGGAATTATGTTCAGTATTTGAATGAACTATTCTTGGAGCATCGTCTGAAAAGGGTATCACTCTATGATCTACATCCTTAGTCTCATTAGAAATAACCGGTTTTTCATTTTCAAATGTTTCATTAGATATATCAATATTTTCTTTATCTTTTGAAACAAATTTTAAGGCGTCTTTTGTATATTGGTCTATATCTATCATGTCTTTATTTGTATGTATATTATCTTTCTTTATAGTGTTTACTGAACCTTCACTTGTCGAGTTAGATATCGACGGCTGAAACCGCATGTCAATATCCTGGCCTGGAAAATCCGCAGGTGTCGATGGTTCAGTAGTAACTGGCAGTACTGGGGGGACTCTTAAATCCAAATCTTTTGTTACAGTAGTAGTACCCACAAATTGTGACGCTTGATTTTGGGGTTCAACATTCGAATTAATCAGACCAAGTTTTTGAATACTCATAGTATTTAATTGTATTTCTGTTATTTGTTTTAAAGAAATACCAATACTATTCAATTGCAATACTGTCAATTGTCCTAATTGGTCTAAATTTTCAATTCCCATTTTTGTAAGGTCTGAAATTTGTCGAGGCGTTAGAACACCAGTTAAATTTTTAATACTTAATACATTAGTAGTGTTTGCGTTATTGCTCTGAGGAGCGTTAAAATTCTGATTTAAATTATCATTTTGCCACCTAGACTGCCGCACTTTTGGCGAAACTTTATTTTGCTTATCAAAATTATTTATTTGCATCTGGCCATCCGAACCCCCCTGCGGGTTAGGTATATTTAAATCAAACAAGGAAGGAATATTTCTATCGTCACTATCATTTTCAGAAAATTGCTGTATCAATTTTGATTGAGTAGTATTAATCATTTGTAACGCTCCTTCTCTATGAAGCCTAGGAAAATCTCCTAGAATTTCTTTAGGGGCGGATTCAATATGTTTCAATAGTATATTTTTTAAACCTTCAGATAGTGGTTTTCCATGAGCAAATTTACATTCGTCTTTATATATACAAGGAAGCCCGGTATGGTAGTATTTACATGGAAAATCGGCATGCATATACAGACATTTATCTCGTTTTGCGCAACAATCCATGAGATAAAATTTACACAATTCCATTTTCCGAGGAGGTTGCGCATCATGTGAAAAGACACAATCATCACCTTTATGACATTTTCCTTGCATATAGTACAAACATAGTCCATCCGGATCTTGCATAGGGTGTGCACCCCGCATTCGGCGATCATTTTTATTATTTTTATTGCGGTTATTTTGATTTGCCCTATGCCTCTGAGGACGGTGATGTGGATGTCCTCCTCGAGATTCATCATGACTACTATCAGAAGCATACGATTCTCTATCATCTTCCTGAAATTCCATTGATTTCTGTACAGGGGACGCTCCTCGTATACACATCATCTCATCTTCATCCATGTCCTCAGTATATTCGTGTTTCTTACGTTTCTTACTAGGACCTTCCTTACCCTCATTTTTCTTTCTTTTCTTGTGTTTACGTCGCTCCTCGACTTCTTCTTCCGGAAAGTCTCCCTCATCACTCTTATTCATGGCTTTTCGAATAGCCTTTTCAATATTACCAGCGAAATCATCCTCCGAAGGATTAACATACTTACGATTTTTTTTGCTTTTATCTTTAAATTTTTGCTCACCTTTTGATTTTGATTTCTTTTTTTTACCTGATTTTGGAAGATAAAAATTTTGTGATTCAGTTTTTTCCTGAGATAAATTTTCTTCGGCAACTGGGACAATTTCTTCTTTTCTTTCGTCGTTTTGAACATCAATTGCATCTTCGCCTTCACTCTCGATCTCTCCGTCTTCCAAGTCTTCAACGTTAGTTGCAGGTTCTGCCATCATACGTAGTTCACTGGAATTCAAAAATAAATAGATTTTAAACAATGTAAGGAAAAATACTTGAAAGAGAAGGATTGACTCTTCTTCTCGCCTTACAAAACCGATTAAATAAAAAAATCCGTGTACGAAAAAAATATTTTTTTTTTGTTGTAGATAAAAATTAAAATCTTCAATTAGTGCTCAAAGGCACGTTAACGAATTAATCAGTAAATGCAGCTGCATTACTACATTTGAGTGCTTTATCTAAAAATGCAGTTTTGAGTACGAAGATATTGGTTAGGTACCTATTACTATCTACCCATTAAAGTAAAACATACTCATTAAAATATGATTATTTTATTACTAATCATCCTTAACGACACTTAAAATTAATTTAAAAAGTTATAATAATCACAACCAGTACATAAATTATGTAACTAGGTATTTCGAAACGGCAAAATATTACATGGGTGTGTAATTAGACGTCCCCTTAATCTTACAACATTCGGTATACCTAGTGATTTCACTAGAAAACTCACTCAATAATACCATTTTAGAAAGCGATTGTGTAATATTTTAAAATAAAATGTTGAAAGTAACAATTTTTTTGTAAATTTTAAGAAACAAAAAGCCTTGCGTGATCCGACCTATTAATAGTTGCGATTATATTATTGGGATCGTTTGATCACAGATACCTACTACGAAACAAATAAATTACTTCAATAAATTAACGTGCCTAACTACCTACTTATGTTTTTTATTTTATTGCGACTTACATAACCCGAAAATCTAATTTTAAATACACCCGAAAGTAAGTGGCTAATGTACACACAGAATTCCAAAGAAGTCTGAGACAATGGCATAGGTATCTTAATCACCATTATGGTACCTAATAATATGATAATTCCACTTTATAAATTAAAAAGATAGTCATACGATAAAGTTGTTGTTGCTGAAAATGTCGATGCTGACCCAATAAGTTGAAAGGAGCAGCGGTAGAGCGGGATAGCAATAATTCAGCAATGATTCAGTCGCCATTTTGGTATAACCCTACCAAATGAAGACGACATTTATGACATTTTGCTACTTTAAAAGTAAACCTTGTTTGGTATTTTTCTGGTGCCAAAGTCCACCAAAATGCAAAAAAGAGACTTTCCACGTAGTTTACGCTAATATGTTATACTGACAAAAATACCAATGTTTGTATTGATCCACCACAAACGCACACTACAACACTAATGTCACACATGTACATCGGCTATTGCTGACGCCCTTTGTGTTACAGAACGGTAAAATGTATTTTAATTCTAATAATTACCCATCAAACAATATGCGATTTGCACGTTCATAAAAGAAAAAGTTGTAAGTTGAGAGCAATTCATTGCGTTCTCTTAATACTATACCTAATAATCGTCGGAACAATTATCATTAGGAATGAGTAGGTCTCCGAAATCACTAAAGTACTGAGATGCGCAGTTATAAAATCAACATGTATGTAGGAAGTCGGTACAATAACTGTTCATAGCCACTACTTTCAAGTGAATTATGTGGATAGCCAAGCAAGGCAAGCAGTGGGTGGACGTTCACATTTCACAATGTCTTGCTCAGCGCAGCGTTTTCGTTCGCCACGATTGGAATGACGTCAGCCTTCTAGAATGGCAACGTATCTGTGTGTCCTTCCTCAACGAGGTCAAGTGCCGTGTGTGTACGCTCACTCACACAAATACATAGCGCGTTAGTGATTATTATGACGTATGTGACTGATCGCGATGGCTACGACGTACAATCTAACTTAGGGCCGATTTTTCAATCTTCAGATAAACAGCCAGATAGTGTTTATTTGACAGATAACAAAATATTGCATTTTTCAATCGTCAGATAAGCTCTATTCGACGAATAACGACCGTATCTGAGGAATAAATTTATTTGCCTCTTTGGCGGCCAGTTAAACGTTTATTCATTAGATAAGTCAAGGTTCCATTGACGTTTATTTTGAGGTTATTTCTTGTTATTTACACTGTTATCATTATAATGGATATTTTCGACACTGTTGACGACCTGGCAATTGAAGAAGAGGCTATATATTATGAATATTTAAATCCTCCTGAAAGAAAAACACGAGTTGTCAGACCAAGGCCCGATCACTTTACTATGTGGGATTCCAAAGAATTTTATCGCCGATTCAGGTTTTTAAAAGAAACTGTAATTTATTTGCTTTCCCTGATAAATGATTAAATCAAAAACGAAACTAGAAATATAGTGTTAGAATATTTTAATTCCTTGAATAAGAGTAAGAAATAAAAACTTGTTTATAGTAAAAATGGTTTTATTTAATCATTAATAAAACCATTTTTACTATAAACAAGTTTTTATTTCTTCTTTATTATAATAATAATTATATTAATTAGGTAGGAACCAAAACCGTACACATATAATATTATTGTGCGATAAAAGAGTCAGTTATAAAATTAAAAACCAAACAACAAACAAAATCACCAAAGAAAATATCACGAAATCATGAACAACAAGTTAAAGGTTATAAATAAACGTCAAATCACGATCGTCAAATAAACAAATGTCAAGACATTTCTGTCTTCTTCTAACACACGTAACAACGTATAAGTGTGTCTCGCTTCGTAGGGAGGGTATAAGAGTGAACTTAGCAACTTAAACCCCAGGTAGCTGTCGGCCCGTTATCTGACCATTGAAAAATACACCAATTTTATTCGTCCGATAAACAGTCAGATATTTTTATTCGCTAGTTAGTTATTTGTCAAGTTATTCAATGATTGAAAAATCGGCCCTTAGTCGCATTAAACAAAAAAATACTGTTCTAGTACATACATTAGTACCTACTTAGATACTTTTATAATTTGCAACACAAATTATTGATAGGTACTAGGAGTAAATAAAAATTATTAAGGGCATTATATTGTATAAATCACAACATAGAAAAATTTACGCATTTACCGTATAAAAAAATACAGTAGACACAATACCGACACCAGAACGGATGGACACAGTTTAAAGGCATATAAATAAAAATTTGCAATATTCTATGTAATAAATTAGAAAATAGCATGCACAAGTCTTTAAAAAAAGGTATGAAAAGCTACTTCGTCATGTATTTTTTAGTACAAAATAGACCGCCATTTTGATTTACTATGAATCAGCCGTAATTCAATAGTACTGAATGACGTAACTTATACTTAAATTGATTCGTGAACGTATTAGAATCACGAATTAAATTTTAATAAATGTGTAAATAACGATTGAATATTGCACGTGTGTACTTTTTCTTTGTGACTGGGCTGATCAAGCACTTTGTAAAATTAAGGGGTCACGCATTCGTAAAATGTCCTCTAAGTAAATAATATTAAGTGTTACCAATCTTACATTAATGAACGATTCACTATGTGCCTCTACTTAACGCCATGTAAAAATGGAATCTTTCATAGCATTGCTGCATAAGACGTAACGAATTCGAGTACGCAATATTGATTTCGGACGACGACTAGGCTTGTGTCTTACTCGTTCATGTCCGATTAAGGGAATAGTTCGTTCAACTGAACGAGTACGAACTATTCTCTTCTGATCGTTCAAATCGGTCTTCTAGTACATTTCATTTACCATAGTTAAGCGACAACGACGGGATCAAATGACCGACCGACCGATTACGGGTGACTGAGCGGTGGGTGAGAGAGAGAGTTGAAAGATCAGAGACGCGTGCGTGTGAGCGTGATGGACGATGTACGAGTACGACTGATTTGAAAATTAGTCTGTTCAGATCAGATCAGGATATTTTTTTTTGTTTTCTTTAGCGAAAGTGAATTAATTAATGTAAGTGTATGTATTCATTTTAAGCGTTTATTCTACTTTATATAAATGTTAAGTGGATGTGTGTGTGTGATATATTAAAATGACAGTCCTAAGCCTGCAAAGTATGAAGGGAAACAAATATGATCCGAGCCTCCCGGTCCGACTGATGTCATAGTGATCATTGAACTAAATGAACTAAAAGTACTAAAAGACCGAACTAGTACATTTGAACGATTGTCCTAGTTCGGAGCGTTCCGTTCAGTGACCGAGTAAGAACAAGCCTAACGACGACTGCGACGAAACAAAGCAAGCAGTGAATGCGGTGGAGGAAAGGAAGTCGTATCTAATTAGTTCACATATTTCTCACTTTGATTAGTAGCGCTGGTATCGTATCATTTGTACCACAACCACAAAACGAATTATTTCCTGTTAAAACATTATTTAAAACTCAAATTATTAATGAAAACTTTTATGTATATACATATAAAATAACTAACAAAATTTTTTTTATTATTAATATGTTTTTACAACTTCATTTTAATTAAGAATTAAAAAAATTACCTTTTAGTTTTGAAACGATGCTTACTAAAAGCTAAAAGGAACAGAGCTGCCATCACACATACAGTATCAATACAGAATTACGTTTAAAAATATTATAATATTACAATCAAAAATAAAAATTATAACAATATTTTTATTTAAACCATTAATTACATACTATTTTTTTTAATGTTTAAAATAAAAAATATTTTCAACAATCAGAAAAATACTTTGAATTTCACTAATTTCTGAACCATATCAAGTTGTCAGAGAAGGAGAACAGAAACGTCACTTTTATCAAATTTGTGATAAGTCAGCATTTTATTGCAAATACAAAGTTTGATTTAAAATTCTATTTTTTGAGATAAACGTCTCTCGCAAACGTAACTCATACATGTCATGGTGATATGAGTACAGTTTCAAAACTTGGACTGGTCATTTGCTTAGTGTTTCAGTGACTGTACACCGAATAACAATGTCTGATCCAAACAATCCGTTCGCTGGTTTATTAGGAATACCTGAAGTGAAGTCAACAAATAACACAGATTACACTGACGGGACTACAACTATAGAAATCGGTGCCAAGACGTCTGAAGAAGATGAAGAGCTCATAACAATAAACAATATTATTCAAGATGTTTTCCACATCACCATCGACCCCAATGCTATCGAGAGCTCTGCGACTTCGAACAAACAATTGGTCGTCCTAGAAGAGTTTGCTGAGGCCATGAAACCACGTAAACACCTTGATTTGGAAGCCTTAGAGCAAGCCCTCTTTGAACGACTTCTCCTACCAAATCCAGAATGTTATATCATACCAAAAAATTGCCGAATGTTTGAACAGGAAGTAATACAAAGATTTGTATTCACATATTTATATAATTCGTTTCAAAATCTCCAGAATTATTCACAAGTTAACAAACCATATGTAAAGGTTGCCATTCAGAAGATGAAAGAGCTCATATTAAGAAATGCGGTGACAGCATTGAAACAGCCTGCACTATTTGAAGGGCAACATTATGCCATTCAGCTTGGTGAGATTTTAAAGTCTGCAGATCATCAAAACAATTCATTCATCAATGAAGTTGTGGAAGCTTTTGTTGTTGATGGTAAGTTTTAATTCTTTTAATTAAACGTAACTTTCTTAAACACAATCTTTTACTTTTTCAATTGCTGTGCTGCCTTTGCGAGCTAAAAAATATAAAGATCTACTACAATTATTATTTTTAGCACTCAATGGACATAAATTTGTTTATTTTTACTGTACTGTTTTTCTTTTAATTACCTAGTTTTTGATGTAGGGTTTTGTTTGATGTAGTCAAATTTATTTTAAAGCTGTATTAAGGTTGTAATAGCTTATATAAATTTAATGTTATTGGTTAATTTTTTTAGCGGATGATAGCGCCAGGCAACAGCTACGGGATACAATGATTTCAGTATTGGAAAGGCTTAAACAAGAGGTTAATAGATCAAACCTGATAAACCTGCCTATTTATATAATACCAGCAATACAAATGTTTGCATGTAAGTAAGCATTAATATTCTAAAGTTACATAGTTTTTCAAACACTTGTTTGTAATAAAATTCTACCCAAATACAAATGATATTGGTAATACAAAACTTAATAAAATCTGATTTCAACTTTCTCCACTTCTTAAGTTTACATATGTATATATTATGTATGTATGTATACTGCACTTTCTGGGCAATGAGATCAATCTTCAAAATCTCTCCTTATATGCACTATGCCCATAATATGCAAGGACAAGTCAGGACAATAATTTATCCCACTATAATAATATTGTTTTCTCTTAGCAATTTTTAAAACTCCTAAATCCTCTTATATTCTAGGTAATACTCATTTAGCACCAATTTTGATGGATGCTTGTGAACCAAAGACAGAAACGAATGGGAGGCTATATCAAGACTCAATTCTGGGTGCCTTAATAAGTCTATCTGTTTTGCCAAAGACTGCAACATCACTTCATGATTTCTTTGAAAATCCTATGGATCAGGTAAAATTAAATTTGTAAATCTCTGAATTTGAGAGAAAGTAAGTACAACAAAATGACTTAAACTTAACCACAAAATCGATATTTTAGGCAGCAACATCAATGATTGAGTCCTCAATATGGAATGCGTCATCGCACCTGACCAATAATCTTCATCGTATATTCCTGACTCTTCTAAAAGCTGGGCCACAGATGAGAAATCGACTTCTTACATGGATAGGAAAGTGTTTGAAAGCTAATGTTGCTAGGGGCAAGCTATGGAATGTTCAAGTAAGTAAAAGATAGGCATTCTTTAAAATAAATTAAGGATTAACCACTCAATCCCGAACCGGCACTCGGGTGCCGCGTAACAATAGATTTTCTATTGTGTCTGGTGATCCGGGGCTTGAAAGATTAAGAAGTCTTTACTAGATAACTACTCGTAAGTCAACATCCATGCTATAATCATGTTTATAATATGTATGACTAAAACCAATGCCCTGGCGAAATTTTCTATATTAACTCACTTTTTTTTTTGACATATTTGTTCCTACAGGCTGGTGAAGTGAGCGCTGCTACTCTGAGCTGCGTTTCAGATGGTTTTATGTTGAATCTTGGTGCAATATTGCTTCAACTATGCCAACCTTTCTGCTCGTCACACGATGATCCAAAATCACTCAAAATTGACCCGACATATGGAGCTGTCCCAGTAAGTTACTTGACTGTAAATAATGTATAGCCTTACAAATCGTGTATCCACTTCCCATCCATCTTAATTTATTTTTTTACGTATTTACGCACACTCAATCCTGTTGTTACGCAAGATCCCCATAAGTCAAGATTTTATATTTAGCCTCATAACATTGCATACTTAAGATATACATACTCCAATTGTCTTAAGTATAGTCTATGTAATTTGAACTTAGCAAAATTTTGAGTTAACTATTTTTACGATAATGCGATATTTAAATGTTTATTTAGAAACACTGCTTAGCTAATCATCATGAGGTGCTTTTCTACTGCTGCCGGTTGTACGCTTTCTACCGTTTGGTAAATGACAAAAAGATTCATTTTGTATTATTAATCATATTTTTTATTCAGCCCGAAGAATGTGCAGCCAAATCGGTACATTTAGACTGCCTGCATAGCGAAACATGCCTGTTACCAGCGCGCGAAGGGGAAGACGGTCAATCAGTTAAACGCCCCACAGCGGAAATGTACAATTTTGTCACTGAATGCTTCTTTATGACACAGAAGTGCATTGATTTAGGTATGATATCTCTTAATGCATTGTACAGTTACCTAAACTTTGTTTTATACGTTTCAATAATCTATCGTATTAATTTTTAATAGGTGTACGGGTGTGTGCCGAAAAGCTATGGCGATGTGGACAAGACTTGGGACGAGCCCAAAGAGCGCTTTCGGATGTGGCGGCTAGTGCCCATCACTTGCTAGAGCCTATGAGGCAACGAACTCATCATCTTATGACCAAGTAAGTTGCATGAACCATTAACCATTGGTGGTAAATAAAATGATACATAAGGTTAACTGTATTATAACTACGCTGTGTTAATATTCTCAAGGCCATAGAATATTGCCATTCAAGTTACGTCGTATCTATTATCTAATCTGTTACTGTCAGGTTACAATCTGTCGGTTAACTGACAAATCGCTTGGAACAGAATAAACGGTTTTCCACATCCTGATTTATAACACCTCTTAGCACTATGCATTATTAAATTAGCTATGTATGGTCAATGCAATTGCCACCGGTAAATGTGTTATCTTAATGTCGCTGTAGACTACAGTGTACTGAGGTCTGAGAGACACTTCGCCTGGAAGCGTCGCTCATTGTGCTACCAGACTGTGGGCTCATCTGATCTTCGAGCCTCTGATTTCAAGTGTACTGGCTACCACATTAATATTGCCGGAACACAGCCAGAGCTGTTATGGCGGCAGATTTCACGGGTGGTAGCTAGCCAGTCGGACGCTAAAAAAGCCCTACCACCAACCAGACCCAAGGCGGGAATCGAGCCCACGACCTCCGTGGTTTTATACCACTGTTCCACGGGGGCGGTATATTTTGACTGAAGATGTTCAACCGCTATCATGAATGTCAAAAACGTAGCGCCATCTAGCGGAGTTTTCATTCTAAAAACCCTCGTGCTGTTGCAACAGTGCAGCTGGTTGTACCACACTTACATTTATTCTTTAATCTTCCAGATTCCTAAGCATGCGTTGCGCTCTCCTCGAGAGCGAGATGCTGACGAACCTGAACCGGCTGCAGGCCATGACGTGCACGTGGTTGGTGCAGGTGGCGGTGCGGCCTGATCCGCCTGCGCCGCTGGCGTCGTACGCGCCGACCGCGCTCGTGCCTGTAGAGATGCCTGTGACTACCCCGCCACCTGATGCGCTGAGGTTTAACCATTGATTTTTCTTATACTTTTTTTTATGGTTTAAGCGCTCCCAGGCTAGATTGGAGCAAAACGCTCTGAGGATGTAGCAAGGCTTCCATAAATTGTAACCCTAAATCGCAAACAGTGGCGATCCAACGATATGAACTGCCAGCTGACAGAAGGTAATTTGAGATCGACATAATAGTGAGAACTTATCATACACTTATTATATTTTGACGACCACTTATTAAACATAAAAACACTCAGACCGGTACAAACAGACATGTTTATTGCCATTATTGCACACAAATGTATGTACCGTGCGGGGATCGAACCCGCGACCTCTGGTGTAATAACCGACTTCTCGACCATTACACCAAATGGCTTGTCACTGCATTTTGACTATTGACATCCATAGGGTGGCCGTATTACAGTCTGTTCACCATAAGTTGTCCTTTAGCCGCTATATTGGCAGCATTGCCTACGCTTTGTAAATCTGTCAAAAAACAGATTGAAAGTATTGAAAAACAATAGTACCAATATAGCGGCTAAAGGACTTCTTATCGTGAACGATCTGTAGATGGTGAAATAAGCCATGCTCACGTATTCACGAAAGTAAACTAGTAATGTTTATATTTGCAGATGTGTGCCAGAATTCGTGTTGGAGAATATTGTGGTGCTGATCACAATGGCGCGCCGTACCGTTGGTGCTATCACGGAGGAAGCTGACATCGCTGGCCTGCTGCGGCCGGCGTTAACACTCGTGCTTACGTTCATGGGCGACTCCACGCGCACATACAACCCTCATCTTCGGTAAGGTTCTACAATCGCCTTGTCAAATATTTGCATATTTTCGTGTCCGCCAAGGCCGGATATATCCGACCCAAATACCATCACTCGTTTATCAGCTTCATTTGTTTTTTATTTGGTAAATAGTTGTTCAAAAAATCATTTTAAATTGATTTTACTTTAGTGTCCTAATGAACTCAATAAAAAAGACCATTAAACATCCTATTTTTGTTGGTTTATTAGATTTAATGTGCAAACTCCGCTAGAGTCTAAACCCCAGAGGACGTGGTTTCGATTTCCTCCACTAAAATTATTTACCTCTTTACTTTATTCAGTGCCCGATTAGCGGAATGCTTAGAGGCGATGCTGCCCAATCACCCAGACGACCAGCAGCCGCTCAGCAACTTAGCCTCGTTCTACAGAGAACAGCTCTTCAAGGAACACCCTCATCGATTGCAGGTAAACCTTTTATTGGTGTTATTCAGTCCCTGTGAGACTTACGCTAACTTTATATATACAGCGTGGAATTTTAGTCGTTGTTTTCCCGCAGTAAAATGATTCTATCTTAGTAGTAAAATAAATTAATAAAGTTGTTTTTTTAGTCAAATCAAAAGTTTTACGATTATGATAGGCGTAACTCGAACCAATAGTACTAGCTGCGTCACGGACAGTCACTGGCCGGGGTCATTGCCCTTCGCGTTTATCAAAAAAGTGATTATTTACTATTTACTTACATTTGGTTTCCATACTCCCATTAAAATTTAAGAAAAAAATTCAAAAAAAGTTTTAAAAAAATTTCTAAAAAAAAATTTCAAAATAAAATTACTTGCATAAATCGATAGTACTACTGAAGGTAAAGCGTTCTGCTGCGGGAAAACAACGACTAAAAAAACACGCAGTATACTTACTTTAGATATAACTTTACACTATAAAAAATATTTTTTATTTAATAAAAACAGAATTACTCGGCAAAAAAATTGGTGCACACTAATTTAAATATAAAGAAATCAGTGAGAAAATATGGTTTTCTTTATACAAAACCTGTTTGCAGACAATAACTCAGAACATTACCAACTTTTATTATTTAGTTAGGAAACGAGCCGATTTTTGTGCGGTTTTTTTTAAACCAATAGCCTTGTTCATCGCTGTGATTATTAGCTATGTTTCATTAAAATTGGAAGGGCAGTTTAATAACTACAAGCATTTTGCCAAGACAAGGTTGGGTGTATTTAAAAAACCCTACTATTATTACCATTTCACTCGAACTGTCTCCGTGGTACAGTGCACAGTGGTTAGAGTGTTGGGCTCTAAAACCCGGAGGGTACGAATCCCACGGGGAGCATCACTTTGTGTGATTGTTTCCAGTTTGGTTAGGACATTGCAGGCTTGAATCACCTGAATGTCTGATAAGAATGATGACTCCGTGCGTCGGAAGGCACGATAAGCCGTTGGTCCCGACTATGTTCCAAGTAAGTCTGGTTTCCTTTGTATGGGTTACGGAGGTCAGATGGCAATCGCTCCATTGTAATAACCAGGCTTGTCAAATCTAGGATCATAGTCGAAGCGGACCCTGAGCTCCATACAATCGGGAATACGCTAGGATGATGATGATGACTATAATACCATTTCAGTTAGTGCCGTGTCTGCTGGACGTGTTCGTTGGCATCGAGATGACGGGCCAGAGCGTGCAGTTCGAGCAGAAGTTCAACTACCGCCGGCCCATGTACCTGGTCATGGACTTCTTGTGGGGAATGGAAGAGCATCGAGACGCTTTTACGTAAGTTTTTTTTTTGTTTTTCTTTTGGTCCAATATATACCTTTTTTTTTGTCGTGGTTAAATACAGTGGGCCATACATCAAACTTTACAAGTATTGTCTATCGCATAAAGTCCTATTTCGATTGAGACTTTTTGACAGACTTATATAGTTTGATGCATGGCCCAGTCAGTGTACATACGAAATCTTTCTTGCGAAAAGTTTTTTTATAATATAATGTTTTTCATACAGTGTAAATGGAAAGGGCTAAAGATTCATAGTATTAGTCAATAATCTAAAGATACATTTTAGAATTGGATCCCACTTATTGAAAAATCAATAAAGGGTAGTTTATAATCTACTTACTTTTGAGTCTGATATTGCTATTGGGAGTGTTAAAATTTTCAACTCAAATCTTAATTTTATAGGTTAGTTTCAAAGTTGATTGATAAGGCGAGTGCCTAAATACAACTTCGATACTATAACCACTCAAACGTCCGCGCGCGTTTCGCTAGGTTGTCAGGACAGTCCGCGAGTCACGTGATACGCGCAAAATAAAATCGATAGGAGACGTATGCTAAATAAATGCTTATTACTCAGTAAATAACTCAAATATCGCAAAATGAAAAATACTAATGAAAGGCTCATTAGTTGACGATTTTTAGGCAATAGTTATGTTTGATTTTAACATTATATTCTATTAATGATCTTACAGTGATCTTTAAGAAATGCTAATTTTGTCCTAGTTTTCAATTTAAATATTTTTCTTATTAGATATTTTTGACGTTTACAATATTAAAACAATTTTCGGTTGTAGGTAATTTAATGGCCTTTCATTTGGAACCAAAATCCCATTATAAATCATCTTAAAAATATTACAAATAAAATAAAAACTAAAGCTACATGATCTGTGAAATCGAAGTTCACGTATGGTAAATTGTCTAATCCAGAATGAAATATGGAATATTTCAAGAAAGTATGGTAATAACCAGGCTATAATATTAATAAGTTTTCATATTAAAACATTTAATTACGATATAATATAAGAACTTTTTTAGATCTTCCAATTATTCACTAATAAAAACACAGAGTCACCGACCTATTTTTAATCCAAATGTTTACTTAAAAACTGACTGGAATCGCACATAATGTTATAAAATATGAAAATATGTAAGATTATAAATATTTTGATATACAAAACAATAATATTTTATTACTTACGGCATGATTTCTCGAATAAAATAGCTGGAGTCACTCGCGCACTGATCCACAAAAACAACAAGCAACTTGACAATTTATTTTTTTTGTAGCCATGAGCCGAAGTTATGTTCCACTTGAAATAAGGTGTGGTACATATCATAGAGCGTCAAAAACCAGCAACACTACAGACTATAAACATCCACAGCGATAAGAAAAAGAAAAAAACAATCGGCGGGCGCGAATTCTTAAAAATGTAACTGTAGTTACACGGACTGTCCTGAGGTATATGGTCTCTGTAACTGTGGTTACAGTGGACGTATGAGTGGTTATGGTATCTTCCTGCTCTGCTTCCGTTGCCACTGAAAAAATCGTCTTTAAGGATATTCAAGTAATTTTTAGCGAATATTACTCATGCATTATCTACATATTTTGCAGCCGGCTGGCCAAAGAAGCGGAGGCAAACATGGAGGCGGTTCATCCGCCGATATTCCTGCGCTTCGTGAACCTGCTCATGAACGACGCCATCTTTCTATTGGATGAGGCGCTCGGCAACATGGCGCAGATACGCACCATGCAGACTGCTCAGTATGTATCTAACGTCTTGTGTCAAGGTTTTGTTTTCATTTCAGTAATTATAACATTATTAATCATTTTAATAAAACAAACAAATAATGTTTTAATGAGTCTAATTTTTTTTCTTTGAATTAAAACTTATATTTACTTAAATATAAGATTTCTAAAACAAATCCTAAAGTTAAACCAAGTCGTCTGTATGAGTCATTTTGGCAGTCACTCAGCCCACCTGATGGTGAACCTCCCCGCATCGCGTGGAAAATAAATTGTAAATAATAATTTATCTGCTAGGACTCAAATTGAATATGTCTTCGTTTTTTGATAAACGACATATGCATCTAAAATATCTTTAAAAAATAATTTATCATAAACGTATCTGAGACCGATGAAACTGGCCGTTAACATTTATCCGTCTGCACAGGGAATCAGGCGCATGGAACGACCTTCCTAACCAAGAGCGTGAGCAGAACCTCGCGAACTTATCCCACATCGGCATGCTAGCGCGCTTCGACAACATCTTAGGCCGCGACACAATCCGCACACTAGTGCGACTGACTGCGCACGCGCCCTATGTCTTCTGCCACCCAACCCTCGTCGAGCGCATCGCATCCATGCTCAACTACTTCCTACTGCATCTAGTTGGACCGAATAAGAAGAATTTTAAGGTAAGGTGTCACTTTTATATTATGGAACCTCGCGAACTTATCCCACATCGGCATGCTGGCTCGCTTCGACAATATCCTCGGGCGGGACACCATCCGCACACTAGTGCGACTGACGGCGCACGTGCCGTATGTTTTTGCCACCCAACGCTTGTCGAGCGCATCGCATTCATTCTCAACTACTTCCTAATAAGAAGAATTTTAAGGTTTGATTTAATTTTATTTTATGCAAGAAGAAGAAAGGTAGAGCATATCGAATTTTTGAGAGTGCTAGAGGTACAAACTTTAGACAAAAAGAATAAGTTATAGTTGAAGTCTAACCCAAATAGCAAAATAGGTCTTTAATACTTTGAAATGGCAAAGAATTCCTTGCATTTTCAGAAAGTGAATGAAAACTTTTTATTAAATGAGTATAGAAAAGAGTATGTACCTTTTATTTGATTCTGGTGTTAATACATTGAAGCAACTGACATCTTACGTAATCGGCAAATTCGTTTAGCATTTCCGCTCTTTAACCCGCGCCACCTTGGAAGCTATATCAATAGCGTTTATGATGGCGCCGATTTTTCACATTTTTATTTTTATTCATATATTCCACAGGTAAAAGACATGAAGGAGTTCGAGTTCGACCCGGCGAGCACTGTGCTGGACATCTGCCGCATGTACGTGGAGCTCGGCGGCAACGAGCGCTTCTGCGCCGCCGTGTCCGACGACGGCCGCTCCTACTCGCCGCAGCTGTTCACGCTCGCCGAGACCGTGCTGGGTACGTCACTACGATACCCGTTTCCGTAAATTCACACTGCAGTTACTTTAACGCTATATGAGATTATATTATTTATATATTTTATAGGAGATCGCTCATATTTTATCTGTCAAATAACTTAGATAATAATAATTAATAAATAAATATCTCTGGACATTATTCACACAGCGCCATCTAGCCCCAAACTAAGCTAATGCTTATCCGTTGTCTAGCACCCATAGCAGTAAGCATTAGCTTGACAACGGATAAACATTACTTATATACTTATTTTTTGTGAATACATATGTACATACCTACATATTATACGTAGAAACACCCAGACCGATACAAACAGACATGTTCACATTTTGTGTGCAACAAATGTTTGTACCTACCGTGCGGGGGATGATAGATGGTGTTGCTTTTATCAATTTTCAAAAACTAAGATGGCAGATTGATATTTGACAGATAAATTACTAAGATCCATTAAATTAATAATAAAAACGACAAAAAAGTAATAAAAAAAAGGAAATTATTAAGTAATATTTATCCGTCAACCACCCATAAATGCTATGCTTAGTTTGGGGCTTGACGGCACGTGTAATAGTGTCCAATGATTTATTAATTTATTTTTATCGTCCAGTCCGCATCGGTGGGGGAGGTCTGATCGGATCGCTGCAAGAGGTAGCGACGCGCGTCGGAAGCTTCGCGGAGCAGCGGCAGCGAGATGAAGAGATCCTGGCGAATGCGCCTGACGAGTTCCTCGACCCCATCATGAGCACGATCATGATGGACCCCGTCATCCTGCCCAGCTCCCGCACCACCGTCGACCGGACCACCATTGCCAGGTATTGTTGTACATGTATATATGTATGTTAGTGTGCCCGGCCACATAAGACTTTTTGTATGACCGACAATCGGTGAACGACTTTATTTCTATGGTATTTCTGACCGACTTTTTGTAGGACGTGTGCGTTGCTCCATTGCTATCAGTACGTTCTATTTGTCACCTACAAAAAGATCGGTCACCGATTTTATCGGACGTGGGCGGGCAGCCTCTTAGATATTATATGTTGGCTGGATAAAAAATTAATAAATTGGACTATTCTGACCTCCTGCCACGGTCGAATGTGAGTCAGGAGGGTCAAGAGTCTTTAATCGATCAAAAGAATACACTGAAGCAGATTAACATTTATAAAAAGATAGTCTACTATGCCTAAAGATACTTTATCAGGCTAATGTGAATGTTTATCCTGAAACTTACTTATTACCTGTCTTTTATGTTTACCTTTTTTTTAACCTGCTTGACAATTAGCTATTAGGCCTCTGCCTCGCAGGCGCACAGGCGGTTACCGCAGAAAAGGAGCGCACCGCCCGCGTCTCTTCCACTTCCGCTCCAGCTACCGCGAAATTCGAGGCAAAGGCCCTACTCCTATAATTTAAACGCAGATAAAATTTAAACGTTATTTTGTTACAGACATCTCCTCAGCGACCAATCGGATCCATTCAACCGGTCTCCACTCTCCATGGATCAGGTTAAATCCAACACAGAGCTTAAACAGAAAATTCAGGCATGGATCGCGGAACAAAAAAGTAAAAATGCTCAAACTAGGACAAGTGACGCTTAGGCACACTATTTTTAAAAAGACTATATTTTTAATTACAAATACTAGGCAAGCTAGTATTGATTTAGTCCATAGTAATATATAATTAATATAACTATAGTGTAGATTTCGTACGTAACGATAACAACGGGTTGTTATATTAAAGAGAATTTTTAGTATTGCATGTAAAATGGTCTGTGGTGTCAAATCAATTAGACTTCAATAAGTTTTCAATTGATTTGATTTTTTATAGATATTCCTAAATAAAAATATAAAAGACTGCTTGCAACAGGCCATTATCCACAATTCTTCAATCTGGATGGGTAACAAATACTTTCCATTGTAGTAATAATGGGATGACAATATAAGTATGTCAATAATATTTACTCAAGATTTAGATTAAATGGATTATTGCCATAAAGAGACGGTTAAAACCTGTTTTTATGAATTGTTTCATTCTTTTCGTATAATTTTATTGGTCTAAAGGTGTTCCCTCACCGGGAGCATTCGCGTGTAATGTAACGTTACAGACTCGAGCATTACAACAGTGAAGGAAGAGAACCGAACATTACAATGCGCAACTTGTAATGATACAATATGTAATCAATCACTCAGCAGAATCTATAATGTTACATTACACGCGAACGCTCGTCAGTCAGGGAGATAGTTGTAATGTAATGCTCGGAAGACGAATCTATAATGTTACATTACACGCGAATGCTCCCGGTGAGGGAGCACCTTTACTCTTTATCTATAAAATTACGAAATAACTATGTTGTTTTTACTATTTGTACTAATTGACGCGACGAACTATTATTTCTCGAGTTATGTGCTTTAGCAACCACATTAAGCCATGTATTTTTATTTATATAGACATAGCTATAAGTATGGTAGTATGAGTGATACCGTTAATAATAAGGATGGCATTCTGGCAGGTTAGGTCAAGGTTAATGACGTGTTAACCATAGATACGTTTTGCACGTGAATTTGACGACAACAGCCAGATCTAAACAATTGAAACTCTACAGTCTGTTCCACTTAAGTTGTCCTTTAGCCGCTATATTGGTAGTATTGTTTTTCAATACATTCAATCTGTTTTTTGACAGCTTTACAAAGCGTAGGCAATGCTGCCAATATAGCGGCTAAAGGACAACTTATGTGGGACGGGCTGTAGCATCAGTACTGTTACAAGTCACACCTTTGGTGGGTTTTTTTTTCCTTCTCACCATAGAAAGTAATTTACAGCCAATGTGTAGATAACATAGCATAGTTTTAAATAATTATAACTGTCAATAATTTTAAAAATAACTCTTATTATTGATGTTAGCGTTTGCGGGGCAATAGACGACCACAGTCATATACAATCCAAAGTTGGCTGTTGCAAGTGGGTCTTATTCTATCATAATAAAAATATAGTTCCGCGTATTTATGCTTGTAAATATTATTATCTTGTGTTTCTATAAAAATGTTATTTATAGTTGTTTCATTTTGTGATATGATATTTTTAGTAGGTTTAGAATTTATTTATAAAATTATATAAAAGATCCTGTTTATTAAACGATGTAGCTGAAGGCAAAGTGTTTTTACACATTTCAAAATCAACATTTTCTCGTTTTACTCCATTAGTCATATATAAATACGAGAATTTTAAGAAAATATGACCTTAGTATTTTAAGTTTCGGTACATTTCAGCCTCTGTTGTCTAGTTACTGTTTTTTTTAGTTATTGTGTTGGCATTCCTTTGAAATGTGTTAAAATATTTAAATATAATTTTGGTGCAGTTTTGCATTGTGATAATATTTGTTTTTATGTATGATTTCTTTGCAAGGAACATTAGATTGTAATTGAATAATATTAAAGATAATGGAATGAGTATGGAACTTTTTCTTAAGACATTTAAAAACATCCTAATTCCTACATAAATTCTTGAAACCGTGTCTCTCTATTTTGCTTTAAATTAATATCATAATCTCCCCTAATCCTAAAGAATAATCGCTATCGAGCCAAAGAAGCGGGGATTTGATAAAAGTATAAAACCGCCTTCAGTTCAGTCAGAAGTTCCACTCCACGGTCAAAGGGGCTGGATTTCTGGCAGTGTTTCCACTTTTGGAGTTTCACCTAGTGATTTTTAAATGTTTTTAGGGATTTAGGGTAAAATCGAATATTAAGGTAAAACAATACGTCGTTTACCCTATTTCGGTGGTTTTCTTCTACTTCCTCTTTCTTTGAGTCTACCGACGCCGCGCGTATTATAATTGACCTCAGTGGTCTACCGCGAGAATATAAAATAAATTTTACGAAACTTCGAAAGATCTTTCACCCCTTTCATTCCATAGACATTTACTTTTTAAGATCACAAAACGCAGCATCACTATCCTTTGTTGAGTCTGTGAAATAAAATCTATGCATAGACAAGTTGTCATGGCGGAGTAATCAGCTGTTAATTGCAATGCCAACGAATAATCGTAAAATACTTCGGTTTTCATTGTTAGTTCATTATTAACTTTAAGTTTTGTTTATTTTATTGCTTTAATCAATTAATTAATATAACAAATAGTTGTCGAGTAACAAATTAACAAATAAAAGAGAAAGAAGAATGGCGCGATCGCGATGTTCTTGTCATCTGTCAGCTTCATTCATCCATTGTGCAGAAAAAATGTGACTAGTGCACTTTGTAATACTGTTTTTATGTAATTAATATTCTAAGAACATTTAATGTAACCTTTTTATTATTTCAAAATTATTTACCGGTAAAAGATTACTAGATCGCTTAATAAAACTTTGGTACTTACGTTTTTGAACATTGTTTATCGGGGCCTAAAAATCTCTACAAAGAATCTGTGCGGCGTCGGTGAGCAACCTTGGCTGTTTACTGTGCCAGTGGTAGCCGAATGTGACTCGGCGGTGATTAGGGGTTTTATTGCGAGTTGGTGACCGGGAGAATCGAAAATGTCGGGTCGCGTCCGTAAACAGTCTGACTGCCCAGTCGGGAAACAAGGGCCGATGCGGGCGACGTTGCCGGTATCTTCAGTGATGAAGCAGAGTGGCGGGCTGAAGAAGAACGCAGGGAATAGCCCGACGCTTTCGCCTACAAGTGTATGGCGGCGAATATCCCCCGATCACGCCCTCTCTGGCCAGCGAAGCCCTGGCGCCGTCAACTACAAAGGTTTGTACCGTAGCCTTTTTGTTTATCAAATAAAACCATTCGTTTTCTTATTAGAATCTGACTCGGACGTTTTACTGCCACTGGAAGTGAACACATGTAAAATGTACTTACTATGTTTTTCAAGGTCAAATCATTTTCATTCTTGTTTCTTGGCATACCTTATTCTAATTTTATTAAACTAAAAAATTATTTATGTATAGCAATGACAAATCTTTTTGATAACATATGATAAAATTAAATGAGGAGAAAAGGGTTTACTGTAACTTGTAGTTTAAAGCAGATAATAATGACTACCTACACTATAGATTAAAAAATTTGTATTGAGTACATATCATAAAAACTCATTATAAATTATTAAATAAAATTTTCATTAATTTTTATATTTAAATATTGAATGGCAAAGCACTGGGATTTGTATGAAACTCATGTGGCAGGAGCTTGTTTAAAATGATACAATGTTTAGTGGTAAGATTTAAATTTTAACTTAGAAAAAATACCTAATGTATCATTTCTAAACACATTCTTAAATGTGGAGTAAATCTTGTATTCTTTAATGTGTTTTGTGTGAGTAGTATACTGGTATTTAAAATTATTGTTTTATAATTGCTATGAATACCTGTTATCAGTAAATGTGGTTTTATTATTTATTGCTACTTACTGTTCAAACATAACTAAATCAAGCTAGTATTGTCTCAAGCCTCTCTTGAATATCACATGCTTATTTCTTCATAAGAGACACCTTTTTGTGTAATTATTCTATAATTGGATTAACCACATGTTATTGTTATATATTATCACAATAATTAATTATTTTTATTGTGGTAATAAAGGAACAGTTATGTGGACATTTCAGGAAGAAATCCTTTTGAACTTGAGGGATATATGGGGCACAAACATCATTCAGTAGAACTAGAGAACACAGTTAACTACTTATGTTTCAATCTATCTATAGATACTAGAATGTAGGCAGTTTTGGTTACCAAGTGGAAAACTCTAAATTATTGGAGGTCAATTATCAAGCTTGAAAAATCCACTTACTTTGTATAATGAAACCATTATTATGGCCTTCTTTTCATTCTCTTCCCAAATCATCATTTAGTTTCATTTAGTAGACTAGTATAATAATAGTCATTTTATATGTAACCATTTTGAACACTTAAGGTCTTATAATAAAATGATGTTTTTAAGTAGATCTGACTTCTTATCAGAATGTAATTTTTTTTGCAGGAAAAGGCCGGTTTGGAGCTAGTGTTATTAGACGCACAGCTTCTTTAGACACACTGTATCACAAAGGACAGTGGTCCAGGGACTATTATTTGCATGCTGGTCACTTACAAGTTGATAAATCGACTCAGGTATGTTATATTATTCTGTTGATAGCCAATTTATGAAACTAATATTGGGCTCATTTGTTATTAATATTATATTACTTTCATGATATCTGGATGAAGATAATTAAGAAAGCTGGTCAGCATTTGTGAGTGGTTGACCAAAAAGGGACCTGGAGGGATTGGAGTCCGTTTTTTTTTTTTGAATTTTTGAATCTGTGGTCTTTTAGCTTTGTTTTGGTCTAACCAGAATATTTTTAGGCGCGGTAGTTTTTTTTTATGAGCCGAGGCACTAGTCGAAACTTGAAAACTCGAAACTTCAAACGCGATTTACTCGAAATCAATTATTTTCTCATGAGGTCCCTTTTTGGTCAACCACTCACATTTATAAAAGAAAATAAAAATAACAGATTACTTTCAAACCAAGGTCTAAAACTCTTTGAATTTTGAATGTCTCAAGCTTGTCATGTTTTTTAAACAACTTATAACACTTTTGAGACCATGTGACTTTTGTCTTAGTACCTGTATGTAATATGGAGTAAGTCATTAAACTTCAGATAAATGTCTGATATTTAATCTGTTATCTAGACGGACGACGGCGGCGGAGCGTCTGGTCGCTCGTCACGAGGATCTGATGACGACAAGTTGGATCGTTTCTTACGGAGTCGTTTGCAAAGGCCTCATAAACCATCTGCTTCTGGTGACTACTCATCGCATGCCATGAGCCCAGGTTTTTGTAAGTTAATAAATACCAAACTCTTAATATATGTATGAATTTTTATATGTGCATTTAAAAAAAAACATCATCATCATTTATACCACTGCTGGGACACAGGCCTTATCTCAAGTGTGAGATAGTGTGGGCCATAATCCACAATGCGGGACTAGTGCGGGTTGGAGGAGAAAAGAAAACATAAAATTAGTTAAAAATCAATATTTTATTTAATTACCTTAATCTGCAACATAGAATAATAACTTAAAAACTGAAATAAAAAGACAGGGCTTTAAAAATAAATTCACGATATTATAGATTATATAGAAAAGTATTTTTAAAAAACTATTAAACTGTAATTTTTTCCAGGGTCTCGTTTTGGCAGCGGTAGTGTACCATTGCGGGCGGCAAGATCGTCTGTAGAAGGCCTCAATCAAGAGATCGAGAGAATCGTCCTGTGTCCAGCAAGTGGCACACAAACACCACATCTTGACCGGCTAAGAGACAAGGTATGCATTTAAGATAAGTATTGTAACAATTCAATTATTTTCATAGGTATACAAGCTGTTGTTTTTCATCTATGGTCATTAGGATAGTATTAGGATTAGAGACAATAAATTGTTATGGTTTCTGTTGCACTCATGTTTTTGAGTAGTCTTATTAACACCACCATTATTAAGCCCAAAGAGTAAAGAAAGTTGATAATGTGATGCAACTTGTGTCTATTGTCATTCGTATTATTTATATTATGTTTTACATTTTTTTTCAGGTGACACCAGAAGGTCACCGCGCACCCCTCGCCGAGTTATTCAGGCGCTCTGTAAACACACAAACACCTCACGACCTCTGCCACACAGCACATTCATCAGGTATTTATAAAATTCAAAAGTCAACTATTATTTGAATGTGAATAGTGTCCAAAGATATTTATTATTATTATTATTATTATTTCCAAGTCAAAAGAACTAAAGTCGATGCCCTTAGGCCACGTGGTAAAAATAGTGGTCCGATCGATCGGACAAGCTGGTCGGACCACGTCGCGTAAGGGAGTCCATGAGGGATGATGAATTATATTCTTATGAGCCCTGAAAAAACTGTCAAGATTTTAGTCATTTATTTATTGATACCTTTTACTTTTTTTTTTAATTTAAGGCAAAAGCCTCTGATCATTGAAATCAAATCATTGGTGCAATTATAGGTACTGGCTTACAAATATTTAATAAATGAAGAATAATGTACAGTACTACTAATAACATTAATGTTTTAAGAAGTATAATAAGGATATGCAAATACGTTTTCCCCTAAATAAGTTTTTTGTGGGCATAGATCCACCATCGCGAGGGTCACTCTCCAGTGAGGGCTCCGCAGAGCTACTAGCCGCAGGTCGATTCTATGCATAAAATACAGCTTTTAGATCCCTTGCAATGTGCAATAGTTAATAAGCACACGACATGGTTTGGCGGTCCTAAGCATGTTAAGATTTCTTTGCCTGCGCTCATTCATAGATAAGTTGTTTTAAATAGAGGTTTTACCTGAATTAAAATCGGGTTTTGATTTGTTAAGTTTTGTAGATTTTATTTTAAGAGTTGCAGTATATTGAGTTTTGTTTGAGCTTTCGCTTCTCAAGTTTAAATTAGTTACTTTGATCAGCCGTTAGAACTAATAAAGTAGTGATGAATTAAGATTAATGTTATTTATAAATGATTTCAGGTGGCAGTGTCTGCTCGTCGCCCGATTTGGATGGCTCTAAACTTGGAACATCACCCCAAATAAACCGTTTCTTAGCTCGTGAGCCTCCAGATGGTTGTGAAAAAGTGAGTCAATTTTAATTTCTTCAAAAATAAATTGGTTTGCCCAATGTTATATTATATCCTATGGACAAAATTTTATTCCATAGAATTGCCTACAGAACTATTTCAATGTAAAAGTAACTTTTCTGTTAGTTTAATTGACTTTCTTAATACCCCCTTTTAACTACCTCCCTTCTTCCCATTTACCAGTAATCCTTCATCTTCCCATTCCTTCCATATTCTTCCAAAGGTGTGCAACGAGCGAGACCTAGTAGCAGGTGTCAATTGGCAGTAGTTATTAATTACCATTTCCTGCCCTATTTTATAAAAAATACTTGCCTTCCTCCCGCGGTTTCACCCGCGCGTAATCTCTTTTTTCAAATCCCCCTTCCCCCCACATTTCCGGGATCAAATGTACCCTATGTTCACCAGGGATAGTGTAGCTTTCCAACAGTGAAAGAATTATTCAAATCGGTTCAGTAGTTTCAAAATTGTTATTCCTGCGGGAATGAGACGTTTCTCGTAGGAATTTTATAGCCTATGTTCTAATCCGGGTTATAAACATACGTGTGCCAAATTTCATCTAAATCCGTTCAGACGTTTAGGCGTGATTGAGGAACAAACAAACATCCAAACATCAAGACTTTCGCATTTATAATATTAGTAGGATACTTACTTACTAAGATGGCGCAGCAACCCAAAATGAGTCTTGGCCTCCAGCAATAAAATAAAAAAATAAAAACTGTATTTATTTTTCTCTTCACAAAAAACAACAAAAGTAACAAAGACTTATTGCTACATACAAGGTATTGGTTTAAAATTTGTGAAGAGACTAGTCCCTGATATAGGCATCAAAAGAGCCTGTGCTACAGGTGACTAGGCCCCTCCCGCGTTTAACATAACAAATACCTAGATACGTTAGTGACATTTTTTAAATGTAATTGTAGAAGTTACCAGTGCATTTCTTGTATGAGTTTTTGTGTGTATTTCTCGGTGTGTGTTTTGTGTTTGTAGAGTGTTGACGTGTGTTGTCGTAGATGTTGGAGGTATGCTCGGTTTGGTAAGTAGCGAATGAAGGAATACTAAAAATAAAGATAGATATAAGATTATGTAACGTGAGTAGTAGGACGAAAATAGATGGTCAACGATTGTCACGGTTGAGGTTGAGGTAAAGTTGGCGATAGTAGGGTAGTTGGGTTTCTTGGGAAGTGGTTTATTGTTTGGTTGGTGTAAGGAAGATTTCCGTAGAAGCATAGTCAAGGGTTGCTAAGAATTTAGTGATCCTTGCTTTACATTCATATTTAATAAGGATCCCCACTCCGGTCTATTTTGCGCCGCCTCCCTCCAATTCTCGACGTGGAGCTCGCGCAGGTCCTTCTCCACCTCGTCTCCCCAGCGGTACCTAATATTAGTAGGATATTAGGATTTAACTGGTGGTTATTTTTTCAGGTGAACCTAAAAGCGGGTGAGGGCGCGTACCCCGAGCCGGTGTCGGTGATGAAGCCGGCGGTGGCGGGGTTCACGCTGCGGCCGTCGCTCGGCTCCGCCTTCCAGCCGCTGCAGCCGCCGCCGCCGCCCTCGCCGCCCGCCCCGCCCGCCCCGCACTGACTCCGCCGTGTGTAAGATAGACCAGTACGATTGACTACGATACCTTGAAGGCATGATATGGCATTTTTTCTCTGTTTCTCTCAACTAGTATAGGTGCCGGCAAAGTTCTTGACTCTCTGTCAACGGAATGGGGGAAACTTGCTCATTACCAATAGCGCGCGCGAATTTAGTCAGAGATATGCTTCTGACCAATAGCGCGCATGCAGCTCAAAATTTGCGTTTTGCGCAATCCCCACCCAATTTCAAGATGTTTGCCGGGCACTATAAGGGGTATGCTATCCGTTAAAGAAACGATCTTTTCAGTATGAGGCAAACTCGTCGCATTGATCAGAAATATTTCAAAATCAACGTAGGTAGCCAGGGCAAATAGTAGTCACTGTTGATGGAACTTATATCACAAACAAATAATGATCGTCATAAAATTCATAAAGTAGACTGAATCCTGTTTATGTGAGTAGATTTCCATTAATGTAATATTGAGAAAACACTTAAGTTTTTTTTTATATTAAATGCACCACTTGCAGCAGTCATATCTGGGGCACCCTGAAATGTGACAACATTTTCTTGAAATTAAAATAGATTACATATTGGTGTTAGCTGTTGAAATTCCCTGTGTACTACAAGATTACAAATTATAAAGTATTGGGTGTAATAGTTTCCTAATTGGTGATTGTTTAAGTTGTATTATTCTATCAACCTTTAGGAAAATGTTTCGCTTGACTGGATATCTTGCCGCGTTAGGTCCTTATTAGACAAAAGTTGTTGAGAAACATGGCAGCATACTTCTTGAACTGTTGACATATCCTTGACCACCACTTGGATTATAGTTGAGTTAAAACTTTTGTTTATCATCTTCACAGTCATCATTTTGTCTGTGATGTTTCTGTGTATAAGAAATATTCTGAGACCTTATGCTTATTTCTATGGTAACAAGTACATGGTACGGATTTTTCATATGTTTTTCAAATAAATAAATAAAAACTGTACTGATATAATCAGACTTGATTCATTGTTTTATTTAGGTACATACTGTGTTACATATAAGTGTAGAATACTTGAGAACTAATCAAGTTGTCGTTCAATTAAACTCTTGTAACATAAATGCCTATCAAACAAACTTAAGTTTTCATGTCATCGAAACCATATCTGGTCATTCTTCATACTCTGACAATAATGAATTATTTTACTTGAAATGTCTTTTGATATGGGGTATCGGATGTATGTCAATTTCCATATGAGAGTGAGAATATAAAAATATCCATTTGTATTGAAACACCGTGTACATGCAATTCATTAATCAACCAAAGCAACTTTAGCCCCACTTTAAATTTAAACTAAACCAAACAAATCAAAAAAGTATTCTGAAGAAAATGTATGAGTATGTAAGGTTTTGCACTGAATATAATTTAATGGGTACAATAGTTATGTAAAAGTTATTTTTTTATTTAAGTTACTTTTATATCATTCATATCTCCATCTCATATGACTGGAATATATATTTGATCTCATTTTATGTATTATTTAAAATTGTGTACATAACACTATTAAATACAGCAAACAAAACTTAATAGTGTAAAGTTTTAGTGACACAATATAAGTTTTTTTTTATAACATATGTGGAAAACAAAATACATTGGACCAAATATCGTAAAGGGCCAGAGTATAAAAATTGTGGACATTGGTAATCGCTAAACTGATTTTTTAATAAAGAGCTTTAAATTTGTCGGATTTGATAAAGAAGATGTACGAAAATAGACTGAAATTTTTAAACTTTACTCATACTTTGATACAGGTATCTTGACAATGTTCGTAGTGAGGTAGTGGTAGTCTATGAAGTGCCTGTAGATAGCCTTGTTTGGGTTATTCCTGATTCTCATTTCAATTTACCCCAAATTTTTTATAAATATTTGTAGTGTTAATATTACTTAAATCTCATTTTAAAATTTGTTTAGTTAAACTTTTGCCTATATGTCACAGTGCCTGTATCAGGTATTATGGGTACTGCACGGTACTGTGTATTGAAAATACATATATTAAGGAATGGATGGACCATGCCAGTTGGATCTCTCATTTTGGCCAAAATGCATTTTGAACATCGAGACTGATAATGATAGTATGTTGACAACTTACATAAACATAGTTAGAACTGCTTTTGGACGTATTCAATTATTTTTTAACATTTTGTAAATTACGACGGCAGATATATATTTTGGGATGGCTCACCTTTGGAGTATAGAGTATTTTGAATCTTATCATTGCTCAAATCGAAATTTATATCATGAGCCACTTATGATACATGCCGAATTTGAAATGAAAACATTGTGATTGTAATATTTCCAGTTGCTTATGTATATTAGTATCTATTGATTATTCAGTAAATGAATGTGATATGTAAGTGAATTCGTTTGAATTTGAATGTTGATTGTGACTTGACAACCCTGGGCACCGGTCGCGTGCGTGCGTGGCACGGCCGCGCCGGGGTTGTGGAGTATTACCAACGGTGCTGAGTAGCGTTTTAGGTCTGTATAATAAACGACTTGTGACAAAAGATCAGGGTGTTCTTGCTACGATTAACATTTTAGTGGCAAAATGGACGACGACAGGAATGTTTTGAATTACCAGGAATTTGGCATAAAAAGCTTTAGTCTGATAATAAAATGCAAAATAGTTATTTTGATAATGTATAAATAATTTAATTTCTTCAAGTAACATTTTCATGTTCGCACATGCGTATGTAATAAATAAATGTAAATTATTGTACTGTGCAAAAATTAACATGGAAGAAAAACCGAGCCAGTATTTAAAATCCGAATGTCTGTGTAGAATGTTTCTGGACTAAGTGCAATATCTAGGTGTAATATAAAAATATACTAGCAGCAAACCTATATAAATTTCCAACTCTGTTACCTACATAAAAGTTGTGTATTTATATGAATATGGATACTATCATGTGCATTTTCAGTTGCGTCTATTTCCATGATCGTCTAATGTTCGTGACGAGTTAGCTTTGTGGTTATATTTGGCTTGCTTCCCGTCAGCTTCCATGTGGCTTGTAGACTTCCCCTCACTTGATACAAACGACATTATGCTTTACTAACGATATAAAATACTTTAGACTTATGTCACAGGTCCAGGTTGTAATTTAGGGTTTATGTAAGCTTCTCCCAATAAAACGTTACCTAATTTAAGAATTAGTAATTTTTAGTGAAGTGACCGGATGATTAGCTAATAATGAATGTGTGCTATAAAATGGTCCCGTTTGATTTAAAACTACAATATGTGGAATATGATTTCTTAATAAAGATGTTTTTCATTATACCATCCAATTATAAATATTCTAAATAGTAGAGTTGTACTAACTCTTAATACATCTTTATATGGGAATCATAAATGTTTTTAAAGTACATAAAGATATTTTTATATGTTCAGGGTAGGAAACATGCGAGATGTACCATAAAAGTAATGTGGCTAGGACCTTAGATTTGATAGTTCTTTTTATAGACAGTTAATATTATTTTAATGTTTGCTTTTAGATGAATATGTAATAAGTTTGTAATTTTTATTACTACGATATTAGATTAAATACTAACATTTAAACTAAACCAAAAGTGCCCATTGAGATAAGTTTATAATTCCAGCAAGTCTTTTGTTAAGCATTTTGTTAATGAATAATGTTTAGGCAAACAAAATTAGGAATTAAGGAAATTATCGAAGGATTGTTGAGTTTTAGTTATCTAAAAATTGTTGAGGTTTATTGATAAAAATTCATTTAGTTTTTTTACATGTAATGCTCAACAAAAGGCTTGTTTAGTTAGAGGCATTAATTAACATCAATAAAATAGTATCTACTTTAAGTAATGATAAGAATGGTTTTATTATAGTTTTGTTTCAGAGAAGAAATTCTAATTACTATTTTTGTTTCCAATATTTTATCACTTTTATCTGTTTTCACTGTAATGTATCTTGCTGTATTACAGACATATCCAATATACAGACTGATTTAATGCACGTTTTTTTATTTAACTGTTACTAGCAAGACTAGTAAGTACTACCAAGCACAATAAAAATTGAGAAGAATGACTCCCCGGCCCTGGTCGTCGGGAGTAGAGGATAAAATTCCCACTAAGAACACCTTTGGCCATGATGGATTTCTATTTCCCCACACTAGTTGAAAACCATAATCTTGGATTAGGCTTAAGTTATCGTGGCTAACCTAGATTCCAGTGGTATAAGGTATAAGTATATAATTTATAATATTAGGTACAGGTTCCACTGTAATCATTGGTGGATCTTCGAAACTCCCTGAATTATGTTTGATCCGCTGATGGAGCATATTAAAACAAGACAATTGGTGGATCACAGTAAACTTCTGCGTGCTATTCAATCCACTCGTATCCTGATGGACTGAGGGTTTTTTAATATGGGGCTATTAATCCACTTATCCCACCTACTTTGATAATCACACATAACACAAGTGACTTGAGAATTACATTTATAGATTTGTTGTTCCACTAATAAAATAAAAGTCTTTAATAAATCAATAAAAGATTAGTTGATGCTAATAAAAACAAAGAAAAATTGAATTTTAGACAATGTGTCCTCTTATTAAAATCAATATGTAGCGACCGCTACTTGGTCTGTGAGCAACCGTAAACATCTTCTGATTAATTTTAATCCTCAAATAAACCCCTCAATGTCAGATTTAAAATTTTACAAATATAAATGTTTCTACATAAAAAAATGCATAAATCTGTGGATAGCATAGTTATTTTTTAAAAGATTAGAATAAAATGCATGGTTCTTATTGATGGTTTAGATTTTAGTTGAAAACAAGGTATACAAAATGAAAACATCTTATAAGAATGATAAGAATACAATACATATTTATTCAATTTATAACCTTAACCCTTTCCCCGCCACGCTTTTTTCCGAAAATGGTGCCCCACACGCCACGACCATTAAAAAAAAAAATTCCAAAAAATTATTAGGTTATACTCAACTCATTCCAGCAAGTAAAAATACAACGTTTCTTGATCATGTTTTTTTGTCTGATATATCAGACATTGGCGTGGTGGGCACGAAAATGGTTTGTCTGATATATCAGACATTGGCTTGGAAAAGGTTAAATTAAGAATTCATTTATTCAAGTGTTATTTATGCCTAATATTGTAAACTGCGTTTAGTCTGTATGTCATCCAACAATATTCTTAGTTCTTCATCTTCAAATCTCCCTTCCAAAGATGGTATCAGCGCTTTTGCTTCTTCAGGGGTTTCTGGACATAGATTAGCTAAGCTTGCTACCTCAAACTTATGTATCTTTTTTGACTGAAGCAAACTGTAACAAAAAATCACAAAATATTTAGAATCAATCATATGAACACATTTCTATTGAGCAATAAAATACTAGAACTATGTACATACTCGAAGCATTTTGACTACCAATTTGCTGTTATGGTTGAGGAATTGCCTGATTGAACATTTATGGCCCTGAACAAGCCTGATTTATATTTCTTGGCTACCTACACCTACAAGTGGAATCTGCCTCCTGAATAGCTTAGGCAGTATTCAGAGTATAGCATGTGAATGCCAGTACAGTAGAAATGAATGGTTAAATTTTTTTAGGAGTCCTTAAATATAATTATGTATATTTATTTATTTTTTACAGCTGATGTGTAAATTATAATCCATTTAGTTATTTAAAATATAAAATGTGGATTAATTCTTTTATAAAATGAAAACTAAAGTCAGCAACCACAAACTACTAGGAAGATCAAACTTATAACACCCCTCTTTTAGCGTGGGGAGTTTAAACATATTATACAAATAAAGGCATGGAGAAAGTTAATAATAAATGTAAACTTTTTAACATTTATTTTGTGGCCTTGTGTTTCCTCTATCACTGAACCATTCCTGACCTGTTGTGACCGGCTCTACATTATGATAAGACTACAAGTAATAACTACTTACTTTCTAACTGCTGCTATTGTCTCTTTGTTCTTGAATTTTTTAAACATATTAGTGTATGTGAGTGTTTTCATGAACACTTCTGAGAATTCTTGTTCCTCTTCTGCAGATTCATTCTGTGCTTTCCTGTGTTCTAGCAACATATCAACTTCTGATATTAGCAGCGTCTCAGCATTTTCGAATTCTGGAAAGTTCGTGTATTAAATAGGTAAATAATTAAAATTTACGTAGAAATCTTAACAAATTACGTCTGCATTGTTTTGTTGGATTGTTAATGGATTTTTATTAAAGAAAAGCGAATTTTAATAGTATTGTTACTGGTGTTTACTCTTGTAGTGTAGCTAAACTAAACTAACCTTTAGGGAATTGTAAATCTGCTGCGTCTTCTTCTACCACGTCTTGTACAAGACCAGCCATTATTAATAGGACTTTAATGACCAAATAACAATATTTGTAATGTATTTAATAATTAAATTATTGAATTGTTTCGTGCTTTCTTTTCTTCTTCTCTCTGTCGGTTTTTTTTTTGACACTGTCATGTTGACAGGTGTTGTTTTTTATGCGGTGTGTGTGGTGTGGTCATGGAATTAATATTTATTTAATAATATTATGTCTATGGGTGTGGTCCGAACTAGAATGTTCATGCATTTGTATGTATAAAATTTTATGCCTTTGCCTAGCTGTCAAGCACAGAACAGGGTGGATCTACGAGGGCGGTCAAATGTCATGTCCTACGTGTTTACTCAATAACCATTCAATTTATATTTCAATAAAACAGTCATTCGGTTCTTATATAAGTAATGAACAAGGTTTTTATAAATTTACGGCTATAAAGAAATAAATAAAAACGTGATTAATAAAATATGCCCAAATATTAAGATTTTTGCCATGTCCGAAAAGCACTACTGCTCGTTCAATTAATTATATTAAATCATCATAACTGTTTTGAGCACACATTTTCTAAGAAATATATATTACGTTTATAACACTACCGATTAATAAAAAACAAAAATAGTTATCGAACCATTTAGTTCTCTAAATATTGGATCAAAAAAAGTTTACAAAATTAAGTCATTGGTCAGCGCAGTTCTTGTTTTCAAGATTATCGCAACTTTGAGACATAAGGTAGAACACTTAAGTGTGTGACCAGACACCCCGCCCTGCTCCCCAGTCGATCAACGCACTTCACCGCGGAAAAACGCACGTTGTTGGCTCTGATAAGTTTTTAAAGTTCATTCTACAACAATTGACACTTCTATAGTCATTGTTATTTCTCTATCTAAATTCAATTTATATTCATGCCTACGTTCTTTTGCAACAATTTAGAATAAAGATACAAGTGTTTAATAACGTAATCATAACATTAACTAGCTGCCACGCCTTTTAGACGTGTTTCGACTTGTCCTTTTCAAATTCATCATTTGTCTGAACGTCATTGTTCTAAATCTTGATGAAGGTGACAATGACGCTGGTTGAGAATAATGACAAATGTTGTTTATGACAATGACTTGCGTTGAGAATAATGATTTTATTTCTTTTTACAGTAATATTTCCTTGATATCGCTATGAAACTAACCTATCACGTATTGCTGCTACATGCTGATAGTCACCAAACAGGCGACCTGCATCAAAAAATAAGATCCATCACCAAAACCCTTTCTTCTAAAACATGGGCTATTAGAGAACCCACAATGCGAACTACTGACTGAAATAGATGCAATATCTGAAACCTGGAAGGACCTGGACTGTCAGTCTTTGTTTGGAGATCCTCATGCTCACAACTATTTCCTGACAGAGTCCATGACGAAGAAAAAGAGCCATGTACTGAGTACATGTATTGAGGGACGAAGTTCGGGTAGCTATCAGGCGACTAAAAAGCGGAAAAGCTACAGGAAGAGATGCCATACCAATTGAAACCATCAAAGCATCAGGGGAGTATGGTGTCGATATCTTTCATACCCTGTGTAACAAAATTTGGGAATCAGGAATCTGGCCCCAAAGTGGACTCACACATTCTTCGTACCTCTACATAAAAAGGGCTCCACTAAAATATGCAGTAACTACCGCCTAACAGCCTTAATTTCACATGCAAGTAAAATTTTCTGCATATAAATCTAAGGAAATTTCTCCTGAACAGGCTGGTTTTGTGAAAGGGAGGGGTACTCGTGAGAAGATTCTGAATGTGCGCCAGATCATTGAAAAAGCCAGAAAGTTCAACAAGCCGACCTATATTTGCTTTGTTGACTTCTCAAAGGCGTTCAACTCAGTGAGGTGGCCAGTATTTTGGGAGACTCTCCTGGCTATGGGAACACCTAAACATCTGGTGCACCTTTCTTGGAAGCTTTATGAAGAAGGAACAGCATCGGTGAGAACGAACGACGTGTCGTCAAATCACTTTCATCCAAGTGCCGGGGTCCGTCAGGGCTGCATTTTATCACCATTGCTGTTTAACACCTACACAGAATTCATTATGAGAATAGCACTCGAGAATTGGTCAGACGGAATCACAATTGGAGGTTATAGAATTTAAAATTTGCAGTATGCAGATGTCTTGTTAATGATATGCAGTTTGTGCAGAATTTTTATTATTTGTTACAACAAGCAACAAGCAATTGACAGAGAAGTATCAAAACCGTAGCATAGCAACGTACATTAGGCAGCAGGCACACAGTACCTTAACACTTCCCCTCAAACGAATATCATCTGGTCATCTGACACACGTATTCCAGAAAAGCTAAATTAATACAATGCACTAGCACTCCTCTAAACTCATTCTTGCGTCATCAAACGTAAGCCCGAAACACATTTCTCAAAATTAATACGCCCTAACGGCTTCGTCAAAACATCAGCTACATTATCCTCAGTACACACATACTGTAATGCAACCGTTGCATCCTCAACGCATTGCCGCACGTAGTGATATCTTATATCGATGTGCTTCGTCCGTCTATGTGCAATAGGATTCAGAGCTAACTTTATAGCACTCTGGTTATCCACGTATAGAGACACTGAACGCTCAGGCACTTGTAAAAGAGAATTCACAAAACCATGTAAATAAGTAGCTTCTTTACATGCTTCTGACAGCGCTATGTATTCTGCTTCTGTTGACGACAGAGCCACACAAGTTTGCTTCTTGCACTCCCACGACACAAGGTTTCCACCTACCTTAAAGGTGAACCCGGAGAATGACTTTCTGTCTTTTACATTTCCTCCCCAGTCGGCGTCAACGTAGCCGGTAATACTACCAATGGCAGCAGCATCCGCCTTGAACTCTAGGCTATAACTGATTGTGCCTTTGAGATATCTTAGTACCCGCTTTGCAGCTTGCATGTGCACCTGGTAGCAACAAGAATTATATTGAGACAAAAAACTTACTGCGGCCGAGATATCAGGCCGAGTATTGCAGGCCAAGTAATTCAATGCTCCTATTAACGACTGATATCTAAGCCGGTTTGGTTGATCCAGTGCTACACCACCATCTGTGTGACTTCCCCTTAATGCAGTCAACACAAGGTTCCATTACGCTCTTTCCAAAATCGAAACCAGGTAGCTTACGTAAATCTCGCTCATTTACGTGTCCAAGCCGCCGATGCCACAATGTCAACGAGTTCCCAGCCTGAACTGTAGCCAGCGCCTCATCTACAACAGGATAACAATCATCAAGTTTATAGATGCCTGAGACCTTGCTTGCAGTAGCTACAAGCCTACTCGAAATGTGACCTACCGATTTGTGAAACATATTACAGCCATCTGCACTAAAAACTACTTTCCATCCTCTTTCAACCATCTTTGAAACTGATAAAAGATTTACTTTCAAACCAGGTACATACGTAACATCCCTTATGGGCATCTCAACACCTTTCAGTCTGACCATAATGTTACCTATTCCTGCACTTGAAATCTTTTCATTGTTTGCACAAGTCACGTCGAAGCTCTTAACACTATCACAAACCTTAATGTCTCTAAACCAATGTTTTTGAAATGACATATGATTCGATGCACCGCTGTCGATATACCAGGATCCAGAATCGAATGTATCACGAACACTTAATGAAGTTAATAGTCCAGTGTCGCCACTCTTCTGACCTGTATGAAGCAGTTGACATTGATTCTTCCTATGCCCTTTTTCTCCACATTTAAAGCATTTGACAGGTTTGACAGACTGCTTTTTATGTCTGCTCCCTTTTGAAGCTAAAGCTGACTCACTCATAGTGTTGGATGTACTGCCTTTTGTCGAGTCTTCTTGAAGTAGTTTCTGTCGCACATTTTGCGAAGTGATCTTCATGCCAGAGTGTTCCATTGCCATTCTCATGGGTTTGTACTCGTCTGGTAGACCTCGCAACAGCACGACAGCGACAAGCTCGTCGTCGACACTATGGTCTATTTCTCTCAGTTTTTGAGTGTGACTCATGATGGCAGCTATGTATTCATGCATATTCGCATGTCTATCCAATCTCTCGTCTAAGAGTGCATTCAACAGACTTATTTTCCTGTTGAAACCTTTATCTTCGAATACAGCAGCTAATGCGTCCCATGCTTCCTTCGCCGTCCTCGCTTCTTGAACGTAGGGGTAGAGGTGCGGTTCTAGGTGCAAGCATATGGTCGCCAGTGCTTCTTCATCTTTTTGGATAGCAGAAAGATCATCAGGTTCCGGAGACTTCGCCGTGTAGGAAAAAAGCTTTTCACGTAGTAAAAGCATTTTCAATGCGAACTTCCATGTTGAGTAATCTTCTAAGCCGTTGAGCTTCGGGGTGGAAAATTTCGTGATCTGGGCCCATAACCTCTTGTTAATGATATGCAGTTTGTGCAGAATTTTTATTATTTGTTACAACAAGCAACAAGCAATTGACAGAGAAGTATCAAAACCGTAGCATAGCAACGTACATTAGGCAGCAGGCACACAGTACCTTAACAAGATGACACAACCCTATTTGCAACAAGCATCGGCAATATTAAAGATAATCCCTGTTGAGTAAAATGGAGCAAGTTAGCCTTGATATCGGTCTGAATTTTTTTTATATGGGAGCAGTCTGGATGACCTCACTCCACCTGATGGTAAGCGGAAGTGAGGTCCAAATAAAATAAAAATTAAGGCTGACTGGCTCAATAGAACAAAGTACCCATTGAGCCAGTCACCCTCACCCTGAAGGCCTGCTTAGATGCCGCTTCACGCCCCGCCTAAAAAGCCCTGGATTATAGGAGGAAGGAAACACATGAGCCGGAAGGGCATTCCATGACCTAATGGCACGGGGCAAAAAAGAGGAACTATAACTCTTGGTACGGGCCACCAGTGTCTGGATGGTATGGGGATGGCAACGCAGTCCGGCGCGTGTTGTTCGGGAGTGAAAAGGGGAGGACGGGATGAGTTGGAATAACTCTTCAGAGCATTCCCCATTATAGAGACGGTAGAGAACACTAAGACTAGCAACGTCTCTACGTAACTGAAGAGGTTCTAGGGTCTTAGTCACTTCTTGATTATCGACAATACGGATATCACGTCGTCAACCTGTCGAGGGCCTCCAATAAGTACTTTGCGGAACCATCCCAGAGATGAGAGCAATATTCCACACACGGGCGAACCTGTGCCTTGTATAAGAGACAAAGCTGCACCGGAGTGAAAAATCGTCTCATACTGTTCATTCCGAGTTTACGGGAAGCTGTTCTGATGACGCTCTTGATATATTATTCCCGTTGGTTCAAGTTGCTACGAACATCGATGCCAAGGATGCTTAGGCTATCCTGTATTGGTAAGGGCGTGATCTGAAGAGTGGAATGGGAAAGAAAAGGAGAAGATTTGCAGAAAACAAACACACCTGTCAGGTGTTTTCTTGGCATTGAACTCGATGAGATTGCTGGCAACCCATTTGGATATGCGGTCCAGGACCTCGTCAAGCTCGGCGACAAGAAGATTCCTGTTTTCCTCGGTTTCGGTCTGTTTAGCCGCAAGTCTTCCGAAATATCGTGCGTGGACAGTGCTGTCATCCGCATAGCAATGAATATTACCTAGTGATAACATGTCATTGATATGCAGAAGAAACAAAGTCGGCGACAGGCATTGAGGCACTCCGGAATTTATTGGGAGGAAGCGAGAAGCGCGTCCATCACGGAGGACACGAATCCTGCGACCCTCCAGAAATCCCGCAATCCAGTCGCATAATAGGCAAGTTGGCAGACTATATGCCGGAAGCTTGGAAAAAAGCGAGCGATGCCAAACACGGTCAAAAGCCTTGGCAATATCCAGGCTAATAGCCATAGATTCACCATGCTTCTCCATATCCTCCCCCCAGAGGTGCGATACGTAAGCTAGAAGATCACCCGTGGACCGTTTTGGTCTGAAACTATACTGTCGGTCATGTAGTAATGATCTTCTAGTTAGCGGACAAGTTGGGAGTTGATTATCCGCTCAAACACCTTTCCAAATACAGAGGTTATATGGCTATGGGTTTGGTACCTGCTTGGTACCTATACTATTTGGACACAGTTCCAAACCAACGATTCAATCATCCAAGAACTCGACATCAAACAGCGTCTTTCTTCCATCGTCCAATGTCGTATTCTCACTTTCTTTGGACATATCATACGTCGAGAAGACATCTGTCTTCATAGATCTCTATGGAGCGACTTGTGGTGCAGGAGAGAGTCGAAGGCGCTAGAGCGCGCAGTAGATCACCGATGCGATGGACCGACCAAGTCAAGGCTACATTCAATGGTCCACTCCATGAATGCACAAGAAGAGCTACAGTACGAGATGAGTGGTGGCGGATTGTAAAGGTTGCTACCACCCCTGATGTGACGACCACTCTGCCAAGAGTGTGACGACAAAGAAGAAGAAGAATATAGATCAATGTGGCCCTTTAAAGCATGTAATTTAAATGAATATTTTCGAAGATAACAGTTTTACAATGCAGGGACATAGCGGTTGAGGCAATAATATAGTATACATCAGAATAACACAGGCTATAATTTATAAAAATCCCGCGGGATAACGTCCTATAGTTCACGCGGGCGAAGCCGCGGGCGAAAGGTTAGGAAATTATATAAATTAAAAACAACAGATTGTTACTAGGTACTCATGATTAAAATCATGTTTCCTACAAAATTGGGTTTTATTCCTGATATTTCAAAAACATTTATAAGTTTGTCATTGTTATCAACACAGGTCATTGTTCTTTACAGAAATATCATTTTCCTAATACGCAGTCATTATTCTGAACGTATTTTTTTCTTCTTTTGTCAATATTTTGATTAGTATAGGTCGGATTTGTGTGCTTTTAATATACAATTGCTTAGAATCTTGAAAACTATAGATCCTATATTGTACTGAAGCTCTGCACGTGGGTTGATAAAAAATCTAAATTTTTTATCAAAAATAACATTCTACGTAGATCCACCCAACAGCACAGAACACTAATCGCTGTCAAGTGATTGATTCAAAAAAAAAAAAGATTGATTGAGTTGAGGTTATGTTTACTTTGGATTACTTTGTTATTTTCATAATTTTTAATTAGTTGTAATTAAAAAATAAGTCAAAATGTCTAAAACTCCGCCACCCAAGAATATTGAATCGACACACAGCTTTACTCCAAGAGGTATCAAGCTTTGTAAACTGTTCTTCTTCTTCATCCTAGGTAGCGTATTCCCGATTGCATCCAGTATGGAGCTCAGGGTCCGCTTCGAATAATTATGATCCTAGATTTGACAAGCCTGGTTATCAATGGAGCGATTGCCATCTGACCTCCGTAACCCTACAAGGGAAACTTTGTAAACTGTTACTAAAGTATATTACTTACAAACTACCTTCAAAAATTGAGTTCTATTATGTCTTAGTTATTTTAACTTTTACTTTTAGAACTTCCAACTCCAAAAAAAGATTCCCCAGGTGTCTCTAAGACCGTTTTCACTCATGTATCGACGTTGCACGAATTAGTAAATGACTGGGGGAGATTCAGAGAAAAAGGCGTCAAGCTGTGTCGCGCTATTCTGGCATTAAAACTACACGAATGTGAAGACGACTATTACCCGTCACAATTAAAACCACTCATGGAAAGCCTTGTTGAGGCGCTGGATGGATTGAAAAATATTCTCGAACGTAATTATTAAATGCCTATATTTTTTAAGAATTTTGGAGAATTTACTTTTCATCAAAAATTTCAAAAAATATTAATATTATTTGGTTGCTGAGTCAAGGAATAAATATATAAATAAACATTGCATTTTCAAAATATTCTGACTGATTATTTTTTAACGTAAGTCTTGTGAAACTTATTTTCAGGTGTTGAGGTGGTTAACAAACAGCTCCAATCTCTTGCTAAGCTGCAGCCCACCGCAGAACCAGTCATTCTTACATGGACTGCAAAACAGGTCTCAGAAATTGTTACCAAGATATTCATGTCTATGGAAAAGGAATACAAATTGAAGCAAGTTATTACAGGTAATAATTTTCATTAATTGTATAAATATTTATTACCTTTGTTGGCTTTATTATAAATGAATGTTTCACTAACTTGTGGAGTTGCATAAATGTGTAACTACATCATCTATTAAGAACAAAAAGGGCAAATAAATACCTATCGAATGCACTCTTGCTTCATTGACTCATTAATTCAAGGTTACCTGCTCTTTTATATTATTGCATGGTTGAACTTTTATTGCTGTATTACAGGTACTTCCTCAAGTAGTTATTGCAAATCTGAATTAAACATAAATTAAAATAACAACATACATGTCTATGCATTTTTTAGGATTGAAACCTTGTTTTATTATTTTGTGTACTCATTCTGTTTGAACAACAAATTATTTTTATAGAAATAATTTTTATTATTGTTTCAGAAAATATAGCACATTGTAGAGATGAAAAGCTCCTAGATGTTTATATCAGTTCATGGGAGTTGGAGCCATATTTCGAACCAAATGCATATTTATTTGCAGAAGTTGGTATCTCTGGTATCACATAACTATTTTAATGATAATATTGAAGCAGTAAAATTTCTCATATATTCTAAGTCATTATGGTAGTGTATTTATTATAAGTTAAATAAACATAAAATTAATTGAACTGTTCTATTTTTCCTTAGTTAATATCTGAATCAAACTGTAACTCAAAGGACTTAAAATAGATAATGTTTTATAAGACAACTAAGTATGGGATAACCATTTTTAACCCTCTATGGCGCGTTTGGAAGTGCCCATCCCCTTTGCGCCAAGGGTCGTGGTTCGAATCCCGCCCAGGACAAACTTTTAGTTTTATGTAATGAACATTTGTGGTACTTTTTCTAAAAACTTTGGAATCAAAATAATGTCGTAGGCATGGAATTAATATATGGTCGTACATAGGTATTGTATATAGGTGATGTCATGTCACTGTCATCTCATAGATTTCAAATGTAAGATGCTATTTGCAGTGGATTAAAAGCAATTAAGCGTACCTATATTATTTTTTTATCGGGCATAATAGAAAGGAGAAAGGTACCAAAATTATCAGAAAATAATGAAAATTGCACTTTTTAGTATGTAGGCACATCTATATAATTTATATACAAGAAAGTGGTGTTAGTTACACTATTTATAACTCGAGAACGGATGAACCGATTTGAATCAAAATTAGTGGAGAGGTAGCTTAGAACCAGGAGACCGACATGGACGGATACTTTGATGGGGGAAGAAGGGGATGGGGTGGGGGAAGGGGGGATAGTTGAAAAAGGAAATTACGCGCGGGTGAAATCGCGAGGGCGACTGCTAGTATTTAACCCTTTCAACGCCAATGTCTGATATATCAGACAAACTATTTTCGTGCCCACCACGCCAATGTCTGATATATCAGACAAAAAAACATGATCAAGAAACGTTGTATTTTTACTTGCCTGAATGAGTTGAGTATAACCTAATAATTTTTTGGATTTTTTTTTAATGGTCGTGGCGTGTGGGGCACCATTTTCGAAAAAAAGCGTGGCGGGGAAAGGGTTAATAAAACTATGTTGTTAAAAATAATATTAATTGATAGATTGTGTGTTTTTTTGCCTCAGTACTATCATTTATTCAGCCAAACTCGGCAAGTGACAGCAATTTGAATTTTCTCCGATTGTAGGTACCTACGGCACGTTAGACGTCCATTTATTACGTAAACAAATTTTTATTAGGTCAGGCAGGTTCCCCCTCCATGTAAGAAATTCTTAAAGAATTATTTCTTATGTTTTTTTTACCCGTAAAATACCTGGAAATACCTTATGCAAGTAGGTAGGTATACGTTATGCTCCGTTCTCGAATTTTGGAATGGGGATAGGGAGCTGAAGCTACTTTTAATCCTGGAAAAATAGAAAGAAAATCTAATAGAATATATTTATCATAGTAGTATAATTGGTATTCAATGCGTTTTGTTAGGATTGGTGGATAATCAAAAGCTTTTGAACAAATCATCAACCATTATGCAGGCGAAACCGCTTGCGAAAGCTAGTTGAATATAAAAAACGAGACGATCCGAATCCGTTTATAAACCTCGCATGTCAATAAAAAAACAATTCGAGGGTCGTGTTTGTAGATACTTAATATTTATTAGTGGCACCTACTGTTTATCGTATTACGTGATGAAACAACATTTTGCCGTAATTATTTCTTCCATGGTATTTGTTTGGCTAGCGTTGCCATGGAGGCAACCTCGATGTCCATCTCACTCGCCCATGTAAATTGTGGTTCGCCAAGGTCAGCTGATTGTGGCAAAATACTTAGTAACAATTCTTATAGCTGAAATAATTTGCGTACCTAAGTACCTATGTATGTATGACAAGTACCTACCTACGTATGTATGAACAAACACCCGCACCACTTATTCTATCTATTAGTATAATTTCCTGATACAGCCAGTACGTAGGTATAACGTAGGTAATTGGACTTGAGCAACTGCCACACGGTGGGCGCCAGGCCCGACTCCCCTCTTTGTAAATACCTATGTGAAGGGAAACCACGGCAGTTTTGTGAATAGTAGGACATTTAGTCCGACTACCATATACGGCCACAGGCCTACATGGTGAAGGCGCATAAACGCATTCCCCACCGAAAATAAAGATCTAGTCTATACCGAATTTCATCAAAATCGGTCAGTGTGTAGACGTAAAGCGTAATAGACAGACAAGTTACTGTCGCATTAATAATTTGCAGGAGTAGGTAATTAGGTGAATACGTATACAAAAAGTTAATGTCAACCATTTTAAACATATATGCAAAGAATTCCGCCATCTACCTGATCTACCTGTTTAAAAATCACTTCGACATTAGGTAGGGAAGGTGAGCGCAAAAATATCCGTGCACCAAAATACCCAGCGAGCGGCGCGCGGTTGCTTATTAGAAAATTAATTGGGCGTGAAATGATGACAGCCGCCGGCCACCTTCCTGCCTCAATCTAGGTCAATTTTCGACATGGGATCCTTACCCTTCCCGTTTCTATTTATGTTTCTTATACTATATTTACATATTGACAAATTTAAACAGACGATATTCCACAGAGACCGCGTGGCGGTAGGTAATGCTCGTTGCAGACGAATGCTTAAATCGAGGAATACTTTTATTGTGAGTTTACCAATTCTTACAAAATGGGGATACAAAACTGGAATTTCTCGAATAAAACATTGTTTCTGTTACGATAGTAATCAGAATCAATGTACTATAATTTTGTAGTAGTGTAGAGTGAACGGTCACAATACCAATACATATTTCATTAGATAATTACTAAATATAGAGACACAATAATTCTGTTTGACACACAAATTAATTTATTTATTTGTGTGTATAGATAATGCATAACGTGTTAACTATCCTCGGAAATGTAATCAAATTTCAGATCGTGTAATGAGGCAATATAAGATTATGACCATACAAAATTAAGATCTTTTTCTTGGCGAAGGCACGAAGGCACGTATTACGAGTAAATGTTTATTTAACATAAAAGAAAAAAATTACACAAAGTGCATACACTGATTACCTCTAGGTCCTACAGACAAACTGTATAAAAAGGTTTGCGATAGACACAATTTTATTTTATTGTCGCGGCCCTCTGCGGTGACCGCAGAGGGTCTTCAGCGAAGTGCATAAACACGCATTCTCCTCCGAAAAAAAAGCTGTATGTCGCGTACAATTAACACAGCGTGCATTTGGGAGCGGCGACATTTCCCGATTTTCCGGGTTTGTTGCCGAAAAATGTACATACTAAATAAAATTGTTAGAAAATGGTAACATTCTATTTTTTTGTGACTCTGAAAGTACTCAAACTCGTTCGGTCCGTCGTCTGTTCCCTTTCTTGTCGTGTCAGATTGTTGTGTTAAGTCCCAGTAGCTTCATTAGTTAGTTTGTTTCGTGACCCAATGCGGGGCAAAGACCTCTATCATTGAATTTAATTTCTACTTACATAGCCAACCGGCTTTATAAGTCTAGCCAAATACACTGTGAAAATAATATTGAGGTTTTTTATGTATTACAATATCCATGTACTTATCTAATGTTATGCGCAAAAAAGCAAAAAAGTTTTCTAGCGAAATGTATACTATCTAGTAGAAAATATTGCAACTAGATTACAAGACAATTGTAGTGGGTAAATAATTAGGTATAACCTTGGGAAACTCCGAGATATTTTGCTCAATGTTTTAGGGGACACGAATACACGTTATCTAAAACAAACTTATCTTATAATACATATGTCTTCTCCACGCTAAATTGACACTATAGTAAAATCTTGGTACAAGTAAAATACGAATAAAGTCCTTTGAAGATCATCTTTAGTTGAATGTAGGTATACTTTCGTAAATATACTTATATTGCTTTTTAAATAGTGCTTAGTAGGTACAGTGGCATAAGGGGACTTTCTTTCACAGATCCTAATGAATTTTAGGACAACTATCATGAGAAAATCGAGTGTTAGTCGATCAGTTGTTTTACCCCATAAAATCTCTTCTGCATTTTATGTACATAACTAACCTCTATATATGTGATGTCGCACACCGTTGGAAATTTAAAAAAAGAGATAATTGGCCTTGTAAAACAGCTCGTATTTGAGCCTAAATGAGAATTGAGAGAGGATACAGATCATATCCATTTCGATTTGGCCCAGTAATGCGAATCTCGAATCTATTAATCTGAAGATGTCCGCCCACGCGTGATAAACTGGGCAGAAGGCAATAATATTTCATCGGGTCAAAGTGTAGAGTTAAATAGGTACTTACTGAAGCTTGAAAATAGTAAAGTAAAGTTCAGATTAGGAAGAAATGCTGAATCCCTGTAACAAATATGAGCCATAATTTTATTTAATCATTGGAGAGAGTAACATAAATTGAAGAAAGATTTTCACATTCAATTTCTTCCATTTCAGTTCGTTGTGATTGGAATTTTCATTTCCGTAAATTGATGTGAGTAGATAAATTCGCCGACATACCGTTTGACTTTACGTACCTTTTCACGAATACAGGAAGAATTATTTTTCTTTACAAAACAAAATCTGCAATTGGATGGAATACTTTACTACGTTATTTTCTATTCTGCACAAACTTCGATACTTAGGCTCTCGATTATAAATTATTTCCATATTTGAAATTATATCCATTGTCTGCTTCACCTTACTAATTCATCTCTCAGCTTCGACTCGTAGGTACCTATGTACGTGTAGCCAATGTAGGTACGTTTAGGTTAAGCCATAGCAGCACTTGTTTCTCGCGATACCGTAAATAGCCCTGTTGCATTCTCTTGTTTAGGTACACCAGGTGTTACGGATTTGAGAAATGTCGGCCAGAAGGAATAAAAAACTAGGATAGTAGTGTGACCCAGTTACAGTTACTACACCAGAATAACACATAAACTGGGCATTTGTCAGCATTTTACGCCAGTATAGAACTCAAAAACAAAATATTTTTTATTCATGTAGTGTTCCGCAGATGCCGCGCGTATGGTTTTTAAAACCCACCTGAGACATACAAATCAGTGTTTTCAATTCTAAAAAAAAAATATGTATCAGTTAAGGATCTGATCTAGTTAAAATCGCATTCAATTACATGTTTTTATAAACTTCACTCGATAGAAAAAAATCCCAAAGTTACCCCTTTTTTTAACGATTTTCGTATTTTATGTCAAAGCTCCTGCCAATTAACATTTGAATTTTCACTCAATTATAGCCACTAAATATTTACAGATAAATTCGCAGAGTTTGACTTGATAAAATTAGTGTCTCGTTTACTATGTTTAAAAAACTACGAAATGTGCGAGCGCGGCGCCATATTTGGACGTCGCATAATACAGACCTACAAACTTATCTGTTCCGGTGGCCAAAATTGGAACTACGTGAAATACAATGCAAAAACCTGCAAAAACGATGTTTAATGACAGTTCTAAATAGACAGTAGCGACGCCGCCACCGGAACAGATAAGTTTGTCGGTCTATACCTCTTTTATGTACTCCCACCCCCCCTTAATGAATCGTCAGCATTAATGTCTGACGATTCACGCTCTACCTCAGAATTCGTAATGTTACTCTTTTCAATACTATCCAATTGTAACTATTATAAGTAAAATGTTATAAGACTAATTACAACGTTTTCGTTGGGCCATTAAGATCGCTACCGCTACATCGCGTGGTGTAAGCTGGCGAGTAGCGCTGTAGTAGCGTTGTTTACATGCCGCTCGTCAGCGCGCGCGCAGATAGCTCTTCATTGTTCCCTTGCTTGTGTCAATAATTCACTACTGGACTAGGTGAAGACGTGGAGTCGGCAAGATTTTCATCTCACGACAAATTATGTGACAAACTATATATAAGTTGTACAACTGTAAGTTGAATATTATATTAGTCGATAAGAGAATATTATATAATATTAACCATTATAACAAGACTCGTACAGTTCCATAAAACATTTCGTAGTACTCAAAAAGAGTTAACATATAAATAGTTAAAAGTTTAAAATATAATAGATAATAGGTATATCTGTACTGGGGTCTGGATTAGTTTATTTCCTTTGATTATTATTTAAATCCGGTAAATAGCTTCCTCGTATGCATAAAGCCATAAAGGCTTTAGATGTAAGTATCTTTATTCATAGCAAGTTTATCAAAATTCATCAAGCATTTATTTTTGTCTCTTCCCAAGATTACATACGCTATCTTTAAACAATGTAATCTAGTAGCAAACAATAAACTTCAAATTTATTTAACGAGTTATAAAATAAATCTCTTGTTATGGATCACACCAACTACAAGGTTTTCTCTGTTCTGCTTGTTAACGCGACCTATAATTTCGGTTAGCGCTCAGTTTACATCATTTATACCGCGGTAACGATACAAGCTACAGTCTTTGGCTTTCTTCTATTGCCAAACCGTGCATTGATAACCTATTTAGCAGAAATGTAGCCGTTTACCGTTCGCACCGACTCGAGCGGTAATCTATGGTTTCATATAATCCATTGGTTTTATTTGATTAAGTCTCTAGTACAGTGTTTATTCAATTATATTAGATATCGATGTAGTAAAGTATTATACGTAGATATAGTTTGATGAGATTTTATTATTATATTACGTAAATTTTGCACAAAGTCAGCATTGTAAAGTTGGAAAGATGGGTCACATGATGAGAAGCGCCTTCGTGATCGGCGTAGGAGGCAAGGATGACGACTTGGTTGACAATGGTAAGTACATGTCTTGTTATACTTAGCATAGGATTCCCTGCAAGCCTATTTGTGCCATAATATCGTTCACACATGGAACAAATTGCTTTGCCACTTTTACCATTATTAGAGTAGGCTTAGGACGACGTTTTTAAATATTGACGGAAATCTTGATGCTGTATTTATTCTGTGAAGCGATAATGCCTTTGTGTTACACTATTTTTAGATGGTTTATTTATTACGTCATCATTTTGTCACACCAGAGGAAAAATTACACGATGACCACTAATGGATTTAAGACGTCGAAAATAAGTTGTTTTTATGTAAAGTGAATAAAGATACTCCTTTTAACAAATCACTTACATCAATCGGTAGTGTTTACATCGTTGCAAAGAGACTGAAAAAAAAAACGGGAACCTAGGCTATTTACGATTTTCTGTCCTTTTGTTCGTTTGTTCTGTGTTTTATAGAGATACTTACAATATGATAGGACATGTTTACGTTACCTTGATGGATTCTCAGCCTCACCGAAAATGTTTAAACGTACTTAACATTTATTGTAGATCATGTATGAAATTACTTCAGTTGAATAAAATTTTATATAGATATAGCTTTAGCCCATATTTTTTGATTAAGTATTAAGCATAATGGTCCTACTTGATTGCGATAAATTCTTTCTCATGTTAAACTATTTACACTCTTTACACCTTGGTTGGCTATATGGATCCAATCTATCCTTTTTCTTATATTTAAGTTTAACTATACAGAAAACTGTATGACTTATTAATATATTTTGGCGACTGAAAAGAGTAACTATGTTATAGTTTCTTGCCGGTTCCACTCGACAACAACATTCTGATTTCTGAAGCCGCGTGGTAGAATAGAATCACTCTGTACCCTTGTTTAGACGATTTATAAGCGCATATCTGAAGCCTCATTACTTCTAATTCTATTTTGATCTGATTACAATTATTCAGTTCCGTGAGGCCTAAATGGAAAACTCTGAGAACAGATTAAAAGTAGATGAATGTATGTATGTACCTATTATTACGATTACGAGTACCTATTATCAATCAAGTTACTCGTATGTTATAAATTGTTCAATCAATAGTTAGCTAATGCACTTTATATTGACTCGCCACATTGTGATTCGCGTTACATTTCTCTCTTATCTGTGTGTTCTTGACCTTCTGATTGGTATGAGTTTGACCACAGAATACTAAAGTGTTTGACCCCAATCATGCGGAAAACTGGTTATCAGCGATGCGGATATAAATACATATTTATTATCGTAATAAAAATTAATTACTGTGTGCTGGATTGTATTTTCTTTCTTGCTTCTTCTTCTTACTTTCCAAATAATTTTTCTAACCGTATACTAAAAATAGATTAGAAATGTTTATTGTTTGTTAACGTAAACGTACGTTACTTCACTTTAACATAATTAATTACCATTAATTTAATAGATTCATATATTAGGAATTAAATATCTTGAGAATGGAACTAACTACAATTTGGAAATAACGAATTGAATTTGTCATTTAAACCTAAATTAAATCTCGCTACAAAAAAAACTAGGATTGAATGAATAATTAAATGAACAGGTAACTTGCAAGGCAGGCGGAACCTTATATCATTGCACAGATAACTACCTATTTTGTTTGTAAAGTTGTCAACAACAGTTCAAAAATATAATGCGTGATTATATCAAAGAAATTATTATATTATATAATTATTACCATTGTAATAACCAGGCTTGTCAAATCTAGGATTATAGTCAAAGCGGACCCTGAGCTCCATAATGGATGCAATCGGGAATACGCCGAGATGATGATGATGATACATCAAAGAAATATTGAAAGATAAAACATGCTTGTACTTTGTTAAATTACAATGCAATCAATAAATATATAATAATGAATAAATACATATATAAATGGCTTAATCGATATCGTCTGACATTATTTCAAGATATCAAGAGACATGAAGACATAAATGTCCGTTATTATTCTACGGCTATATAGACGACTACAAAAAGTCGTGACCTCTTGGTTTTGGCTGAATTAAATAATGGCATGTAACATTTAACAAACAAAATATCAATCATTAATAAACGTATTTATGTTTATTTTTAGGGCTCAATTTTTGCGAACATATGGACCATATCGAAGTTTTTTTAAACTACTCTTATTCTTTTTTCTGCCTTCGTGTAGCAGTGGCTAGCTCGGGTATAAAACCCGGAGGTTGTGGGTTCGATTCCCGCTTTGGGTCTGGTTGGTTGTAGGACTTTTCAGAGTCCGACTGGCAACACCCCTAAACTCTGTATCTGCCCCAGGCTCTAAGATCAGAGGAGCCGCCAGTTTAGCAGCGTTTTTCCTGGCTCCCCTCAAAGAATCCCTCAATGAAATAGGCAGCAGTGGCCAACCAAAAAAATACTTTTTATATTTATAGCAAAAAATTTGGTATTGGGATAGAATCGGAATCATTTGTTGGGGATAACTTGTCACGTCTGTCGTAAACACGAGTATATGACAAATCTTATAAATAAAAGTTACACCATTTTCATTTGCTTCTGAAGCAGACCAGTATTGTATTGCTGACCCGCATTTATAACCTTTTTATTCTGAGGATCTTCTGCGATTTCACAGCGAAGCGAGCGTGTTTAGAGCTCGCGACCATTTTGTAGCAAGAAGCGTGAAATCAAGGCACGGGTCTTAGCTTCGTAGCGATCGAGCCGCACCGTGGTCGAAGGCTCTAATTAGGCTAAGCAATCCGGAAAACAAATTTGATTTTTAATTTGATTTGATGTGACATTTGTTCATGCGTCCACAATCATCTATTGTAACATTTCATCTATTTTATTTTATTAAGAATAATATTTTTTTAAATAACATAATGGTTAATTATTTCTTAATTCTTAATAATAAGTTTAAAACTTTATAACAGTAGGTAAGTAGTTCTTGGTGGTAGGTCCACTTCGATCGACTCCTCCAAATTTCTAAGGGGTTGTAGCATATCATAGGACATATCATAGGACATTTTGAAAATAAGAAAAAGATTAGCGATTTTATAACATTTCTGATATTAGGTAAATATGAAAAATAAAATAGTCTACAAGCAAAACAAAGAGTGCCTCCATGTTCAATGTTAATATTTAAACATACAATAAAAATTAAACATATATTTCAACGATAAGAAATATAGAGGAAATTGCTATCTTAAACCAAATATTAAATACCATACCATGCCACTATCACAGTGTTTTCTGTTTACCGAAGCTTATGTACTGACGTAAAAATAATACCTTTTGATCCTTGATACATGATGCTGGGCAAATACTAGAACTATTCCATTGTTTCCCTTTGTCTTTTGTCGGATTGTCTACATTTGAATTACTGTGTAATATATTACAACGATGACCTGATTATTCTGTCAAATGTTTGAATGCAGGATGAATGATAGCGATGAATGAAATTAGCTCAAAGAATACATGCACTTATTGATAAACTGCTACTGCGTGCGTTTTTAAGGAAAATGCAATAAATCACAATTATTTTTCTCTCGATGCATCCTTGACACAAAGATTTTTTCGGAAGGAACTTAAATGTAAAGGGCATTGAAGATTTTGGCCTTCCTACTAGTCACTTAAAATTCTTTCAAAAATGGATACTTAGTATTAATACAAACATATTATTTACTTAAGCCAGCCTCCATACAAAAATCTTCATACCCCTTTGAGATAAGTTATATTTTGTAAATAGGAAAAAAGTAATTCCTCTATTTACCTATTTGTGATACCTTGGTTGTGTCTGGTAGGCGACTTTGAAGTGAGATGTGTGTGATATTGTCTGTATGTATCTACCTTTTTTCAATTTTTCTGTTACGTATCGAGAATGTTTCCTTTTCGTCTACGTAAGCTGATAGGTACATCGTGGGACGTAACGTGATGTCTCTTCCACGAGAATACGAGCGCCTTGATACATTTTGCGCAGATCGAGGTACAGTCAACAGCACATCACGGTATACACTTGCAGTTCGATAATAGCGCTTATGCCCCCGACATAAGAGCGGTGCAAAGTCCAAAGTGTTACGTCTGACGTGCTTTTGACTGTACATCTGTAGTTGACGGACTTATTTACATATTTCCTATCATTTTCACACGTAACACGTTTTGGCATAATACGGTTGATGTACCTAATACAGCACTTCATGCTTTACAATACAAATTATTTTAAAATAACATTAGAAGTCAAATTGGCGATGAACACATGGTCATAAAATCATATCGCGGACTTCATATAAGACGTACATAAGACGTCGTGTTCGTGTCATTCTTGGTCGAATGACACGAAATAGTAGCGAATGTTTTTAAGATTATTCAGACCCTACGTGTAAAAAGCTTACACTCATATATCTTTATCTTAACACGTTAGATGCCATAGAAGAAACAACAAAAATTACATGAAAACGTTTTGGTGAAAAATTACGCGAAATGCTAAGATTTAAAAATGTATTTTAGTTTCAATTAAATAGGTTCAATAGTTTTCAAAATATTTTCAAAAAACGTGACGAGGTCACCGGTGACCTACGTGGCGCTGTGATTGAAAAACATTAAAAACCGTTACGAAGGCGCCGAAATGCCTTAGACTCCGGTCACCCGCCCCCGCGCCCCCGCAGTTGTCCGCAAACGCTGGAGATGCGCGCACATTGCGCGTTTCATTTTCGTTTTGTCTTTTGAGTGATTAAAAAAGGAATAATTTTCTTGTCACTTGTCATGTCAACTTTCATCTAGTTTATTAGTAGTATTTTCGAAAAAAATGTAGGGAGACCAAAACCACGCGGAAGAAGTAATCTACAGCGTCACTCCGGTCACCTCAGTTCAAAAAATGTAAAAGAAACACGTCCTCCCGGCGTACAAATTCGTTCTGAAAATTGGTCTGCCACGAGGTCACCGGTGACCGTAGTGGCGCCGAGATGTAAGCAAGGGTCCGGTCACCGGTGACCGGAGTGGCAGCCAACGTGTTAATTAAATGGAGGCGGCAAATAATATATTTTCTTTTTCTACCAGGCCAGTTCTGTTTCTAAGCGTTAAACATAAAGCTTTTTTTGCAGTGACGCGGCCCCAGTTTCTTAAAAAACACGTCTGAGAGTAGGTACCTATACTGATTTAATGGTAGCATGTTCTGATAAGAGCATTAACTTTTTGTTGTTACGGAGACGTTTTCTAGATTATTCTTAATATTTTGACGCCCCAGTAAGTTTTTAACATTGTTATATGTATAACTTTGTTGCAACTAAATAAAAAAATCTTCGTTCAATGGTCTAAGTAAATAATCTTACCGAATCCCACTTCTAAACAGCCATCAGGAACTAATTTACAACGTTCTGAACTTGGCATTCAAAGGCACCGTTGCCGTTAGTGAAACAGTGCTATGTCCCGAGATTTTTTTTTAATCAATAATGGCACATATTGTATTTTCTAACATACTCTTATATGACCCTTGGTCTCTTGCGATAGAAGCTCATAGGAAAAAAAAATAAGCTTCTATAGCATTTTTTATTGCAATGTGTAACAAGACGAGCAGATCATACACCTGATGGTAAGCGCCACGTCTGCCCTTAGACAGTTCAGTGCCAAACAGTAACTAAGCAGTTACTGTCTGGATTTGAATAACGTTTACTGGTTTAAACCATTAGGGTGAGCATTATAATTAGACAACTAATAGTGTTTTCAATAATATTTATTCATTCACTCATAGCGTTCACATAAATATGGAAATCGTTAAACTGATATTATCAAAATGGCATTTAGCATATCACGTGCGTAAGTATAACAAATCCGAAACGAGGTGTTTGCCTAGACTTCCACCGTAGCAACACGGCTCTCGTAACTAAGGAGCAGTCAGTACTTCGCAAACGCTAACCGTGATCAGGCACCGCGGTCGCGAACTCCAACTATAATAGTGATATCGTGATTTGTACCACTATGTACGGATGGTATGGGGACGTGAGTACCCTTTACTGTTCTAAACATATGCACACATTGATCCTATGCGCCGATAACCAATGTCAATAATCTTCGCGATCCATCATCCCTGGCGCATTCATTCGCGCACCGTCATTCAACGTATTGTATTCAGTATTTACATTGATGATAAAATTATGTTTGCTCGGTTCTTAGCAAATGAAACGTTCGTTTGAAAGGAAAGTCATCGTGATACGGTTTTAATGACGCTTAATTGAGAAAGTTGGGTAAAAGTTTTGTTCAATGACCGGCACGAACTTCGGTCCTGTCGGGGTCAACAGTGTTTTTTTGTAATTAGTTTTTTACCTTGGGTTTTGACGTTTCCGTAGAAAGTGATAATTGGTTTCGAACATTACGGTTCTTCTGATTTTCTTCATTGAAACGTGTGTGACAATAAAACATATAGAGAATCAATAGGCAAAATCAGCGTGACTTTCACCTTTGTCAAAATTCATAATGAATTTCAAATAATTTACGTTCTTCAGGTCATGCGGCACCGGACTTTTTTTTCTTATTTCCTGTGATTTGAGTAAGAAATATGCTGAAAATTATTATTCCTGTTTTTCCTTTAACGAAGTTGTAACATTGTGTCTTCACAATGTTCACTGGAAAAGATTGTGGTTTTATTTTTCTTTAATAAATGAATTTACATATATAAATTATCTAATGCGAGATAATAACTTGTATTCAACCACATGATATCAAAATACCTACATACCTACTTATATCAGAAAGTTGCGTGTTTTAAAAACCCTAGTAAATGAATTCTCATAAGCACAATTATTAAGTGTAAGGTTTCCATACCTGGCAATAAACAATTACAAAGAGACCGATAGATATGATAAGGAAAGCACGCACAGCCTACCTGAATACATTCAGACCAACTCGCTTGTCATCAGCACAAACTAATTACGCAGCATTGTTAGCAGGTTGAATGCACGACCAAGATAAATATCGGAAGGTCGGAAAAGGTGATAAGTATCGCATCTTCGCAAAAACAAGTTTATAAAAACAATAATATCGAATGACTGTCTCGATGCAGACATGACAGAACGATTAATGTAACTATTTATCTGTTATTCTTGAGATTTTAAGTGTGTGCACCGTTTGTTATGTAAAGGTCGTTGATTGCACTCTGGCAATGCAGGCAAAGTGTAGCTACTAGCTATTATAGATCCGGCTATTATTCAACACAATTTGGTATTTAAAAAAGGACATAGATTATAAAAATTAGTATGCTGTTTTATTTAGCACTGAGATATTTTCAATTTAATTTTATACAAATTATATAACTCTTGGGACGGTAGATACGGTAATAGATTTAAAAGTTTATAGATACTGTCTGTCTTTTAGCAAGATTATATTACCGCTAAACCCAAACCAAAAGAAAAACTCAAGTATTTTTTCTGCTATCTTATAATTATGACTGTGTTAGCAAGCTAATTGAAATGTTGCTAGGGTGGCCTTTCATTTAAACACACTCGTAGATATGGCTCCAGCAGTAGACTGTTACGGGCTGATGATGATGATGAAGACATGGCTTTATTTTCATTATGGTGTTGTTCTATTTTTAAAAAGGCAATAATAAATAATTTAGTGTTGTGGAAACTATTCGTAGTTTAAAATAGAATGCTAGTTATAGGAAATGAAGTTCTAACCCCTTGCAGTAAAACAATCAGTTTTCACATAAATGTTTATTACTCACTGGCAAAGCATCCCCGTGTATATTATAATTGTATGTCTATTTAATTTCGCGAAGGCGCGAACAAATCATCAATTGAGTACCTATCTCGACTCTTTGTACCTACATTTTCGGTTACTTCGTAGCACGCATTCGATCGATAGTGACCACCAGAACAAAACATGTAATCATCAAATGTGTTTGTTTTGTGTCTGGTTGTTAATATCTATTTAAATAAACACTTGTCTAACGTTCATTCATAACACATGTATTTAAGTCATTAACTTGGGATATTCAAACATTAACATAATAATAATAATAATAATAAGCCTCCTATCCTGAACTCTTCTTTCTTTGTATTGTGGTTGTCTCCTTAGTTATAAAATATCTCTGAGTTCAGTGTGCCTCTTGGCAAAGGCCTCCTCTAATAATTTCCATTGTACTCTGTCTCTAGCAACCCTTCTCCATTTTGGGCCTGCCGTTAGTTTTAGTTCATCTTCCCATCTCTTGCTCTGTCTTCCTCTGTTCCTTCTCCCATCTCTAGGATACCAGTCTGTAGTGATGTTGCTCCACTTCTCCTGTGTACCGCGCAGCATGTGCCCAGTCCATCTCCACTTCAAACTATCTATTCTAGTAAGTACATCTGTGACTTTTGTCTTACTTCTTATGACGGTGTTTCGTATCTTATCTTGTTTCTTAATACCTATCATACTTCGTTCCATAGCTCTTTGGCAGTGTTCCAACATGTTTCTGTGATGTTTTGTAAGAGCCCAGGTTTCACAGCCATATGTAATGCATGGGAGAACGCAGGTATTGAAGACCTTTCTTTTGATACCAATACTAAGATCTGTGGATTTCATAATCTCTTTCAGTGACCAATATCTTTTCCATCCGTTAGCTATTCGTCTTTTGATTTCTTTTGTAGTTGTGTCTGTATGTGAGATGATTTGTCCTAAATAGATATATTCATCTACATATTCAACAGGTTGGTTTTTAATTTTTATTTCATATTTGTTTGAATTCGTTATTAGCTTAGTTTTGTTAATATTCATAGATAAGCCCACTTTCTCGCTCTCTTTATTTAGATCCTGTATCATATTTTCTAAGATATCTGGTTGCTCTTCAAACAAAACAATATCGTCAGCGAATCTAAGATGGTTTAATTTTTGACCATCTATATTTAATCCATGTTGGTCCCAGATTAGCTTTCGAAATATAGTTTCCAGCACCGCCGAGAACAGCTTTGGGGACATCGGGTCACCCTGTCTGACGCCTCTTTTTACTTGGAATGTTTCACCCAAGGTTTCCAGTTGTACTCTTGCCTTACTGTTGGAGTAAATATTTTTAATGATGTTTATGTATACTGTCGGGATTCCCTGGTTTTGTAAGCTTTCCCATATGGCTGTGTGGCTAATGCTGTCAAATGCCTTACAATAATCGATAAAAGCCATATATAGCGGTTTGTTGTACTCATTATATTTTTCCATAATTTGCTTGACTGTGTGAATGTGATCTATCGATAGATCACAAACATTAACACAAAAGACAAAAAATCTCAGCAACAAGATAAAAATCCATATGAGTATACTCTATAGATGTATATAGATGGGTGGTACAATGTACTCAAATGTACTGTATTGTAAAGTCAGAAAAAATTCACAGATCTCGTGCCTTTCACGACCTTCTGGTACATTGGAAATGTACTTAGATAGGGCAAACTATAATGAAAACATCTCTTTGCGCAAGTGATACACAAGGGTTAGTAGCAGGTACCGTCGAGTAACGTTATTTTTTATAAGCGGCCCAACTAGCACACAAGCTCTATAACAAGCCGTATACTGGTCGGTTAGAAGTTACTAATAAAGGCATGGGTTCCTTAAGTAAGATCTACAGTATATGTACAAGCGCTTAAAGCACCGCTGTACCCCCAAAAGGGCCCATTTTGTACGGCTATAGGGTCTACAGTGGCGTATGCGAGCGATAGTATACGCTTAAGTATCTAAAATAAGTTGTAATAGCACGACTGTAGCGCTCGCACCTTATTATAGCACGACTGTAGCGCTCGCACCTTATTATACCGCGTCTGTATCTCCGATTTAAAGTTTACGGTTCTTTATTGAATATACAGTGGCGATACAGAGGAATTTATAAAACATAACCTATAATTTTAATAAGATTAGCCATTTGGAAAGTATATGACAGTGAATTGCAGTAAGTAAATTAAAAATAATAAACAGGTAAGTCAAGTGTTGTTTTTTCCTTTTATTCGTATGAAATACAAGTGCGAGTAACAGTTTATTGTAAATATATACATATGTTTTAGCTAATATTTTCACGCGCCCTTCTATATATGCAGTTTTTTGATAAAAAATACATTTAATTATAGATTGTGAATTCTGAATTTAGCTTGTAAAAGATATTTAGGCTTTGTTTGTAGTTTTTGTAGTGTCATGGATGAAAAATAGTTACGTGGGTTCGGTTTTTTGTACATATTTATGATTTAAAAATTATAAATTAGTATTCTGAAAATCAATTTTATAAAAGCTAAATGGCGTCTCAGCTACAACAGCCTTCAGAGTTTACTAGAACCTTTCTACCGATTCATGGCGCTTGTATTTGCCGTTCTAGACCTTTGGTTTCTACAATTGTGGTATTAACGTGCTATTAAACGTTATGAGGTGTACAGCAGCAATTAATACTTCTTTTAAGAACCCAAGACTGTACAATGGATAATTGATACCCTATTATAGAGGTCGTTTTATTTAGGAGTCCGTGGTCAGAATCTTAAAACCCTTCTACACTTGACTTATTATCTGGAGACTTTTGCATCAAATTCGTGTTTTTCAGGTCCTACAAGAAAACTGTGGAAATATTTCAACAGCTGCAATGGGCTACGGGAAAGCATCTGAACCTACGTATATAATACTTTCAGACAACGCCGGAGCTCAAGTGCCGACAGAATCGGAACCAAATTCAGAACTGCAAAATATATGAAACATCTTTTAATTATATTAAATGTTTTATTTAGTCCCCCTCTCTAGTCCGGCTTCAGCCGTTTTAATGGCCATAGTAGTGGAATTTATACACTTTTACCTGTATAAGGAGTGTTGGCCATGCCTTATCCAGCTATTTGCCATAAAGTTGCTGTACAATTCTTAATTGTAGCGACTTAGGCGCTACTATAGAGTATTATGTATCTGCTGTAGATACAGCATTACAAAGGATGTCATTAACTGTACTCAACAGCTTAAGCCTATACAAGTATACAATATACAACTTAAGGCGTTTCAAAAGAAGTTAATAACTCTGTTCTAACGCCTTTAACTACAAAAACATTCTACAAGATCTTAGAGCGCTACAAAAGTTACTTATACCTCCTCTTTACATCTAATGCCTGTACAATAACTCTATAATATGACTTTGTATCTCCTTTGGGGATTATTTTACCGCTCTACGACCATTGTACCGCACGTCTGTTAAAGCGCTTTTAAATACGCTACTGTACAACTTAAGAAGTATAATAAACCCTTTGAACGGCTGTTATACAACCTTCAGGTGGTACACAAGCAATTTAAGCAGCTTGCGTGTTTGTTGGGGGACTACGCCCTTTAACAATGCTCAGTTTTTTTCGCCTTTTGCACACACGCTTTCGTCCGCCAGATGTGGAATCATCAGCATTACCTAAGCCACGCTATTCCTACGTTCAAGAAGACGAACTATGTAAAAAATCAACATAGTATTTTACTTGAAGGAACTTTCTACTTCATGTGTCAAACAATTTATCTTAGAAAAATATATTTGCTTTATCAGTACATCACGCAATCGATAATGATATTTGGAATGGAAAATAAAACAAATAAGTTCTCATGGTTTACATCTGCTGCACTGTGAAGCTGCAATTTCCACAAAAAGAAGTGCTTGTTCAAAAACAAGTCAAACTAATGATAAGAGCAGCAATAAAAGAGGCGTTAAGACGACTGTTTCCTTGTGAATAGATCAGGAAGCCGTAGACTCATAATTGTACAAGTAAAAGTTATAGCTGTGAGTGAACAAACGCTCTTCTGCAGTAACTTTAGCACTTCAATGACACCGCTCTATAGGCTTTCTATAACTTAAGAACTTCGATGACACCACTTTATACGCTTAACTAAAGCTTTTACTCTCAAAGTCGTGGGCCTTTTTCGTGGTTAAAAGGGTGTTAGAGGACTCTGTAACGCCTCTTTTACAGGTAATCTTAAGTATTTAATTCTCAACGAACACCTTTATACAACTCATGTGAGAGTCTTTTTAACGCTACGGTGCTAGTTGGGCCAACCGTTATCAATACTTTACGTGACTCACCAGTCCACGCGCCGGACAACTCCGATGAAAAGGGCGCTACTACCACCTAAACGGTTATAGATAGCGAGGTCCGGTTTTTTGTAAACTGTAGCCCAACTAATTACCCCGATACATTTTTTTCATTTTGTCTCTATCGTTTTTCGTTTTTGAGAAATTGATGATTTAAGTTGAGAAGACCGTAAAAAATCACAACATTTTTCGACATTTTTGCACTTTTTCGGAAAAGTTTTTGAATTTTTCAAAATAAAACTTCACCGTCTTATAGACCTCGTTAAGACGCGTCTTTTGACACATTGTTTACCCAGGTAACCCCAAAATTGACGACACCAGAGCGATGTCGCACTTTCACTGAAATTGGCCCCCTACCAACACGATCGAAAAAACATTTCCAATGTTAAAAAAGGTTCTGATAATTTCCTTGGCATTATTTTTCTGTCTACTTACTTTAAGATCACGTTATAAGTCTAAATGAAGTATGAACGGAACAAAATAAAACAAGTTTAAGTAAATGCTGTAAAGCCAGCTAAAGTATTATATTCCACATTCATGGCTGTTACTAACCTTCTTAACTTACGTAATTGTTTCATTTATGTTTTATTTGTTTACGCTTTTGGTAACGTTTACTTGCCCCTACATACGCAGTTTTGACTCTAAATCGTTCGATTTGTTTATTAGCAGATCGTTGTTAATACGATACATTTAAGGAGTGCTAAATATTTAACTACCTGTATCGTCACGATACGGGTGTGAACTAAATGAAATTGAATTTAGACATACATATACATATTTTGACCAACACTTTACACTCAAATACTACTTATGCTTAAAGGGAATTTTCAAATTGCAATTTTAATAACTGTAATGAGTATTAAATAAATGTTTTTTCTTTATTTCTTTCTAAATAATGTTTATTATATATTTTACCTTGAATTCATCTGTGATAGTGAAATTGCTTCAGGATGGTGCGCATCTCCTTTGGCATTTGCGAGTAATACGACTTTTTTCTTTGTTTTATTCGTTAATATCTGAACACTCTTATCTAAGGTACCTATTTTGGATCTTAAATAAGTTTGAATTGACCTTTTTTAAAATTGCAATTTTAAATATTTTGCAAAGGCACTAACAAGGTTTTTAATTTGGTCGCGAAAATCCAATACGTATTTCACTTCCAAACGTCAATTTCCGTAGACTTGAACCTACTGTTCCACTTTTAGCTTCCGCCCAGCGTAGCGTAGTTTGCCAATCCGCCATTATTTCTGGTGAGCCAGCCATTGTCCGATAATCATTGTCGGTTATTCACCGCAAAGGTAAACTGAGACAGCGTAAAAATGAGTCCCGAGAGAATCAGATTATCTTTACAGAAGCCGGCGCCAGCTGACACGCCCGAGCTATTGTCAATAATAGCCTCCATTTAGTGTCAACTCAACCTCGGCTTTATCTCATTAGCGTTTACTTGAAGAGACTTAATTATAAATCAGTATCACTTAAACGCTAAAGGAGGCGTGGTGTCTGTGAAATAGTCGCGTCACGCCGCGATTTTTTAGTAAAATTGCGAAGTGTTGTGATAAGTGATTATATTATTGATGAGAAATGGAGTTTCAATATTACGGGAACTTCGACCGGCAGCCGGCGCGCAGGATCACGGACACGCCGTGGTGGGACGAGGAGGACACTCTGTCCGACCGGCGGACCAATGGTAAGCCCAAAGCCGATGACAGATACGAAATCACCGGTTCGATTATCAATGTCGTCGTACGCCAACAGGTTTTCGTTTCGCATTTGAACCGAGATTTTTAAGAATCGAATGTTTGTCAACATTTAATTTTATGAATTTAACGGCCTCGGTTAAATATTACCTATTTTAAAATATAAATAAATTATTTATATAATAATATGCGCCGCAGGTCGTGATGTAACTATGTAGCTAATTTGGCGGAATAAATCTATTTCCCGCATTCTGTACTTATAATAAGGGCTTTGATTTCAGTAGTTACGTAATGTAAACGATAATCGACTACATCCTGTAAACAGTGATTTGAAAATTCGGTTAATTGAACATAGACCTGAATTTAGTACAATTTAATATTCAATTACACCGCTCTATCATACCTATAACTGAAAGTTTCGTCTTGCTCTTAAATGTCCTTGAAAAACTCTATGGATTAGTGTCCCCGCTTCTAACTTTCAGAGTCGTAACTGATTATAATACTGTCATAAGAAACCCGATACAATTCGTTTGGCAATGTATGTACGAGTAATACTATAATGAAAGGGTCAGTTGACATAAAATAAAAGGCAGGATGATAAGGTGACTAGCAGACCTATAAATATGGCAGCATATCAGAGACCTTGAATATTGAACGTTGCATCGTGTGAGATGTCCTTCAATATAAGACTTACAGTCGAGAAATAATAACATTTAGAAGTAAAATAGGTACATACATCGTTGACCCAGTTGTAAATGCGACCATCGAATCACATGACCACCAATGAAAGGTTAAGCACCCCTCTTTACATTTGTGACAAAACGAGATCAGTACTTCATATGTCTAACCGTAGGTATATCATATTAAAACAGGTTCGCATAAAATCGTCTAATGAATAAAAGTACTTCGACTTCAAAATCATTTTTATTCATGTGAATAGAAAAAAATGTGTTTTTTTTTTGTTGTAACGGTTTATTCATATTTTAATTTTGCGAAATTATTCAAAAGCCAAGGTTATGTACACTCGAACGTCTTTTGTTCAAATACATGCACGATAACAAATCTTTGATGTGAAAACTAGTGCCATCTCATGGAGCCTAGCATAAAAGTAGAATCACATGATACACTTTATCGATTCATTTCGCAATTAAGAGTAGACAACAAAGCATCTTTTTATCAAACGATGTAATTCCGTGATTGTAAATGAGAGACAGGCGGTGGAGATAGGTGATAAGAAAATATAATTTATGATGATGGTATGCAAATGTAAATTAAAACTCTTAGGGCCAATTTCACTGCTGTCAGATGAGTTCCTTTTAATGTATCTGACAGATATGAATAATGCGGTATCTTTTGTCAACTTTAAAATTTAAAAACAAAAAACATCATAATTGATATCAGACAGATAAATAACGACAGACATATCTGACAGCTACTACATTCGGAAGTTTTGAATTCTTCATGTATGTACCTATAAAAAATACCCCTATTGAAAACCACTGACGGTTGAATATATTTCTTTTAAATTCATGGTTCTTTGTATGCATGTTAAGACGTCACTGCCTGAATAATATTTCTTCACTCGCAACATACTTAGTTTATAGTTACACATCTTTGTCGTGCAACATATTGTGTTAAGTATTCTGATATCTATAGTCAGTATAATGCAGTGTTAGTTAATAGTTAATGCATTTTTGACAATTATTCTTAATAACTAAAATAAATAGAGATGATAGACACCAAAGTTTTTCTACAAAGTTTTGCTTACTCGCTTATTTCTTTACGTATAATATAACTGACACAATGTGGGCTTTTAATTATCGAGCCTTTGATTTCAAACTGGCTGAAAATGCTTAGATTGGAAGCGCTGTGCGTATATCATATAAGATATTAATCTCTAATACTAGTAAGCTATACTAGTAAGCTAACAGAATGAAAAGGTTTCTTAGTAATATGGGGCGCTTCAAAGCTAGAATTAACGGTTTTTTTCTAAGCAAGCCCGCTTTAACGTAGACCGAATAGCTGTTTTACATCAAGAAATTTTATGGTCAAGTGCTAGCTAAGTGTAAATATGAAAAACAAAAAAATACGAACACATACAAGCTGGGAACGATTTAAAAAAATGAACAAGAAAATTCGGATGATATTAAGAAGTCGAAACCAGTAATCATGTGATATTTTTCAAGTTAACAAGAAAAACACGCAATGCAAATGTATTTGCCTAACTCGGCACTTATTCTTATTGTTATCGGTAGGTAAAAAAACTACGTCTTTTCTCGCTACATTTGTTATTTTTATTTTGTGAAATGTAGAGTCGTGAAAGACATTTTAGAACATTAGGTACTCGTATATTCACTAGAATGAAAAAGTATGTGTCCGTGATTTTGCTCGCTTGAGCTTCGATCCATCGTCAAGTGCCTCTTACAATCTTGTTTTCCGGGGTTAACTATTTTATATCTCGACTAAATAACTCTTATTAATTTATTTAAGTAATGTGATTGTTTAAAACAAAAGTTTTTCTGCCTCTTCATTGTAGATAAGTTCGGTTAACATATTAACACGTGGTTCAATAAGTCCCGAGACTAAGTACTAAAACAAGGTTTTTTTTATAAAATTATTTTTTATTCATCAACGTAGTCTCCTCCAAGAGCGATACAGTCCTTCCAACGCTTTTCTAACTTTTCTATCCTATGCGTGTAGAACGATTTGTCTTTGGCTTCAAAATAAGCCTCCGTTGCTGCGATAGCTTCACTATTTGAGTCAAATTTCTTATCCTGGAGCGTTTTTTTGAGATCTGCAAACAGCCAGTTATCGCTGGGGGCCCAGTCTAGCAAATAAGGGGGATGAGGAAGCAATTCAAAGCCCAATTCATTAATTTTGGCCATCGTTCTCACAGACTTGTGACAAGGCGCGTTGTCCTGGTGAAGGACCACTTTCTTTTTGTTCATTTGATGCCATTTATCCGCAATTTCGTACTTCAATCGCTCCAATAATCACATGTAATAGTCACTATTTATATTTTGCTTCTTTTCAAGGTAGTCGATGAAAAGTATTCCATGCGCATCCCAAAATATAGACGCCATAACCTTACCGGCCGATTTCTGAGGCTTTGGCCGCTTCGGGCGGCTTTCACCAGCCGCTCTCCACTCCGCTGACTGCCGATTGGATTCCGGAGTAAAATGGTGTATCCATGTTTCATCCATTGTCACATACCGACGTAAAAAATCCTTTTTATTACGATTCATCAGAGCCAAACATCGCTCTGAATCATTGGCACGTTGTTCCTTTTGATCAGCTGTAAGCAAACGCGGCACCCACTTGGAAAAAAGCTTTTTCATGGCCAAATTTTTATGTAAAATAGTAAAAACACTACCAGCTGAAATCTTCACTATCTCGGCTATCTCGCGCACTTTTATCTTCCGATCTTCCATTACGATTTTGAGGACTTGGTTAATATTTTGTTGAGTCACTGCTTTATTTGGATGACCTGAGCGTTCCCCATCATTTGTGTCCATGCGACCGCGTTTGAATTCGGCATACCACCGACAAATGGTTGCTTTAGAAGGAGCTGATCCCGCATAACATTTTATAAGCCATTGCTGTGCTTCAACGGTATTTTTTCCCATTAAAAAACAATGTTTTGTCAACATGCGAAACTCGTTTTTTTCCATTGTATCGAAACTACAAGCGTAGCGTCACTTAAATGGCTGCAAAGTCAATATTTTAATGTTCCATTTTTAAAAAGTTTATACATAAATTTTATTTAAGGGCAAGAACTTTTTAAAAATCAAAAGTGTTTTTAATATAATGCGCCATTTCCAAGTTAGTCTCGGGACTTATTGAACGATCTAGTATATATTGACGAATAACTTCTAAGTCATTACGTTATCACAATAATTAATTTAATCGAAATGTCGGGAAAAACACAGATACTAATAACAGAGACATTATCGGGTCAAATTACTTTAAAATCAACGAATCCATAACAATTGTAAAGTAAGTTCAAAGTACTAAGAAAGGTTCGCAAAAGGCGAGTGTGAGAGGAAGGTACGCATTTGTTAATAGATATTTAATCCGTAGTACGCTTCCTATTATGGCTGTCTAGACGGGTGTGCAGAAAGGGACCGCATCGATTCGCCAGGATAATTTTAGAAAACCCTCCTCTCCTTCGCTGGGAAGTTACACTTAACGCTATTTAAGCCTGTGAGTTTCAAACGATACTTTTCATTTTTGAAACTGTAGCTTTGTCCTTCGTTTAACTTTACATAAAAAAAAATAAGGTTGCATTGGTATATTTTATTATATTTGGTGTACGAACAAAAACTACTAAACGGATTTAAATGAAGTTTTGTTTTGATTATCATAAGGTATTCTAAGGCAAAAACTAGTTTGTTTAAATACATTTTCAAATAATGGGTTTTTAGTTGGTAGGTTATTTTACTAATGTTATGTATTTGTACATCAGGTATGCAGTGTGTCTCCTTATCACTTAATCTACATAGATAGAAAAAAAAAAGGAACACAAATACAAATGTCATTAGAATATTGTCTATGAATAAAACATTTGATGAAAAAATGTATTACCACGGAAGTTGTCATATTATACATAAAATCGATATTATTACTATGAATCATTTGCCTGAGATATATTCGTCCAGGAAACCATAAATATTTGTTTGGAAATCATTATCATTAACTAGCCGAGTTGCCGATCATGAGTCTTAAGTCATAATAAGGATTTGAGAATAGTACAAAAAAGACCCATGAGGCGTTAACTCCAAAATGATCTCGTATTCAATTTATGGTCTATAGTACACTTTATGGTGAGAAAGCTGATAATGTACACTAATATTACAAGCATAGTGTTTGCTTGTATGTACGGACGGCAGCAGATCAACCTACCCTAGTCTGTCAAAAATTCTCAATTGAAAGAGAACTCTATGTGAACTGAATAAAGCTGAAAATTGGTTAAAGAAATTTGACAGATTACGGTAGTCTGATGTGCTGTGTACATGGTACATACGAATGTACATATGATCTTCCATACTCATCTGATGTACCTAATGTTTAGATGACGTATCCTCCTAAATCGCTAAAGTTGTTTTTGTTTTTGCTTTAATCTTACTGTTTGTATTAGCATTGTTATATTCCCTTTTTACCTCATTGGGGAAATAGCCCCCATATATTTTCCTCTTAAACTAATTTACTCTGATAGTTTTTGTGATTTAAGCTTTAGGTGCAGAGTTAAAAAAAATATTTTTTTTACTTAAGAATAAATAATTAATTGTCCATATACATATTGTTAATTTATGGTGTTTGGATAGGACGGGGTTCCCCGCGTTGTAGTAATTCATTATTTATTATAGTATAAAGTAGCTCTAATAATGATGAATGTCTGTATACGATATGCTAGCTTGAATTGTAAAAAAAGGTAAAAGTAAGCCCTATAAAGGCCCGAGCAGATGATTTTTTCATATTTGTAAAAACATTGTAAAAAAATAATCGAACAAAGACATTGATTAAAATTTTAAAAATAAAAAGTAATTTACAACATAATTACTTTTGAAGGGAAATTAAGTCAGATAAACAAAAAAGTTAACAGTACCTACAGGTGACACATATGGTAGGGAACTTTTGGTCGATTACAAGAAAAGACAATGAAATAAGTGCTTTATGCTCCTTTTGTTACAAGGGTGATCCCTCTAGTCAGTAATAATTTGAAATAATTCTACGACTTGTCAGATAAAACAAGAATCAAAATATGGACACAATTTAAAAGATCTGATATCAAGGTATTCATTTGAGAACTATGTTTATGGTACGTTAAAAATCCTAGACAAAGTGATAAAGCTTGTGATTCATGTAATGATAAGAAAACTTATCTCGAAGTCTTTATTCAGTCATCAGTTTTTATTGGTCTACAATCTTAAAAATTTCTACCAACTAAACTTTAATTCGGTTGGACTAATTTGTACTGGTACTATTATATATTCTGTGATAGTAGTAAGCAATAACTTAGGGAAATGATCCAGTGGTTCTACATAGTACCTATTCAGGGGTTACGGAGGGTTTCTCCAATGTAGGTACATAATTACTAAACTTGCCAAATCCTGGGTCATAATAGGTACAAGAGTGCTCTGAGGAGATCTGAACAGAACGCTCGGAGAAAAAAAAGAGAAGACAGGAAAAATCAGGGCTTCTACTAATATTTATGAAGTCGTTTAAAAGTTGATTTAGACTGCATCTAAGTTATCCACTATTGCATAGAAAATTTTGTATATGAATTAAACTATCTGTGAATTCAACTGTAGTAAATCGCAAGTGCCGTCGCGTGTAACTAAAAAGAAGATGTGACACGCGGTGTCGTACTTTGCTTATTTACTGAATTGCGTCAACGGAATCACGAGTATTTTCCTGAAGCGTTCAGTCCATCCATAACAATCATATTGATCACAAGTGACCGAGAGCGATACAAAGTGATACAATCGACACCATACTTTCACTGTGACTACCACGATTTGTGATGTAGCAGAAGCACGATTTAATACATATTATGTTCATACATAACTTCTGAAAATAAACCCTGAGTAAGTTCAATTCTTTTAATAGCACGCCTTAATTTAGAATCGGGACTAAAGTCAATACAAAGCTAGGAATTATTTAGGTCAGTTCGTTACCCCTGACGTAATAAAATAAAATAGCAGTAAACAATCTCTAGTAAAACTATTTATATGTCAACAATTATTGGGAGAATTGTGATTTCATTTAATTATGTCAAATCTATTGAGAAAAAAAACAAATATTAATACAGTACTGTAGATCCTTAAGCAATGTTTTTTGAGTACAGTAATAAAAGGCGTAGTAGTCGCTAACCGTGTTAGGCTATGTGTGCTTCAAAACTGGTGTTTGTTCAAGGTATCAGGGATACAGCGCGTTAGAAGATAACTAATTTTAATCACGCCTAAAGAGTTCACAAAATAACTGATAAAAACGAAAACAGTTTAAACACAAACAAAAACAGTTAAAAATATCTCTTTGGATGACTAGATGAAATTGCATAAATAAAAGAAAATTCGATTCACATATTTTCCTTACACTGTGGAAATTCCTATGACCGTTTCGGCTTTGAAAACTTGCACAAATATTCTCAAGAATTTGGTTCACCCTATACCTAATACCGGAGTTATGAGAACTAGAGCGTGGGAAATCGTTAGCTACTGTTTCTTTTTCACATTTAATTCTTAAATATACCTTATTAACGTTAGTTACTTGACCTTACCATTTTGTACAAAAAAACTCGTTACTTTAACCGAGTTTTGTACCAAGGAGGATGTTATCAATGCGTCTGCATTTTTTAAAATGCATGTTTTTTTCTTTTTATATTAGTTCAGTTGGCAGACAGGCACATAGCCCACTTGATGGTAAGCTGCCACTGGCCCACTGTGGCTAATTCCATTGAGGGACACTTTACCAGGAAGTGTCGCTTAATGTGCTGAAAGACTGTAGACTCATCTGATCTTAACATAGCAGAGCTGGGCCATATCATCTGCATTGTACCTATTTAACATGTTCATTTGTGCATACTGCTTAGTTCTTCGTCCGGTCGTACCCACATCGTTTCAGTCTCTTCGCTCGTAAACTGTTGCATCACTGCTGTTTTCCTTACATTGTGTCGTTGACGCGGCGGCAGGGTTCCGCTGCAAGGATTTGCAATCCTCCACGGGAAATGAGTTCTGCGGTCGCATCCAATACAGGGCTATGGCAGTTCAATCAACGTTATTTTATAGTTAACAAACAACCGAACTGCAAAAGGGATAATCTAGGAAAAAAATTAATAGCCATCACTAGCAGGAAGTCGCTGAAGCAGGGCTTTTTTTACAGGGACGCAATTAGGCGTCTTTTTGAGTGGTAACCATAATAAATTAAGACACTGATGTAGGAAGCCTTATTGGTGATTTAGGAAACCAAAGGGACTACTTCTGTGCTTATATTGGAGGTATCCGAATAGTGTTGTATAGAACTCGACTCTATGTCCGAATCATTACATAAATTATTATAAATATATTTTACTATAGTATGAAAATTTTGGCCTCCTTGGTTCTGCATCAATTTCTAAATACCTAGCGATGATCTCGGGGTTCTAAGTTCAATTCGGTATGGATTTTTGGACAAACCTGATGATTTAATGCCTTTTTCGTAATTGTGATGATGAATTTATTGAAAGAAAGAAAGAAAAACATTAATTGCGATGATGTGAGCCATTATTAAACAAATCATTTATTTTAAATATAGTTTTTTTTTTTGTTTTCTTTGTTCGCAAAATATTGATACGACTTACAGCTTGAGTGTTTCATTTTATTCTTTTCCAATACTGTCCAACCATTCGAAGAGTCGATTTAATTTCCCCGGTCCAAAGCAATATTACTGGTAGATCTCCAGTTTCTCATTACCAGATGCACTTTGATGAAATGAAACGGGGACATTTCATTTATTTCTTTGTCGTTAAACTGATGGAGCCCGACCTATCGCCGGGCTGCAGCTCTTTTAATTGAAAACTGTCTGCTCAAACAATGACAATTCAGTTTCAATTTGACATACGTGCTTGTAGGTCCTCGTGATTCTAAGCGCCGGTCAACGTTCTTTGTACATGACACATATTCCAAGGACATCAAACCTACCTATTTAAAAATAGATATTAGCATGGTTTGTAGTTTAGTCGTGTTCTTAACTTTGTAGATACTGCTTATAGTAGGTACGAACCAAAACCAATTAAAAAAATTCAATGAAAATAGATGATACAAAGATTTTTTGAAAGTAGCGGTTAATTTAAAATGGTTTACAATGTATGAAGTGTAGTAATAAAATCATTTCTCAGGCAATAGACAAAGTTAAAAGGTTAATGTGTCTTACTTGTACAATTGTATGGATTACAAAAAAATTAAACTATGAGAGAAATACATATTAAAATGTTTCTGCGTTTTCTATGACATGGTCGCTTGATGGATGGATGAAACCCAATGATGGAAATGTTAAGAAACGATAATTTTGTAATAAAATATTATTGATAACACTGATGCCAAACAGACCTATTTAGATAAGTGGCATTTATATTATTACGGCCCTGGCCCTACGACGAAATGCTTCTTAAACAATTTGAAAGTTAATCTAAATCCAATCTTATGAATATAGGCAAGAAAATCAATCATCGCGCAAATAATGCCTTCCACCCTGTTATTTATTTGGATGTCGATATAATAAATAGGTTTCATATTTTGTGGGTCGGGCTTCTCGACATTTCAACCGCCTACAATGCCATCCTTTAGATCTTATTTCGGGTCTGACCGACATACACGTAAATGTAGTACCGTGCTATGTAGGCCAGCTATTGAACTCGAAAATCGTCGAGAATGCGAAAATATTTTTATAGGTTTCTTATCTATCTATATAAATAAAAATGAATTCCTGTTCGTTAGTCTCGCTAAAACTCGAGAACGGCTGAACCGATTTGACTAATTTCAGTCTTAAAGTCCAGGGAGGTTTAAACAATGAGAAAATTTGGAAAATTGCTAGGAAAATACTAAAGTAAGTGATACGAAGTTCACCGGGTCATAAGTAACTAGACAATAACTTTTGTGTTATTTTAAAGTTACATTGCACAGAACACACACACGTTTCCACCTTTTAACATTTCTGGGAAGGTTTCGAATCCACGACTCTCCTCGAACATCGAGTCAATAGTGCTACTGGATGGGTTTTATCGTATAAAACAAATTTCAAACTACAATTTACAAAATTAGTTTACGGCTAGAGCTCGTTTCTTTTCCATATTAGTGTCTAATATGTTAGTGCCTGTCATTGTCAGGGCTTTGGAGCCGTCATTAAAATTCTTAAACCACAAAATTAGCCGTCATTATACTCGTACAACACAGTTGAACCATTATTAGGCAGCTCATTGAACGTGTTGCGTCACAGTTTCATTCATGAAGATTGTATTAGAACTGGTCAGATGTTGCTAGGCGATTTATTCGCATGTAGTAATACTTTAATTTAGTTTGACATTACACAGATTTTCAGATCGCTCGAGTTCATCTATTTGCAGAGTGAGTCAAGGTTTACCGGCTGTAGTGGGTTAGTTCAACGCCGATCAGTTTGTAATACATAAACAGCATTCCGCTGGTTAACTTTCAGCGTTGGTTATAACTATATTGTTTTGTAACTGATGAAAAGCAATTGACCAGCTTTTCTGCTCGTTGTAAGTATGTAAGTACATCGCTATTGCTGGGATTTGTAAATTTAAAACAATTATAGAATTGATCTCCTGGTGCAGACAGGACAATTAGTATGAATCCAATCAGTGGGGTTATAAAGGATTTATGCGTGTTCAAAAAATATGAAATATGATTAGTGTAATTTATCCTTTGCCTGTGTGACATTTTTAAAACAGCCTAAACATTAATTTACCTAACTTGAGCAGATTATTTTCAACACTGTCATTTTTAAATATCACAGATGTAATAGCCTCACATTATGAATACAATCTAACCACTACAGCTTATGTATTTTGCACTCTTCATTCATTCTAACATGCAGGCTTACGTAAGATGAATAATATAATTATCTAAAACAAAACATCTTTATTACTACGTTTATGTAATGGACACTAACCGTCCTGAGGTGTATGGAAGAAAATGAGATGAGGTAAATAATTGTTTCACATGTCAGTACATTGTTGCATCGTGTATAGAGGATTCGATCCCGGGATCCCGAAGACCGGGATCCCGGGATCCCGATCATATTTTAGTCCCGAAATTTTCGGGATTAAATTCAATGAATCCCGGGATTTTCGGGACTTATGTATTTTTTATGATTGCCCTCGTATAAAGTGTACAAACGAAAATGGGTGAAACTATATCATAAATTCTCGACAAAAAACATATTTTTTTTCTTTAAATTTACTACTTTCTATTGACGCCATGTACAAAAAATTAATTTCTAATAAAGTATTGGTTCTATTTTTATGAAATAAAAACAATAGCTGTTATGCTAAATACTTTGTGTACCGTTACTTGACGGTAAGGAGGATATAAATTTTAGAAATTCAAGTTTTATTGAAAAAAATAGCACAAAAAAAAAATGCATTTTTTGTACAAAAAAAAATTATGATCTGTCCGCTATTAACTATGCCAGTTATTTAGTATTTTATCAGACACACAAAGTATTTAGCATAATTATTGTTTTTATTTCATAAAAATAGAACCAGTACTTTTTTAGAAATATTTTTTTTGTTCATGGAGTCCATAGAAAGCAGTAAATATTGGAAACAAAAATTTACAAAATTTAAAGAAAAAAATATGTTTTTTGTCGATAATTTATGATGTAGTTTCACCCATTTTCGTTTGTGCACCTTATCCGGGGGCACACTGTATAAGTCAATAAATGAGTGCAACAAATTAAGAAGTATTGCTTTCGGATAAGACGTTGGATGCGTTGTTATTTCTTAGGTTTTATTTTCGTGGCTTAAATAAGTAAATTATAGTTTCTGGTCTATTTGATTTAAAATATAAGTCCTATTAACATTGATCTCTTTTGACAAATTTTTAGAAGTTGAGTTTTATTTAAGTTTATAGTAAAATAAAATAAACAAACTAAGCAATAATTTACTAAACTATTTTATTAGGGCCTAGTTTGTTAATTTTATTAGAAGAAATTATAATTTTGTTTTGTTTTTGAAGATTTAATTAAGATTTAAAATAAAAGGTTGATTTTGATATGTTTTACTTTCTTTTTGCAACCACTTTCTATTACCAATACAATCCCGGGACTATCCCGGGATCCCGGTATTAACTGTTGATAATCCCGAAATCCCGGGACTAGAAAAATCGACCGGGATCGAATCCTCTAATCGTGTAGCTAGTGTTGTAGCTTACTTGAATTTTCAATCGTTATAGACTGAGGTAGAGAAGTGTTTTCTAATATTTAATGGTCTGGTTAAAATAAAAATAATAATTTGATCAATGTTAGCGTTTTGGCAGAAGTTTTTGGTTCTTTTTCTGCATATAGGTATTATCGCACGGTACAAACATTTGTGTACATGAACATGTCTGTTTGTATTGGTCTGGGTGTTTCTACGTACCTATAATATGTATGTATTTACAAAACAACTATATAAGTCATGTTTATCCGTTGTCTGGCAACCATAGCACAAGCTAATGCTTAATTTGGGGCTAGATGGCGCTGTGTGAATAGTATCCAGAGATATTTATTATTATTATTTATTATTCAAGTCTACCACGCCTCTGGTAAAAAGAAATAGTAAAATGAGTGAGAGATTTAGACAACATTTTGGATGTAAGATCGTGGGTACTATGAACCGATGAAAGGAAAGCCGGAAGAGCTACACTAGAAATTTTCCTAATACTCAGGCCATCAAGGCGAATTGGCAAAGAGGCTTGGGTCCTTATGCGGCCTTCAAGTCACCATATTGAAAACATGTTTTTTGGCCCTGCACTATGATTAATGAGGACATTCTTCTTCTTCACATCTTTACTTTAATATTTGACTGACGCTTCGTCTTATTTGCTAATGACCGGACGAAGCTAATCTGTTTTAAATGGTGAACATTTATAAACTTATAAAAACAATTGCGAAGTAATTATTGCTTTGTGCATTTGTAAAGCCCCAGTTTGTTAAAATCATTTTTACAATTTTAAATCAAAGATATTTAAATTGGGTTATTATTTATTAAAATTACTAACTGATATAGTGTTTTTAAAATTCAAAATTGTTATTCGAATACAAAACCTGTACCTATTAACCTAGCCAGAAACAGAAACCACTCTAACTTTCTTTATTCGCCTTTTACTTCGCCGATGATGTAACCTTCATTAACATTGAGCCTAAGACCTGAGTCTAATTCAATTAGCATGTTTGCATACTTACGGAATTATGTAAACAATAACATTCTTGATCATTTTTAACTACTTCGTGTTAATGTATTTTTTAAGTTTTGAATTCTTGTTTAGATGTTTATTCAAGAACTTCCATGGTTCTTCTTAGGTACTCGTTTTAGGAAAAACTAATGTATTGCAATTAGTGTCATAAGTTTATTCATCAAGTTGTTATAGCCACCGTTGTCCACATAATCAGAGCAAGTAGTTTTTGCAATCGTTACAAAGTAGGCTCACAAAAGTTTGGCGGAAGATAGAAATAAGCGATAACCAATTACCGATGGTTAAGATCCTACTAATCCTACTAATATTATAAATGCGAAAGTCTAGACGTTTGGATGTTTGTAACTCAATCACGCCTAAAGGGCTGAATAGATTTAGATGAAAGGCACGTATAGTTTATAACCCGGATTAGGACATAGGCTATAAAATTCCTACGGGAAACGTCTCATTCCCGCGGGATATTTGAAAAAAGAAATTACGCGTGGGTGAAACCGCGGGCGGAAAGCTAGTTCCTAAATAAAGATAGGTACATACTTTTTAATTAATATTATTTACATGAGCATAATGTTTTTTCCAGGTAAGTCGCAGGGACAGCTCTTTTCGGCAGGAGGTGTTGAGGCAACAGCTCGCCAACGGCATGCCTCCCCCGGTGTCGCCTCACGCGCACGCCTGCCGTATGGGTAAGTAAATATTACCTGAAATCCAATGAATGCCAATTTAGGACAACACCATATAAAAGTCCTGTTTATTTTATTTATTTGTTTAGGTAACTTTTACTCTAATAATTGGTCCCGAGATGGAGGCTCTTTGCAAATTGTTGATTACCATCAATCATAATTAAGATTTGACTGAGGTCTGGCTTTGCATTGAGACATATCTACAGAAAATAATAAATTGAACTCATAGCAAATAAAACACGTCACGTGACGTGAGGTTTTAAAATATGGATTGTGAAAAACTCGTTTTTCAGATTGTCATTAGAAATATATTTGACCAATGATATCGATTTTCTAAAAAAATAGGATAACGCGAATATGAGAATAAATTATAGGCCTTTCGACATTAGAATAAAATAGGCCTGATGATTACTGAATTAAAACATGTATTTGTCATAAAATATGTAGTTAGTTTAGTTTAAGATATCTTTGGAAATGTGCGCAATTAACCCTTCCGACCTTGTGTCATTGGATCGAATTATTATGTCTTTACTTATGTATTTAATCATGTGACCGATCAAGTTCTTACCTTATTTATTTTTTGCCCGGGAAGTAGGTACGTTAATTACAGTCAGCCGAAATCTGGCCGATGAGTGACGGTTCCCATGCTCTAGAAAGGGCGGAGTTTACCACAAAACCCCGGGGTGCTCCTCATTGCCTGATTTTGGTTTCGTAAGAAGATGTGGATAACCGGCAAGCAGAATCATGTTTGCGCCCTACAATTCATATAAATGTCCAATGTGTAGTGGTTTAAATTTTTAAAAGTACCTTGCAGAGTCCTTAACACATAACTCATGTCAGCCATAATGATTTGTAATCATTGATTCACATTTGGCAAGATTGTTAAGTTTTAAGTGTGTTTCATCACAACTGACTCCCACATTTATATTGCCAGAACAAAGCCAAAGCGGTCGATTTCACATATGGGGGTTAAGTCTCGCCAGCTGGACTCTTCGCTTCCTATCACCACATTATCTAAGGGCGGCAATCGACGATATTATAGAGGTATACCGAGCGGCTAAACCGCTATTCCACGGGGATGGGCAAGACATTCAAACTTCTATCTCACACAATTGAAACCTATGCTAAGTCCATTGGCTTAGGCCTCTACAATAATGCAAAATCACAACCAAAACAAATAACCTTACACAAGTTCACGTTACATAACACGTTACAGTAACCCGCGGCCACCGCGTGCGTGTAATCGACTTTATGTGTGACGGAAAACAAGTTTTTCAATATCCTTATCAGCTGATTGGGCACGCCAGAAGTCAGCTATCAAGGTTGTTTCCCACTTTCTAGATACGCTCGCATCGTATCAGACATTATTGTTGTGACGACAGTGAACCTGTTATCAGAGGGTTATCGCTCGTGAGGTGGTCATGTCAATCTCATACTTAAATGCGACGCGCCACATAAAAACACAATTATTTGTTTAATTACGGTCTAATCGAACGCGGCTTAACTGCTTTTTTATGTTTTATTGATTGGTTCAAACTGGTTGTTAAGTTTCCAAATCACTTTGTTGTGACGTGGGCAATTAAAGAGAACTAGCAGTTTCCAGACTTCATAAGTGTATTTTCGTTATACTTGTTTAAATGTAATTTTTATATTATAAATTCTACTACTTAGTTGGTCTGCGTTATTAATTCATCTGACACGTGTATTAGTAATAACGTTTCGGTAACTATTGATCCGTTTTATTTGAAAACACTTGTAGTTATTAATAAGAGAAAACAAAGGATTGAATAGAATACCAACATGTGTTTATTTATGACCGTATATTAAAAGAATCTCTTTCATTCAACAAACATATTAATTTATATGATAAGATTAGAATAGAGGATCGATAAGTCATTACGATATTTTGCTACGACAAAATAAGCCCCAAAACTCTGCTACGGCACAGGCCCGCGCGTACTGCTACGAGGTTTCGGAGTCCCCAAGTATCGCTACGAAAGGACCGTAGCCGCTTAATTGTCAATTTGTCATGGCAGGATACGTGAAAGTTTTAGCACTTTGAGAATATTTAAACATAATGTAGGTATCTACCTACCTATTTGTTGTTTATGAGATTTCGAGAACTCTGTAGAGATTAGGAGGGGCCTTTGCTCAGCAGGATCATGTATCCTAACAAAAAAAAATAAATTTAGGCTGCGTCGTAAATTCCATACGTAATGTTCAAAATTTTTGAATTTTATAGTTAAAATTTGGCAGATATTTATCTTTACTAACTAAAATAAAATGTCACATTTATTGAAATTTAAAGGTTACTGGTGTTAATGCTTCATGAATTTTAAATTATAGAATTTTACTTATCCATAGATGTTACAGGTAGCGAAATAGAATTCATCTAACAACCCTACTCTATCTAGGCACGTTAGGTATGCCATGAGAAACAATCAGTATTTTTTATACAGCTCTTAAGGCGGGATTCCATTGATCTCACGAAGCTATGAATTTTTAAAAAATGAATAAGGGTTATAAAGAAAGCAGGTTACTGGTCCACGGAAATATAAAGCGAGCAGGTACCTAATAAGCGGATGCTGGAAGTCTTCTTTTACAGATTAAAGAAAACAAATTTGATCAGTCTTAGCAAATGCGGATAGGTGCAGGTCTGATATACCTACATAATATTATATTTCGGTGACCATCAGTGTTAGATAGATCCACAGAACAAGAAAAATTTCTATTTTTCTATTTTTATGGATAGATACGTACTTGCTAAACCTTAAAAGATATTAATGCACAAGATATTGATATATCTTGTGCATTCGGTTGTTTAGTGTGATTTCACTTGATGACTAAAGAAAATTTGAGATCATCGAAAAATAAAACACAAGAGCGAAGCCAAGCAATCAGGAATATGTGGCTTTTCTTTTATGTGAATCCCAGCGGCATGGAAGCCTTCACGTTTCTCTTATCGCAACGCTTATGCTCGACGCTGAAGGACTCTCGATGACGCGATGCACTCATACCTATCACATGCAACAAGTTGTGCACGCCATAGACGACAACATTTTTGTCTGGTCTGAGAAAACACAGTTCATTTTGCCAATATAAAGTGATAAGAGTTTTTTGCCAGATATTGTCAGGTTTTGCGAATATGCAAACTTTTTTCATATTTGTAGATTCCAGCTTTCAATAGATTTTTCTATATGAAAAAATTAACAGATTATCAATGCTTTTATTTTTTCGCGTCTAGAAGGGTAGGTTAGGCATTTCACATCTAATCTCTCCAAACAGAGTCACGTTCGACCATGGAAGAGATTAAAAATGGGGAGCGCATTAGTATTTTTTTAAGAGGAATGCACGTAATCAGATTCACCGCAGGCTAGCGACAAATACGACTGTGTTTGTGACTCGGATCTTGACACGTTCGTACAACCACTAACCACTGAACTCGGTTTCTCCATCACACCCGAAATGGATGATGCCCACCTTGGGGAGATTGACCGGACCAACCATACAAGAGTGCACCTTTAGTCCTTTCGTGTTCATACTATTTTACTATTTCTGTTGAGATTTTTAATTAAGAGTTGACATAGAATTGAGATTTTACATTTTAACCAACTTATTTTTTTGATGGCAGGTACGTGTGAATGTTGTTAAGAGTTTACAAATCACACATTCAAAAACGTTTCAATACGAGTACACGTGAATTCTTACGGTGCATGTGACGATGAGTACGTTCATCGACGTTTGGAAATAACAAGGAAAGGTCATAATGATTGCAGTTAAGGCTTTGCATAATTACTGCATAGGGTAGTCTGCAAAGGACATCGTGAGATCAGAGCCAATCTACTGTAATTATGTGTGAGCACCACGACTTCCCTCTTACTTTGGTCAAGGTATTTTATTTATTTTAATTGCACCTTGAATGTAATTCCTAAGTAGATTTGTTATTTTTATATCGTTATTAAATTAGTCATCATTCGCTTCATTCATTTATTGAACCACAGAGATTACTTCTTAACAATTATTGGCACATATCTTCTTAAAAAACTAAAAGCTTTTCTCTCTCTGGTTACCGTGCCTATTAAGACGCTAATAACTTCCTGACTTTTAATTTAATTAATTACACATGGTTACAGTTTTGCCATATGTCAATCTTAAAAATACAATCAGTATACGATATGCTTTTTACTCTAAAACGTACATAATTACGATAATGCTAAGCTAAACAATTTGTACGCATTATGTTCGTACAACAACGGCCATCAAAACAGCTGATTTCATCGTTTGTGTATGCTGCTGTATTACGTCACATAATACTTATTTAGTCATTTGTAATCGCATCGTATTACACGCCAAGAAAAACAATACAATTTGACGAGTCTTCAAATTATGAACGAAGAGGTAGGTAGTATACCATTACAGTTTATTAAGAGTAAAAACATCTTTATAAATTAATTTGTAAAATCGAACACCATCATTCCTACTTGTAAATGCGATGTGACACGTCTACACCCACTTTGTTACACAGAAAAAAAAACTTTTAGAACTCTTGTTTTTTCTACAAACCATTCAAATTGATGAACCTAGAAAAAAAACGCATCATTTACATAAGTTGAATCATACGAGTATGAACAGAATAAATTAGTTAAATATGGTATTAAAAAGTACAAAACGAACAATCAGTCAGCATTTATTTAATATTACATTTTGATCTTTAATTCATACTTGTTTAAACCGGCATGTGTATAACTGTGTGCCAACTAGCGCGAGTCAAGGTGAGTCGAAAGCCGAATAGCGTATTTTTGAACTCTCAGCTTCGGCAGCTTTGCAGTGGATAGCAAATGGATGCACATATCTGTAGTGGCTATTAATATTATTAATCGACCGTATGTTTATACTAGCTTCCGCCAGCGGCTTTGCCATCGTGGTATGTATGTTGATAAAAAGTAGTCCATGTATGATTTTAATGTTAAAGCTACGTATATATAACTTCCGGCCGATTTCGACCAAGCTATATTAGTACCAAGATTCAGCCAAATCCGGTATTTTTTGTGCAAAACAGTATTAATTCTTTGTTGCCTAGTACAATAACAAATAGTACAAAAAAATATCATGACGAATTATTTAATATACCTATTTAATATTACAAAAAATAATCTCCATTTCAACGTAGTTGGTTGGTTTTATATAAACCATTATAGCAAAAACGAACAATCAATAGACGCAGGTTTGTCGCAAGGTTTGGAGAGGATCCAAACCTCTTTATAAATTCAATTCGTGATTCGGTGCAAACAGATTAATAAGACAGATTAATTTTTGTTTAGACCCTGGTCCTAGTAAACTCTTACAAAATGTCAATAATAAAAATGTTAACGCAATTTCAAATATAAATTGAATAGTGCACCGTCATAAAGAAAGTTCGACGTAAACGAGAAATGATTAAGAATGAATCCGTGAAAGAAGCCATAAATATCTGGAACATGCAAAATGTTTTGCTCGCGAATAAATATTTTTTCCGATCAAGGTCATGTCTAAGTAATATGGACCAGAGCTGTAACCTTCTCCACTATTTTACACTCCAGCCAATGCCGAATTACAGTAAACAATGTTTTAATGAAAATTCACACAAATCTTAAAACAATGTGTGTTTAAGACTCTTGCACAGGTGTTAGCTAAGATTGACGATGCGCTTGCGATACGATTTCGGTACTTGACTTTCTTATTTATGTATTTATTTAATTCAAAAAATAATTAATGACCTTATTTGACATGGAAAAATAATTATTCCGTAAAAACTATAGCGTATATGAATCCTTAGCACAGTGACTGAGGAGATGCCACAAAGATAAACTTCAATTCTGTTTGGTTTCGGACAATCATATTAAAATGAAACCTCATACAGAAAGAAAGGCTTGATTAGAAATGAAGTCTGTTTTGTTAGCAAAGGCGATGCTTCTTGATGAAATAGAATAAGTCCTTACTAGCAGGTGGGCAACCGGCTTAAGTAAAAGTTCTTACAAAAATCAGTTCTTAATAGCTGCATCAAGCACTAATGCGCTATATGTATGTAGCGCGCTTATACAATGTGTAAAGGTTTTACGTCTCAATAAAGTACATACTTCAAGATAGCAGACTGCGCGTGTCACAAAGGTGGTCACTTCCCGGTCTCCATAAGAGGCCTGCCGACCTTCGGCTTCGGCGCAATACAAACGCGACATGCCGCTTATTTTGCATTTAGGCCTGTTATTTTACATCTGTAAACGATTAAACGACAAATACATGTTTATCAACCATTCTGTCAAGTAATTTCGGTAAACTGCGTATTTAATTAAAATACGTAATTTATGAGACAATTTTAAATATGCACGCTGTTAAATCCAGTGATAGTGAATATTGTTTTCGCTTTACGGTAAACTGGTAACTTGTAGAACAATTAGGACATTTAAATTACTAATTTAAAGATCTTATAGTATAAAAAGTAGTAATTTTCCGCTACCGAGGAAGAAGTATCTAACGATTTGATAATGGATGCTTAGTGCAATGACCGCGCTTTCGAAATGCATTATCATCAATCATTTAACAAGTTATCTGATCCTTGAAATTTGTCTATGTAATAAGATTCAAGGGTGGTTAAATAAAATTATTTATTTACGTGGATCTACCTGTGGATGTATCTTGAGAATTTGCGTAATTATCGATACAGTAATAAAAATTAACATAAGTTTCCACGAACATTTAAAGTGAGGAAAAACATCTTCTTATAAAATTATTTTGTTTCTCTTTACACAAACCTCCAAGACAAAGGTTTGTGTGGGTTTTAATTATACATTTCCTAAGATAAGAATGTAAACTACCACTGATATTTGGTATAAAGAAAGCACAATGACACCGATTATTCCCTTTGTTTCAACTTCATGGTATAGTTCTATAAGCAATGAATGTGATCTTGGGGTCTCGTTGATCAAGATCCAAGGATGAAATCACATTCAGCCATATTTCGTAATTACAAATACCTATGCTTTAGTTTTCGACACCAATTTCTACTAACGACTGAACGTAACTATTATTTGAAAAATATTAGTCCTGCCATTAAATTGCTCCTTTAAGATTTTGCGCATTAATGCTTTTTAGGCCATATCAATAAATAAAAAGTTAGGAAGTTGTAATATTTTTTTTTTTGACATTTAAATGGTTACATAAAATTGGAGCATAATATTCATTAGCATATCAATATAAATGTAAATGTAATGACTGATGTAATTAATTTAATCTTCGGAGAGGAGACAAGCGCTACATCAGAATACATTTTGTATTATGTATGTTTTTATCAAAGTGAATAGGTATTTATGGTTTTCAATATGTAACTAGTTTTCTATTTTGGCTGTATGTGCCTATTTGTTATTTGCTACGTGTTGTAATTCACTACCCACATACGAGTATTTAAACGAAAAATATGTTTACGCGTATACAAACATAAAGTTGGTTTCTCAGCATAATAGGGATGTAACATAATGATAAATATTTTTTTTACTTTGAATCATTTATTCAATGTCTTTTTGGAATTTGTTCGTGATTGGTTGTTCTTTTTAATTTTTATACGATCATTTACGAATATTCGGCAGTTGATTTTTTTTTAAGTAATGTTACAGTAAATTGCAAGTTTAAACAATTACGAGTATACATTTTTACCGTTTTTACCTTTTACTATCCATAATTAAAATAAAATTAATCCAGATGGCTATTTAACAGTTTCTTTACACATTAGGTAAATAGATACAAAGTGGGTAGACGAATAGATATAGCTACCTACGCATATAACAACAACTTATTGTAATTCTGGATTAATATACATAATGAGCCAATTTTAATTTTGTGTTTATAAGGTAGCTAGTGATAGATCTGTTTACAGGATTTTTTACACAGTAAAAGACAGTTAAACAGCAGGCCCTAACTTTGACCATTACTAGAGTAATTTGTTTATGTTAAAGGCAAATTAGGCAAAGAAGATTAATGAGGCTGACGCCCATTCTTACGGCCATTTTTCATCGCAACTGTACAATACACTTTATATTAATTAGCGAGTGGATTTTATAATTCATTCTTACTTAAAATACCGTTTTTGTTCCCATCGTGGTTTTCCTTAGTTCGTTGAACTCTTTTATACGAGTGATTCAGATGATAATCAGAGATAAAACGTCTACGATTAATAATATTTAATTGACAAAAGTCTACATCTACCGAAAACATATAATAACCGTATATTCTGATGTTGTTTTCATAAGAGAAGTAAACGTCGAGGAAAATGTAATAGAAATTGCATTTTCGCTATAAGTTGAAGACTTCCAATTTCGCCAATCAACGTTAATAATCTCATCATTCGGTAGCAAAATCTGTCCATTTCCCTCCGGGTTTTATTATGAGCGAATTACGCGCGCGGTTCTGACGGCAGTCGTTGGAGGGCGCTCGCATAGGCCGCACGCTGCTCCTCGCCGCTCGCTCCGCGCCACGCGTGTCCGCGCCTACTCGCGCTTTCTCGCGCGTCTAGACAGCCCGCTCCCGCCCTACGCACCGCGCCCGCGCCGCTAGCATGACCGCGCGACACCGGCAGTGGACACCAACCCGCTTTCTACCGCGGAACGGTACACCAACCGCGCTCTGAGCCGTTACGTTGACATGTTTACGTTTGCCATCGCGACCGAACTTCCCCGGCATTAACTGAATCGAATGCGCTCAGCTAAAGTGTTGCGAAACTATACAAGTGAAGTTTAAAAATACATTGGCACCAGCGCAGAGTGACGCTCGAGATGTGTTCGTGCAGCAAATTCTACGACTTCTGGAGGAACTCCTGCGGCGCAGGTGAGGCCCTAAGTGCACTTTCTAACTGACAATACCTGACTTATATCCATCCATTCTACATAACCGGCTGGAACCACCGCGCCGGAGAAATCGAACCCGTCTACCTTTAATGAAAACCAATTCAAAATTATAATTATGCTCGTAGACGAGTTCCGCCTAGGCGTTGCAGCTACGTACGTTACCGGTCTGAAGGCTGACCGGTAGCCGAGTGGTCAGCGGTAATAAAAAAACGATTACCCGTTCCTCAACATTAATGAATTGTTGATTACTTGGACACAAAGACGTGTTGTAACGTTAATGGAAACTGAACAAAATTTTGTGTTTCTACCCAGTGAATGAACTTGTTTAAATTACCAACATTTAAATGATAAGCTTTAACGACTTTTCTTGCATGCAATTAATCTATAATATATACTCGATAAAATTAAACTATCCTCTACTTAAAGGTTGGAAGAGATGATTATCGCGGTAACTGATCAATGTTGTTTTTCTTTGAATGAGTATATAGAAGATATTTGAGTAAAAAAAAATCCTTACTTCATTTCATATATGAAGTTCACAATTTAGTTACACATACAGGTTTTTATTTGTATTAAATTAAGGCGAATGTTTTTGTTTTTTAATGCTTTATATTTTATTTATTTAACGAGGAATTGGCTATAGCAATCTTAATTGTTATCATTGTTGATAGTGATTAATTAAACATTATGTGTTTATCATGTGCGTATTTGTGAAGTGTTATGCGAGCAATAGAATCGTCACAACAAACTCCAAAACAACAGATGATTAAGGCAAGCAACAAATTAATTTATCTTTAAACATGGGGGAAGCGCATTTGTGTCTCCACACTGAAAAAACTACACGGCTATAAATAAACAAGTTGTTGCTATTTACAGCCGAGTAACTCGCTTCGGAGGGAGCCTGCAAAGTTTGTTGCTAAAATTACACAAGTCAACTTTGTTAACGTTGTTGGTAATATAAACCCAGTAAGTTGGTCAAAAAATAGATATCCAAGGTTGGTTGCTTCTAACCTATTCACTCAGTAAACTTAGCAAACCTATTATCTATAGTGAATCGAGTCACTCTGTTAACAATAGCAAATTCAATCGGTCACTGCAACAACTAACTTGGTTAAAGAATAAACACAACTGTCGTCACAGCCAACGTGCTTTGTTGTGTTTAGCAAAGTAATTCAGTAGAATCAGTTATTTTGCTTCGTAAAACTAGCTAAGTAGCTTGAATATTTTTAATCATGTATATTGGGTAGGGACAGCCAACCTACTTTGTTATTTCTACTCAATTCAAATTGGTATATATAGCAAAGTTACTTGGTATTATCAATCGTGTTCATTGGGTAACTACAATTAATATACTCTGCTATTTCTAGTCAATTAAAATTGGTATATTTAACCGAGTTACTTGGTATTATCAATCGTGTTTATTGGGTAACCGCAGCTAAAATACTTTGTTGCAAGTAAGTACCAATTTAAACGACACATATTAAGCTAGCGTGTTTTTATATATCCCATAATCTATGGTTGATGAGACTGTAAAGCTGAACGTCTTTTACTATGGGACAAACTCTGAAATCGCGGAAAAAATCTGCTGTTTCATACAAAAATTAATAACAAAAAAATCACAATGTATGAAACAGCTGATTTATTTCGCGATTTCAGAGTTGGTCCCATAGTAAAAGTTGTTCAGTTTCACCTAGAATTATGGGATACAAAAAAAACAACTGACCTGTGACTGTACGTAAGGCTTAATATACAATGTGAGGTCAGCTCATACTGAAAATGTGTAGTTCGATATGTTGTCGTTTATACCATTGTTACTCACTGTGCAGTAGGCAAAAATTTGGCATGTCGGGAAAAAACCAATGAAACGTTCTGCGTCTGTAGTAAAACAACAGATACATATTTTGCCGACAGACCAACCGTAAAGGAACTGAAAGAAAATGATATACATTAATGTTTGTTTTATTCTTTCTTACACGATACATAGTATGTCTGTCGTCACAGATCAAAGGTAACATTTAACATTTCAGGTAACATTACTGGTTAGACTCGTATACTCCTCTTAAATTGTACTTAGTCTTAAAAATATGGCTCAATATTTTTATCTTTGCTGCTTTTCTTGCGCGCCTTTGCCAGTTCAAATATTTTTGGCTTGATTGTGGGGAATTTTTCAGTTATTTCGGTAAATTATTGTCCTTTGTACAGGTTGACAAAATCATTTTCTAGCTGTGAACAAATAAATGAAACAAAAGTAAGTATACAAATATTTAAACTAAATCAGTAAAAAAATCTAAAAACTGAACTCTCCAGAAGATATCCTTCCTACTTTTATTTAATTAAAAAAAGTTGTTGTGTATGTCTTCTTACGTTTAATAACTTCAATATATTCTTCCAAACTCCATGCTGTGAGAAGATTTTTAACCTCTTAATCCATCTTTTAGATATATCTAAAATCCTGTTTTCACTTAACACTCGCGCGGTAAAATATCTGCAAAAAAGTGGGTAATTGTTTATTTTTGTCACTTCACTGTTATAAAATAGACAAGGCAAAATTCATAATAATGTTTAAAAGTGGTTTTTATGTGAAAATTGGAACAACCTTGTAGGTGTGAGGCAGCAGCGCTTCAAAAGACGTTCGTCACTCAACTATGATTTAAGAGAAATGGCCGAATTCACAGGCTATGCAGCCAATTCCTTGTTTAGTTTTATCAAGTAACAACTCAATTTTTTATTTCATTTTTTCACATCTTAGCCTACTTCCTTCCAAAAGGGCATCTTGCAGTTTTATCTCGTTTTCCAATTTTTTGGCCTTCAAATGGGCTACCTTGGTCTTCACCTTCCCTTATTCAGTCCATGTTTTGTTTGTTGTAGTGCCAGTGTACGTTCTTTTACGGTACCGCCTCACTTCGGATGTACCTTGTTTATCCTATAATACAATATTGTTCGCATTAAAAAACAAATAAATGTGGAGTACATACATAAAGTCACATCATATCTATACACATAATAAAACAGGAATAATTAAAGTCTGTACATTGAAGATATTTATGAAAATAGGTTCATATATCATATAAAGGGATAGTCAGATAAGTACCTGTAACGTCTCTGTCAAGGGGCTTCGCAACATAGCTGGAGTGTATGTATCCCAATTTTTGAGATTGTTATCCTTCCTAGGACGGTCGAATTCTTCCATTTGTAAACTGTCATTAGCCTAAAAATAAAAATTAATATATTTAAGGGGTGGCATATTAATGTAACAATCATTTTTACCTTTTTAATAATAGCTGGACTCTCAATATCTTCTTTGTACTGTAAATCCTGCAAAACAATGCAAATCAATCTATTAAAGTATATTGTAACACTTATCTAATATCAATCAATATAAATCATCAATATGCACCTTCAATGTGTCTGTACCACTTACCACCATCACATTTTGGCTTTCATTATCCTGTAAAAAGAAAAATTTGTTACTATTATGATTTTCATACTGTGTCACTTGTGGGATAGGCAGAGAAAACAGACTGCGAAACATACATAACTCCTATGAATATCATTGTAATTATTGCTATATAACATGTTTATGTTTATAGTCTTTATTATTATAATTTAAAAGAATCGAATATAACTTAAAGCACATTCTACCCAAAAATTGAGTACTTTCATGTGAACATAATTTTAACCAGTTATACTAATCACTGTGATTTATATGATAGGTGATAAATTTATATTTAAATGACTATTCATGTTTCCTATGGCCAGCAACTTAATCTTTTACAGTTTTCTTCATATTTTCCCATTTCTTTTTTAATACTTTGCTGCACCTAGATTAATAATTAATAATACTCCATTAATACTAGATTAATACTCCATTGCTTAGCAAGAAATAAACATTTTATTAATGTTTGCTTATATTAGAAGTGCAAAATAACATTATAAATACCTGTTAGTTGTGTTCTGGGAATTGAATTCTAATGCAATCTTATCCCATTGTGCTTGTTTTGCCAGGATACCGCATCACTCTTTTTATTTTCAATAATTTTAAAATATGTGATACATAGGTATTTTTTGTAAAACCTCCAACATAATTGTGAAGTTAGGACTTCTTTTTTTGGGTGTATCCATAGTATTCTGAAACAGAAAACGAACCTTTACGTTTTGTTTTAAAAATCAAAGCAAAGATCTTTATTAAAATACTTTAATTTACAACGATTCTATAAAATCTTTACGCTTGGAAATATTTTTAGGTAAGGTAACTCACACTTACACTATTAAGCTTAAATTATAAAATCCACATATAAAATAAACCGTGAAAATACTTACAAAGTAATTCTTTTTGGTAACCAATCCAAATACAGTAGATTCAGACTACGGCGGGATTGAAATACGCTTAGAATAATATTAATAACATACCTATTCTAAGGAACGCCATTTTTAAATTAAGCTTCACTAAACATTTCCAATGTTAATTGCCGAGCTGTGCTTATTTACGAATAGATAATTAACTTGTATAATGTTCCAAACACGTATACACTATCAGTTAATGGCAATATTAGTAAAAAATTATGATAGATTCACAGCTCGCGAACGCAGCACGAGAGTAGGAGACTAGGAGCGCTGACTGGCTGCACTGAGCAAGTAAAAAGACTGGAGTGGCGCGGCGGCCATTCTAGCCAACTATGATTGTTTAAAATTAAATAACTTACTTAACAATAAATAAATAAGTATGCTCGTCTATTTTTTACCGAACTACATGTTTATTTTTAACCAAGTATGATTGTCTAAAATCAAATAACTTACTTATCAATAAATAGATAAGTATGCTCGTTTATTTTTACCGAACTTCATGTTTATTATTAACCAAGTATGATTGTCTAAAATCAAATAACTTACTTATCATGAAATAGCAATGTAATCTGTCTATTTTTACCCGAACTCGGTGTCAATTTCTAGCCAACTATGATAATGTCTAAAATTAAATAACTTACTTATTATGAAATAATAACGTAAGCTTGTCTATTTTTGCTAGTTTTTGTTAGGGGTAAAATTTAACGAGTCGGTTATTTAGAAATAAATAAGTACTTTGTAAATAACAACCAATCATTTTTAGCAATACTTGCTTCTATAATATTAGCAAAGCTCTATTGCCCATTTTAAATATGTCTTGGTTGAATGCAGCCGAGTAATTTTTAACAGAGCTAAATTGGTACTTTGCTAAAGCAAATTTTTTTCAGTGCACTGATGTTGCAGAGTCTCTTATCATCAGATAAACCACATGTATTTCCACTAATGTCTTAAAAAAATTTAACGTTGATTGAATTATCAAGCTTAAATACAAGCAAGGTAAAGGTGTCAAGGAAACGTCTCAATGTGGGCAAATGTACGGCCACGTGCTCGGACTTATGTCCGCCGAGGCACTAAACCTCTGCTTAGAGGCTTCGTTTCCTATTTCACGGACACGCGTATCTACATACAATAATAGCTGAACTATAAAAATAGATAGGTTCTTCAAAAATAACACTGTTTAACAAAACAACAAGTTTAAACTTTTAGAGAATGTGGCTTAACAACAGTCATCTCAAGGTCATTACGTCACGAATTCACGATTGGAAATGTCCGTAAAGTTTAGATCCTTTAGTAAAATTGTCGTTGAGTGTCGTAACACCACTCCTTTTTTGTGCCGGGTTATTACCTCGGAAACTGAGCATTCTCGGATCAGGTCAGATATTTTCTGTTCACCAAAACTGGGTCTGCTATAGCCTACTGAACATCATATTATTAGAATGGTTTAGTGTTGTTGTACTAGCAGTTTCTCTGTGAGATCATAACAGTGAGAAGATCCTAAGGCGACTTTACATCACCGATATTGCACATTTTACTAAACAATAGTAAGTTAAGCTGATTACAGCTTAGCTTAGAACACAAAGCCAAAGAAATGTTTATATGTACTGACGATGAAGCAGTATTGCTTTTGAGTGCAGACCCTAAACCAGTAGCCGATATGACGTGTTCTTGTATAGATACTAGATAGCCTATATATGCATGACCTATTCTCTATTTAGCTAGTCAACGAAAGTTGGAAAGAGTAAATTCTTAGACTCATAAAGATCATAAATCCGTTGGTCTTGGAACTGATCTCTCTTCGGTCGTGTCAGATTGCTCTTCCACTGAGCACATGCAAAGTCACTTTGATGCGTTGCTTCATCTATGACAATGAGTATAGATACCGTGAGAGGGAGAGAGATATTAGTCGATAGGGTTGTGTTTGCACGCTATATTGCGTAGTTAGTTAATCGTTGAGATCCAAGCTCTGCAAGGAAAACATGAATAGGCTTAGTTTTTGTGTCAGTAGTGTCGTGGCGGCGCCGCTATCTGGCGACACGCGTCACGTTACACCTTGACATCCTTGCCGCATGCTACCCGCAGCCGCAGTAATCCAATATCAATTACAATATTCTGTTTCCCACATAGATGTTTCTGTTTTGAAATATAACCAATTGTCTTCTGTTTCAATTTATCTTTTATTTTCGGTACTCTTTTATTTCGTGGATACGTGCTCCCATATTTGATTCAAGGCCAGTTCTGTTCAGAAGCAGAACGTATTTAAATTGTACGAGTATATGTGGTCAACGTACCATTTGCCGTAAATAAAGTTTAAGACTTTTGGAATACAAGACGTTGACACTAGTGACTAGTTCTTGTTTGAATCCACATTGTACCCACACCTGGGCCCTACGACTAGAAATTCTGCGGGATATTTCCCGATGTAAGCCAGGAGAAGTTCTGGTGGGCGACATTCTTGACAAACACGATTTAGAAGCAGGCGGATGATGATAGCCTGGCAGATTAATGATTTATTTATCATGTTAAGGCGTATTCTTCTACATATAGTCTCACACTGACAGCATTGTTATATACTCGTATATACGACCAGATTACATAAGGTACATGGTCGTGTTCCTGACTCAGGCATCCAAGCTTGACGTTTGATTTCTCGCTCTGATGAGCACAAGTTCATTCCAAGTTCAGGTGGAGTGAAGGTTCGTTATGCCGCTCGACGTGTTACGGTACGCTCCATAATAGTGTTGTAGAACACTTGACGCTCTTGGTTTTTAATTTTTTAACTTAAGATGACCCAAACCTATAAACTCCATTTAAAACTAAGACTATGTTGGTCGTATTCTTGGATTGCAAACCGCTGGGCCACGTTGTTGAACTGTTTTCGAACGCATGGGCCTGTCAATTGGACTCTGTAGTGTAGCTAAGAACTTACATAAAGAAAAACCACCATAATTATATTATGAAGGTTCGGACATGATCCCTTCTGATGAATAAGAATTGTCAAGAGATTTAAAATTTGAATGGGTTTGAATTTTTGTTAAATATAAAACTCGATTTCATATCATTTCCAGATTTAAAACTCGAGTAGGTATCATACTGCTCCTAATGCTCCACACTTCGCCTAGCAAACAATTACTCGAACCAAAGAACTCTCGGAAGCCCAGTCTAATTGTCTGAGATCACAATCTGGGCTAGTCGAACCAATTGAGACAATTATATCCGACAATATGCTCTGCGTCGGTCACAGATTATGCAATCGTTTCAAAACGATTTGTTAAGTTTTTATTGAAAAAGTTTTAGGTAACGAACAGTTTAAGCGATAAAAATAACCTCTTGAGACCGCGTGCTCGGTGTCCATTTGCCATGATTGACCTTACATTATTGCGTGTCTAAGGTAATTTACGTACTTTGTTATGACAAATTAATTACTTAATTATGTTATTCAATGTCAAAAATAAAACTCGGATCTTTTTAGTATCCAAGTTTAAAGATTCCTCCTTATTTGATTAATTTTAATTGTAATTGACTCTGATTTATCTTTAGAGGTAATTCAATCATAAGGAAAATAATATACACGGATCCAGTCCTATTTAAAGAACTGGTATATATTTTCGCATAAAATTGAACATTTGACATTAAAAACTGGTTAAAACATGAAATCATTAAGCATACATAAATTAATTAGATAAATCTTTGCTACTTCCTATTGATTCTAATTAAAATTGCATTCTAATAGGTAGTTATTTCTCGCCTTTGTGATAACTATTGCATTGAGAGGCCTCAAAAATATCATTTAGTGCTTATTCCGGTTTACAAATTAAAAATTATCACGTCTCTGATTACCGAACTCTGCCCCCCGATACGTGTCGTCGCCATGACCTTCGTAATATCTCCCTGTTACACTATTCAATTCGACCCAACCATTTATCTCTTTTCCGACCTTAAAGAACGATATAAGATCTCCGGTGGCGACTATTTATTGTTTTTTTACATATTTTTTTAGTGACAATGACATTGAAACAGTTTCAACCTCAGGTTTCAACTTTAGTTGTGATGTAGGTACTCGTGACAGATGCCGAATGCTGATGTATTTTCGCGCGCGAAAGTTACAAGTTTTCGGCGCGTGAGTGACTCGTTCTACTTTCCATGCTAGAAAACACGCGCGGTTGTGATGCTCGTATTAAATTTTAAGAATATAGTCAGCATCTATGCGTATATTATATCCGAAACACAAAATAAAATGATGTAGGTATCACAAGCACATTAATTGCTTAGCCCACTTCTTACAACAAATATTTTAATTTTTTAAACAAAATTTTATAAATAGGTAATAAATTTTTCACACACAATAATGAATATAATTTAAATTGACAGTTTGAATATCCTTTCATGTCATTGTCAATACAATCATCGCACCAGCGTACCGCGACATCTATATTATTTAAATCAAAACAGCGTGCGTAACCAACGTTTTCTGTTTTGTTTAGCATAATGATTTATTCTCCGGCCGAGGTAAGATTCGAGGTAAATGCCGAGTAGTAGGTTAATCTGGAGGTAGCCTTTGTTTCCAGCGCGTGCGCAGCCGCGAGGCGTAACGCGAACAATGCCGCCTGGACGTGCTGCGCTTCTGCTCATGCGCCGATTCTGATTAAGCCTCTGGGTTTACCTTGAGCCTGGTCGTTGGTAGGACATTTAAGTACCAAGTCCCACCATCACCCTACAGGTGGAATTTGCCGCCATGACAGCTTTGGATGTGTTCGGATAGTATTAATGTGGGTAGCCAGTACTCTTGAAATTGAAGGCTCGAATATCAGAGGTGCCTACAGTGTGTCAACACATTGACGAGGCTATCGCTTTGTATCAATGAAAAAGGCCGCAGTGGCAGCTTAGATTAATGATTTATCAAATAAAAGAAACGTTTCCAAAGTTAGCTCAATAGTATTATAATTATTAGTAAGACTGAATATTCTTACTGAAATCACAGACCATTAATCATTTACTGTCACCGAAGGTTTACGTGAAGGTAAAAACTTTATTTTTATATCCAAAGCTAAAAATAACTTCACGATTGGAAAGAGTTCACAAGTAATTATAGGCTTTGCCTTCAGAAAAAACAATCTACATTGATGGGGTATCTGCTATTGGAAATGCGTCCTTAAGTTATTGTATGCTAATTTATTTGTTGTCAGTACAATACCGAAAAATATTATTCCGTAAAGACAGAGTGACAATATGTCATTATATTTTTATGGTTACTAGCTTTTCTCATTGCATAAATAAATAAATGCCAATTGTTACAGTAGCTTTTTTGTGAAAGACTAACAAACATCCATTCATCTATCCACACAAATAAGATTAATTACTCCTCGAATGCCGTAAACATTTTTTTTTCTCTTTATTTAAAGAGCTCGGTCTTAATAGACTACGTCGCTCTATACAAAAAAACAACAAATACATGCTCCGCGCACGAAGACCAAACTTAACTAATTTAACGTAAAAGCTCCTATTAACGACCCATCAAAATGTGACTCTATTACCGACCTAATTTTTAAATCACTCATATTAGACATAATATAGGGTTCCAGGAGGTCATACCTTAAAAATTAGTTACGTATTTTTGTTTGACAACAAATAGAGTAAATTTTGTGTGTTTAAATAGCCAGTGAAAGAAATAATTTGACAATGAGTGAGACGCGCCCGAAGCGGACGCAAGTTTCATAGTGTCGCGTCTCCAGACACGTAAGTACACCTAAATATTACTTAAGGAAAATAACACACTAAAAATGGGTTTGTCTTCTTGCTATTACATTACAACTTTAACGTATATATTCGTTTTCTAAACTAACTCTTAATATAATACTTTTATTGGTTTTTGTGTGATAAAATCATGTTTTAATTTAAGGCGGTAATAGAATCCAAATTTCAAAACTTGATTCTTATAACGACCCATGGCGTTGTTAGATTTTTAAGAACATTTAGTATTTTAAAATAATATCTATTATAAACTACCTTATTTGATTAAATTTTTTGTTGTTCAATTCTTAAAATTATTTTACTACGTTGAGATCTATTAACGACAAAGCTATTTCTTCAAGTTTTTGTGTAAAACTCGATTCAACGTTAGACAATATCCCTATTATTATAATGAAAATAACCTTTATTATCTGAATTAAAGACTAACTGACATTAAAAGAAATAAAATAGCAATAAGATCGAATTTAACAGTATTCCATAAAACGGATATTTTATCTGTTTATTTTTAATTTTATTGGTCGCTAATAGAATACTGCAACCTTCATACTTAATTCTATTACCGACTCACAGCTGTGACGATATTATTGGTTTTTTAGTATTACAGTACACAAAAACAAAATGTATATTTTTGGCTTATTTTTTGCATACGTGACGTTTTGAGAGATTTTGTCACATTATTAATGTAAAATAAATCCAGTTTCATTCATGGCTTCATGGCATTGGCTATAGGTAGGTATTTTATAATTATATTTTCAAATCAAATAAAAATTACAGGACGGAATAACCATGTAGCCATGTAGCTTTTTAAAGCTTCTTTCGAAGAATTAAATTATATATTGTGTTCTTTTATAGAATCATGGAGCCACAGAAGCGCAAGCAGTACGCCTCTCTGCTCAACTAGAAGCTGCGCTTCTAGCTATAAATGAAGGTATCAGCATAGGCATACGAAGCTTCAAAAACATGGCATGCCGAGGACAACTCTGCGTGATAAGAGAAATAATAAATATACATATAAATTAATATTGTGGAAAACAAACAGTTTTAACGAAGGAGGAAGAAATATTATAAAGGTATTTTGTGATTGTATTACAGGTAAAAATATTTTTGTTACTTATTTATAATATCTAATTAGTATGTAGGTAATTAAAAGATAAGCGTTTAATTATTTGAAGACTGTTTTCTGAGGCTGATTATATTTTTTATTAATTAAAATAACGAAAAATAAGTGCTCTAAGCGTTGCAATAAATAATTATGTTCATATTGTAATAATGTTAATCTCATAACTATTGTTATTAGGTATATAATAAAAACCTTAAAAACGGTTTTTTATTTTATTTAATAGTATAGAAAAAGTGACAACTTCGTAGCGGTCGGTAATAGAAGTAGAAAAATCGGTAATAGAATCTTGCCGCATTCTATGGGTCGGTAATAGAATCAACTACTCTTTTAGATTAAATAATTATTTAGTAAATATTGTGTTATTGAATATTGAATTTAATTACTGAATTGCAAAGAATACTTCATGGAGATTAATTATAAATTATAACATCTTTTCTAACATAACAGCTTATATCTATTTTTTTAAAGTGAATCCTAAAACAGCTTAAACTGGCGGTAATAGGAGCATTTACGTTATAAATTAATTTTGCAGCATTAGACTCCGGATTCGACAGAATGTTACAATCAACAATAGAATTAAAGTTATATTTTTGCCTTAACTCGATCCGAAGATTTTCATTCCGGACACATTCCAATAATATATGGTATATCTTCTTGAACATTACAAGCAGTGCAATTTGGAGATTGTACTTTTTTCATAAGATACGCAAATTTGTTAAGTGGGATGTGTCCAGAACGAAGGCGAAATGCTGTAACAAGTGAATCTCTGTTTAATTTACAATTATAGATAGTAATTTTGTTTTGTAATGCGATTCTTTAAATTCATAAGTGTAGGCTCAAAAATATCTAATTTGATTTGACTGCCTTTTCGTATTTCGGAATGACCTCAATAACGTTTCCCAAGTTCAATGTTTAAAACCGCTTCTATCGTATAAATATCTTCCGTTTCGCTCTAATTCCTGTTACACCAGAGTTCGTGGGCGTAGGCAACACACAAATCTTTACGTACGTATTCATTCTAATTGTGAAACTTCAAAATTAAACAACTGCAATTTAGTTTGTACAGTCAGCAGCAATAAAATGTACAGGCGCGAGATCTTAGGCGATTCCTGTTTGAATGGGCGAAACGAACTTGTGCCTTTTCAAAATCATTGAACAAATACCAAACCAAAAACTCGTAATTTAAAGTTTTTGGTAAACTGATAACCGTTGTAGCAGGAAGGTCTTGAATGGCAATGACCTAAAGGAGAATTTTAAGTAAGTCTTTTTAAAACTGATCACAAAATCCTGAACATAGTAGAAATTGATAATATGGGGTTAGACCGTTGTCTGAGAATGCTGAATGAAAGAATTGGCGTTGATGACGCAATGTAGTAATATTAAGTATTTGTGATAATAATGATGAAGAAATGATTGACTTAAAGTAGGTAATTTACTTTATGTGCTACGCTTTTGCCATACATTAATTACTATAGCAAATAAAGAAGAAGTCACGTCAGATAACATGATTTTCCATACATAATATGTTATTTTACATCTAATCATACTTACACAACTTGTTTTCAACGTGGATTCAATCTGATTGTTAGTTTTGGAATACAACTCTGTTACTGTCAATATTATCATAGTCATTCTCCGCCTTACGTGCAACTGTCACCATGTTTTGTTTTTTTTTTATCTGTATAAGTTTACTACATTTTTTTAGTATTTATAAAAGTTGCAAATAGGCGTATAGGTATTTCAATAGGGAACATGCACTATTTTTATTTTTGTCTTTATTTTAAAGAATTCCATGTAGAATAAACCACAGTTAAATTAAAAAATTAATACATTGTAATTTATCGGAAAAAATGCGGTTTTAAATTGACCGTTTTAATTTTCGCGCGAAAACGGACCTATGGTTCCGATGACATGAATGACGTCACTCAAGTCTTGTCACTGCCTCACTAGTCGAGTGGTCGTACTTCACTGTACTTGTTCGTCGCTGGCTTTCATACTTTTGCATATTTTTTCGAGTTTTGAAATATTTTTTTGTAAAAAATTTAAAATGGACTATCTATCAACATCAGGTGATCATAACAATACCACTAATATTCCGAAAAAAACCGTGTTTTATGCCAATGTGGACATTGGCATAAAACACGAGTCAACACACATCTATTTCAACAAAGTTTCCAAATTAAATGTTTTTGACAGGACCTTCTGACCCAAAACTGAGAAAAAAGTGGTTTCAAGCTGCGAAAATACAAAGTTTAACAACTATGATTTATACATACCGTAGTAATTTAGTCCCTTTCATTTCTACCCTTGAAAACTCTGCACTTTCGACAAATAAAGTTAGAACCATGTCAACACTAACTCTTGGTAAATTCCTGGAGTCTGCTTTGATCATACAATATTATTTCCATGGCTTTGATGAACCCAACTTCCATATTTATTACAAAAACGCAATTAATATTCCGATAAAATAATATTTACTTTTTCAACCATATAGACCGACAAACTTATGTGTTCCGGTGGCCAAAATTGGAACTACGTGAAATGCAATGCGAAAGCGATATTTATTGACAGTTCTATACTGACAATAGCGACGCCGCCATCAGAAAAAATAAGTTTGTCGATCTAACGTCAAATAAGTTGATTGCTGTTTTAAAATACGTTTCGTTTCAGTTATTTTTAATTCGTAATTACAGTTAAAAAACAACATTATGTAAAATAAAAATGTTGCAGTGACCTTTCTTTTATATTATTTTAACATTTTAGTCATAAAATTTTCATAATTATTATATATGCAATATGCATCTTCCCTATTGTTCATAATAAGGCCTTTGAGACGCAACTTGTGGTACTTGACAATAGATCCATAATGATCCATTATTTTACAAGACACTAAATAGTTCATCAATTAAAATTATATAAATAATTTTCATTGAAGAAACCTTTTGTGGACAGTTTATACGTTATGTCGGGAACAGAAGCAACAATTTTTAAATTTTTTTTTAGCCATAATAATCTGATCAAATCTTTAACAATTCAAAATGTGCATCTATATTTGGTCTTTGACTGTACTTACATAACGATTTGTTAACGATATAAATTAAAATGTAACGATGATTCATATTAATACTTTTCGATTAAGATATGTTTAAATATTATTTCGTATTACCTTTAATTTTGCCTTGGATTTCCTGTTTATTGCGTCATGGTTTAGGGTTTCCCTTGTTTATTAGTACATCGTGATTTTTATTTACAATTAGGATATTAATACGTATATATGTAAAGTTAATGCCAAGCGAGGTTTAAATTATGCTCTCGCATAGAGCATATATGTAAACCTGGCTAGTCAGTCGTGGTGCGAAACCCACAAAGGACTGACATTTAACTGATGAACATTTTTGTCCTATGCCCTAGCTATCTTTATTCTTCTTATTTCTTACACACCTAAAAGTGCTAAAGCTTCTAACTTTGTCAGGGAAATTTATGTAATGTTGCCCAACATGTAATGCATGTACATATTATTCAAATATTTTGAACAAACTCCAGAAATAAACACGAAAAATGTTCCAATTCACATCCCAATAACTGGCACAATCATATACGTCAGCTCGTTAAAGATGGAAAAACCCTCGGATCCAAATCATAACTGAATAACACCCGCAAACATAAATAATTATGGCCTGGATTAGAATGTTCCAGCACACACCTTTAGACGTTATACGACTCGCAAGTCACTATGTAGATTTACGACTAATTATAGTCTCTTTATCGCTTTGGGATTGACATGATACACGAAGTTTGCGTAACGACAAACATAACAGAAATAGATGCTCCAAATAGGTATGCCCGAAATATTACTGACAGTGTTGCCAGTGGCAGTCAGTAAAAAAAAATGACACATAAGAAAACTAAAGAAGTCACATCTCCATGGCAAAATTAACATAACATGACCAATAGCTGAGGAGCAAAAATGAAAAATGTGTTGTTGTCAACGAACAGTAATTTTTTTTTACTTTACAAAGACGAAAAAGTTGTTTTTCCACATTTGTAATATCGAGTCATGTCTCATGAAAATGTTCAAATGTAACGTAAAATGTATAAAGGTAATTTTCTGGCAACGCCGATTACTAATATACAAAACGTCTATTTTGATCGGCGGTCCGTCGAAACTTTGTCGTTGTTATCTAGAACTGAACAACAGTTTCAAAGGACACTGTCTTCGCGAAACTTACAATGACCAGCAATAAGGAAATACTCGTAACAACTGATTACTCTAATAGATCTTATGCATAAACTATACGATCGTTTAAGTATCTGTGGTGCATTATCGTGTAACTAAGTGTTTACATCTTGGTTATCTCGAAGTACTTAGGTAATAAATTAAGGACTAGTTTCCTATAATATTCTGTGACCACAGTAAATTGTATTTAAAAAAAATCATGATCAGGCTCAACATCGAACGGTGATGTTTACAAACACATTTATTTACGATCATATTTTAGTAACTTCACTGCAATAGTTACTCAAACTAAAAGCGTGCACGGCACATGCTGTTATACGTTATCGACAGTTAAACTCGCATATCTGATCGCTTGCAATCAGTCACAGTCAAACTGTTCGAAATCGCCCAAAGTGAATTCATTCGTCTTGCACCAGCCAGCCCTCTGACGATAATTACCGAAACACTGTTCCTGCAATTTTGCAATAAGTCCTCCAAATATCGGTTGTCGTTGCAAATACTCCAAAATCTCTCGTAAATATTTCCACTAGTTGCATTGAACCGCAAATTGTATTAATACGGCCAATTATCTAATTATAAAACTGGCAATTGAAATCCTAAAGTGAATTTGATTATAAAGAAGGTATTAGAAGTTTATTTCGTCACTTCTCTCAGGCAGGCCACTTATCTTAAAAAAAAAAAGATGTTAAAGTTTTCGCCTATGTAAAAATAATAGTAGTTGTATGTTAGTAATTATACTATGTAGATATTTTTCCAAAGTAATACTAATATAACCCTGTCAAAAAATAGCAGACAAAAACCAACTATTTAATTTTATCGACTTTTAATATAATACATAATATTTAACCTTAAATCAGGAAATGTTTTTTTTAGGATAGACTTTATTTATTTTCAAAATAGTCTGCGATGAATTTTCCTTCTTACATACCGTCACCTGTATTTCTTGATGGTATTTCTTGATGACATCATAATGACTTCTCGATCAGGCGATACGTTTAGAGCCTCACGTCGTCATTATCGACTAAATACTACCTATTTTCCTCTTTGTTTGACGCAGTTTTAAGATTTATTGCAACTCAATCGTGATGAAGACTTTTTGAGAAATAATCACAGTAAATACATTTGGACATAATTAAGAAAATGTCCTTTTGGACAAAGGTAATTTGTCAAGTTGTACTTGGTTTCGAGGCCTTTTTATGATATTATATTAATATTAAAGCTCGGCATCTACTTATAATATTTGTGTTATGAGAATAAAGGCCGACATAGCTTCATGCATGATTCCTCTGGTGTTGTCTATGGGCGGCGGTAGTCACTTACCATCAGGTGTGCCGCAAGATAGACTGCCCGCTTTAAAAAAATAAATTATTAATTTGTCTCGACCGTTTATGAAGTCTGTCTGCGGTAATATGAGTAAGCATTTTGATCATTACATAAGCTCATGTGGGTCACTGTCATGTGACGCGCAGACGGCCTCACAATTGTGAGAAGCAGGACTGGCCCACACCAGTTTTGCAGGCGAGGTCGGCTTACTTACCAGTTCAACTTAATAATTAGTCTCGTTCGCGTTACGATTGGAGCGAGTTTTTGTATCTGCCTAACCGTTGGTTATTGCCTGTGACAACTGTTACATGAACTAATTTGATCATGAATGATTTTAATATAATAAATGACTGTGATTTTGTCAGCGATCTGCACTCAGAGATTAAATCTCTTTACGTGTCTCTCAATTTGCTTAAATGCTTTCTTGTTGTATTTTAATTCTTTACTTATCAATATTGTGACTGAAATAGGGTTTCAACACGTTTGTTTACCTCCTTCAAATTAAGAGGGCCTTGTTTCTACTTAGCTCGATCGAATACCATTTCATTAGGTCAATTTGTTTTGGTTACCGGCTGATTTGTCAGTCGGAATAATTCTTTTATATTTTTTATGAATGAAGGTCGTGATTATAATGACGCGACTTTCAAAGAATCTTTAAAGCACGAGTTACAATTCCCTAAAAAAGTCATGATTACAGAAAGTTTGATAATAAACTATTGAGTGAAAAGAGTTTTTACGACATTTATATTCAAGCAGTTATGCACAGTTGTTTTTACTTCTGTAAAGATAAATATGAAAGCCAAAACGCCTAAAGAGTATACAAAAAGTATTACTCAATTCGTAATGTGCTGTAATTCCGGACCACATCTGCGTGACCTATGACCTAATTAAGCTGTTTAAATTGCTATAAATTAGCTTTATCAGCAAGACATCCTCTTTACAACGACGTGCTTAGGCTCAATAAACATAATTTAGAAGTGGGTGAGCATTAGAAACGGAGAACCTGTAACCAATTCTTATTTTCTCGCAAAATATTCACCTACCAATACTATCTGCTGATATGATGGTTAGTTTTAAATAACAAACGGTGTTTTCTCCATTGCATTCAGGTAGGGCATATCTTTCATTGTAACGCATCTTGCCCTTATTTTCAACCTTCGACTTCTCAAGCGCAGTCCCACGACCACGCACAATATCCTTGCATACATGTAAAACTGTTTTGTACTGGAAAACATTAGCAAGCGTCCGCGCAACTAGCCAAAAATTGCAATTATATTAATTGGTAACATACACAGGACAAAGATACATACGTTTTTATGTGTACAGATTGTGTTCGTGGTTGCATATACGAGTATGTATACGAGTGTATACTAATCGTCGGGATATCGATTGGACACGCCACCACAACACATGCCGTTGTAATGGATCTGATAATTGATTTTATCAACCGATTGGTAATTATGGTAATAAGTGGACACGGTGTATTTCTATAGAAACACTTCAGTGAACTTGTATTTTTATTATAAGCCACTTATTTGTCTAAAAACCGAAACCAAAATAGGTATAGACACGATATAATTTCTATCAAGTAAATGTTATATTCTGGCCATATTAATATTACTTTTCTTGTCTTCAATATACTTTTATGTCTGTTTAAACGCGGGCGTGAACCTATGGATTCTATGACGAAAACATTGAGAGCTAACCTGCACAGTTTAAAAACAAACAATAAACAAAGCTGCTTAAACTGGCATATTTTTCGCTAACACTGTTAAGACACAATTAGGTTTACCGACTAATAAATATATTTGAATAGCGTTTTACGTAAACTTGTCACTTTACGTAGATAAATAGTAATGACGTATGTAACTACGTGGCTTTTTAGTAATTCTACGCCTAATCTGTGAAAAGCACGTACGAACTGACGTATTTGTTCAAAAATCGACTACACCTTACAATACGAAGTAACCATAACCAGTCTAATCAGAGAATTTGTAGACATGATATTTTCTAAATGAAGTAGGTACGACTTCAAAATGACGGACGCACTAATGTTAATTAGTGTTATGGTCAAAGATGATCTATTAAGATTTAAAAAGACACGCAGTTTTTTCCGGTTTAAATAGTAGGCAATTCGTTTATTGTTATGAAACCAACTTCGGGGATTTTTTTTAGATGCGTGTTTTAAGCTGCGTAATTGTACTGATTTGATTTTTTTAATATCTGGACGATATTAGTATTTTGTAGTTTTTTTTTTTGTAGTAAATTGTGCAAATGGGAATTTAAATACCACACTGACAATACGGTTGGGATCATAGATCATGTTTGTACCTCTAAATTATTAATCTACCTACTTTTTTAACGAATCACGCACCCTACCAACTAACAATCAAAGAGTACGTTGTTCCAGATCTACTTATTGAATAAATCTTCACAGTAATTGGTTTGCCCTGATTGTCTTTTCTTTGTACAGAAAATCTTCACTCGAAAATGATGCCAGCAGACTTAAGTATACCTAATACCTATCCCTTTGGTTAATTCAGAAGCGAAGTATCTAGACCGTTTCGAAGGAATGCGATTGATTCTAACAAAATTACGGAAGCTACCAAAAAAATATCCTACAAAGTAAATTACTCAAAACGAATGACGTTAATCTTAAAACAAACAGATACAGTTAAAAATGCCACTTATTATATATTTTTATGTTGTTATAGTGATCAATAAAAACGTTATATTTCTTAAAATTGTATTGGGAAAATCTGACTATCATTGGTATTCTGATGAGCTAATAACTGTCCATGTTTGCCTCACCTTGATCTACCATATGCTTGTTTAAAAGTGTTTAATTATTTTTTTTCATTATTGTGACATTTACTAGTATACCTAAAATTATGTGTTTGTACTCTTTGTAAGTCTGGTGCCATTTCTGTGGCTCGCATCCCATAACTAAATCCATCTTGTACTGTGCACTTCAAGTTTTCTGTTTCAAATCAGGTTTGACAAAAAAAAAGTACAATATAGCACCATAAGTATAATATTATTGTTCTACTTTAGTATAATATTATTATTCTACTTTGAATCTATCGAAGTTACTATATAGTTACTCTACTCCACATGTAGGGCTTTTGCCTTACGTCCATGTACAAGTGGTCGCTGTTAGGTGTCTCAACAGCATTAATTTTATAGGACAACAACAGCAATTGAGGCTAAGTAGTTTAGGCATAGTTTATAATGCTAGGTCTAGCCTTTACAATAATGTTGGCCTTAAAACACGATCTCATTTTCTTTTTACCTTAATATAAGTTGTGAAATAACCGACGCTTAGAAATGTTCACCTGTTCACCATTCAACATAGTTCGTTGCTTCTTTAATTGTTTTAAAAAAAAACACCCTACACAGGCTCAGGTCTCAAACAATTTTGTATTTAATATTAAGTTCAGAATGAACAGAATATACGTAACATACAGTACAGTTTTTGGAGTCACCACATTCATCATCAGATTTATCCAGCAACCCTTTTGGCTTAGAAAATGCGAACTTAAATATAATATAGGGATAACCAATACGAAAGACCCCAAGTAAAATTAATACTCATGACTCAATGTCAGAAGATTGCGTATCTACTTGATACGTACCTAGCATATTTATACTCGTAGGTTCATAATTTCTAGCTTGAAGGCAAGTCATATTTCCTTCTCGCGCTATTTTCCTCAATCCCGATTACGATAGTCTACTTAGAACATTAATATGTCTCGGACGTTCATTATGCAATGCATTCGGTCAAATCCGAGACTAAAAGTAAGTGTAAGGTGTCCTTGGGTGTCCTGAAAATTACAAACATAACAAAAAAACATCTACCTATCTCGATATAGGTAAGGTAATCGTTCTGAAGTTAGAATAATTTTTTTTACATTGAGCCAATATTGGACAGAAACAGTTATTTTATTTAAATAGATACGCAGTATGCTTCTTAGTTTGCACTTAATTTAATACAATCTGTCATATATCAAGCGAAGTCTGCTATAATAGCGTTTGGCAGTTGTTTCCCGAAGAAAGCTTTTACCGCGTGTTTGCCCTAGGGTGACCTTTCAGAGGGGGCGAGAAGGGCACCTCGTTGGTACTGAGATAAAATGCCATCATACTATTTATATTTATAATTTACGTTGTAAATACTCCATAAAACATAATGGAGACATCTTCATTTATATCATAGTAATAAGAAGAATTTCAGCTTAGTTTAATCTTCGTTCTGTTCGAGTTTGATAAGACTACGTAACAACTAAACTCCAATCGTTTTATTTGCATTTTTATTTTCCTAGTGAAATAATTGTGTTTTAATGAGAAATAAAGTGTAATCGGATCGGATGTTATTATTTGTATAGTGCAGTTGTAAGCGTATTTACATGATTATTAGTGCGCTCACATTTTCCTTACTCCCATTAGTCAGATACCTACGACCAGGAAAGATAAAATAATAATATAGGTATATAAAAGCTAAAACAAAGCACTGATTATGGATTGTTAAAATCTCACCTGTAATAATTAAAAACGTATTATTAAAAAAATATTATAAATTATATTAGAAATAAGACTCCCCGAGATAAGCTAGTTCGATAGTTCATTTAACCACAGATAATATAATATTTAACCGAGAAATTTGTTAGCAATAAACTCGATAGTTACCTACTCTTTACCAGCATTAGAATAATTATTATTCTAATTAAATCGTCTTAACCTATAAAAAATATAGGTACGATAACGTCGACACTCACGGATAGTTACCGTGGAAGAGTCAAACAGATATACATAATAATATTTAGAAAAATGCATCAGGCTATGCATACGAAACATCTTCTTACAAACGTTGACTAAGCATGTCCTTTTCTTTGTTAATACAGGGTGTCCAGGAAATAGTACGACATACTGCTGGGGGTGATAGCTGGCATCAATACCTACCAAAATAACTCAATATATGTTCAGCGAAATCTTACGGTTTTAAAGTTATACAAAATTTTCCGAAATATTGAAAAATCTCTGCCTTTAAACAGATTTTTCAGCACATCTCAAGGAAAAACTACTTTTTCAGTAATTATTTTACATCAAATTATTTGTGAATAGTTACTCTACTAGTTGGTGTGTCTTTTTTGTACCAAAAATAAGAACAGTTTCAAGAAAAAAATTGTTTTGTTGATATTTTCCCAAAATTATTTTCTTATCACTTATCTTTAACATACAGTGGTGAAAAAAAAATGTATGTGACAGTTTTGTACAACATGCTTAAAAAATAGCTTGGTTCATGGTGATTTTGGGAAGATACTATACTACCTAGTGCGTTTTCGTTAAAAAATACGTAAAAAATGCCATTCTAGTCCCATAGAAGCTGATTTCGTTAAAAATTAAACTAACGTAGTTTTGAGAAAAAACATAACGAGAATAAGTAATAGCTGCTTTATTTACGCAAATTATTATAAAACAAGTTAGGACAAAAATGCGACAGTACGATGCAAGAAGGGTGAGTAATTTAAACCTCAAGGGACATGGTGATAGTAAAAAAAGAGACGGACTTAACATTTATAAAATTTACTCAAACTAAACTCTGTTTATCTTTATTGTAATTTTGGTGCCAAATAAATGTTTCTTCTATTCTATTCTATTCTAAAAAAAATTACAACAGATGCTCAAATTGCTTCCCTTGTACCCGAACACACGCTCGGCATCTTTTGAGGAACGAGCTTTTTAATCTTCTTAGACTTATTTGGGTAATTTCTCTAGCTGCAGTGGTAACCCTTGCTCTTAATTCTCGGTCATTCTGAATATGTTTTTCGTAAATTTTGTCTTTGATACAGCCCCAATAAAAAAAATCCAGGGGATTTAGGTCTGGAGACCTAGGTGGCCACAATATTGGTCCCAGTCGCCCAATCCATCTGCCAGGGTAAACCTCGTCCAAGTAGGCTCTCACTTGCCGGCCATAATGAGCAGGGCACCCATCGTTCTGCAGCCACATCTCTTCTCTCAGCTCACTTGAGATATTTTCAAGGAGCGTAGGTAGGGTGTCTCTTAAAAACTCTAAGTAATTTACGAAAAACCTATTCATAATGACCGAGAATTAAGAGCAAGGGCACTGCAGCTAGAGAAATTACCCAAATAAGTCTAAGAAGATTAAAAAGCTCGTTCCTCAAAAGATGCCGAGCGTGTGTTCGGGTACAAGGGAAGCAATTTGAGCATCTGTTGTAATTTTTTTTAGTTTGAGTAAATTTTATAAATGTTAAGTCCGTCTCTTTTTTTACTATCACCATGTCCCTTGAGGTTTAAATTACACACCCTTTTTGCATCGTACTGTCGCATATTACTTGTCCTAACTTGTTTTATAATAATTTGCGTAAATAAAGCAGCTATTACTTATTCTCGTTATGTTTTTTCTCAAAACTACGTTAGTTTAATTTTTAACGAAATCAGCTTCTATGGGACTAGAATGGCATTTTTTACGTATTTTTTAACGAAAATGCACTAGTATTGTATCTTCCCAAAATTACCATGAACCAAGCTATTTTTTAAGCATGTTGTACAAAACTGTCACATACATTTTTTTTTCACCACTGTATGTTAAAGATAAGTGATAATAAAATAATTTTGGGAAAATATCAACAAAACAATTTTTTTCTTGAAACTGTTCTTATTTTTGGTACAAAAAAGACACACCAACTAGTAGAGTAACTATTCACAAATAATTTGATGTAAAATAATTACTGAAAAAGTAGTTTTTCCTTGAGATGTGCTGAAAAATCTGTTTAAAGGCAGAGATTTTTCAATATTTCGGAAAATTTTGTATAACTTTAAAACCGTAAGATTTCGCTGAACATATATTGAGTTATTTTGGTAGGTATTGATGCCAGCTATCACCCCCAGCAGTATGTCGTACTATTTCCTGGACACCCTGTATAATGTATCATATTAGCCACACAAAAAATTTGTAATTTTAGGTCGACACTAATATAACTAAACTTCGAGTATAAACTTCGAGTTGGGTCACAGAAGACGCCGTAGGCCCGACTACCTACATACCACTACTATTTCGCACTCTCCTATATTATTTTCTCTTTTTTAAAAAAGTCGTTAAGTTACAAAGATTCAGAACGAAGATAGGTAAAAGATAGTTGGAGCAAGTATAAAAGAACCTCACGCCAGTAAAGTCCATTATTACGGAGCAAATGTTACAAACTATCCGTGTAACAATAGTAAAACGTTTCATTTTAGAAGTAGACCAACCCGGCAGTTAAAAATGATCGTTTCGCGTGACCGCTAGTTGCAGCAGATTTAAATGCGTTTGCTTCACCCTCAGTGCCGAAGCTAGCCCTAAGTAAACCTACCCCATTGTACCCATTCAGTAACCTGGGTGGTACCCCATGACCACTTTCTTTTCTTCCACTTTACCAAGAATCCTTAATTGACACATTTTGTGGTTTTGTAGTTGCACAAAACATTATATCTAAATTCTACATACATAACTACTCTTCTAATTAAAAGTATTTTATCAATGTCAACTCAAGGTGTTAACGATGGACGAAATAGTTTGGTGCGACAGGAATCTAGCATTTACGTGCTACGTACGTTACCTTTGTATTCCTGAGTAATAAAGACATCATTATAAAACATATTAAACAGCAGAAGTTTATTTTCTCGATACTACCTGTCAGCAGTAATGACGGCCTCCTTAATAGTAATTTAGGAGGGCGCAATATCTATTGTAAGTAGTTCGTTATGTTTTATGAAATCCGCCCTCTACGATCCCTCTAGTCTATAAATAAAATTTAAATATTTAATTCATTTCTGCTATTAAAAAAATACCGCGTCTTCATTTGTTTGAACACGTCATTTAATGATTAATAAGGAACTATCTCGTAAGATTTTAGTATGGTTACTGGTTTCCTGTTAATATCTGGTTTGGCAAAACGAATTATATCATAACAATCCCTCTTAAGAGACGTGGGTACCTCTAATAGCCCGTCCAGTATTTTCAGGTTTCCTTAGCTTACGGCAGAAAGTTTAAAATAGCATCGTAACTTTGAAATTGAAAATTCTTCCGATATGGCGTAGGATATGGACCGAACGATCTCAACTCTGCAAATGGCCATCAAAAGTTATTTGGTCGAGTGACTTATTGACATTCCGTATTCGAGACATCTCCGAAAACGCTGATAAGAGTCATATCGTAGTAAAATCGTAATAAAATTCTAATTAGTAAGTGGAACAACTAGATCATAATGAACACCGAACAGCCGGTCGGTGTAATCTCGCGTTAAACACAAATTTTATGGTGCTACACACTTTATTTGGTGCAATTTGGGTCAGTCGTCAAAATTCGGATTGTTCATGACGTCCACGTCCCTAATGCTCCTTAGTTACTCAGTCGTAGAGTTGAAATTGGCATGTCAATATAAGTTTCCAGTTTCAAAATTGACCACTCTCATCTCGTGACTGTTTCACTAGCAAACGGAAACTAGCGGTGTGAATGCACCGAACACCGGCCCACATATTTTACTCAGCATTTATGATTTACGGTCAGTAAGCAGACTCATGACCGGAAAAATTCTACAATCATTTTGTATACGAATGCAAACACGTAGCTATGACGTAGTTTTGCATTTTTACGGATTTTCCGACAGTCAATAGGCATTAAGAAAATAGATTTAATTTATTAATGCTTGTTGTTATTTCAATTATATTTGCTTAACAAAATATATCATTTTCTTTTTACAGACCAAAATGAAAAAGAGGAAAATAAGTATACTAGAAATATCTATAGAGAAATTATATACGACGGGGAAGTAAGACGATAATTTAATTTCAAAAAAGCAAAGAAAATGTGCCAGCTATGTTTAAAGCACAGGCTTTTACGCGAGTGATGGAGAGAAAATCACCAGCGACAGTATTCCCAGAGGGTTAAAGTCAGGCGGCCGGCTGGAAAATGGAAAGTGTAAACCTTAAATAGGTACAAAGGCACATTGCGCCGGGTTCAGACGACTTAATAGCATGTATTAAACTTCTTATTAACGCACTTAAAATAGAGAAACAGCTATGAAATATATCAAATTCCAAAAAATATTTAGAAAGTAAATTATTCATAAACTTTAAAACCTATGGAATCCTTCTATAGATACGTAAATACGTTGGGTCCGGCCGTTATGCCCCCATTCCGGTTTGCCCCCGGCCGGTATGCCCCCTCGGTTTAACGGCAAACTGGAACAAATTTACTTAAAATTGTGGGGGCATACCGGCCGGGGGCAAACCGGAATGGGGGCATAACGGCCGGACCCAATACGTTAAAGCAAAACCCAGAGATCTTACTTGTGAAAACGAGAAGGCTTAGTTGACATCACTGTCTAGACACTTGTTAGATTGTTCAACTCGAGTAAAACAGAGGCGACTCTAGTACAGGACTGAGTACACTGACTACAACTCTGAATTTAGTTACGACAATTGACGTAGGCGCCGTCATAGTGGTAATAAAGTATAGCGTGGGTAACGTTTTCGATTAGGATCGGGTTTAAATGGCGCGATCGGCGGCGTGGGTCTGTGTTCGTGCCCATGCCTACTGCCAACTAATATTACCATACGTTGTTTGCGTGTCTATAACCAGTGGCACCCATAAATTGATACACAAACACTTTTGTTAAGCTTCACATGCCTAGCCGTCAATTTTACCACTTTATATTTTTTATCGTCTTGTCTCGATCTAGGACAAAGTGTCTTTTAATAATAGTACAAAAACATATATTCGTGTTAAGTACACGTATGCCAGCTATACATGCTCCGTTTTGACTTTATTACTATAATCGTCGTCAGAAGTGATCTCAACGGCCGAGACAACCTGTACCACATAATCAATGTCAACGGGAAGATCTTGTATAACTTTGCTTAATAGAATCGCTGTATCACACGATACAAAATAATAGATGTGCATTTACATAATATATTCTGTTACGCGAATGATGACAACAAAGCAGCTAAATACATAGATAAATTGAGTCGATCTTAAATTACATTCTCGTTTAAAAATATATTTCTTATAGGTAAGTACGAGTATAATAAATAGTTGTCCACAGAACCAGTTTAATTGGAAGTCAAATAAGCAGAGAACTGTTTCGCTCAAAAAGTTTGGTTGGGTACTCCACTTATTTCACTTGTATTTTGTATACAACTAAATAATGTGAAAAACAATTTTGTAAATGTACTTTTAACATCGAAACAGTTTTATAACTTAAGTACATCACAAGTAGTTTTATCGATACACGTGAAAACATGAACAGGAACCATTTGTCTACGTGACATGCAAATGTAACTCTGGATGCCCCTTGAATAATTGAGCGGTGAATTACTCCACTTTGACGATAAATATTTGATAGAAACCTATCGATTGCCGTGGAGGCATGTCAAAGCAACGGCCGGTCGTAAAGACATCTCGAAACTTCTTGACCTTTTTAGACAGGGTGAAGGTTCTTTGTCCTCATGTCCTCGCGTTACGAAATTGTGCAATAACTACACAGCCATTCTACGTTTTTAACAACGATATTTTTAGATTGATTAATTAACTAGATAATACATTTAATAACGAGTATTAGTGACCCTAATAAATGCACTAGGGGTAGTGGGATCGAATACACCCCACATGAGAAACATTCACAAAAAGATATCTAACAGTAAAAATTAACCCCTGAAATATAGTCAGAACGACACCACCAGTTATTATAATTATAATTCTGTTTATGTTGTTTGCTATTATCAAAACAAGATTTGTATCCCTAGAGATGGTTATGAATAAATATCGGATATTCCCACCCCAGAAGTCGAGATAATATTCATTGTTATCAATCACATTTGGCTAGTCCCATAGTAATTGTATTACTTGATTTTAAAAATATACTAAATTAGCACAAGAAAGTTTTTGCCTGAAATGGCAATAGGTTACACGTGTACCTTTAGTAAATTATCTTTTATTGCTCAGGCAACATTAAGTCACTAACTTTCTCGTACGGGTTATTTAGGAGATTACATGTCTTGTTAGAAGCGAGATGACTCTATTGACGACAGTCAGAGAAAATTGATACTGTATTTGATTTGTACACGAGTACTAGGTATCTATACAGGATTAATAAAAAAATTATGGAGGACCGAAACTAATAGGGCGGTTAAATTATAAGTAGGTATCGTAGGTATCTGTATTTTTATCTACGAGTATATGATAACCTTATAATTTCCCAAGCATTTTTATATTCTAAAATCAGTTTATTTAAATGCTTTTTCAATTGCAGTTTATACATTTATGAACACTTACTTTACTTATTCAAATCGGTTCAGTAGTTTCGGAACCTATTCAATACAAACAAACAAACAATCAAATCTTTCCTCTTTATAATATCTACTAATTAGTATGTATAGACAAAATGTAAAATCAATTTAAAAATAATCCTTTGTGTATCTATCCATTTAAAGGTTTGGAATTCACATCAAGTCGTACAGTCCAAGGCCTTTCTTGAGGAACGGATAATCAGGCCACCAGGCCGCCCTATTCATATGCCCTGAACAATGATTTCTTTCGGCTGACGCGGGTCCCTTCCAAAACGTTTATTTTACTTTGGCATGACTTTGCAATCTCATACGACGAATGGAGGAACCCCTTTTTTTAACTTTTTTGTACCGTAATTACTTCCATTCCCCAGCTAGCCGAATATTTTTAAAAAGGTGACAGTATCTTTGAAGTATCTAAATAGTCATCATCACGTCTTAACTGTCTATTAGATTTCATAATGACTCTTTAAAGTTCTGTTTGCTGTCGTAATGTATTTTAAATTATCTCTAGATGCTGTGATACGGTGCATAATGTCGAAAATATCAAGAGATTTCTTTTCACGATAAACTTTATATCATTTTTTATAATTTGAATAAGTTGAAAAAAATTTCTTTATCAGAAACCTTTTGTTCTACACGTATTATACCCAGTTTAGTTTTTCAAGAGTACCGTCAAAGTAACAAGTTAAGGCACACAATCCAATTCAAAAGTCTAGAGCTAAAAATAATAATATTCTAAGGGCTAAAAGTATTCGTAATAGCTGTTTTAATAGCCATTTATGTGAGTACTCAAGAACTTACTACTAATTATCGTCTTTTCTTGAAGTGTCTGAAAATGGAAATATCACAGCGTCGGTATCTAAATGTGGAATGTCGTGATGTTGCTATAAGACCTCTCGCTATTGGCATGCCAATGCTAACAACATACAAATATTTACCCATTAATTATCAGCTTAAGTAAAATCTCTATCTGGCTACATGATATACTTATTATAGAGTTGAAACGTCACAGTCGCAAGACCGTAATAGAATGACCTAAATGTCAAGTGACGAGTATCTGCGGAGTCATTAACACTATGCAGGAATAGATCCTGAGGCACAATGCCGGAGGAGTGTTCCAAGACATCCAAGCGTTAGCGAACTCTTGCCATTCTCATTGTCGCGGAAGTCGCCTCGTCAAATAATACCTACGAGTAATTGCAAATGCACATCTATCTTTTGCTATAATTAGCAGAGTTGCCAAGGTATATAAAGGTTAGTTTACGTAATATTGAGTAATATGTCCAAAATATTCATAGAGCTAGTTATTCCCGTCCGGGAACACTGTCGTCACAACTTTGACGATCGGGAAATTAAAGTTTTGTTCGTTCATGTTTGATTATTTTCGAATATTGTACACGTACTCGGAAACCAAATGTTTTCAAAGTAGCAATAGACCACCTCTCGGGTGTACTAGGGATAATAAAATTTATAGTTTTACCCTTAGTACACCTCAGAGGTGTACTATGGGTAAGAACAAGTGCCCGTAGTCCACCCAGGTGAACTTGCTAGGTGTACCTACTACGGAGCAGGAACGGTAATAATTTTGAGATTTAAAGCATACTACAACTATATAAGGTCAGCGATAATTTAAATTTAAGTCAATGATCATTGATAATAAATACGTCGTAAACTTCGTGCTGTAACCAATTTTATTTATTTTCTTTGATTTTTAATTTATTTATGTATCTAGTGCGGTAATATAATTTTATTCCCTTTAATATAGTTTAAAAGATATTGGATAAGAAAGGCGGGCAAAATTATTTTTTAACTTTGTACATATATATTGTTTAAGGTTTACCAATCATCCGACCTAGAATCGTCTTCCTCCTAAAATCGTAAGACGCTTTGATTTTTAATTCACGTAGTGCAGTAATAAAGTTTAGTATTCCCTTCATTTTCATTTTCCTGTTCGCTATTTGATTAAATGTATTCTTTAATCAAAAACCTCTGTTTAAAATCTGTTCTTGCAACGACGTGAACCAGTAAAAATGTAAAGGTATCAAATTATTCATGCCGAGCATGTAATGTGTCGTCATTAGGTATTAGATAAAGCCACTTTTATACCTGTCAGATAGTTTAGAGATGCTGTTGTTTCTGTTGTCAATTTAAAAAAGAAAACAACTTTAGCTTATGACAGATAAATTATCAGGAACTTATTTGACAGTGTTAAAAGTTGCTCTAAATCTGTATATTTTTTTAATTACTTGTATTTCACATGTTGGTTCCTGCCGACTGGATAATTATACATACTATAAACATCCTTGTTTATCGATCGCCGGACCATTTGCATATTGGATCGAACTAGATACTTTCGGCGTTTCATCTCTATGCCAAACGACTTTAGTGAACTTGAACATTTTATATGCAGTATGTAAGCATATGCATATATAAACGACGAGGATTATCCACATAAACAGCGCGCTTTTAGGAGATTCCTATGGGACAGTGAAAATGAGATCACGAGGGTAAACATTAAATCCATTTAGACACTCGTAACGTGTGTTGTTCTAAACATTCTTACATTAAGGTTTCCTGTATATTTGAGGGATCAGAGGTGTCGCAGTATATAAAAACATTCATAGAAAAATAGTGAAAACAACAAGCACATGACTACAATGATATCATCACGAGTTCTATGTATAAACTAATTAATATAAGTACTTTATTTTAAACCTGTGTACTTTTATGAAAAGATAAAATAACGACACTATTTACTATTAAAAATATTTTTTTGTTTCTCGTCTCGTCATAAAATATCTTTTTCCGACATTAGGATTATAAACACCACATTACAAATATAAATAAATAAACCTAAGGTTTGCTACCGAAGTCTCTTTCTTTTAACAAACAATTATAGGACACAAGTGAAAGTGAGATAAATATACCAAGTTATTACTTAGACTTAAATCAGGTTGGCTGCATACCTGTCTGCCAAATAATCTAGCATAAATATTAAAATAACTAGGCCCACTTAAAACCAAAATAAATGGCTCATGGTTTGTTGCATCAAAGGCTTAATCCGAGCGGAAAAATCAAGTAAAGTGTATCAGAATCCTAGAAAATTTGTGATCCCTACGGTACCAAATAATAATAATGGTTCCGGGCCGAATTCCGGCTAGTGACCTATCTCAACGATTTAACAATTACGCAAACCTATTTTAATAACATACCTATACAAGTAGGCACACAAATACTGGTGCGTTGATAGACGGAGCATCTCATTATAGAGAGTTATACGAGTATCTTTTACATTTGTGGTCCGGTGTGACAAAATACTGACATGACCGGAGAGAGACCAGGCGAAAGATGAGATGAGCTTACTAGCTTTGAGGCACGAGGATTGAAAACATTGCAGATTCCCAGACTCCTCCAGTGATAAAATCCCGTAAGAAAACCACACCTTTTCGTAGCCGTAGCCCACGGTTTTCATAGCACATTTTAGTAAAACGCAACGGCCTATAATAAGTTATATTCGTAGTATCCTCATCAAGAGATATTTAAAATTTTAAACCCTTCTAGGAAACAGTTGTGATTTATTTATTTGCTAACATAAAAATGTTCATTGAGGAAGGGACAGATTTAGTGCGATTAATTTAAAATGTATCTTGAGTAGACAGATAGCCTAGAAACTCATAAATTGTTATCTCGGAAAAAACACTTTAATTGCGGGGAAATTTGCTCTTGCTGAGTAAATTTCACACAAGCTAATCCACAAAGAGGTAGTGCGAAGTAAACAGGTAGTGCTTGTTTGTTCACGACAACACTCTATACCCACAAAGGAGAGCGAGAACTAGAAATTCTGTTATTGTTTGCGTGCACTCTTTGTCAAGGATCGGAAACTGGTTTATCAGATTTATTTACTTTGAAATCTTAACCAACATAATATATGGTTTTCAAAAATATTAATTTATGCACTTTTTTAGTAACTATCGGTTGCTTCTGTCCGCTTCGCTCCGCTCTCGTGTGATTTCTTTATTTTATACATACTGATAACCAATTTTCTGTTCATGCACAAACGTTACTTACTTCTGGGGAAGCATATACCTACTTGAATGAGACGAAACTAAGGACAACTCCCCAGGGAACCCATTACTCTTCATGAAACTATTACATAACGAAGTGACATCACAATATATCAGGAATGGTCGTGGTGACAACAGAAACGAAAAAACAACCTCTATAAAAATAAAACTAACAACATACCTATGTATAATACAGGTTTGGGTTTTAGTACGCGTATAGTAACTTAAAAGTCCAAATAAGGTAAGATGTTTTAGCAATTTATTCAACTGGTTTCGGTAAGACTTCTAGACTGCTTCATACCAGATGAGCTCAAGCGATGACCTTGTAATCTAGGACCACTTAGAAACCGGCTATTTGACTTTATTTACAAAAAATCTATGCTAAGATTTTAACTTAAATCGTAAAAGCATGTAGAATTTTTTTGTTAAATCATGAACAAGAACAAAAACTAAAAATTTCAGAATTTGTGTGAAAGTTTTATAACCAGACATAAGAAAAAAATATTTTTTTGAATAAGTAACCACTCGTGTGAACTATTCAGAAGTTCCAAAGTAATGTAGTTATCCAATGACGTCTGCGAGAACAGTTCTTAGAAAAACGTCATTATGTCATTACTTAATCAAAAGATGCATTAAACTAACGAAAATAGCACCACACGTAACTTTAAACACGAAGCGTTAGTAATTTTCTCAATAATTTTAATCAAAATATCCTTTGTTCATTTATTTATTTATAACAACTTTATTGACCACAAAATTAGATTACAAAATGTGTTAATAATGCTAAAAACGTCCTCTACCTTTGGGAAACAATATTTTGGATACATGTAGACTTCAAAAATGCATTTATGAATCATTAATTATACAAAGTGACTCTACCATCGGCTTCGGAATGTGGGTGTTATCTATCGCGAAGAACAGACAAGAAACTCGATATTTTTCAATCGCCAAAAATGTTTGCAAAATTGGTAATACCATCATAACCATTTCAATTCTCGTTTTAATGTAGGTAGAGTTCATCATACAATAGTTAGAGACAGTTATTAAAAACATAACTTTCTTTGATAGTTATAACATATAATTAGCTGCTCGTGGGAATCCCTTTTTAACTCAGTCATCATCAATAAACGACGATGCATGTGTTAATGCCCACGGCCATGCCGCGAGGACAGTAATTTTGCTATTATGCACTTGGTTAATAACGTCATCGTACGCATATCATAATAATATGACAGAATAATACTTAATACACATTTAAGTTAACTACAGTTTAGTGGATTTGATTCTCAACGGTCACTAACGTACATTAAAAAATCCCATTACAAAGTACTTTGTTGTAACTTATCTGCACACGTCATGAACACTCCACGATGAAAACGCATACATTTTCCAAACAGCCTTGTTGTGGAGTTTAGTGAGATAAACTTCGATAAAACGGATACATAATATTTGCATAATATCACCTATTTAGAAAAACATTATTGTCATATAATTATTATCTACATGATAGAGAGCTGATAAATTCTCGCCAGTTTAAATTAGTGCGGGGAAATATAAGGTTTTTATCTGACTGTACAAAGCAGCTATTTTTATTAGTGTATTAATTGACAGTAAAAAAATAATCAAAATTAAAAGTGTCAATTTGGACTGTTTTCGTATAAAATTTGTTCGAAACGTCTCAGTGAGCCGTTGTACATCAACGTAAACAACATAAGTAATTTCCTTAATTTGAATTTATAAAGGGATAACAACAATGAACAACAACGTAGTTTTAAAAAAAAAATTCCATTTCAGTTGTAGTTTTAGATCAGTTATTTACCTACAAAATCGTTGCATTTATTTACAAAATACCTATCATTTGTACATACTAGCACATCTAATGCACTTATATATGACGTCACAAACATGATGCGAAATAGCGTTAGATGATGTATGGTTTCCGTCTGAGTAGTTTTAGTTCATCCGAGGGGCCTGGGTCGTGGTCACGGCGACTGGCGACGTCACTCGTCACAGCGGGCCGCGAAACATAAAAGTGCCGGTTAGGCCGCACACGCCTCCACACGTACAACTTACGCCATCGCAGCTGGTCGCCGCTTCGCCTTATCACCGCAATTAGTGATAACAGATAACTCAAGTGCTCTCGCTACGTCATTTATTGTAACTAAAAAAGTTGTGAAAGTGATCAAAATATAGAAAACTTTTTGTGCTTGTGATAAACAACGGCTCTACCGGATACTCGATTCGAATTTGGAAGCTTTCTGGAAAATACAGGTGTGTTATTTTTTCTTTTTTATTTTAGTGACATTAGATGCGTTTTGTTTTTATTCTCTTTTCGGCTTTATCATTTTTAAATTAAAATATCTACCAAGCTTGGATGTTCGAAGGCATAGTATACTATTGTATTATGTATAATCATAACTTGATAAGTAAATTGAGTATTTTCAAAAGGGGTGGATTAAGGATCGTATTTTTTTAATGATGATCTCACTTTTATGATTCCATACTTATCTGTTACGTATATCAAGACAAAGCCTTTAATTCTATTAGCCATTTGGGACATTATTGTAAGTAGTACAATAAGTACTTAATTTTTTAATCCGTAAGCCGTGTACTGGATTTAATTTAAAGGCTTTTTAATCATTTAGAAGACACATATATGTTTATTATTGAGATTAATAAAGATTATCCTGTTACTAAGCAATTATTAACAGTAACTTATTTAATATACTGAGTTACTGTTACATTCATTTTTAACTGTGTTTAAGAACATGATTCATGTTTACACGGAAACTTATTAATCAATGTTAATCCTTTGTTAAACTTTTTTATACTTATACGTTAATTGTTTGGACAAATGTAGCACTACACATATTATAATTATGTATTAAAGTAAAAAAGTAAACTACCTATCTGCCTATTTAATGTCCCACTGCTAACCAAAGGCTTTCATCAGTTAAAATCAAGCCATCATCCCAATGATGGATACCGGCTTACAAACGGCCGTAACCATATGCAGATTGATGTTTAAAAAAATCAGACATAAATTTTTCTGACCTGGTCATTCAACCTAAACCCTGAGATCACGGCCCGGTACTTCAATCACTAGACCATTGACGCGTTATTATATGTAATGTATGAAAGAGTATTCAATAATAACTGGAAAGTAAATATGTATTGCACAACGGATGCGCAAGGAGATTGTCTGTTGAGGCAATATGGACACAAAACGTACTTGTGCAAAAAAGGTACTCTAATAACTCATCTCACCGTCATTTGAAGAGAAAACTGTGTTAAGAGGAAATGAATCACATTTACATGGAAATGCTGTTAACGTTTTGTCACATGACGGCTAAATTCTTTCCGGAATATTTTTTTACGTCACTTTAATGACTACTTTTCTTTTCCAATGTAGAACTTTAGGTGATAAGGAAACATGAATAATACAAGGCATTAAATGTTAACAATAAGCATGAACGGCAAGGAAAAGATATCTTCTCCTAATGTAGGTATCGTTAATTCGGTGTTAGTTAAAGCCAATTTTGGACACAGTTCTATTGTAGGCGTAGTTTAGATTTTTTTAAACACATCACTAGTAAGCCATTGACTTCCTTGACTTATCAATGACAATTGTTCTAACTTTACGCAATTTACTTAACTTTCAAAGTATATTTTCGTGAATGTTATCAATATCTATCATGTGCAATGCAGTGATGTGTTACAATGAGCAATGATAATATTTACTCGGAAAAGTTCAAGTTCAATAACAAAACTCCATCTTTGATTCAAAAACTTACTCGAACAGGAAAAATTTGGACGTGTAAGTTTTGCATATCAAAGTAACCGGTTTATTGATAAAATATATCGCTCTATCTATAATCTCCAAACTGGCGATTATCAGAGATATCAACCGGCCAGTTTGGAGATCCTTGGAGGCCGCCTCATGTCCAGCAATGGACATTATTTGGCTGTTGATATTTGATTATTTAACTACAGTTTTTAAAATCTACCTGGGAGTCGCAATTCTTAGTGCCTTGTGCGTGTGCTCAAGCTACATAAAAAGCTCCTTTACTTTAATTATGTTGTTCGAATTTATTTATCACGGAAAAATAAGATTTTTCAAAAAATAGTTTCACCACCTCTCGAACTCTTTTATTGCAATGTTTTATTTTTCGGGATAAAAGCTGACTTTCATTAATTGCTTAATTGTAAAGTTTATGTACTTCTTACATTAATTTAATTGATTTATGCGTGTACGTAGGTAGGTTAACTGTAACTTTCCAATTATGATAGATATATTGATAAATAAGATCCCTAATAAATTGCATACATTGTTTCAAATACATAATTTTATTATAGGTAAGTATCAGGGGAAATTACCTAACAATAGCATCAGCTTTAAAATACATTATAAAGTACCTACTTATAACTAATTATAGAAGAACCACTCCCGGCATCATTGTTCAGTGATAAGCTTTAGTAAGAGGCACTGTAATTTATAAAGTCGTCAAAGTGGCGCCCTCATCGAATAATAATATAATCATATCCTATATAAATATTAATAAAAAGATTAAGGATTACTATGTTGCGTTTGTACACAAGAGAATAAAGAATATTTACGTTATTAAAACAGGGCTCAAAATGTTTCGTATTCGACGTAGTAGCTATAAGTGTCAATAACGGCCGTTTTAGGTACTTTTAAACTACAACAAAAGTTAAACATTTTAAGTGTTATTGTGATAACGTAAAAATACCTCATACTCTTTTTTACAAATACAACATAGGATTCCTTAATCTTTGTTTTAATTTTAATGATATGATTTTTATTTAATGAGGGCGCAACTTTGACGACACCAATCGCTTTAAAGAAATTCATTGACAATGGTTTAAAATCTTTGCTAGTTGCTTATTTTTCTATGATTTTTTCTTTTTGTCTTGATTTTTCTACTTTTATAACACATTTTGTTGCTAGTCGCGATCAAAGAGAGTAGAGCCAATGTGTGAACGAGTGAGAAATAGTGGTTTGTTGTGAGTGATTTCTCGGCTCGGGTGCGAAACCACCTGACTTATTTTGTGACAACCCATTTACTATAGTTTTATCTCTCATTGTTCACTTAAACTTTTATATAGGTACAACTGCATAACCAGAAAGCATTATTATTATCGACAGACGTCGGAATAGTATTATGTTATCAGTAAACTCTATTCACTATTGTTGCAATTTACAGCACACTTAATTAATTTTCCATAATATATAAGTGCAAATTTCCTGCTATCCGACTCGAGTTTTCCATGTATGACGTCTTTGGGTAATATATAAACAAATCTTAATAATGACATCTTTCTGCAAGTAGAAACATTTACGGTTTATACCTCTTCATTTTAGAGCCATTTTTAGGTAACTAGTTGTGCGTTAAGATAATATAAAAAAGACAACATAAGGAGGAAAAGTTCAAGTAAATTATTACAGTTAAATTGAAAGTTTGTTTTGACTCCAAGCTAGTTACCTATTTAATGTATATGTTACATTTTATCATTTTATCTATGAAAATCAGTCAATAATGATATTGACCGACACCCTCAGTCAATAACCTTAATGACTGATTTTACCGGTCAATAAGGATATTGACTGGTTAAGGGTTTTGACTGAAACATATATAGTTATTTAGGCATGTAAAGGATTATGCACTGACAATAATACTTGTTTACATAAATAAACATCCTGTTAAACAGATCCTAACACGACATTTATGATCACATCTAACAAGATCTTAACATATTCGAAAACAAATCCTGTTTACCATTATAATGTTCTTATTTAATAAAATCAAGAATCTTTGCTCTATTATCTTGTCTGGTTCTGATTTATTTTTCTCAGAGTTTTCTGTTATCTGTTCCCATTCAAAGTCAAACTAAAAATGTCTTTATTCATGTTGGTATCAGAGATGCACTTATAAATCGTCAGTTATTTTATCATGGTATTATAGTATGACTCTACCACCGGCTTCGGAATGTTGATATCTATCGATGAGAACCGCCAAAACTTTTACAATATTTATCAAAACAATCGCCTTAGTAGTCTGTTACATTATTCATACTTATAGGCTCTTTCATTGTCCACGATATTCGAGAAGGTCCAATGGACACCATACCGAGTAATGCTTTAAATTGTTTCTACAATATTTCGCACTTCATCGATTACATTGCTAATATTCTAACCTATAAAATTGATAAGAGTATCAGAATCAATGAAGGTTCTACAAATATAGACTACATACATAACTATTCATCATATGAAAGCCTTCTCTTCATTCATCTTTTTCTTCCGGCGCATATTGCAGGGCCACAACCGAATGCAATGAAGATACTCCGTCAGACATTTAAATGTATTAACATCAATCAGAATAATTTTCTAACCAATGTTTACATATTAAAGAGTGTCGACATTGCACCGGTTGGATGGAAAGTTCGCCTTGAAATGTACCCGCGCCGGACGCGGGGTATCGTCTGCTCAACAGGCGCCACGCGCTAAGGTGTGTGCATGCAACTACAGGCTATTAACAAATCAGGTTGTACTAAAAATAAGAACTGGTTTGATTATGACTAACCTAAAAACCTATTATTTCCTTTCCCATTTAATGCACATTAGATTACCCCTTGTTGTTTGTTCCCTTTAATCGCAAAAGATGACACATAATAATTATGATGAAAATGAGTAACCTAAATTAATAGTCCACTGCATGTATCAGAATGAATATAGATTTTACAAAAATGTGATTATGGTTCTAAGATAACGCACTATTATAATCCAATTATATCTTTCTAGATATACTTTTCAGAATTTACTAGAAGTTACCACATTAAGGGTCCTTATAGATAATTCAATAGATTACAATACATCTGATCAAACAAACGCAAGTACCTCCCTGGTGAAGTATAAAAGTAAATCACCAGCAGTTTATCTAATCCAGTCAGCTATAAAATATATATTACGTATATCTTTTGAAACACCTATTTTTTTTACTTAATCGACAATTTATCAACGTGAAATATAAACTTACTGTTACTGTTTGTACTTTAGACTTTCGCATTGAATTGCGGTCAAACGGATGAAACCATCGAAACGTAACCCAGTATGCAGTATTCTGATTGTGATAAATATAATTTAGTTGCAAATTATATCGATAAATCATATTCGTTGAAATTAATGATGTTATAAAACATATATTATTATCTGTCTAACTTTACCATGGTATCTGGGGCTACAAAGCAACTGAGGCCAAAAGTAAAGTTCGTTTAAAAAGAGGAACTTATTAATACTTCTTTAACAATATTTTATCCTCCAAACACAAAGGTTTTATTGAGTAGAACTTATGAGTCATACGAAATTACACTGCTGGAATTATCGTCATCTTAATAACATCTTTTATTATAAAGAAACACGATATGTGCTCATGACGTACTTGATAAGAGTTTTAATTCAACAACAATACAACCGTATCCAACGAATTTAAAAGTCTTAATCCGTAAACAAATACAATGTAAAACAAAATCAACAGTATCCAACTTACTGACGTCATTTGCTTTATGCAACTCGTAAGTAACTCCTGAGTGTAAGTTGTGGTTTCTTCGCTGCCCTTAAAAGATAAGTGAAAGTGAAGACTACTTATGGTCGTCGACACGCAAGAAGCCTAAATCCATTATGTATACAGCGCTATTGGTATTCCCTACAGACACTGAAAGTGGAGTACTCATAGCAATTATGAGATAAATTGCAAACGACCGCTATACATTTAACAAAGTTGGTGCAGAAAAGTTATTTTTTCTTTTAATTGGTCTATGACTATAAAATAACTTTTTGCAACCATTCAAATAAAATTCTAGTTACGTAATTAAAATCGATATAACGAACCAGTCATATGAGCATCATTTTTTTATGCGACTAGATACACGTAGGTATCATGAATATTTTAGTACTAAATGTGTATTATTATTACTTCGTGTTTCAATAATTATTGTGTCGTGAGCAGCTACAAATTTAAGTACACCTTTCATATAATATCCTGCCATTAATATACATATTTTTTATGGATGACTATTGCGTCGTTCATATCAATTTACTGTCCAAAGTGCAGTACCTTTATTTAAGTAGGTATTATTCTAAAAAAAGAGTATCTTTATTTGGACGATATTGTTTTGAAGCCTTAATTTACATATAAGTAATCTTTATGAATTTCACCGAATGCTACTTTTGAGTTGTCGTGCTGTATTTGCTGATTTCGATCAGCTTCTTATCAACTTCAATTTTATTAAATACGATCTACCGTTAAGGTGGAATAACGTGACTGCGTGCAAAACAGAACTTGACTTTCAAGCCTGATACTTGATTCTCGCATGAATTACGTGTTAGAATGTTAATAGGTTTAATTGTAGCGAAACAGATTTCAAGTTCTGGGCACGTTCGATGCGTGTTACGGACGTCTGCGCCACGTCTGCGCTCGCGGTCCACTACTCGGCTTCATACTCGATAATTCTCAAAAACCTTTTGTTTGCATATAATCATCAATGGGTAAATGTAAATGACCTTTGTCCATTGACGAATGACCGCCGTTATCTACAGTTTGGGAGTAGATACTCATGAATCACTCAAACTTTGGGCGTATACCTATTCCCGTAAAAGTTTTCGTTGCGACAGAGTAAGAAAAAAAGATTTTCAAACATTTAAGTTTGGCTACATACATAAATAATAATAAAGGAGATAAGTACCAACTCTTTCAGTCGGTACCTCCATTTTAATAATATAAAATACGTAGAGGTAGTTGCAACTTAATAAGCACCCGTAAAACGAGTTCGTGTTAAGACTGTTGACTCCGTCGATCGCCGTTTTGACTCAAAATAGGCAGTTTTCAACGAGATATTTTCTATGAAAACGTGATCTAAGAAACATGCGACTCACAAATTATTATAAACAGTATCTTTGTCTAAAATCGTAGCCCATACCACTTTTCTTTCTATGGAGTATTTGTGAATACTGACAATTTACCCGAGCAGTGTTTTATAAACTTCACTTTTAACATCGATTTCGAAGCTCAATTGTTTTAATACCATTGTAAAAATAGGACATTTTACTTTATTATGCAAGTCTACATATCATTACGCAAATAGTTAGATGGGGTATGAGTTAAATTTGAGATTATTTTCATACGAAATTCAAATCCATTTACAGCGAAATTACAAAGAAATCACTGTTGTAAACATGCAAAATTTACCATTAATTTCTTTAATTTACAAAAAGTTTTTAGTCTAACTTAAAAGAAGAACATATTATCTTAAGTTTGAATACATAAAACCTATATAATGATGCACAATTTATTTTATAGACATTTTTTTAAACTGCTATAAAACACTCCGCGCAAAACATTTCAAATTAGTCAGCCGCCGGGCTCTTCAGAGGCAGGACGTATGTCGCTCGTACCCAGAAACGGCTGTGCCGCAAACATCGCTGATTTGCGTAGCGTGGTACAGTTTAAAGCGCAACCGACACTTCTTAGTACTATGTTGAGTAAATATTTTATAAGACTATGGTTATGAATTTATGTTAATATTATATACACTACATTAATTGGATAAAAATGTAATATCTATATCTATATAATATATTATATAAAAGAAAGTTGGGCTAGTTACACTATTTATAACTCAAGAACGGATGAACCGATTTGGCTGAAAATAAGTGGAGGGGTAGCTTAGACCCAGGAGACTGACATAGGATACTTTCATGGGGGAAGGGGGGATAGGAGGAGGAAGGGGGATAGGATTGGGAAGGGGGGATAGGAGGGGGAAGGGGGATAGGAGGGGGAAGGTGGATGGGATGGGGAAGGGGGATATTAGGGGGAAGGGGGATATGATGAGGAAGGGGGATATGAGGGGTTAGGGGAATAGGAGGGGGAGGGGCGATAGGAGGGGGAAGGGGGATAGTAGGGGGAAGGGTGATATGATGGGGTAGGGGGGATATGAGGGGGTAGGGGAATAGGAGGGGAAGGAGGATATGATGGGTTAGGGGGATATGAGGGTGTAGGGGGATAGTAGGGGGAAGGGGGATAGGAGGGGGAAGGGGGATATGATGGGAAAGGGGGATATGAGGGGGTAGGGGAATAGGAGGGGGAAGGGTGATATGATGGGGTAGGGGGATATGAGCGGGTAGGGGGATAGGAGGGGGAAGGGGGATATGATGGGATAGGGGGATATGAGGGGGTAGGGGGATAGGAGGGGGAAGGAGGGTGGGAGTTAAAAAAGGAAATTACGCGCGGGTGAAACCGCGAGGGCAACCGCTAGTGGGAAATAAAGCTAAATTACAGTGGAATCCGTTTATAATGACATCGATGGGAATTGACAAACGCGTCATAATAAGTGGACGTCATACAAAGCGTTTTTTAAAAATAAGTTTATTTTTTTGTTTCTCATGATTTTAAAACTACATATTTTAAGTATTAATGCGTTAATTTCTTGTCGCGGTTTTCGAATCGTTCAATTTAAATGTTTTAAATCCAAAAGGGTTCAATTGAACGATTCCTTGATGCGGTTGTATGAGTATGATTCTCCATTTTTCCCCCTCAATTGTAAATGTTTTACAGCGTTGAGATGACATTTTTTTCACAGGATATCACTAAAAACAATGCATGACCTTCAAGTGTCAACTACTTACTTGGATTTAAAACAAAAACGAGCCGCGTGCCAAACGTCGTCGGGAATCAACGAACAATACGAATCATGTCGGTCATTAAAACCGGACAATTTATTAAAAATAGGTCATAATAAGCGACATGTCACCGTAAGCGAAGTCATTATATCCGACATTTTAACAAAGATTTTACACGAAAAAAAAACTTCTTAGTGTAATTACGTCATAATAACCGATTGGTCCCGTGGGTTGGTCAATATAGGCGGAGTCATAATAAACGGATTCTACTGTATTTAAAAATAAGAAAAGGAAATGAAGAATCCTTAGTTAAGGCAAGAGCTGGATGGTAAGTATAGTGCAAACCGGTGGCATAACTTCTTTGACATTCACAAGTGCTGTATCAGCCTAAACTGAATAAAAGTTATTCATTTTCATTTGAAATTAAAATGTAATTCTATTCATATTTACAGGTAACACACATTTTGATAAGTCTACATAATGTCATTTGTAATAGTTGTTATTTGATTAAAATATTTACTTTTATTTTGTAAACGAAATTTGAACAGAACAATTTTGTAATACATAGTAGGCACACTTAAAATGTGATGTGCTTTATTCAAATGGGATGTTAACATTTGACTTTAAACGGTCTATAGGTCTAAATCAGATTGTTATAAAAATGGTATTCTGAACTCGGTATTTTATTTCTGAATTACGTATCGAATGGTCATACTTAAAAGACTTACATAATTATGTCAACACTTTTCATTAGGTAAGTAAGTATTTACACACACATTTGGGAAGGATTACTTTATTAGTATTAATGGCTACTCTTATAAAATCTAGGTACTTCATGTAAACAGTAAGATATTGTCAATGTTTACTACATTGATAAATATTTTACCCATTATATTACAACACACACTTACTTATGCCCTGTTATGATTATGTAAGGGTAAGTAAGAATATAATATAAAAACTACACACTATTTAGTATATTTGAAATATTGACTAATATAAATAGTTAAAAATAAATAATATTTAAAATTAAATCAAAAGGATCAAAGTTATTACTTTGACTACAGCCAGACATTGCTTATCTTGACCTGGCGCGCATGCGCGAAACCCGAAATTCGAAGACTCGACGCGACGCATTTTTAGTTAACGCTCTTAACCATAACTGGACGATAACGTAAGGTTAAGGTCAAGTTAATTAATTAAGTTCGTTCGACCCTAAGCAGATGAAGTACTTCGATACTACAGCTTTGGCTATTGGCAACACGCGACTGGCTATTTATGGATATTCATATTGTTTTAATACATAGATATAACAACTGTAATGATAGGCGAATTAAAACCCGAGACAGTCAAGTGTGACTGCTTTGGTAAAGCAGTAAGCACAAAGTTTTCTGACTTTCATGTGTTATTTTTTCCCATCTGGCCCGGCGCCGGGCCAGGTCACCGGGCCGGATGGGATACACTCAGCTGTGCCCACGATGTTCTGGTTTGGCCAAATACTATGTACTTAAGTTTTCCTCTTAGGAAACTCTTAGTCACAGTCCGGAGTCCACAAGTTGAAATACAACCACAGGGTTGTTAACATCACCGACTAATGAGTTTCTGCAATCGAAAAACATTTTAACTGAGCCTTTGTCTGTGCGAACATATTATTATGAACACTCGAATAATTTTGTTGTTGCGTAATTTGTTATTTAGAGCATTATATCGATTGGAATTTGTATTTATATTTTTTTCTACATTTATACATATAGGTTTAATGATAATATTTGTAACTAGCGGGCGCCCGCGGTTTCACCCGCGTGGTTCCCGTTCCCGTGGGAATTGATCAATCAATCAATTCAATTTTTCTCGCCGTAAAAACCATCCTTGAACTCCAACGAACATTTAAAAAAAATTTTGGCCGAATTGGTCCAGGCGGTGTTGAGTTATGCGCTTACATTTTGCGATTCATTTTTATATTATAGATTAGAACAAAATAGCTGTTTTTATAACCATTGCCCTAGGCCAATGCTTGAAGGCTTGAGTGCAAGCCTCAACGATTTAAATCTTTGGCAAGCCTAATAAACATAACTTTGGCAGGAAAAAAAAAGTTATTTCCGCTGTCAACACCATTCCCTTTCCAATAAAAAGACCTTACTTACCAACTTAACCAGTATTTAAGTAGGTATTTTATTTAGACAATTTCAATATTATAAACTTGGCTTACATAGTGTATGGCGCTTTGTGTGTTAAAACTAAAAGAATCCAAACTTCAAGTTGCCGTGACTGCTTAGCCCCTTAAACTTGGTTAAACTTAGTACTTTCATTTGCCAACTCTATGTTTGATACAGGAACACGTAATGTGCCTCTTAACGTGCCGCTTAGTGCAGTACGGCTCTGGGCATAGTTGAAGGTTGTTTCGAGACTGCTTCCGACTCAACAGTCGAGAAGTCGGTATCATGACTAATCAAAAACTATCAATAGCTGATTTTGCCGGTACAAAGCAATGTAGACATATTAAAATATAACCTTGCTAATAAATATATAATCAGGCTTGTCGAATCTAGGATCATAGTCGAAACGGACCCTGAGCTCCATATGATGCAATCGGGAATACGCTGGGATGATGATGATGAACCTTGCTAATAAATATTTATCTATACTATACAACGAAGACACTTTTGAGGAATTTGGAATTTTAAATACTATCACTTTTGATGTCAGTGTACTTACATACAATGTAATAAATATTTTATCTACATCCATACCATAATATGTCTTTTTTATATTCAGGAGCGATGACCAACGCCCTACATTTAGATATAAGTTTCTGTGGCTGCATTGAAATGTTTACATTTTAGTGTCGGTAACCGATACTTAATTTCGTTCAAATTTCGAACGTCCTCTTTAAAAGTAAAAATTAATAGGTTTTTTCGATTATCGAATTAGTCGATTAGTAATTTTATGTTCCATTCCTATACATTTAATTCGATGCTGAAATTATAACAATCGATTTGAGAATCGAAATCAACTCGAGTCTAGATTGTTTATGGATTTTAAAAACTACAAACGTCAGTCATTATGTCAGTTCTAACTTTTACATACAGATTAAGTTGGTAACTAGGGCGTTTGCTCATCAATCCTGACTATAAAATAGACATATTATCGTATGAATGAAGATAAAGTTATGTATGTGACTGTACATAATTAGTCATTAAAATACTCATGTGATTCTTTTATGAAACTCACTTCGTTCGTTTCATAAAACCACATTCGTATTTTAATGACCCTCATTATGCAGCAGTCACATAAATAACTATATAAGTATTGTCGAGCGAAAAAGGTATAAAAAAATTCTTTTAGAAGTATAATAATAATTAGTAAATACTCACTTACTGGGTAATGTTCTGACGTATGTTTCTGGTTTTTTATACAATAAAATATATTATTATATGTGTAATATTAAAAACAGACAGTTAACTTTTTTGAATGGGGTTTTACGCGTTTTATAAAACGATTTAATCTTAATTACATTGTAAAATGTGTAATGCCATATTATATAATAGATAGGAATTATTATCCTTAATTATTGCGCTTTATCTCCTGTAATGTAAACAACCTTTGTTTAAGAGTCATATCTTAGTATATTATACTAAAAACATACATACATTAATTGCAAGTCACCTCCAACAAAAAATAAAACAAAAAAATTCGTCAAAATGTATTTCAGACAAATTTTTTTATTTCTTGTATAAGACTAGGACACACCCACATTACAAATAGATAATGATTGTGCATAAAGTATTGTATTATGTGGGGCCCGCTTATAATACTTTTAAAGGACAATAATATAATCTAACAGGGTAATTAGGGGCATTGACCAAGTGGGCAGGATAGGGCAATTACAGTTATTCTGTGCAAAAATATTAAAGGAGCTACCGAAATATATTATACTTAAATATTAACGTCCAGATATACAATAACGACATAATTACTTGCTTAAATTGGTTTCCGAGTTGAAAGTCTTAAAATGTAATAACTCCTTTAAGCGGCCATCGTGGACGAACGTAAATTGCAGGTTTTCGCAAGGTTATTGGCGGCGCGACCCGCTAAGATATTGAAGTCACGGATGTAACCTAGACATACTTTTACGAACTACCTATAAACTTTTATCGGTGTATTCAAGCTGCATCGCACTTGATTCAACATTTCCTTCATAATTCACCTCCACACGCACTTGAGCGCGCACATTGTCTCTTTGCGAAAGACGAGCTCTTTAGACAAGTAAATTCAAGTATTGGTACATACTGAACAAATATTGCTTGTCAATTCTATCAAAAGTGTTAACCAATGGAAGCAGACTATTTGCTTACAACGTTCGACCGTGAAGCCATATAAAATTTAAATACTAGGCACCTTCCAATTTCCACGGCTGGAAACTGCTTCAAACATAATACGGAGTTTTAAAGGTAAACAAAAGTCATTGTTTACCAAAATCGATTTATTATTTTGACCGAATACGGCGAAGTAAGGCATGAATTCACATTTTCCATAGTTCGATAGTTTCAACATCACACATTTAGTAACGAACACAGGGCTATTTCAAGGAATAAATAATACTTTTTTCAGCACACAAGAGACCACGCAAGCACAGGTCTTCCTTTTATAAATAAGAATTTTTATCGTATCGTAAAGCTGCTTAAATATGAAAGTACTGTAATGTGCGTCCTTATACATATAACTATCTCCATGTACCAATGAGTCATTAGAAACAATAAAGCATTAGACCAGATTACATTATTATTAGGTCGTGACCGCTGTGGCCTTCTTGCGACACAGCGCACCACAATGTGCTTGCATGATCCTATCAAAAGAAATACAAATATATCTATGATACCTTCGCATGCATAGAAAAGAAAAGAGAAAATTTTCTTGTTCTGTGTTCGCATGTCACTATTATGAGTAATGTTATGAATATGACATTGTTTTTGTTTCAACCTTTCTTTTTAATCGATTTCTAAATTTTCTAATACATATGCACGAAGGGAGTACATATACAAAATTACTGTCTGAATTACATTACAGTCGTCAATATTTTGTAAGCTATCATTATATTTATTTGTATTTATTCTATCAATAAAAAGCTTGTATGTAGTTAGGTATTTTCTTGCAATCATCACTAGGTGACATTACCTGACGAAGTCTGCCTTCAAATAAACAGTATTTACTATTACTACATACCAATACACTGTTATGAAAAGTATCGAGCCCTTCATCAAAAACTCTCGACCTGAACCACGAGTTCGCGAGTTATCCGTTTTAGTTTACTATGCAAATGCGAAGCTTTCGTTTCAAAACCGCCGGCGCACCGGTACTCGTTCACGGGTGGTGCGCAGGGGCAGACAATCCCTCACCGCAATTGTCAGACCATTGTACGAAATAAGTGCGCGTGTAAACACACCACAATACCTTCTGCATCTCCGTATTGTTTTCTCTCTACGCGATACATGCAATATTTACGAAACGATTAATATCCTCTTTATTGTTTGTTGCAGGTAAGAGCAGAACATTTGATTGACATGTTATTGCTGGTCGGAACAGTAAGGTACTTGTGACATGTGTGCATGTGATTTAATATATGTATGTCCTCATAACACTTACATACATCTATCGTGATGGATTTATTACAGTTTGCACATTCAATACAATAGTTTTTCTCTGATACTTAGTCAAACTATTCATTGATCGTGTTCTATCTATGTCGACATTTTTATACATCCGAGTACATACTGACTATTTGTATAGTATAATTTATTTATAATAATTATGTGTACGAACAGATACTTAATGTATCAAGAAACTCTTAATTTGAATTTAGATTGAATTTCTTTGATTAACTCTTAAACACCCGACCGAAAGCCGGGTGTCGCGTAAACAATAGATTTTCTATTGTGTCTGGTTTTCCGGGGCTTGATGGATTAATGAAATTAACAACAAATGTTGTCTTTATCTTAAATAAATGTGCAATATATAAGAAGGTTTTTCTACGAATGCCGTTATAACTTATGTACCGTTTATACAATTAAAATCATATAATGTCCTGTATGAGTGAGTCATCCAAGTTTCTACATAGCTCACGTAGCTAATTGAATTATGTTTGGTTCGTAGGTTTTTTTGTGTGACGTAAATATCGTCTGAGAAAACTATTAACGCTAGATGGTTTATCAAGTCGTTAGCGTCATCGACTGTTTTAATTGGTTTGGACTTTTTTTAATTACAAGATGTTGCATAAGATTCCATGAATAAGATTATTTTGTACGAGTATCAGTATGAATGAAACAGGAGCATTGTTCATAAATTCTAAAGCAGCAACCGAAAAAGGATAATCTAGCTGACTGCATGCCTATAAATAATATTATGTTAACTAGAGTGTAGTGCAACAACATCTTACCTGGTACTCAGCGTACAAGAACAGCGCTTATGTGAAGTTAACTCATTTTTAATATACCTGGAGGAAGCCAGCATCCTCTCTTCCACACACTAATGTTTATGAACATGGCTTAGCAATTAATGTAAAAACTGGAAATATTCGTTAGAGACTGCGAGTACCTATAACCAATGATATAATTATAATATCATTGCCTATAACACTATAATATGTAGCACACAAAACTTAAATCGGCCAATCATTATTATTGATCTAGATACAACGATTTGACTGCATCGTGTTTGAGCTATTATTTACGAATAAAGTCACTAATATTATCATAATATCTCATAAAGTCTTTAACGTCAAAACATAAATATTACTTGTAAATAAATACATAGAAACTCATTTTAACTTGAGTTTTTACAAAACCAAGCAGTTATCTTGGGTCCCGATTGTTTCAATAACAGACGGTTTTAATTGAACACAGACATTTTTCAACCACTGGGCATTGCCCTACAATGGAACATTATAGGCCGATATTTCACAAGCAATACGAGTACAAGCAGTGTTTAAACGCCTCAAGGTTACCTATACATAGTTACATGCAGGGGATTTTATTAATATCCCGATACTTTTTACCGTAAGGCTAACGCTTAATTCAAATACGTCAAAGATATCGATTTATTAATTATTAGGTATAGTGTTTAATAAAGGTATATTATTATGTCAAAATACAATTGATTGATTTACTGCAGTGTCTCGTTATTGACGAAATATACCTAACGTCACCATTTAGTATACATGTTACAGTCAAAGTGATCAATTAGCTATTATATAATTTAATGACTGGTCATTATATATAATAACCAAATTGACTAGACAATGTGATAAATTGATCACTTTATCCGGATATTATTTATAATAGCTGGTCCAAGTTAGCCAAAGTAATCAATACGTACGTTACTCACATATAAAGTGTATAAATAGTTGCACAAACTATGTATGTTACGCTCAAAGATCAAAAACACTCATTGAGCGGAAAAATAGCTTACAACGCGTTGCGGTCACAATGAAACATCCAACGTACTGACACACAGAGGAGACTAAATTTTGAGTGATATTAAGTGAAACAAAAACAACGTCGGAGGCGAAAATCGACTCTGATGGATATAGGTTAGAAGGCTAAGGCGGGAGCGGAGCGAAGCGGAGCTCCCGCCTTGGCCTTCGTGGTTATTTTTTTTTTAAACCTGAAAAAAACTTTTGTGATCACAACGCGTTGTGAGCTATTTTTTCTGCTCAATGAGCGTTTTTGATCTTTGAGCGTAACATATACACCATTTGATGATTAATAGTAAATAAACAAAATACTATCTCTCTGCCCTGACCAAGTAACATGAGTAGAATTCGGTTCTGGCACTTGCCGGCCGCTGCCGCGGCACGCTCGCTTCGCTCGCTCGGCTAGTGCATTTGTGGTCGCAGTTCTTTTTTTTTTTTTTTTTTTTTTTTTTTTATCGCAGGGGAAATGCCGCCGGCCCGAATTGTATTGGGCCGACATCCTTTTGCATACCCCCCGTCGAGGGACGGGCGGGTTATGTGGGGCTCTCCGTCTGGCATACCCACTAAAACCCCTGCGACGCTCCCTCATTGTCCATAGTAGGGAAGAACCACGGTAAGCAGCACGGAGCCTTCTACGCGATCCTTCCTGGACAGAGCCCGCCTACACGGCGGGCAAAACGCTGCACCCCCCGGTTGGGCCGGGAGGGGCGATAGGGACAGCCGAGAGCGTCGAGCTGTCTCTACCGGGCAGTGGTGGAGGCCTGTGCAATGTCGGCGCCGGTACCCCCGAACCATTCGCCGACTGGTCTCCTCCAAGGAGAGGGGGGAGACGACGAGCAACAGTTCGCCGTCTCCCTCCCCTTCTCGCCCTTCGGAGCGCGCTAGCAGACGGGTCTTGCTCCCGCGCGCGCTCCGCCGCTTCCTTCTCTGCCATCACCTCCTCACAGAAGGTGGCGAAGGCTTTCCAGGCATCCTTATCCGCCAATATAGCCAGGACTATACTGGGGAGGGCGAGGTCCGGACCCACCTTCGCCACCAGTGCGTTGCGCTGCGGAGCCCACTTTTGGCACACTGCTAGGGTGTGGTGTGCCGTGTCCTCTGCTGCGCCGCACTCATGGCAGGAAGGGGCCTCCTCTCGACGGATGCGATGCAGGTAAGACCCGAGGCAGCCATGCGCGGTCATTAACTGCACCATCCTGTACGAGAGGGAGCCATGCGGCCGCTCAAGCCACCGGTCTAGCACCGGGGCGAGCGCATCCAAGGTACGACGACCAAATTCGGCGTGAACGAGGCTCGAAGACCAGAGTCGGACAAGACTCTCGTTGGCCTCGCGCCGAACTGCCTCCCGCTCAACGGGACAAAAGGCCTCCCCTGCCGCTTTCTTGGCGGTCGTCCATTGATACACGGCCGCCAATACACCCGCCTCTAAATCCCATGGTGCCGTCCCAGCTAGTGCGCAGGCTGCTGAGAATCCTACAGTGCGGTAGGACCTCACGACACGCTGCGCAATCACCCGCTGGGGCGCACGAAGGAGGCGTACGTTCTCCCTCCTACTGAGGGATTCCGCCCAAACAGGTGCGCCGTATAAGGCCATGCTGCGCAAGATGCCGGAGTAAAGTTTTCGGCATCTTGAGCTAGGCCCACCTAAATTTGGCATCAGCCAGCTAAGGCTGTCGGCGGCCTTGAGGAGTCTAGGTGACAACTCGCGAAAATGCGATTCAAATTGCCACCTAGAATCCAAAATTAGGCCGAGGTACTTGATCTCGGCCTTTACCGGTGTTCTGATGCCTCCGAGGACTATATGTGCATCAGGTGGTGCCCGTCGTTGTCTTGGCCCACGAAACCAGATGGCCTCGGTCTTTTCAAGCGCCACATGGAGCCCAAGACGGCGAATGCGCTCGACAACCAGGTCTCCTCCAGCGGCAGCCGAAACGGCCGCATCCCTGAATGTCTTCCCCCGAGTAGTTACGAGTGTATCATCTGCATAGCAGATTACATTCATGCCCGGGAGAAGGACACCACGGAGGAGCCAATCAAAGGCTATATTCCACAGGAGCGGTCCCAATAGCGACCCCTGTGGAACCCCTGGTCGCAGTTCTAACCTAACCGAACACAAATCTATCCATTCCATTAAATTAATAATATTATTTCTTTAAAAAATTACCAGTCAGGCATTGTTTTATTACATTATCCAAGTCTATGTGATCAATTTTGTGTCGTTTATCACTTTAACCAAATTGAGTAGATATTATATATAATGGCTAGTTATTATATATAATATCCAGATTGATCACTTTGGCTGTATCATACATATAGAATACGTTTGTTGACCACATGTTTATTAAACATTAACTCAATATTGAAGTCACATGAATTAGTGCTCTTGTTAGGGTGACCATTAGTGGCCGTTTTCCAACGTTTGGCATACTTCGCACCTAAATTTTAGATAATATGGCAGATTATGCTGAAGATCTACAAAAGTATCCGATTCAGAAACATTTTTCAAGAAAAAAATATGCAATTTTGCAATGTTCCAAATGATAAACAAAAGGGTTTCAAAAGTATTTATTCAATTTCTGCTTTTAAGAATCTTTTTTGTCCTAAGTTGGCAAAAAGGCACTCTATAAAGGCCACCTGCATCTTTTCCATGAAGGGTCTGGTTTCAAGATTGGCTGTTCAAGTTTGTTTATGAATATTGTCCCATTGTGTGGCAGATTCGACATATTTAAGATAGTTACCCGGGCTGTTGTTAAACACCATAACAAATGGTTGCCTACGTGTGACCGACACATTCTGATGGCCAGCGGCATAATTGCGGTGCCCTACATAGTCCCCTCATTAGATATCAGGTTTGATGGCGTCCTACACTAATAATGTGTATTAAAACGCAATTAACATACACATTATTGGGTAAACGAACTTAAGGATATATTCCAACAGTCATTTAAAGTAATTTACTCTTTAAAGACAAAGCAATCGCGAATAAAGTTTAAAATTCAAAACTTCTTTTGTTATATTGCTTTGAAACCCGGTCATGTCCTTTCAATATATTTTTGTTACTTTAAACCAATTAAACAATGTTTTCAAAAAATAAATAAACGTTATAAAAATACGAGTAGAACATATTTGCAGATCCCTCTCTGTGTCCAGCTCCATACATAAAGTTGCATTAGTAGAATTCGAACCGAGTGCGACTACAAATTACCGAATGTTAATTAGTATTGACATATAAAATGATCTTTATTTAGACACAATTAGGAGGCAGAAATTTCTAGATGCAATTAATAGCCTAAATGACACATAGTGTGACTTCTCATTAATTCACGTTCAATGTGCTTACAAAATGGACAAAAGACAATTAATTTAATACTAGACGTGGTAGGACATTTTCCGACTGCCTAGCTAACACAGGTGACATCAGTCGCCATAACAGCTTTCACTATATTCCAGCAATATTAATATAGAAGCTAGTGCACTTGAAATTAAAGGCTAGAAGATCAGAGGATCTTACAGTGTTGCGGCACAATGACTTTTTGTCTAGGTACTAGTTTATTTGACTAGTTAGGTATCCTTCAATGGTGCACCATTGAAGGATCTTACATGTAAGATGCAGAGGTAACTGTCATATAGATAGATAATTACAAAATGATTTTACACTTTCATAAATGACTACAATGATATTTAAAAACTACATTGAATGACTAGTAAAATAGCTGTGGAAGCGGCAGATACTTTCTACGAGTATTGCCCCAAAATTTCCGTGTCACATTTGTAGTGTAAAGATGTATATAAACGGTGGCTCATGAATTAGAAAGCGAAAAATACAAACGACGTAGAACACAATTTACGATTTGTTATTGAAATATTGAGCCAAAACGACGGTTGAGCTTTTAAAATAGTCGAGTTTTCGGCAGAGCGCGGTGGTTCAGTGAACTTCGCGGTCACCGGCGGCCGTGGACACAGTTTGACGAACATTGTCACATAACATTGCACCAGAAATATCTCGACGGCCCGATCAGCGACACAATCGGCGGTGATAAAACTGATTTTAACTTAACTTTTGTGTTAATTCAACAATAATTATTAAGAAATTAAATATCAATACAGTACAAAAAGCATTGTTTGTTGTGCTGTATTGATATTTACTGTATTGTACATTATTCTGAGCCTTTTTTGCGTATTTGCTACGAAAAAAAGAAAAATAATAAGCTTCCAGACACCGGAGAAAAACAAATGTCTGTCACATTAATGTCTGTTTCGGATGGCATTCCATTCCATGACCCTGGCAAATAGAGTAAAGAGAATAGAGTCAGTTTAATAATAAATATTAAAATATAATTGTTAACTACCTTCCCCGCATCACTAACTAGTGCTAAACTGAGGAAATCGTGTAATACGGAACTAGACAATGAGTAAACATACGTTAATACCAGTACAAACAGATTATGAGTAATCGAACTGGCGACCTCTTGCATAGTAAGAGTAGCATCGCACCAAATTGTTTAACAGATAAAACATACCAATTTATTATGCTAAATATCAAAATATAATCCTTAACCCTAAGTAGAGTGTCTGAAGATATATTTGTTTATAATAAACATCCAAACACCAGAGATATGGGTATAAAATACAAAAATATACCCTTTTAAACTTCACCTGTCTATTGTTAACGAAATTATTTGATAAATAAAATATTTAATTTACGATATAACAGACAAATTTTCGCATACGAGAATAAGAACGTTTTTCCTTTCGTATTTAAATAAAGGACTCACTAATCTCAATTCTCACTACATTTACGTTGGGTCAAATTAAAAACAAGTTACCAATATGTAGGTAAGCTGTATCAAAACAAACAGCAAGTATTGCAAATAGTATGTTCTTGTTCAATATCTAACAGTTGATTAAACATATTTTCCATTTCTCATAAAGCGTGTATTTATTATTATTTAATAATTCATGAATTATAAATTCTTATGGATCGTTAATTCGATTTATTCTAGAATTTTCTGTATTATCGTTCGTAGTAGCTTCAAGGTAATTACTTAATGAAATTGAACTCAGTTGTAGACAGTAATTTTTTTATTCATGTTTATAAAATATCTTCAAAAATGATTGATGATGATCAGGAACTAATTCTTGAAGACAACTTGATAATTTTTTAGTCATCACGTTTACCCGTATCTCGTAATCATGCAATCTGGTTTACCATTGAAATTTCATTATCCACATTCAAAACCACTCTAAATGCAAACTTTGAATTAATTGATAGATTGTTTTAGGTCAATAAGCATTATAATTATGTATGCGTCCAGTAGAAACTATAAACAATAAAAGTACTGACCACGATTTATCCTGGATGGGTTTTCTTGAGGCGATTAGGAGCCTATTGGTACAAGGTTTTACATTCCTATTGTTCTCAGCTCAGTGAGGTTATCTGATTATAGATTACCTGATAATTAGAGCACGATTAGGTTTCATGCCATTAATTAGATCTATTGAAAGAAGAAAGGAAAGTGGGAAACTATTATGACAAATTGAATTATTAAATGAGAACAGCAAATCTCAAAAGTCGGAATATTCAAAATATAAACAATTAATATGTAAATATCATTGGACGTATTCACACATTAAAGCAACCCAAACTAAGCAAGAGCTTATAGTATGCCATATAATGAATTTTTTCACCGAAATTGAGTCCTAAAAGAATTTGAAATATCTTTTTATGCAATACGAAAAAAATATAGTTCAGTACTGGCAAACGGGTGAGCTCTGACGGCCATAAATATTTATAACGTAGGGCATAGGAGCCGTCGCGATGAGGGTATTAGCCGTGGAACCAGTTTAATATTTGTCGGCTTTAGACGATCAAGGACATGCGAAAGAAAGCCGATGATTTATACAGAATTCAGGAGTTCTAATTAAACGTTTTAGTTTTCTCATTGCTAAAATAGACAAATATTGGGTAGAAAAAAAATACATTACATCAAATATAACGTATTAATACGCATCTATTATTCTCAACTAATTATTCGTGGCATCCTAATTGATGATCTTAGTTGTGCAGTAAATTGTACATAGTATATGTCCGGAAATCAGAAGTTTTAAAAGCACGTAAATCCATCGGTCCATCGCGTTGTTTTTCTGTGGTCTCTACAATAATGTCCATCGGAGACGAGTGCAACCGAATAGGGTAATGTGCTCCCATGATTGCACAATCGCTCGACTCGATTATTCGATTAGTTGAAAATTGCTGAAATTCAGGTAAAAAAAATATTATCACAATAACTTCATTCAAGTATATAAATGTTTTATAGTTGCTATTAACAGAATAACCTACGTTTAGACAAATACCTTCCAAACATGTTCTAGAAAAACAAAGAAAATTACGTCACTGTAGAAAAACATAAACGTTACATGTTATCAGACTACTTAACTTTTATTTAACTTAAGACCCATTGAGTACTATTATTATTATCATGATGATGTATTATTGTCATCATGATCATCATCAGCCTATATACGTTCCTACTGCTGGGACACAGGCCTTACCTCAATTGTGAGATAGTGTGGGCCTATTATTATATATTTTTGTAAATATAACCTGTAAGAAAAATAAATTAAATCGTTAGTATTTTATTTTCAATTTAATTCTGCTTAATAAAAATAAATTACCCTTACAACAATGGCTGCTATTAGGACCGTCAAGCGACAAACAATATTCCTTTTATTGTTTGTATAAAATATCCGTTTGTATAATAGGGCCATCTAGAAATAATACTGGCAACGATCCCGTAAACCCTTTTATTCCACGCGTCATAAATAATTCATTGTCATTCCTGTCCTTTTGACTATATCCTTATTGCGGTTAGCTGCAAGTGGGAGATCAACATATCCACGGAAAAAAATCAAAAATGGAATAAAATTACGTAAGAGGCGTGTTATATTTATTTTTTACCTAGTGTTAACTTGAGTTAAACAACATACGATGGACATGTAGAAGGCATGAATGAATCGAAACTAAGCCTTTGGAATAAACTATCTTTTTTATTAGTTGTTAATTTCCTATCACATAAATTATTACTAATGTGATAATAAATTGTTGGTTATATTTTGTTTTGAACTTTATTTGACAATTCTGGCAATTAATTATATCTTTTATTATTCGGTACAAGTATTGCTAATATTATCATAAAATGATATATTTAAGTGATGGTTAAATCAACAAAGACAGATAAGTGTCTGCACTGTACTCTATTGTTGAAGTTCTAGGTACTTTCCCCTACGTAGTACGTATGAGTACATACTAACCGGTTCAAAGTCAAAAGAGAGAATAAAATATACAAAGCCTAAATATACAAAAATGTAAAAGGTTCTTCGACAATGAAATTAGATTAAAAAAAGTTAATCAAAGTATTTAAATATCCTTGATTGTTAATTTTTGCAATTAACAGGACTTAAAAAGGACTACTGGAAGTAACGAAGTAATTCCAAGTAAAAAAAAAAATTTTTTCGATGAAATAAATATTTACATTTATTTAATTTGCATTTGTTAAAAGAAACAAAACTGTTTTAACAAATACTCGCAAATATGCGCGTTAAATTAAACAACGATACATATTCAATAATAAAACTCCCCTTAGTTTATGATTATTATTTAAATTCAATAGTTATCTATTATTAATTATATTGTATGTCAATTTTGCAAGCTTACAAACCATAATCCTGCTAAATTTCTTGCAATCCTTAATTTGAGCTAGATTCAGATTAAATGGCAAAGTCAAGTGTTGCTAAAAACATCATAAGCTAATCACAAAAATTTTCCTTAACTCTTTAACAGCCTTAATCAGTTGATATAAAAATGAATTCCCCGCTTGAAAAACAAAAGCTATAATCAAGGAAATGGCACAGGAAAACAGATGGAACTCGTGTGTGTTTAATCCATTTAGCGAATATTATCGCTTATCCGCCACGTGAAGCCATACACCACTGGTGGGCGTCGCGACCGCTTACAAGTGTCGCTGGTCTGTCATTAAAAGTAGCGGTGGATTAAATCTGTGCATTGTAATCGGTGAAACCTGCCCAAAGAGTGCTAAGCCGGCGATTGTAATCCGATTGCACATTCTGATATATTATACAACTTCGGCTGATAAGCGAGTACCAAAAGAAGCTCCTACCGTAATTAGTCTATAAGTCTCAATTGAAATAGAAATCTATGCGTTATGGGCATTAAGCTGAAAATTGCATTAAGGATTTGAAATATCAGGGTAGGCTGACAAGTTTATTACGGTACAAATAGTAGGCAGAATAATTAATTGAGAGCTATAATTTTAAAGACTTCTCGAAATCTTAGAATGTCTTATAACGTAAAACCGCCTGTGTGATCTCACGTAGTCATTAAATTCTCGATTATATCACATTATTCTCATATGGGATTTCCCTCTGACACATTATTTTCTACAATATAAGTATTAATGCTGAATAGAGTTCATAAACCTTAACTAACTTACCAACACATACACTAGTATTTACTTATGCAAAAGTTTAACACATTCTTTTAATTGCCTGAGGTGTCTTACAAACTGTGTAGATTACCTTCGATCTAAAGACGCAGTGTCAACGACTCGAAGGAAACTACGGCACGAATGTAACGAATGTAAAAAATGTAAAAGATCCCAAATTAAAAACTTCGTCACTCTCACACAACAAATGACGCGCCATATCATACGTCAGTAGTCTGTGAGAGGCTTCCCCGAACAAGCCGGTCCATTTCGAGTAAGGGACAGGAACCGTCTGCAGCATGGCTCTACTCTACCACACTTAATTACAGTTCTTAGGAATTTACTTATTGTTTAATTACTAGAAACTATGTCCGCTGTGGGTTCAATCGCACCTGTTTTTTTTTAAAGCAATCAGCCTGTAAAATTTGCATTACTCAAAGCACATGGCACTCCATTGATAAGGTATTTAATGACAAAAACTTCGTCGTGCCGAGTTCAATAGGTGACACTATCAAAAGACAAGAGCAAAAACCCTATAGATACATAAAAGATAATAGAAAAATGCAGAAAAATACTACATTGCTTTATCGGTTATATCGACATATTATCTAGACTTCTTAGATTAGATTATACATCTCAGTATATTTTAATCATCTTTTTCTTATTCAAATATATTCTTTGTGGAACGCGTGTGTTAAAATATCAATCTTTTCTTGATTGAGTTGTTTATTTTCTCTAGGATAAATATATAGTAATAAAAATAGATAAATAGATAGTTTTGATAAGTGAGTGTAGTGATATCTAAGTAGTTAAAACAGATATGGCTTGGCCTAACGCTTATGCGGGACACTACTACGATTTAAATGGACATACATGTAAGCTTTAGTGTTTAAGTATTTATACAAAGCGTAGGTATCTATCAATTCTGCGTAATATATTTTGTACTAATTATATTGTTTTCTTTAAAATTTTACTCCATTGTCTAAATGGAGTTAAATTACATAGAAGACATAACTGTGCTTAAAGAACTTTTGGAGTAACGATCATAAAACGGTGCATAGATCAAAAAGCGACAAGTTCCTCTAATTTCATACCTCCCAGAAGATCCATTTGATCAGTAGTTTAGAGTTCAGATATTGCCGACATCGTGTTCGTGGAGTTAATCTGTTTGTTTTTGTCGGCGTTTCTTAAGGGCTTTTTTTAATACCATTCCACATCAATTGGCAGTAGGCACGCATCCCACCTGATGGTAAGCGGCTTTTCTTTCTTCGAGGCTAGTACACGCTGTGAGAAAAATATCCAAGGATTTGTTGTTGACTTTTCAATTTGTCAATTAATGTTAAATATATTATACGAAGAATCAATAATTGTTAATCCCTCAGGAAATTATTGGATTATTTTATTCTGCTATGAATACTATAAGGGCAAATTATATAACCTAATAAATATTAAATTGTATTGTTTCTTAAAAGTTGCAAGTTACCTTAGACTAAGTACTACTAGACGATAGTAACATACTATAAAAAAATGGGTTGAGGACGTTTTAGATGATTATAATGGTTATAATGCTCAAGTTCTTATTGGTACCTACTGATAGTTTAAAATATCGAGAATCGGGAAATCATCAGAAAGAGGAATTAATGATGATTAGAGTACGACAATCGCATATCGCAATTAAAAACGAGGTTTTTTATTGGAGCCGTGGTGGAACAAGATCGTTATAATAACACGCCTAAATTGGTTTTTAATTTGTAGTTGGTCAAGTAGCAAATGTACGGTCGTTCACGTATGACGTGTCACTGTGACGTAAAACGATCTTTGTAAGAAGTCTCTAGAACCAATTACGTTTTAAGTACCGCGAAAATTAGCGATTGCTATTGGTCCATAAATCAGCTGCGTCTATTAAGTCGTAAAGATTTAAAAACTGATAAATAATTTTAAAAAAAAATCTGTTCTGATTACAATCTAATAAAGCAGATATTTTAAAAGAAAATACATGCAATTCAAGTGAATCACGATAATTCCTTCTGTCACAGAATGAATTATTATCTCCAACAGTCGTAAACAATAAGATCTGTAGAAGGAAGCAACAAATCTCTCATTTAATTCCTCCGGTCGATACATCTTAATGTTCTGACAGATATTTTCAGGATGTTGTTGCACAATATGATGTCATTTTGCGCGCAAGTTTTAGTTTGATATTGTTTCGTATCAATATTTAGAGAAACAGGTAAAGATTTCAAAACAATCCGAAACGGTTCGCAAGAAGCGCGTCGTGAACTTGACCTACATTAGTAGAGTCCATTGTCTTCGCAACCGCACTCGATTGACAACACTCCAAATTGCACTTCGCGACGTTTCCCATGAGAAACTAAATTTTAGTTAATGGACAGATGTTAATTAATAATAAAAAGAAATTAAAGGAAAATAAAAAAGTTTTAAAACTTTTAAATTCCTACATTAAAATGTTGGCTAAGATTCCCGCCTACGCCTAAATGATACATTAGAACTGTTATTCGAAACCGATTTTACCTTGCTTTAACAGTGTTTATTTGGGTACTAAAACAAATTAATGTCTATTTCATTGATTAGTACGAGGTCTTAGACTTACATAACTTACATTAATTAAGTTACTGATCAAAATTTTTCAAATGCTTAATATTTTCCAAGTGCACGCGGGCGTAGCATGTACAAAATATGTATTTATACCGACAATTTTCAGTAGAGTAAATATTTTAGTGCAGAAATACCAATGCAACTTATCGCTTCGACTTATCAGTAGTTTCACATTTATACACAGAAAAAACTTCGTCATAGGTGAGTTAGAAGAAAGACAGCCCAGTTTTATAGATATGGCACCAATTTACAAGACAAGAAAACATATAATTATATAATAAAGAGGGTCATACATACAATTCTTTTTACTCAGTGCATACAATAAATAGCCTGTGATGCGTCACTTCGTATTTTTTTTATGATTAAGTCTGCTGTAAAGCAACTAAATAATCAATATGCGACTGATTGAAAAACGTAGGTTACTTTAATTAAAAACCTACATTTTTTATTCCTGCGTGTATGTTAAACTGTATTTTGTACCAAGAGGTGGTTATTAACCCGTCTCCCACCTATCTTTGTTTACCAAATATTTTGTTATTTGGCTGATTCTTTCCATTTGGTAACGAACGACGGGATATTTTAAGATAGATGACCCTACTGTTACCCCCCCCCCCCCCCCTAATGTTGAAAACTACAACAGCCTTTACCTTGCGTGCACTCAGATCGCAACGAGTTTTCACTGACACGAATGAGTTCGGTACAAATTGCTTTACGTATCATCTAATTGTGAACTTTCCCAACTTTCGTTTTACCACCGGTTTCCGTATAACAAATCCCGTTACGTGCCGTTGCCCTACTGAGCCGTAACTACGGTCCGATTTGCGCGGAAACACTTCCAGCTGTTTCAACCGATATTCGAAAACGGTATTTTTTATTTATTTGCTTATTAATTTACTATAGCACTAGCTAGAATAGGTACTTCATCTGGCATAAATAAGCGTTTGTTTAAAAAAGTATTTAGGTTTATTAAGTTTTTTACAAAAACATTACACTCTTCTAAATGTGATTACATTTTCAGTGATTTCTTACAGATTTTCTTTACATTTGTAATGGTGTCCTATTTAAATATGACTAAAATATATGAAGGAATGCTGTATAAGCCGTACCTAACGGACCATTTTTTATGCAAAACACAAAAAAATCAGCCATCTCACTCAATCGATTCCTTATTACTTAATAACATTTATCATTATGGACCGTAGCAAATACTACGAATGAACATATTTTTTACAAGTAAAATTATTAAATTATATTTGAAAGTAACAATTGTCATATCAGTCATATCATAACTATGTATTAGTTAATTGGTTCATTTTTAAATGATATAGGTAGGAACCATTGTTCCTTTCTGAAGAGAGCACTTTTTCAAATATTAATAGTTTTCTCTATAAACTAAATTGGCGGAACGAAGGTTGAAAAAGTAACGTTGAACTTCACAATAGGACAATAGACTTTCTTTTTTCATCCGCATTTCCTTTTTCCATGGTTAAGCATAATTCATGGCTTTTCGGTGTTTATAGTAATTTCCGCAGTGACTAAAGTAGGACTGTAAGCCGGCCCATCTTAACAAACGTTTGAGTTATTTTAGTAATGTTGAATAGTATCTATCTACTAATACGTCATGCGGCATGCAGTGAAGCTACTAATACGCCATGCGTTGCAATGCTTTTCTTGGTTTCCTTGAAAAATTACTTTTTTAACTGGACTATTTCTTCAAAAGCTTAGCCTATTCCACAAGAACTGAATGTGTTACAACACTGTAGGCTCTTCTGAGCATTCATTTCAAGTGTAACTAGCTTTCACATAATATACCAGAACACAGCAAAAGCTAATATGATGACAGATTACACTTTCACGATAATTTAGCAATTGAACTCAAAAAAATCTTTTTTGAGTTCAATTGCTAATATCGTGAAATTATCGTTGAAGAAAAATGGTTGTGATTAGGGCGCAAGGTGGACCCTAAAAAAGTGGGGGCGCTACCACACTAACCTCACGAACATTCGTCACTAACACATTGGGTAATGACACTACTTTCTCATACATTGCCTATGGGGGGAAGCCTAGGTACCGGAATTCTGTAAATGTTTGTGTATCTTGACGTGTTGTAGAACTGTATACGATGACAGTTCGAAAGCCACATTACTTTTGCAGTGACACAAAAACGTGCCCTCTCTTGTAAAATTATTAAAAATCAAACGCCCTCAAACGTCCTGCCGTTGCACGACTATAGGTACCTAAACTATGACGTCTACAGGCGTCCTGTCGTATCATTTCTCACTACCTAAGCGCCCGTGGGCGTTACTGTCCATCAACGTGCTAAACCTATCATTCTATCTATTCCAGGCATGTCGCTGGACGAGGGCCGGCAGTCGCAGCGGCCGTACCGCTACGGCATGGTGCTGCTGTGCGCCGGCGCGCTGATCAACTGGCTGGGCCTGGCGGAGGACTACGCAGAGCCCGTGCGCTACGTGGGCGTGGCCTGCATCGTGGCGGGTGCGCTGCTCATCTGCGCCGCCATGTGCTGCTGGCTGCAATCGCCGGCGCGGCAGCCGCAGAACGATCGGGCATCGCCGGATACGCACCAGGTAAATTCTTATAACTTGTCACTATAGTCGAGTCTTTTTTTTTTTTTTTTTATGGACTATCCCGCGCCTGTTTGCGGCGCGATGATTCTGCCAATGTCAAGTGAATGATGAGGGAGTTTCTATTTGCGTTAAAACATTGGTGTTATGATGTTTTAACGCTTCATGGAAACACTGGAGGATACTCTCAAGGTCACGGGGGAATGGACGCCATTGCGGTAAGAGCGTCTCATCTACCGATGAGACACACCACACGCAATACCCGTCCATTCAGTCAATTTGTTTCAATTTTCTTATTTATGACACTTCGTTACACTTTACTGAATGAAAATCACACCACTTTTCAACACCAAACTGCACTAGATCACAAATAAAAAGATTTAAAACTAAAAGACGCGTGGACCCATCGCCTACCCTCCAGTCTATAGTCGAGTCATTTTAATATGTCACATTAAAATTTGACAGTTCATTTTATGCAATGAAAACAATGATATTATATAAAAACAACATTGAATGAAAATTATTCCTTACGCTAAAGGAATAAAACTCAAGAAAACAACATCAATTATTCATTTAAAAAATTAGACTACCTACTCCTGATGTAGGTAGGAAAAGTGCTACTACTTTTCTTTGCATAAATGAACTGTCAAATGTGGCCCAATAAAATGACTCGACTAATACCACAGTGTGTTTCTCAGCTCTAATGTCTACTTTTAATTGTTTTCTTGGACTCTTATACCTACGCGTTAGGGCCTTCGTACTCGTCGTACACAAGGCTACGCAAATCTTTGATACGCAACGATTTAAATCTTCAAGGGTCGTCTTCGTCCCTCAATGGATTATTATATGGTGGAAGTCACTTGAAGACTAAAATCGTTGAGAATCGAAGATATGCGTAGCCTTCTGTTGTGTACGAATACATTGAGCTTACTGTTTAGCAGACATGACAGATAATCATAGATTTTTATAAACAGCGTCTTCGGTGTTTTATTTAAATTTCCTTGACTCTGTTTAGATTGCGCATTTTTTTATGCGTCTAGCTTTTTTTACTGCATACATTTCTGTTGACTTACAAATATGATTATGCTGTGTCTTAAGTTTTACACAACTTGGCCTTAAATTACAAGACATATCCTAAAAGTGAAAAACCCATATTACCTGTCATAAAGTCACCATAATATTTATACAGTTTCAAACCTTTGAGTTTTGAAAATTCACGACTTTACCATTTAATTTGCCCTAACGCTCTACTTTATTAAATGTGGAAACGTCACCTACTTACTTCAGTTCACTTAGTATCTAGGTAGTTGTAGATATTGAGCCGCACAAAGGAAATCACGTAAACCATAACAATTAGAATATCGATCGCAATGAACTCAGCATAAACAGTTATACCACCTGCATATTCACACACAGCCAATAGTAATAATGACCGTGTCTGTTCCAGATTGACGATCCGATCCACGTGATCTCGATGCCGGACGACGAGACCATGCAGCAGAAGCCGCCAGACTACGACACGGTAGCCGGCGCGCCGCCCACATACGACGACGCCATTAAACTGAACCCCGCGCGCCTGTTGCCGGCCACGAGCAGCGCCAGGGTGGATCTACCGTACGTGGCCGAGGCAGTGATCCCTGGCCAGCCCGAGGACGCGCTGCCATCGCCAGCCGCGCGCGCCATCGCCCCCGTGCACCGCTCCCAAATCCCCAAGACGCCCCCGCCGCCCTACAACCCCACGCACACCATCAGATGAAAGCTCGGCCGACCGACCGTGCACTTCAAAACGACTGCTGTTTCATGTGATGAGACTATAATAATGACTTAAACATTACTTATAAGGTACCCGTACTCCTCGCTCCCATTAGCGGAGTAGAGGTATATTCTACGTTGTACTACATATCCACACATGAAACGATTTTTGTTTAATTAGTAGCTATTGAGTTAGAAGCGACGTGTACTTATGTGATATTATGAGAGTTGTAATATTAGTTACTTATTGAACCTATTGTACATAATACTGAAGTTTTGTATAATAATTTTGTTAGTATCTGTAGATAATAAGTTAAAAATATCTTCCAATACTAATTGTTCCGCTCCAATGATGTATAGGTACAATATCAGAGTAGTAGCAACGTATTAATAGAAATAGGAGCACTGTGCCATTCTTTGTTACGGAGGCAAATGTCTCTAATACTGATACTTAAAATGAATGACTGTGCTCATAACACCTATAATGTTTGCCACAATACACGGTGTTTGTCTAGTACCTTCCGCCCATGAATATGTATTACATACGTTTTTACGATTGTTTACCTGTCTGGGTAGTCAACTGACTGTATTTTCTCGTCATTGGAAAGTTGCGAGGCAGATACTCCTGTGGTGAACGCTGTGTGCTCAACCAATAGCCATAAGGCTAGGTACAGTTACACTATCATAATCCGATCCGTTTTTCGATTCTAGTCTTCGAATAACATCAAATAACGTATTACTTACGAGTTCGATTAGAAACTTTTGTTCGTAGTTTGTAATTTGTACATATTCTGATTGCACAACTAAAGTTTCCAACCAAAGAATACCTAAGTATATATACATTTGAAAGATCATAGGAATAATAATACTTATCAATTACTTAATTGTTGATAATAATTTTAATTAGATCGTGGTAGGTAGTTGAATCACGCGTGTTCTGTAGGTACACGATGCAGCTACATGAAACATATCAATTAAAGAACAACGCAAGAAATTGTATGGGCTCTGTCCCCACCCACCAACAGACTTAGCACTAGTTTTAATATAATTACGACATTCCCTAAAAAGACAAATAACCATTTTTAATCCAAAAAATGACGGGGTATTCAAAAGAAATAAAACCGTCCTTATGCCGCACGCCTAAGATTCAGAATTGCGCTGTAAGTGTCTAGCTTCAAGTAGACTCGACTGTACAATATTTTTTAAGATTACATTTTGATTGGACACTTTTATTTAGATCAGGGGGCTTACTCTTGATCTCCTGCACATTATTTTCACAATTAACTGTGTCAAAAAAATACTTGAAAAATACAACATTCAAATTCGATTTGCGTGAAATCCCCATTCCTACGGCGGAAGTCGTCATACAAAAAAAAGATCAGTACGGCAAGAGGTATCGACAGAGATACGTTTGAAATCTGTTGGTGGGTGGGGACGCTGTTTTGCATGGTCCTTTTGAACTTAATTCTAATTTCTTTATCTACGAACTATAAAGCGATAGAGATTTCGGATTATTTAATTTCCGTCCAATTTTCATGCGAAAATGAGTTGGGATATTTAATTTACGATTAATCATATTGTTATCACTAAATCAACATGGCAACTGCAGTTGATTTGAAGTTGTGCCGTTACAATCATTTTTACTTGATCAAAAATTGTGTTCAGTCAGTGTCACCTTAAACAATACCGTTCAGGTATTATGTATTATTATACTTACTTATTAAATTGTCCTCTGCAAGTTATTATGAAAATGTTTACTAATTTTAAAGTATTGATCTGGCCTAAGTAACCTAGCAATAAAGAAATGACTGCAAAAATCCTGTGACGGTGTGCGTTCAATGAATTTATATTGGGACCAATACCTAACTTTAAAATGTTTGTGTGCTTCGCTAACATAATTTAAACAAATATCCGTAACACGCGTGCCTGCAAGATTTGACTTATGTAATGTAAGGTTTTACAATGCTGAAGTTGTGCATTTATTATTTGTACACTGTACAAAATAACCCAAGTTAAAATGTACATACAAATAAATGTTGTTGAGTAAACACGTTTTTTTATTATTTTCCTGTTATATTGTCTACTTAGGTAATAACATTATATGTATTATGTAAAATACCCTTATATGTGTGTTTTTGAAGTCTAGGTACAACGTAGAACAGATACGTAATATACATAATTAGCTCGTATGTACAGTCAAAAGCACGTCAGACGTAACACTTTGGACTTTGTACCGCTCTTATGTCGGGGGCATAAGCGCTATTATCGAACTGCAAGTGTATACCGTGATGTGCTGTTGACTGTACGTGCCTGCAGCTTCGCTCGCATGGAATTTCGCTCTTCGCTCGCAATGTTTATTTTTTACCTATTTTTGACCATAAATGAAAATATTTTTTATTCATGTAGCCTTCAGAGATGCACATAGGAATCGCCAATCAATAATACTATAGAATGACTCTAACACCGTGCGAAGCCTGTGAAATTGCTGTGCCAGGAAACTTGACAGTAGATATTCTTTATGATTATGAGTTATGCAGTCATACAGAAATATAAATAAAAAAAATCATTAGTAAAAACTAATTTCGGACAACATTAATACTTGACCTTAAATTGACCCCAAAGTAAGTAATGTAGGTATGATACTATGTGGATACTATTGTGCTTATGGGTACCGGAATCGATGCCTGATGGAAAGCCCCACTTAATCCGTTCGCCCCCCGGCCCGGGCGGCGCGGTGGGTATGCAAAAGGGTGTCGGCCCACTGCACTTCGGGCCGGCCGGTAGCGGCATTTCCCCTGCGCAAACAAAAAAAATGGGTATCGGAATCAACATTATTATGTACATGCAATATATAAATCTATAAAAACGTCCACACACAAATTGAAAGCTTTGGTGGCTACTCGGCTGAGTGGTTTACCTTTACACGCCACTTTAAATGCATGAGGTCGAAGATTAAAATCTCGGCACGCACCTATGAATTTTTCTTTGTGCGTATTTGCCTTGAGCTGGGGGATGAACATCGTGAGGAAACCTGCCCAGCTCATGCTGTGAGGTCAGGATCCAATTGTTCTAGTTTCCCTAATAAGGAATGATGGAGTCATTGCAGATGGCTGGTCGCTCCATTAAAATGACCGGAATTGCCAAATCAAGGACGGTGGACCGTGTCGTGGTGTAGGTACATTATGCGTTCTCTGACTAAATCGAGAAAAAGTCCCCGGTGAAAGGAGAGATCTTCATCACATACCTTTGGGTGGCCTTGAATTGCCTTGGGTCACTTGGGTGGGATTCAAACCCACAAGTTTCACGCTTAATCCTGGATTCTATCTAATTTTAAAATGGAAGGAGTCGGAAGGACGAAGGAAGATTTTAATATTTACAATAAATCTATTCTATAACAAAGAACATACAATATATTAGGAGTACAATGTAAGGGATAATCTCAGACAAATAACATGTTTAGAAAAAGCAGAAGAGTTGTTGTTGTTGTTGTTAAAAAACTCCTGACTTGGCTGTTTTTGCTAATTGGTTTGCCTTGGTCCAAAGTTATTAAAAAAAGCACTGTCATATGTCAGATGTCAGTCAAGCAAAGTGTCAATGTCAATTTTGTTTGTCAATTATTGTCAAAGCTTTTGTTTTTGTGTAATTGGTATTTTTTGGTAGATCTAGCTGTATTTTTATAACAATAAAATTAAATTCTGCTCTGTGTACAACACAAAGACCACTTTATTATTTTCATTGCCTATCCAATGAAAATACCTATGAAAAACATGCCGGTAGAATTAAATAACCTGACAGAGGGGTGGCTTGAACTGGAGAGCGATCCAGGCTTATTTACGCTTCTATTGGAAGACTGCGGAGTCAAAGGTGTCCAAGTTGAAGAGATTTACGATCTACACAAACCTTTAGAGAGCCCAGTATATGGGTTTATATTTTTATTCCGATGGATAGAAGAAAGGCGTTCACGGCGTAAGTTTGTAGAACAGATTGAAAGTTTTGTAAGGGACGAAGAGACGATAAACAACATATTCTTTGCACAGCAAATGGTACCAAACAGTTGTGCCACACATGCTTTGCTGTCTATTTTACTGAATTGCCCCAATCTGCACCTTGGAGAAACCCTAAGTAGATTAAAGGTAATACTTATTACAATCCACTCATCACCTTTACTTCTAAATGAATTATGACAGTTTCTCATTCCATTTTTTAAATTGTTAGCATCACACCTTTGGTATGAATCCTGAAAACAAAGGTTGGGCTATTGGCAATACACCAGAGCTGGCATGTGCTCACAATTCACATGCAATACCTCTAGCGCGTAAGAAAACAGACAAAAATGCTGGTGTCACTACTGGTCGATTCACAGGTACTTGTTTATTTTCCGAACATAAAATAATGCAAAAGACTATTGCAGCCAGTTTACCTTATATAATTCTTAAAGATTCTTACATGCTTTGCAATATTCCTGCATGAAAAAAGATATTTTTGATTGTGTTTTTTCAGTGTATCAAATAAAAAATCTCTTGTGTTTCGAAATCTTCATCATTTTCACTGCATGGAAAATTATTAGTCTTATAAAACTACAATTATTTTTTTTCTCTTACAGGAGAAGCATACCACTTTGTTAGTTTTGTGCCTATCAATGGGCATTTGTTTGAATTAGATGGGTTGAAGCCATACCCTATAGATCATGGTCCTTGGGCAGCAGATGAGGACTGGACAGATAAATTTCGGAGAGTTATGACTGAGCGGTTAGGAAGGGATGCAGGGGAGCAAGTACATGATATCAGGTAAACTAACCTTTTTCTATTTTACATAATTTGCATGAATTGACAATGAAAATGTTAAAGTTACAAAATTTATTTATACCTAATCAACTTATGTATGTGACTTCCAGACTGACATATAAAATGCTTTTTTCAGATTCAATTTGATGGCTGTTGTACCCGATAGAAGAATTGCTTTTACTCAGAAACTAAATGCACTTGAAATGAACCAAAAAAGAGTTAAGGAAGCCATTTCAAAAATAGGAAAACATTTAAGACATTTATTAGCAAAGAGCAGAGAATATAATGGTATTTTACCTATTTATGTTGTTATCTCACATGCTTTCTAATCTTTTTTTAATGAAAGATTTCTTGTTTTTATGTAATAATTTTGTAATAAAAATTTGTCATAATATTTTTACAGAGCAAGGAGAACTGATAGAGGGAAGGAATGAGACATTACTCAGTGAGGGTTTAGCTCAACTTAGCGAAGAAAGTATACTAAATGCATTAGACTCCTCTGAAGTTCAATTGTTTGATATTGATTACACACATCCCATTACAATAGAAATTGGTGCCACAGACAGGCCACAACAAGACAACAGTCTTATATTAGGTGAGAAAGGTTTATCTGTGTAATATGTCTTGAAAGCCTTAAACTTAAGACATTGCCGATTATAAAACTAAGCTATTAATCACCTTTTGCCTCTTCAAACATATTTATTTATATTACATAAATCTGTAATGATAAACTTCACTGGCTTTGCCAGTTTTCAGTAAATATCTTTAATTAAAAATATTTTTTAATTTTACAGTTGATCCTGTGGAGCAGGGTGCAGTTGTAAAATTTGTTACTTTCAGCAGAGATAATAAGATTGTTGGTGAGGTAGGATTTTGTCATTTGCATAGTCACTTTTACCATTTACTTACTAAGAATTTTGCTGAGTCTGTTAAGTGACAACCAAAATAATTCATAATGTAACTCAACAGTTGACATCAATCATAATAATGTACTCCACTGAATATTTAACTGTTTTTTCTAATAGTATTTAATTTGTTCTAGGTCTTTCCTACCTCCACAACTGCTTTGGTTAAAAGCAATGATTGCCCAATCTTAGTATGCTGTGAAACAGAACCTGATCAACCATACAAATTGAGGAAGTTCTTACTGTCTCACACAGAGTTGAATGCACTCTTGAGCAGTATTGTTAGTGAGATACAGACATGTCAGCAGGCTCTGAATGACGAGAACGACAAAAGAGACATGTATAAGGTAAAATAGATTTGGTAAATCATTTCCATACATAAATGAATGGATATCAATTATCATATAGGTATTGCATACTTATGAATATGAACAATTAGTTGAAATAAGGCTATCTTCATATCTTCGAAGCATAATATAAGTACATACCTACAAAAATTATATAAATTTTTAATATTATTTTATGGACTAGGTTTTATATTATCTGTACATATCAATGCTTCGAAATCATTATGTAAAACAACAACACCTAAAGAATCACTTTTGTACTACTTTCAGATAATGAGAATACATTAGGCAGCCTGTCTATAAAATATAAAGTTCAATATCGTATTCTCTTGTTGTTTGTAATTTGCAGATAGGTCATGTCAACAAAGCAAACATGCTATATCAAAGGATTGTCATGAGAATGAGTGAACCGTTGTTTCCAGGTGGACGACTGCCGCCGCACGCACAACTACGACGAGTTCATCTGCACGTTCCTGTCGATGCTGACGGAGCGCGGCGCGCTGGCCGAGCTGGTGGCGGCGCAGCTGGAGCGCGGCCGCGCGCCGCGTGCCCGCCGCCGCCGCCCGCGGCCCCGCGCGCCGCACGCCGCACACGCCACACACGCCTCCCGCGCCAGGCCCCGCCCCCGCCCCAGGGCTAGAAAGTGAACCGCGCCCCCAAACATGTTAACATTCTTAAGTAGTTCATAGTAGGGACTATCAATATAAATCGATATCTTTACTATACTACGTATAATCTTTACTTATAATGATGGTAGAGCTTTTATGTTTGCAAGAGGTAAGATACATATCTTTATTCAATAATTTTTATTTCTGCAATACATTTTGATAACCTAATAATGTTTAGGGACAATAATTATGCATAAATCTCTTCTCGGCCTTCTCGCTCATAGATTCTGCATTTCTTTGTAGCTTTATTTGAATCTATTCTTCTATATCATTACTATAAAAAAAAGAACATAATATTTACAAATCAGAGGCTCGAAGATCAGATGAGTCTACAGTCTGGCAGCACGTTGAGCGACGCTTCTAGGAGAAGCGTCCCTCAATGGAATAGGCCGCAGTGGCCGCTTACCATCAGGTGGGCTGCGAGCCTGTCTGCCAACTGAGTTAGTATAAAAAAAAAATTATGTAAATGTTTTCTGTATGTGTGAGGAATAAGATATTTAATAAAACACCAGGTTTTTAAAAACGAACTTTTTATTAGTATACTACGAACAGCGCCGTATTTACATGTTCGTCATATTGTTAAAGAAATGTAACAACAACAACTTGATTATTGTTTGCTTAGGCACATGCTTCATCTTACAACATTCTTAATTTATTTATGTTTGGATACATGAACGCGTGTACCACATTCACACCGCTCGCCGCATATTAACACTTCGCAAAAAAATAATATTCTTAAGCGAACATTTTCCCAAAACACGTGCTGCAGGTAACATACTCCTTAAATCAACACAACTTTGTTAAATGTCCCTCCTACCTAATGGTACTACTTCCATTACCATCGACTCTAAAACATGATTTGAGTTTTCTCGTAACTGCTGTTCATAAAAATATACTACAACAAAAATATGTAGAAATTAGAAACTATGATCCTGCTACACAATTATTTCGATACAAATAAAACGCAATTTAAAAAATCATAGCCGCGCAAATTATAAACCATCGAGTTAGCGAGATGCGGTCGTTGTAAACCATTTTAACAGATTGTATTTTATGATATGAAGACTATAAATCAAGATGATAACCCGTAATTTAATTCTAGGTAACAAACGGTTTGTGTTTACTGTATTATAGTAGCTATTATATACATTTTTTCCATTATGCGCAAGATCAAAACGACGAGTATATTATTAGTAACTTCAGTTAGAACAACTATTGTATGACTATGCAGTAATATTTGGGAGAAGTAATCACATCAATTTTAAATGCTAAATAATAGGTTTGTGGGTATTATTACATTAACAAGTTTAGGGGCATTTAGATTAATGTAAACTACTATTCACTTCAATGAAGGTTATTGTCGAAAGACAAATACACTCACCGGCAATAAAACCTGGCCACTGGGCTTTTGCGTCTCATAGATAGAAAACTATTTGCAGCTGTGCAATGATTATTACGTCAATGGAGAGGCCAAACGCCCTATTATCGAATCACAGTTTCAAAAATGGTTCACTATTCTCAAGAAGGAAAAACAATAAACTGAACTCGACGCTCCATATATCGTACACATGAATTTTGACTTGATTGTTTTTCCTTTTTGAGAAAATTGAGCGGTTAGAGTAAATTCTTGAAACTGCGACTTGTTAATCGGGCTTTTGGCGTCTCTATTGACGTAATAAATCATTGCACAGCTGCAAATAGTTTTCTATGAAACGCTAAAGCTAAAGTGACCACGTTTGTATGAAAAAAGCTCAGTGGCCAGGTTTTATTGCCGGTGAGTTTACATATTTACAATTTATTAACCTTGTAGAAACAGACACTACATCCAACTTTAATGCAGATGCTACCATGCCCTTAGAAAATTTGCGCAACAGAGCGTTTTGAGCATACTTTCAGTACTGTTAAATGGATAGCTTTTCAATACATAACAGTATTAAAATTGCAGTTTAACTTTGTAAACGTAATTAATAATATAATGTATATGAAGAATTATTTAAAGCGTTTCCATTTTCTAGTTAAAAGGTCTGACTGAACAGGTAAGGCGAGTCACTCGATGATAAATTGATAAACTTTCTATATCACAGACTAACAGAAACATAACATAAAAGAACTTACATTCACTACTTATCATATGGCACTAATTACTAAAACCTGAAACTATAAGTAACATTATAGGCAGTGTTCGGCATACCAGGAGTCGGTAATCTGTAATTTTGTATATTGTTCTTTACTAAATAAATAATATTGGCATGAAATGTTAGATACCTACGGACCCGAGATATTCAAATCCTGTTACATTTCTGTGACAATACAACGGAATTTCTACTATATGGGCTTCTCAACAATATACTCCCGCACTAATTAAAAAAAGAAATAATACTCGACAATAACAATTCATAAAATCATCATACGAAGGATAATTGGCAGTAGCACCAGTACCATAACATAGCGACGCGCACGCGGTCTCAGGTTCACAACCAAAACTTATTGCTATTATCACTACATCAAAATTGCACTACTTTGGGTGTTCGTAAAATTGTGAATTCCAAACGGAAGCATAAAATTAAAACTATATCTGCGTGATTTGAGCGAATCAAATAAATCATATGCACATGCATAAATAAATCTATTGCACTGCGAAAAATTCATAAAATTTTAATTCTTAATTATTTGATCAAAATATTATCCTCAAAATTTGACTAAAAAAAATCTACATCAAACCTTAGCACACTATCCACTACGGCATACATTCATAGATAAGGAACAATATCATCAATCAATAATTATAAAGTAACAATGTATAGCATAACGTCCAATATGAGTGGAGCTTGCTGTGCTGCATGCAGTCGCGGGGCCCGCCCTTGCGTCGCCGCGCCGAGCGCAGGGACCAGCGAGCGGGGGCAAAGCCCGCGCCCTCAACTCTCCGCCGCGCTTTCCTTGCTTTCTTTGCCCTCTGCGTCCTGGTTGCCCTCCGTCCCGGTTAGCTCACTCAGCACGCCCGGAATGGGCAAGTCTTTCAGCTGTCTTTTTTCGATTTCAGCCTTGAACTGCTCAATGTCTTGGGGACTGTAAAAAATGTTAATTAAAAAGGTGAAAAATTTGCCGAAACATTCGTCATTGGCATAGACCTGCGGGACTGGGACGCCACCACATTGAGCAAAATTTACTGTCAATGTGCCTTTTACTGCAAGGATTGTAACTCAAGGAATATGGAAGGAGCTCCCTCTTGGTTGAAGTGGCATTTGAGTTGCACAACTATCGATTGTTTCACTATCTATAGTTGTCCTTAAAAACTCGTAACAATATCCATATTGTTATCGATAGTATCGTTACTTACGAAAGTGCTATCGACGTATCGATAGTATTGACTTCAATAGAATTAAAACTATTAATACTTGATAGTATCGATACTACTAGATCATGGTACTATCGATAAGCTTACGATACTATTGAAATAATGTAAACTATTGATAAGCATCTCTTTCAAATTAGACTTCATAAGGGCTCTTTCAAATTAGATGTTTTGTGTCGGACGGCTGCGGTACGGTAGCCGCGCGTTTGCCGCACCGCGTACGGACGGTCGTTAGTTTTCATACAAAATACGCGGTGCGGCAACAGTACGTTGACGTTCGGCAAACGCGCGGCAACCGTACCGCCGCCGTCCGACACAAAACATATAATTTGAAAGGGCTCTTAGTTGAATAGCTATGGGGATTGGGAATGGAGAGGTGTCAAAAGAGTAGCATACCTGATCTGCACGAACAGTATCCCATTGATCAGGTTGAGCATATCGATGACGGAGGCCATGCCGGGCGGCTGGATGTGCAGCGGCGGCGGCGCGGGCGGCGCGTGCGGCGCGCGCGCGTAGGCCTCGGCCAGCCGCTTCTGCAGCACCACGGCCTGCTGCGTCAGGTGCCGCAGGCACTCCGACGACTCGCGCGTCTTCTCGTGCTTCTCGCCCAGCTGACGACACGATACATGGTTATTATAGACCGACAAACTTATCTGTTCCGGTGGCCAAAATTGGAACTACGTGAAACGCAATGCAAAAACGATATTTAATGACAGTACTAAAGCGACAGTAGCGACGCCGCCACCGGAACAGATAATTTTGTCGGTCTATGTGGTGTCTTCTTCCAACTTACACAAGGGTACCGATATGCTATGTCACGGGAATTTCATCATTTTGGGAAGTAATAGCCATAAGCACAATAACATTAAGTACTAGAATCAAAAATTAATTATGCAAGACTAGTTTCTTATGTTTTGCTAAATTATATCTATATTCACAATCTTTATAGAATGAGTTTTGGGTAAATATTTTCTCTTTATTAGGCAATGCTTAAAATCTTAAATGGCAACACTAATGAAGTTTATTAAGTGTGTCAAATAAACATGATTATGTAGTAGGTCGCTTTTGTCCCTCACACGGCAACAGGTCTTGCTAGCCTGCGGTAGAAGTTCTTAAACGCATTCTCCTCCGAGAAAATAAAAAAGGTAACATTTTTGGTTTTTAGTTAGACGTGCAGCCTCCAGGTAGATTATAAGCTCCTCGGATGTAGTATGGTGACTCACCAGCTGCTTGTAGATGGAGTAGGTCTCCTTCTCGTGGTGCAGCGCGGCGCGGAAGTCGCCGAGGCAGGACAGCGTGCGCGCGAGCAGATGGCGCGCGACCGCCGCCTTGAGCGAGCGCGGCCCGTGCACGCAGCACGTCACGCTGAGCGCGCGCTCCGCGAACCGCAGCGACAGCTCGTACTCGCCCACCGCGTGGAGGATCAGCGCGATGTTGCTCTGAGGAACAAACATCCCGATTTAAATAACTGTCACCGGTTTCAATGCTAAAAAAAAAGTCATTCACATTGAAGGAACGGGAACGCACGGAATTTGCAGGTAAATTAAAAATACTAATGCACTTATGAAAATATATCAAAAACAAACAAATCAACAAATAAAGTCGAAAAAATGTGTATTAAAATTATCAAGAAACAAAAAAGTAATTAAAATAAAAATAAAATATTTTGCATAAATGTAGCTGGAGACTGGCGTGCAAGAACCCAAGATCTTGAGTACTGGCGAATTTTTGTATCGGAGGCCAAGACACACTGGGTCGCTGAGCCATCGGAGTATTTTGCATACTGTTTTCTGTTTAATAAAATAATAGTGCATAGCAAACTTTATGGCGGCTGTGGAATTTCCGAAGATTTGAGTACGCCCTCACCCCCAAGAACTATCCGACAACGAAAACTGATACTGTCCGCCAAGATATTCAGAGCCTTCCTAAAGTTTGCATCACCCTGTACAAAAACGCGAATGTGAACTTACATCAAGCAGCGCCATCTCCGGATGGTTTTCGCCGCAGACCATGAGCGCGAGGTAGCGCGCGCGGTACAGCAGCTTCAGCGCCGTGCTCACCTGCCCGTTCGCGAAGCAGTACAGCGCCAGATGAGACTGAAACGATACATAAATTACTTAAGTAATTTTTTTTATACTAGATTAGTTGGCAGACAGGAACGCAGATTACGAAATCCCACGGCAGCACCACAAATGGCAGCGATGGAGTATCGCGGAGGGTTTTAGGGGGTAAGCCCCGCCCCTTATCATTCTGGAGGCGGAGCAGAGCCCTTTTTAGGGCGCCGGGAGTCACACAAACCGCCCTGACCCCATTAGGTTGATATGAGACCAGAGGCAGTGCCAGACAGTAACTGCTTAGTTACTGTTTGGCACTGAACTGTCTTAGGGCAGACGTGGCGCTTACCATCAGATGTACGATCTGATCGTCTTGTTACACATTGCAAATAAAAAAAAAGTAAGGGAATTTCCTCCGCGTCAACAAAAATGGAGGTACCCAAATAACTCTTAATATTTTTTTCATGGAATGAATACCCCAGCATTATCGCTTAGGAATGCTTGTAATAATCTCGCTACTCAAACATTCCGTGATCGCGATCTTGCCGTACACGTCGTTCAGTAGGTTAAGCGCGCAAGCCACTCACGTATTCAGTGATAGTGTACGGGTGGTCGATGCCGTTGACGCGCTCGGACATGAAGACCGCCTTCTGCTGGTAGGCCATGGCGTCGCGGTGCTCGCCGGTGACGTAGCACAGGCGCGCCACCATGCGCAGGCACTGCGCGATCTCGCCGTGCATCGCGCCGTACACGTTGTTCAGAAGGTTTAATGCTTCGGTGATCAGCTCGTGGCCTTCGGATACGGCGCCTGCTTGGATCTTGTTCTGCCCGGTTGTGTAGAAGTTGTATGCATCTGACGCCTGGAAGTCAAATTCTACGTATAAAATAGGTGCTTTTTATTACGCAATTATTCAGATACCTCAATCATAGTCTGAATAATGATGAAACTTTACTGTAGAAAAATATTAGACCGATACATGATTATAACGCTATTATGTGGTCTACTTTTTAGCACATCTACTTTAGATATTCAAATTTGTTGCAAATGGTGCAATGAATATAAGTCAACTATATCGCCTCCGTGGAACAGTGGCTAAGCCGCTCGGGTATAAAACTCGGAGGTCGTGGGTTCGATTCCCAACTTGGGTCTGGTTGGTGGTAGGGCTATTTCAGAGTCCGACTGGCTAGCTACCACCCAACCCCCACAGGTGAAATCTGCCGCCATAACAGCTCTGGCTGTGTTCCGGCATAGATGTCATTGTTAAAGTACAAAGGACTTACCCTAGGATTGATATGTTTAACAACTGGGAAAATATTCATTATGTCTGAACCACTGAATGGTGCCTTGTTCTTATTGTCGAAATCGTACTCGCGAAGCAAAATCTGTAGCCCAACCTTTAGGGCGAAAGACCTAAAAAGAAAAACGTGCAGTTCAATCGACATGTCACTCATAAAAATGTTTATTTTGCCATGAGAAATTGCTAAGTGAAATGTACCTGAGAAGCGATATTTTTTGTAGGCCATGTTTCTCTATAACAGCCTCCATATTTTCAGCGTTCAGTTCGTAGCCCCAATAGGCCTGAAATAAGAGAAATCTATTAGAACGAAATAGACATAATTATGTGTCGATCTTGTTCTTAGTAAGTGTGTTTTTATTCATTACTAACCAAGAGACGAGAAAGTTACTGACAAAATAAATTGTTTTTTGAACTAAAACATTCCATTACAATCCTTAGTGTGTGGTTCATGCAGGTAGTTTTAATCGTATTTAGATGGCCAGGTCGAAACCTGTGGAAGCACCTCAGCATAAATGCATTGAATATTATTCTCGAGCTATGTCTGGAGAGGTCCGGAACCTAAGGAAGACCTGCATAGGATAAGGTATGATTTGAATAGAACAACTATCGACTTTATTGCCGTTTTTCTCGATGGCTAGCAACAATACTACCACCCGAATCACTAATTCATAATTTAGGATTAATAAGTGCATGTTTGAAACTTACTGAGAATATTAGGGAGATCAACGTTTAGAAGGTAGAGATCAGAGTACTAGTGTTTTGTGTTTAGAAGTGAGCGGGATCAACCACCTTCTAGGCTCGGCAGCCACAAAAATATGGTCTTATATTTCGATTGCGTATTGCGCATAGGCATTCTACTCTGTAATGATGAGATTAGAAAACTGACCTTAAGCTCGGTCTTAATCTGCGAGAACAGCATCTTCGGCGTGAGGTTCTGCCAGTCGTTGTTAGGCGCGGGCGGCTGGTGTTGGTGTTGATGGTGGCGGCGCGTGCGGCGGCCGCGGCCGCGGGTCGCGCGGGACCCGGGCGGCGCGGCAGACGCCGCCACGGTGGGCTGCGGGCACGCGCCCACCAGGCAGTTGAGGAAGTGCGCCACTGCGCTGCCGATGCACATCGCTTCACAACCCTGATACATACATACTACATTGTAGGTGTTCTTAAATTGCGAGCTGGCGATATTGCAAATACTACTCTAATATTAATTCACCAATATTGGTGCAGTGAAACTAAATGAGAATAAAAATAAAATTATTTATTAGTGAAAATTGAAATGGATGTTATCATGTATATTATCCAAAATTGAGAAGATTATTTACAAGCTCAGACCAAATAAAAAACCAAGACGGAACCTCCCGAACAACGCACTGAAGCCAGTTTTTTGCATTCGATGTGTGCGTGCCGGTGAATGCCATGTGACCCTCGCGCTCTGTGATTGGCTGTGACAAGCACACACATGTAACAAAACTACGTCTGACGTAGTTTTAATTGGCTTCAGTGCGTTGTTCGGGAGGTTCCGTCTTGGTTTTTTATTTGGTCTGAGTTTACAAGGGCTTGGCTCGTCACTTTCGGGTGTGAAACGCAAACACTTTTTGTTGCCGACACAGTACATCATTCCATCATTTTGTGCAAAACAAAACAAAATATCAATGTCTGTGCCGGGAGGGCAAAATATGTCACTGGTGGCTAGGATCAGATACAGACACAGCCTGCGCAGCGCCTAATGGTGTTTAAAATTCTCCTACGTGAAAAAAAAAACTTGGATTACTATCAGATTCAAATGCTATTAGGATAATTATCTTTTGGAATTGAGCGACAAATAACGTCAACTGTGCCTGTCCGTAACGTTAGCAACGCATTATTTTGTCAGTGTGTGTCTCAGTCATCCCTGTCGCGTAACGCAGCTCCAAAAGGTATTATCCTAATAGCATCTGAACCGGATAGTTCTTAATGGTTTAAACGTGGTTAGAGAGGGAGTGGTTGATACCTGCAGGTAGACGGTGTAGTAGTGCTTGGCGGCGCGCAGGACGAGCTCGCCGACGGCGATGGCGTGCAGGTAGGAGAGGTGCGCGTGCGGCTTGAGCGCGGCGGCCACGCGCCCGAGGTAGCGCACGTTGATGCCGCGCGCGTGCAGCGCCTCCGTCAGGCCCGCGCCGTCCATCGGCGCGGACGTGTGCTCTAGGCACTCGCGGACCTGACGGAAACATAAATAATAAAATAATAATATTTATTTGAAACAATAAACATAAGAACAATAACAAAAGTTAAACGATGTTGTCTGCCAGTAGTTTTAAACTGTGTCGCAGACAGCAACGCCCACCTCCACGCAACAAGGTAAGGTAGAAACATATCGAGTGAACAACGACAAAGCAACTAAAAAGTACTTTGATCGTGACTGTACAGTAGTCGCGTGCAATAAAATGTGTACACAAAAGGTCTTATGCGATGGCGATAAGGTTCATATTTAAATGAGTCTGTTTTTACTGTACTACCCCTATATCTTTGAACATTTTTTTATTCGCAACAATTATTTAATTAAACAAATTAATATTGGTATCATTTTGTACTTTAATTATTAATCTTTTTCAATCGATCAACAGCCTGTTATTCTTCGCTGCTGTGCGTAAGCTCCTTGATTTTTATTATGTTACCTATTTCATAGAGTTGGCAGCACATTCAAATTCTTACAACCAATTTTCAGCCGAATCTCTATTGTATAGTTATTTTTGATTTGAGAATTTTTACAACTTAGGGTAGGTTGATCTGCTGCGGAATGCACACAAAAATATAAAGACGAAAACAGCGACGATCTAACCAATCTAATTAATTTAAAAAAACTTACGAATGCAGGTATCTGCGTGGTAAGCAGGAACGCGGCGGCTTCCTTCACGAGATGGCGCTGCTTAGCCAGCTGCTCGGGCGAGGCGGCGTGGCGGATGCCGGCGGAGTACACGTCCGGGTTGAAGCGCACGTCGAACTCCGACTCCTTGAGAGACGCCACCGCGCGCGCCGCCATGCTGACCACGGCGCGGGACCGCGAGCCCGCTGATAACATTACCGCTAAGTAAATACCAAAAATATGCAGACAAGTCAACACTTTCGGAATGGGCCAGACAATCGCCATCAAGCGGATGTGAAAGAAATACAGGGGGAGTTAAGTGCGTAGTAGGACAATTTTATGTGATCCCGAGACTCACACACGGCTTCAGGTGTGGCTAGCGGTTACGGAGCATTCTCCTCCGAGGAAAAAAAATAAAAATGAACACTTAAAGACCCGTTCTAGTGGTACCGCAATCATAGTATGATGAACTCCCGTGGGACAGCAGTCTGAGAGTGAGGGAATAGGGAGTGCACCTGTGCTTGCGCACTCACTTGTGCACTATAATATATCCTGCGTAGTTGGCTGATCGTAAATGATTGGCCGCCGTAGCCGAAAACTCGGCTAGGATGACATTATTATGATGAACTTCCGACTCCTTTAACGACACGACCGCTCGCGCCCATGGTCACCATGGCACGGGACCGCGAGCCCGCTAATCAAATAACCGATAAGTAAATACCAAATATACATGCAGGCAAGTGAAAAATTAGGTATAGACTCTTTCCAGTGATGCCAGAATAATAGTATGATGTCTTGATTCTAAGTTTGGTAATTATTCCAAAATGTGATATTACATTTTCTACGTATTTCATTTACTTTAAAATGCAAAGAAAATTAAACACATCAAAAGAAATTTGACTTGTGAATTGTCACATTGTCTTTTATAAATCAAAATCATTTACTTACAGTCACTTTCTTGTTTATCTCCACTACAGATGGAGTCTGTTATACTTTCCACAATCTTTTTGGCAACATCAGTATCAATATCAGAGTAATTTTCATTTAACAACAGCTCGTCTTCTTTTCCCTTCTCCCCTTTAATATCTTCTTTAGGCTCTGGCAATTCTTCCTCTTTCTTTGCAACCTCTTTTTTGGCACTTTCTTTCTCCTTCTTTTCTTCCTTCTTCTGTTTCTTATCTTTCACTTCCTTCTCTTGACTCTTAGTTTCCCTCTTGGCCTCTTTTGTTTCAGTCTCATTGGCAACGGCCTTGTCTTCGCCTTCTTTCTTATTCTCGATTGATTTTTGATCAGATGAGTCGCGATTCCTCTTAGCACTCAGCTGTTGTAGATGGAACGCAGCGTATCGAATGAACATGAAGTAACGGGCTCTAAAAAGGTTGAGGGTAACGTCAAAAAATATCTTTTTTAATTTTAACTAAATAATTATTTACGCAATAAATAATGTACTTACTCAACAAAACTATCAACTAATTCCTGTCTTAAGCAACAAAGCTTATGTTTGTGAATAATTGGAAAACCCATTGATTTGATGTCTTCCCTCAACTCATCATCTTCCACTGAAAAAATAATAAAATTCATATAAATAATAATTGGACAATTGCAACTATCATTGATACTGGTTTCAATTTCTACATTAAAGTTTTGCTGAAAGAGACAATCGTGAGGATTAACCTTGGTATGGTGTGTTTTCTAAACTTCAGATTTAGCACACTGACCTTAATGTTTCTTCCAATGTTATCTCATTTGCAATATTGTGAAATCTAAGACTGTAGTATCCACAGAATACGATTCTATATACATTTATGTTTTTTTTAAACTAATAGTATTTTGCGATCTGTGTCAAAAAGAACAATCTGCAGTGCATAAATACTTCTGTAAACTCATCATTAACGAATTAACAGTGTTATCGAAGCCAGTACACAACAATAGAGTGTGACAAATGGTGTGTTTACACCAAAAAGGCGTGAAAACTATCTTTCTACAAAAGAACGCTCTGCAACGCACAGATATTTCCGTAAACTCGTCATTATCATCTAACAACATAACATAAACAGGCACATACGCTGCAGGAAGTTGACGTCGGGCGGAAAAGTGCGCAGTAGATCTAGTATGTAGTGGCGGCCGTCGTTGCCGATGATGCCCTTGCACTCCACGCTCGAGCACAGCTCCACGGTCTCGCCGTTCGCGCTGATCACCGAGTGAGGCATTATCTTCAGCTGCTGCCCGGCTTTGCTTAACTGTAGAAGGAAATTATCTTTGACTATCACATTCTATTTAAAAAACGCCCTATCAATTTGCCCTATAGTAAGGTATTATGTCAATAAAATTGTTGATCAAGTTGTTACATCATTTGATAGTTATTTTGTCCGATATTAGAACTAAAATAAAAAAGATTTCTCACATGACTAATTTTCATTTTACTATCGTTATGTCAATCAATTAAAAATAACTAAAGAAAACAAGGGAAGTAGACTGCTAGTACGAATATATACTAGTAAGGATAATGGATATCCATTTATTTATTTTATAATTTTAGTTTGTAATTATAATTTCTAACCTCTGACACTAATATTAGTTTAGTTAGGATCAAGCAAAGCACTTGAACTCAAGGGCTTCGCCTAGGGAGGGCAGTTGCCCCCCCCCCCAAATAATATTGCCCCATTGCCCCCCCCCCCACCTTAATCATAAGCTGGCGACGCCCTTGCTTGAACTTATGAAATGGCATTAAAACATGCATAGAAGTCTCACTATTCGGCAGGTATTCAAAATTGCAATTTTTATTATTATTTTTTAGCGTTTGCGTAACAATGACCTAATTTGATTACCAACGAAGATAAAAATCATGCAATAAATCAATATCGTGTATTTTACAAGTTCTCAATTTGATATTAAGAAGTGATAAATTATGAAAATAAAATGGGCGCCGGTTGATAAGAGGTGGGCGTAGAAAGATTATTATCATTATAAAGCATATTTATAAGATTAGCAAAGACAAGTCATAAAAAGGCTTCAATAAATGACTCATATAATATATAGACAAAGAAAATATATGTTATCCAAATAATATAAAGAATTAATAAAAAGATACTAAATACATAATTTCATTTATATATTATTACTTAAAATATGAGGCACCACTACTAAAAACAAGTTCTAGAACATTCTACGTCGTATCCAAGTCTACTAGTCATGAACTTTGGTTGATAAGCAATCAAGAGTGCTAGCTAAATTTTCTTTCTACATATCTCATAATAAAATGCAATACGTATCATTTAGCATTATTATAATCTTGCTGAATTAGGTAATCACCAAATAATATACGCGGTAGTCCACCACCACGAGGCCAGCGTGTCCACTGCGCTATACCACTCACCAGCTCCATGTACTTGGGATGCGAGAGCACGGTGGTCCCGAAGTCGATGCTGCCGTAGACCACGCTCTGCTCCTGCTCCTTCTCCAGGATGCCGGGGATGATGGACTGCGCCGTCACGCGGTACCCGCGGTAGTCCACCACCACGGTGCCCAGCGTGTGCAGCCCTGCCGTGTCCACCGCGCTGTACACACGCACTCCTTGCAGGTCGTTGCGCTGAAAATATTGAAACGATTGTTTTATTCTGTATGAAGGAAGTGTCACTATAACGGAGGGAACGATGAACTTATCGGGATTATGCTCTTATCAAACACGGCAGTGTCGACGAAGAATAATGAATAAGAGGACTATCCTATCCATCATATATTGCTGTCATCAGACTTTAGAAGAGTATGAAGCGCACAAATTCTTCTACTATATTTAAAGGTGTCTACATTGGTTAGGAAATTAACCTACTTTCCGTTAACATCTGACCTACTACAACATCTACAGCACTCCTTTTTTCGATAGGACCTATCTAGTTATAATTTATAATCTCTGAATGATGATGAATGAATGAATCTTACATAGGGAGAGAAACCTTTCTGTTAGAATTATGACTTTTTAAAGTCTAATTGTGTATAAGTAAATAAAGATTTCTCTTGATACATGGCAATACAAAAAGAGAGAGCACTTACCGGCGCGACAAATGCCGCCGCGTCACCGCCAAGATCTTTGTAATGGTCGCGCACGTCGAATCCGAGCGAGAAAAATATGTTGTTCCATATAAACATCTGCATCTTGGGCTCCTCGCCCGGGTTGATGGCCATCACGTTGCCGTCCACCACGGCCATAGCGCCGCGCGTCGCCGCCGCCACGAAGTCGCTGTGGACCTGTACAAAAAAACCAACATGTATTTTCTTCCTTTTAGCAGTAAATGCCTAGACACTCAGGGCCTGATTTACCCATAGGCTAATTAGGCTGCAGCCTAGGGCGCGAGGATCGAGGGGGGCGCTGAAATCGTGTCTTCGTATGCACTAGTCTAGCATCATTGCATCTACCCTATTTATTTCAACTAGACAAAACATTAAAACTAAATGTGTGCTTGAGAGTCCCTGATTTTAACATACAATTTTGAAATTCCCATACAAATTAATCTTCAATCTTCACGTAAACACGCGTTTCTGTGAGGCGAATTCAACAAAAATCGCACCGCACACAGCGCACACTATGTACAGTCAAAAGCACGTCAGACGTAACACTTTGGACTTTGTACCGCTCTTATGTCGGGGGCATAAGCGCTATTATCGAACTGCAAGTGTATACCGTGATGTGCTGTTGACCGTACAATAGGCATTCCTCAGCGCAGCAACAGCTCCTTAGCTTGCCGCGCGCAATGAGACCGGCTAATTTAACGGAGAAAGAGACAAATGTACTGAAATACGCCTGAGTGTAAGCGAGTAAAGTATATTCAGCTCAATTTGCGACCGAGCGACGCGGCACACACACGTCCGACATCACTTATTTTACCCATAAACGATTCAAAATTATATGGCCAAATCTGACGTTTACTGTGTTGTCAGCTTTTCATAAAATATAATTAGTGCTGTGATAAGTGAATGAACCAAAAAAATCGATTATCGTGGCAACCATCGATTATCGACGATAAATTATTCGTATTTTTGTACTTTTTATAAATAGTTGATTTTTATTGACAACCTTCACTTTTATTTGGTTCTAATGAAATAATTATTACACAATTATTATCCCTACAACATAAAAGCACGAAAAGGGCTTTCGTATAATCTAAAAATAATTACTTAATTACTATAATTTTCAAATAAATTATTAATCAGTTGCAAAAATGTTTCACTGTTTCAAATGTTTTCTCTAGAGTAAATATTTAAAAAACTCAAGTCGATTCAATGGCAATGGAAACTAAGTTGTCTATAGCCCTTAGGCCGCGTGGTCTGACCGGCTTGTCCGATCAATCGGACCACTATGTTTTTTATTTCCTGCTGGTTCGATTGATCGGACCATCAGGATTTTTCTAATCCTTGTAGTCCTACTATCGGACTAACGACATTTTAAAAGTTCATCTTGTCCGATCGCTCGAACCACGAGACTTTTAAAAATCCTCTTAGTCCGACCACACTTCTTCTATCTTTCCTACTGGTCCGATCGATTTCAAATTGTGAGACCATAGCGAATTTGTGAGTACAAACAACTTCAACAACAGTAAAGAAAACAAGAGTTGAGTTTGTGCTTTGTTTTCATTAGGTCCGCTGGATTAGTACGACAATATGGGCCGGTTTCACCACCTCCTGATAAGCAGATAGTTTATCTGACAGATTTTTGACATGATATTTTTGTGAAAAACTTGTTACAATATCTGACGGATCGGCTATTTGCCACTTATCAGAAGGTAGTGAAATTGGCCCTACCGTATTTTGGTTCTGAATAATCATTACAATTTTTTATGTTACGTAAATAAATAACAAGACGTAACTAACAAACTTACACGATTTTCAAATATAAAAAAAATTGCAACTTCATATGGATTTTATGATCTTCCTTTGTTTATAAAAAAATCCTAAAAAAAAATGATTTTAAGAATTTTCCAGACGCATTTATAATTGTTATTAGTAGGATTAATTTAATTAAAAAAAAATCCTTTAAACCATCACTACTTTCTTTCTTATGTTTTTTTAATATTAATTTTTTTTATTAAAATACATGACTAAAAAAATACTTTTTACTTTCTTTTGTCTTTATAATATTCATTTTAAATAAAAGAACAAATTTTTACTACTTGCTTTCTTTTGTTTTTACAATCTTCTGTTATTTAACGATCTTAAAATGAATTTTAAAAAAATAACGAAGACAAATATCGTTGCCCGATCAATCGATTTGACAGGAAAAAAAACGACCTAATTGTTCGATCAATCGGTCTATAAAGAAATGAATAGTCCCAGTAATTCGATAATCGGACGGACCACGAGAACTTTAGAGTTCGATCAATCGAACCAACAGGAAATAAAAAACATGGTGGTCCGATCGATCGGACAAGCCGATCGGACCACGCGGCCTAAGGGGTCTATAGAAACTAAGCCAATACAAGTCATGCTGCCAAACACGAGATGGATTTGGTTTACTACTTGGTAGCCTGCAGTCACTTGTCATGGTTTTGGTCTTATAATGCGTGAGGTTGCAGATCGATTTAAAAACTTTTATAGGTAGTACGAACCATGTTAAAATTTTCATAATACTACTCTACTCAGTTCCTACTTTTAGACCCGTCCGTAACACACCTGGAGGGGGCGCGTCCTCATAATTAGCCTAGGGGGCGGTCAGAACTCTTAATCAGGGCCTGTAGACACTTGCATTAATAAGCAGGAATTAAACAGCGTCATATAAATCGCGAATTTGAACCTTTACTCAGGAATATTTTAAATACAAAAAGACATTCAAATAAGTAATGCTATTTTATTAATCTAATTTTATTGGTTGTTGGAACTTGGTAGCGCCACCACACTAACATATCTTTTGATTTTTTTAAAATATACTTGCATTTGAAATAACACAAGTGCTAGAGCTATGTTTTTCGATACATTTATTTATTTATATTTCTGTATAAAGGAAGTATGGCTTATCATCCACCATTTCATTGTACCTAATAAGTACTTTAATAGAGGTAGTTAGGGATCTTTTCTCTGCTATTAAGATTTCAGAATAGAACAAAGGACAAATTTGACGTTTACAGTTTAGAGGGACGGGGTCATGACCTCTTCTACCCTCCCTTCGAACCGCCTCAAGTTTTTGTGAATTAGATAAGGAACGAAAGGTCAAACTCCGGACTAGTATTATGTCATGTTGCCGTTTTACTTTGAGGCGACGTATTGTAGACATGTAATCACATGTTAACAGTTCGTGAGTGCAGTGTGGTAAGAGGTTTGTCTCAATTGAGGTTACGGTATAACTTTCTAAGCCTTATTGTGAATACATATTCATACGACGTATTTTCAGTGGCAACACAATCTTCAGCACCCGAGACAAGTGACACAAGTGACGATTAGTTTCTCTTCTACAATTACTTTTCGCATCTATCTGACTGAGGAAAGTTTTGTTCAGTTGAAATTCGTGACTATTGTTCGTGACTATTCGCGACTATTGTAATATTATTGTTAATTTTTTTTCATTTGTTCTTGATGTGGAACAATAAACTCTTATAAGTTCGTCATTTCATTAGAAGACACTTGTTATGGCATCTTTTTAAAGGTATATGGTAGAAATCCTAGTTTTGTTGTTTGTAATGAAAAATGTCCTGGTACAAAAAATAGAAACTTTAATATAACTCACAAGGTCTATTATTAATTTAAGGTGGGACGGAATATAATAGCGACAGTTTTAGTCGGAAGTCTGTAATTACACCCGGACCTTGTGTCATTAAATAAACCATTTCGTTTAGTTAACTGTATCATTAATTACGTCGTCCTACCCGCGTCTACGCACTTTCATTATCATTGTACTTCAGATAACCGTGGTTAAAAAACGTTATAAGTATATGTAGTTCTAGTTATGCAAAATTCTTTTATGTTATTCTCATTGTAAATGAACTTTTTGTTTTTATGGGAATAAAGGACCTATCCATTGCCTAATTTTACTAGTAGCTTGAGTAAACATCTTTTAAATTGGCCTTTAATCAAAGGCTATTTTGAATCGATCAAATTAGCTTTCGTAGCCGTAATACGGGAATCACAAACCAAACTAACAGATGAGAATAGATAAGTCTAACACGATCGGAAAGAATCATCAGTTTATGTGTTTATCAAAGCGAAATGTTAAAATCTTCTCGATTTTTAACTCTAACAGATAAGTGCCCCACAGAAAAATCTATGATCATATATTCGTACCTAAGTTTAACGCTTGTTAGACAAAAACCGAAAAGATTTCGGTCATCATACATACCTTGAAAATGGCTCTTTCCCGCAACAATCGCTCCGGAAGCGTTGAGCGCGGCAGCTCACGAGTAGTCTGTAGTTCTTCATTCCAATCTCTAGTTTGCCCGGGAATGTGCTCTTCATAACCCAGTTTAGATGAAAACGCTAAACAATGAGAATTCCCAGATAAATATTTTTATGACGTCATGACTCTCTTTATAATATGTATTATTAAACATCGGCCGATTATAATCGGATTAGATAATTATCTAAGAGCTGATAGACGAATAAGCAGATAAGTTAGCTAGACATCTAGGTATCACATAATTAGAATACATAATCGCAAATACTTTTTGATATACTCTTGTTTCAGACATATTAGTTAATGTATGAAAACTACAATGCCGCAGAACAGAAACACAATAGGCTTACAAATCCAATCAGCTCACATGACCACTAAAATTACGATCTCATCATTATGATACACCTTGAACAACTCATCAGACATTAATAAGCTAACACGAGCTATATGACCTTGAATAACAAGAGCCACGTCTCTTGACATGTGGATGTGTGTGAAACAAATAAAATCTACTCACTATCTTCTGCGCGGATAGCGTCGACGGTATGGTCGAGCATGGGCGAGGCCCACTGGTACACCTGGTAGGGCGTAGCGACCCTCTCGAACGGGTGCTTTTGCATACGCCGCTTCTGAACCAACGCGAAGTTGCGCTTGAAGGCGGGGGACACGATGCTCAGCAGCTCGATCAACGAGTGACACAACAGGGACGGATTTGAGGGACGAGGGTTGAACACTTCTTCGGTGGATCTGTCAAATCATTACTCGTATATTTTCGAGATAACCTTAAATCTAGCGGTGATAAGCTTTTAAGAGCCTGTGCAGCTAGAAAATTGTAGAATCTATTACATTTCAAAACAAATATTGGTTATCATAAATCAACTTTTATATTGATTGCAAAACTACCGTAAAACAAGTGGTAAATAAATAACAGTTATTTTATGTACATTTGCGATAAATTCATTGTAAGAAATGGTACGATGTAATTGGTGTGAGGAGGATAATAATAGTAAGAATAGTTACTGGTTGAGGTAGAATCCTCTTGGACACGCCGTAATATGAAAATGGCGGTCTTCGAGGGTGACGACATGCAGGTAAAGGAGGTCGCCACACATCTTGCGCGGCCCCGGCGGCGGGTTCCAGCCCGACGTCGTTAGCACCTGCACATAACCCGTGTTTAGAAATCAAGCTGTTTCTAGACAGTTCTTCTCCTGTTTGTAAACAGGTATTAGTTAATAAGAAACTGCTTTTCAAAATTACCTTAAGGCATTGCGGAGCTTTATTCTCCTTGGTGAGACCTGGATGCAACGGCAGCAAAGGTCTTTCTGTACTTCCTGGCATTATGTAGTCAGGAGGCGTGCAGTCCACACTTTCTGGGCGTGATTTCTTCTTTTCTATAAAATATATATGTACATACAAAATTACCGAAAGGAAGCGTTAAATGGACCGGCACTATATTATACATATTCTTTAACATTAATATCTGAGGTCTTAGCATAGCAAATGTTAAGTAATTACTTTCATCTATTATGTCAGATCTAGTAGTATTAAATGATATACCTAGTATGTCACCCTGCGTGATGACATTGAGAAAAGCAAGAGAACTGCACTCCTGTCCTGCATACGCATCCGTATAATCGATTGACTTTAACAGATCGCGCACGTGACGAACATGAATTCTTGCCTCGCGCATTGTGTAGGGCTCCTCTACCACCTGCATACAAATTAAAATAATGTGATTCTAATCTAAATACTTTTCAAGCTCTGTGACCACAATATTTTATCATTCGTAGTTTTACCTTAATAATTGATCCCTCTTTTAATCCTTCAATATTTTTCAACTCTGCAAAATTGTCTAATGTGATTCCGTCCAACTGCAATGAAAAGCATGTCCTGTGACATGTATCTTCGCGGTCCATTAACACTTGGTGTATTTCTTGTACCAGCTCCATGCTCGATACCTGTAAAGTAGCGAAGGGTTACTATAGAGTCTTAAATTATATACGTTAACTCAGTATATGAAACAAAAATACCTGAATATCTAACGGTTCAGCGCCTGGGCTGACAATTTTGACTGTGAAACCCATATCTTGAATAAATAAAACTTCGGGATCCCGTTTCTTATCTTCACCATCATCCTCACTTGGAGTTGACTCTCTGTCTTTGTCTCCGTTAACCATTTTGGAACTATCGCCATTCATTTTGTCAGATTCTTTTTCAACCTTCTTTACTTCTTCATCATTCTTATTTTCAGAGTTTTGATTTAAAACGACATCTCTTTTACAGGAATCACTACTTTTATCTGTAACTTTACCCTTTTTTTCTTTCTTTTTATCTGAACTCTGCTTACCGTCCGAAACTTTTATTGGGCACACTGCAGGCACTGTTGTATCATTTACTCCGTCTGACTTAATTGATTTGTCATCGGAATTACTGTTTACTCCATTAGTAACTACTTTAGCATTATCACTACTACTAATATCACAATCTGATTGTTTTTTTGGATCGCCATTAACAATTTTTTCACATGTTTGTTTCTCTGAGCCGTTTACTATTGGTTCTTTGGTACCTATGTTATCTTTCTTACTACCGTCATTTGCTAATGACCCTTCACCATTTACTTTCGTTGTGGAATATGAAAACTTCGGTTGTGATGACTTTTCGCCGTCATTCTTTATTTTCTGGGATTCTGCAAAAAAAAAGCACAATAAAAATCATGGTCGAACCATTTAATTGAAAATATTACTTGTTTCCACTGCTAAATCTGCTATTGCGTATTCGAATAAATATAAATTACCTACATTAATATTATAAACTCTTCTAAACAAATAATTATGATATTAATATAAAATTAATAAAACTAGTAAATATAAATGATATAACTTTACAATAAAATAAATAAATTATTCTGGGGAAAATAAACAATTAATAGTTATAATGGGTAGGTAATGAAAATAACTATGTTACCACAAGAAAACCAGTGTTGCCTGAATTATTCAACCCAATCATCGTGCGTATGCATACAAACTGATTAGACTTAAACAAAAACACAGACAAAATCTAATGAATGAGGGCGTCCCCAATGCACCTGTATTAAGCAGGAAAGGCGCAGACGTGTTGTTGGTTTGCGGTGAAGGAGGCTTCCGCGCGGCGGCCGCGTAAGAGACCCTAGGCGTAGGAGCGGTTCTGCCGCCACCCTCATCGTCAGCCCTTCCGTTAGGTACGCTTGCATGACCGTTACTGCAAGATACTTTAACACCGGCCTCCTTTTTCATCTTTGAAATTTGTTTGTCTTGTTTCTCGACTGCAACAAGAAAGCAAGAAAACTATTTCCTATTTTTGCTACAGTTGAAGCAGTCTAGCTACATAAAAGCCTAATTAGGCTCACATCCATTGCTGTTGTTAGGTAACAACTCATGGTTAAACTACCACAAAAAGCAATGTAACTGAATTGCTGCGTTCAGGGACTGCTTACCGGTATAAAATATCGTTATAGTACCAGTAAAAATATCAGTACTGAAATTCTATACCCATTGAATTTCGGTACAGATTTCATTCGTTTATACAGTTATTTAAAAATAATTTTATTGCTGATACTGAAATGATGAGTGCGCGCGCCCGCGCCCCGCGGTGCCGCTCGCGCGAGGGGCCGCGGCGGGCGGGAAAGGATTAGGATTTACGGAACACGCGCCGACAGGTTGGCGATCGCGATTGATTTTCTTTCATCCGGCGGACGAGTAATACCCAAATTATAACGTTTTACTTTTCTTTAAAAGTTTATAATTATTATTTCTTTAAACATACTTACATTACCTACCTACATAACATACATACTTTTACATATACGTATCAACATAGGGTGGAGGCACCAAATATCGGCCCAACATTTTTTGACCTTTCAGTGCTTATAATTTTTACATTAATAACTTTTGCTTTCTTTCAACTACTTTTTAAGGTAAAGGGATAATGAAACTCCATTATTACATTCGCGAAATAACGAATTCTTTGTTAGATTTGAATATATAGATGTTTGTTTACGAACTTGCCGATTTCCCCTAATATCGGCCTTTAGCACCCAAATATCCGCCGCCTATAACCATAATATCGGAATACCTTTTCAAAGGGAAAAAATTTGTTCAAAAAGTATAAAATCAAAGTATTATAACATTTATTTATTTTCAAACCATATTTTATTTAACTCTATTATAAATAAGTCTTTTAAAAATAATTTACAATTTTTTTCTTTAAATATATTTACTATGCCATCACTAAGACTTGATCACAAAGTAGCCTGATGTTAAACATCTATGCGGTCTACGTTGGAGCGCGCTTGCTTAGGAAAGGCCTGTAAATTCTTGCCTTGAAGAGCACCAAGATTATAATGGTCAGGAAAGGCAGAGAGAAGGTAAAGAGAGAAACTTGCGCAGTCCGTATCAAAAAAGATGAAGCAAATCATTTAGTTCGTAAGCGCGGCATTTTCGCAGTATAAGGATTGGAGTCTCTGACCGAGTCAAGTCGTTCGGTGATGGAACGGAGCTGGTAGAACCAAATCGTACAGCCGAGCAGCACATTCACCAAAGTAGAGCCTGTAACAGACGGGTAGGCAATCAATCTTCCTACGATGATCGAGGCTTTGCAAGTTCTCGACCAAAGCATCATCGCCGAAAAGCCTCTTCGCATGCCGCTCAATAGAGTCCAAGGCAGCCAGCTGGCATTAAACAGAACTATCCCAAATATGGTAGCATATTCCATGCAGGAACGGACTTGAGCTCTATAAAGGGTAAGGAAGGAGCTATTTCGCAATCAAGTAGCGTATGGTTCTTGAAAGGATGCCAATCTTTTTATAAGCAGTTACTGCTACGGACTCTATATAGCTCCCGAAGTTAAGGTTGGAAGATAATTCCATACCTAAGAGCTGTAGTCGGTCAGATAGAAGAACGGATACGCCACGAAAAGTGGTAGCCAGCCCAAAACCACTCTTTTTTGTGGAAAATATACAAGCCAGCGTTTTGGTGGGGTTGAGTCTGAGACAATTTGAAGGGTCTGATTCAATTTGTCCACCATGTTAGATCCTAAAGCCTCAGTTTCACCTCTACTTGCGCGTGTACGACAAGTATCCCTCGACTATCGTACTATCATCGGCATACCCCAGAATCTCGGACGTAGCTAACAATATAATCGATGTGCAGTAGAAAGAGTGTAGCTAAAAGCACAGATCACTGAGGGAAGCCAGCATTTATTGCAAGTGAGTCGGAGGTGTACCCACCCATCATGAATTACTCTGATGCGACGTTCAGTCAGGAAATCCATGATTCAGGCACAAACTGCAGAGGGGATCCCATAGGAGGGAAATTTACCAAAAACATTACATAATAGGTAAAGTTATCTTCAGACAGTGATGGCAATATATTTTTAAGTGTATACATGAAACCATTTGGGGCATACGTCACATCCAATATTTTTATGTTCTTCTTCGACATCACTCATCAACTCTTTCGCATAGCTGGCGCACAAAGAATATCAGGCAGCCGACATTAGGATTTCTAATTGCGATAGACAAATCTCAATATCGACCACTCTGCCGATATTGAGATTTGTCGATCATACTGATCCCTAATCTCGGCCACGCAAATTATTAAATAAAAAAAATAAACAAATTTTAAAATATACTACCTAAACGGTACCTTGACTCTTTATCTTTAAGAAGAAATAAAATAAAATAACTTTGGCATGTTTATTACAATTTAAATACTTCTCAACGCAATGATTCGATTCACGAATTTGACCTGAAAATGCCGCAAAACGACGCACGTCCGTACCTCCTGCACTTTTTAGGGTTCCGTAGCCAAATGGCAAAAAACGGAACCCTTATGGATTCGTCATGTCTGTCTGTCTGTCTGTCCGTCCGTATGTCACAGCCACTTTTTACCGAAACTATAAGAGCTATACTGTTGAAAATTGGTAAATAGATGTATTCTGTGAACCGCAATAAGATTTTTATACAAAAATAGAAAAAAAATAAGAAATTTTGGGGGCTCCCCATACTTAGAACTGAAACTCAAATTTTTTTTTTCATCAATCCCTTACGTGTGAGGTATCTTTGGATAGGTCTTTAAAAATGATAATAAGGTTTCTCAAACCTTTTTTTTCTAAACTGAATAGTTTGCGCGAGAGACACTTCCAAAGTGGTAAAATGTTGGTCCCCCCCCCCCCTCTAACTTCTAAAATAAGAGAACGATAAATCTAAAAAAAATATAATTATGATGTACATTACCATGCAAACTTCCATTGAAAATTGGTTTGAACGAGATCAAGTAATTAGTTTTTTTTTTAATTCGTCATAAATCGTAAACGAACCGAAACTCAAAAATATTTTTTCATCAAACCCTTACGTGTGGGGTATCAATGGATAGGTCTTTTAAAATGATAATAAGGTTTCTAATATCATTTTTTTCTAAACTGTATAGTTTGCGCGAGAGACACTTCCAAAGTGGTAAAATGTTGGTCCCCCTCCCTGTAACTTCTAAAATAAGAGAATGATAAAACTAAAAAAAATATATGATGTACATTACCATGCAAACTTCCATTGAAAATTGGTTTGAACGAGATCGAGTAATTAGTTTTTTTTTTATACGTCATAAATCGTAAATTTTTAAAAAAAATACGCTATTATTAAAACATCGATGAAACTTACAAAGAACTACAAGAACTTTTATATTATGATGATACTTGCTGCTACGGAACCCTTCATGGGCGAGTCCGACTCGCACTTGGCCGGTTTTTTTGCCTATCATTCGTTCAAATTTTGAGATATTCAGGAGGTTAAGCGTAAGGGTATACAGATGCTATTTGCATAAAAACAATTATGATTTTAGGACATTCTTTTAAGTTATGTCGCATTTTCTCTAGACGGCCGATATCAGGAGGGGGCCGATATAAGGAGCCTCCACCCTACATCATAGCACGAACTGAATATCTGACTTTACTTACCAGTACTTACACCAATGCTTGCTTTATGATCTTATTCCCTATCTAGCACTTTTCGTCGTTAAGTAAGCACTAAGCAGCTAAGTAGGTAGTTCAATATCTATCGAGTGTAACTGCCATTGAAAGATATACTTACCTTTAGATAGGTACCTAAGTTTAATGTCAAATAGATAAATTAAAACTTACGTTGAAAAGCGCGACAAATGCTTTGCTTCAGCCTCTGTTCTTGTGATCCATTGTTCAATATACAGACCGGTGCGAGCGGACGCGTGAGAGGACTGAAATCAACTAACTAGCTAACTAAGCTAGAAGGACCCCCGTGTCCCTCCATTTAAGCCATTACAAAATTTCAGTATTTTAATATAAATAACAGTTAAAAAATTGTTGTACAAAAATGTTTATACTACAACAATTTTACAGTACCAAAAAAAATTTCTGTACTGGAATTTAACAGTATCAAAATATATTTAAATGACGTCATACAGAAAAAAACTATACCGTTATTCATACCGGTAAACAGTCCCTGGCTGCGTTTATTATTGACTTTAAAATTGTCTACAGCCAGCAAAGGTAAGTAAGAGTCACGGTAGTGCTGCAGTAGATAGGCAAGCAACAGGCGTCATGAGCGCGGCGCGGCGGGTAGTATAGAGTCAGGCGCGCGCGACGCGAGTCGAGTGCGCATGTCTGTCCCGTGACGGGAGAACACGTGGTCTGCGATGCGCGCTGGCGCAACGCCAACTATCTCCAGCAGCGAGTCAATAATAGACGGCAACGGGATGCCGCCAACAATAGACGCCATCGACTTCAACGCCGGTACATCTGCACACTGTTGTGCGTAAAAAAAATATATTCCTAATCGAGTTTTAATCCTAGTCTGTGGGACAGTTCACTGCAAGGCGTACTCGAATCGTCAAATAAAATACAGTAGCTATGACAGCAAACTTCCAAATAATTATTTTTGTAATAGTGCATTGTCACTTTAATGACATCAAATTAAATCGTGATCAACCGTACAGCAGAAATTATAAAGTATTTGGCCTAGATCACAATCATTTAGTTCTACACCACTGACACCACGCATAAATACGATAAGGGAAATAGAAACAATTGGATACATATAAATTACGTTAATGAACTTAAAGTTAACCCTACTGATAGTAGGTCTCTCGAACCAGTTCTGACCTTTTATAGACAACAAATCTAAAGAATAAAATATATTGGGAAAAGAAACGATAAATCTTACGATAAATGTAAAAAATACAAAGCGCACCTCCGAGTATGTGATACAACAGGAAGTATCCATGTACCCCAGTCAGAAAAAAAAGGCTGCTAAAGCAAATGTCGTTCACTTTAGCCTGAGAAGATAGTGTAGTTATCACAAAAAAAACTCTTATGTTATCATTCTTGACGTTCCAAACGAGATAACATTTAAGAAGCGTCGTGACTCCGGCCAGATAGCTTAAATCAAAATTTTGATAAACAAGCGGTGACACAATTTTACCTAGATGTGAATGTACAAAGAAACGAAAAAAAGTCTTACTACAACAGTTCAACGACGACACTGAAATAATGATTACTTTTTAAGAGTTAAATCTTTACAAGTTTAGATAGAGCTTTGTTAATTTTAAGATTTTTCTTGAGCATGTATATTTCATGAATTGAAATTCTGACGTCAAATGGCATAATGGAAATTGTGATTTCGAATTCAGATAAACACGCATGCAAGACACAGCTCGACAGAACACGGTGCCGATCGCGATCGATGAATTATGCAAAGGGAGACGAAGCGCCCCTGGCGGTGCTTGCATATTTAACCTTTAAACTCACTGCTTTTTGTAAGGTACCTTCCTTGACCTAAGTTCTTCAATTACCTATCTTGATTTATCTAAAAAAAACTTGCAGAACCAATTGATATTTTATACAAGCAAACGCTGAAGTAATTGGAGGGTAAAATATTATTTACTATTGACAATTTTGACATATTTACAATGAAAGCAAAAGTCATCAAAAGTTTTAAGAAAAAACCTTTTGAAATGTGCCTGAATTGTAAAACTTGCAAAATCATTAAAACTTGAACAGAATAATTAATTGAAAGAGTTAAACTGGAAATGTGTTAAAAAAGGCGAGAACATTATGAATCTATCATATACCATGAGTACATACATACCTAGTACTGTAGTACATATATACAGCGTACCTACTCATTCATCTTGTTATTTTGTAAGCAATCATAAAACATTCGTCTTGGGAGCAGATGCAGCGAGCATGGCAACCGAGTATATTCCGATGTGTTTGTGTTTGTTATATAAGAACAACGTATAAAGAACGATAGTCTTGAATGGTCGGTAGTCGGTAGGGCACGCGCCGAGCGCCGCGCGTCGCGTCGCTTGGTTCCGATTGACATCACACGTTGAATATTTACTGAAGCCATTTCATGCTGGCACCAATCATTAGAATAGACGGGGTCAATACTATCCTGTGCAATGATTGCTGAGATGTTCGTACTTGAATCGTTTTATTGCTACTAACGTAGGTACACATATTTTCACATATTATTGAAAATAAATTCCTCAGTGTTTTCAAGGATGAAATAATTTTACGCCTAATGATGAACTATTACGATGTAAAAGCATCTAAAATATGAAAAACATATTTGAAGGAAGGACGCCGTACGATATACCGTATATTTAAAAATAAATATTAAAAATTCTGATAAACGTCAGGGGTGTGGTAACGCGGCAGGGGGTCAAGTAAAACAAAAAGTGACAAAATGATTGATTACAAACATGTGTTGGACAAAAAACAAGTACGTTTTTAAAATATTTGATAAGTCAACTATATATTACCACTAGGATAAGCACTTTTCAGAATTAGAATCTTTATTTTGTGTAGTCAACCCTGTTCCCGATCCCCGTACCTGATCTATTTTCGTGACCGCATTGTATTTCCGACTCTTCAAATTAAAGCAAATACCATCGTGATGTCAGTTAACAGACTAAAACCAACCAAAACCGCTCAATTGAAACCATTCCGTTGAATTTAATTAACAGGAAATTACGAATTTGTATTCGTAAACAAGTACTACCTAGGTACTTCGAGTATGTGGTAATGAAGCCTTGATAATCACCTAATCAAGCTTTTAATAAACTCTATATCAGTAGTAATCGATAACAACTTCCTCCAAAGAGAAACAAGCGATATTTTCGAAATAACCAAATTTTACTCTTTATCAACGTGAGGATCGGTATTTTTTTAAGTAGTAACCTGCTTTCTATAGAATAAGTATATAATTATTTAAGTCCCTTACATCTTGGACAATAATTAGCCTATCAACTTTAATCTCGATCAATTTAAAGCTCCCTCACCAAGGCAAACAATAACAATCCATTTTATTCCAACAATCCCGCACATTCTTGTACAATACATTAGACATTCCATGAATAACGGGTAATTCTTAACCCAGACGATCATTCATTGATTACAACTTTTTCTAATGATGCTGGAAATCCATTTTTAATTTTAGAGCTTGTATTTTTGCCATTATTGAACAATAGATAAAGCAACGGTTTAACAATGTCTATCAAAGCACGAAGTAAAATCATAATGTCAGTCATCATCCTACAGAAATTTTGACTAACAGTTGTATCAAAGAACGCACAAAGATTTATACGCCCTATGTCAGAAACGCAAAATACACGCAAACACGCGTATTGTCAAAATTCGCAGAATGTCACTCTCAGAACAATTACGCAAAAAGTCAGAAAACTCAGAAAAGCGAAAAGCCACATACGCAAAAAAATTGTTAGTTGCGCCAAAAGTTAGAAACTTATAAAGTCAATAAGAGACCCTACTTTTTGGATTTGCCAAGTTCTTACACTAACATAACATTATTTCATTCAGAGTAGGTGGTACTCATCAGGATTTTCCTGGCCAAAGCTTATCTAAATATTTTAATGAATTCTGGTATACCACCATTGTGTTCTCCATATTTGGCCACGGGGCAGAAACTTGGACGTTGAGGAAAGCAGACCGGGACCGTATGTCTTCGAAATGTGGTGTTGGAGGAGACTGTTGCAGATTCCGTGGACCGCATTCCGAACTAACGTGTCTATTCTGGAAGAACTCAATATAAAAACCACGCTTTTTAATATGCCTTAAAAGAGTTTTAGACTTCTTCGGACACATTGCAAGGAAAAACGGTAATAACCTGGAACAGCTCATCGTTACCGGGAAGTCCAATCAGATGGTCAGACCAAATCCGCTCGAATCTGGATACCAACTTCCACGATGCTCTCCACGTGGCCCAAGACCGTCACAGATGGCGAACCATCGTCAGAGACAGGATAATTCCTCACGTGGGGAATCACGACCCTCGTGATTACGTCACCTCAGGGAATACGACGCGAGGAGGAGGAGGATACCAATACCACCACAATTAAATTATTATGATAATGATTATTCCTTTCAATAAATAATCTCATCTATATTTGAATATTTAAAGGAGGAAACAAATGGCATTTACCTCCGTTTCCTCTTTATATTCGATTTTGGACGAGTGTTTCGCAAAAAAATAAAGTTGGAATTGGCCGTTTCCAATCGTACATCTTTCAAGTTTTTGACATAGGGCGTTTAAATCCGCACACACGCGCCGACAACTTCCTTAACTATTTATTATCTTTATTTCCCGAATCATCATGCTCAGAAAATGCGTGATGCCATAATACGTAGGTCGTAGAGCCTAAAGAAAGAGTGATGATGAGCCTACAGAGTCATAAATTGATCTACCTGCAAAACAGTTTCCAATGATGCGAATAACCAGTTAACAAGTGCCAAATGCCAGGCAGTCGATCATGAGCCAATTATCAAGGTAGTGAAGGTTAGTATTTAAATTCAAATTAAACGAATACAATTAGAAAAAAATAGTAATACATACTCGAATTACATTTCTTATTGCTATTAAGTGTGCATATATCAATCGAATTACATAAATATAGCTTAAAGATCTAGTTCACGTTTTTTTCGTATTGTAAATAGGTACGTTAACTTTGTTTTAGCTGATACTGCGGCATATTCCATCGAGAGACGCTCATCATCGTGCTGCCACACTTCAAGTTCGTGGGCTGATCTTGGATCCTGCATTTCAAGTGTACTGGTTCCCATCTCACCTCATCACAGACACATAAAAAAGATATCTTCTACATTCAACTTCTACTAAACCTGCGACTGGATCTGCGAAAAACCTCAAAAGGCGCAAGTAATCTGGTATCAATGATACATCTGGAATCTTAGAAGGTATCTTGTGTTTGAACCTTTTATGGTTAGAAACGCTGGGACCCGGGGGACCAACGCTCACATGCTGTTTCAAAAGTTGACTAGCCGTTCTCTAGAGTCATCTCACGATCCAAAAACTGGCCTGTATTTAGGGCAAACAGGCGTCCATCCAGCCATCCAGCGTGCAGCGCGGAAACGCAACAACTGTCATAGGACGAGAAGATTTTGCGCAAATATTTAGTTTCTTTGTAACTTTCTATACAGCTTTTTTCTCTCACTTGTATTTATATAACCTTCTTATCTGAACCTTGTTTCAATCCTTATTTTATTTACAAAAACAAAAGAAAAAATAACTTAAAATAGTATACATATTGATTTGAACCAAGATTAAGCAGTAGTACCTAACATAATAATATAACAATAGACGACTTTGAGCGAGTGGACGACTATAATACAAAAGAAATATTATTCAAAGCGAAGTGCTGTAAATAACTTACGATGACTTTTTGGTACCGACGGTGAAGCGAGAAATATTTCGGTAGCGTGCTCTGTACAAACTGTTAAAATCGTTCTTGTTCTATATGAGACCGTCACGACTTTTGTATTTATAAGGCAATGGTAATTCCTAACATTATTTTGGATTATCTGGTTTTTGGAAATAGCTGCCATATATGCCATATATCATAGTTATCTCCTCTAGCAGGGGCATATTATATTTTGTTAATATAAATGTACCTACGTTGTAGGCACAATCAACAACGCAAAAGTACGTTACTACTATTATATATTCTGTGGCAAAAGATACCACAGCAAAGTTTGTAAAAGATTTTATTTATATCATATTTTAACTAGGTGGTGGTGTTTAACCAGGTATCTAAAGTCACGTAACTAAAAAAAATTACTAGTAAAGGCAGTGTTACTTTTATATTTCCTGGTTTGTTTTACTTATCACTTATGCTAATAAATACTGGTCCGCTCCGAATCTTCACAATTGTCCCAATGATACTTGTTAAAAGAATAATTAATAAATGTAAAGGTGTAATTATATATTAAAGTAAAATATCAGCGATCCGGTTGAATTATTTTGACTGACTTTAGCACTTATAAGTACTCAATGGACTAATCAGCACACCTATAGTCCGATATTTACGAAAGGCCAATTTTTATCAGTAGCGTAAAAATCACATCACATAAATCCTTATCACTACTGCTTAAAACTACTTTGATATCAATCATACCTGCCAACAGTGTCGCTATTCGAGCAATTTTACCTAATTCGGAGTCGTGATAAACGGTCAAAATTATTGATAACGATACGAAATATTCAAGCGATGTTATAAAAAAAATATGAGTGGACTCAAGGGCCAGAGCAATGGCCAAAGTGGGAGTTCCCACAGTCCAGCTAAACAACTGACAATAATAACTTGCCAAAATCGTGACCCTGTAGGTACTGTCAAGATTTATAAAATTTGAAATGACTAATAAATAGTTATCTGTGATTTGAAATCACATTTGAAATAATTAGGCATTGTCCGTGAAATAAGGCACACTGCTTTAGATATTTTTAAATAGGAACTTACATTTCTGAAAGTTCATCGTGTCGTGAGCGGATGACGATGTCGAAGATGCAGGTTTTATTTATTTATTTACAAGCTCATTGACAAAAACCTACACTAGCATTACAGGTTTACATTTTGTCTAATATTGTACCGCAAAAGTATACAACGTTTATTTTTTAAGTATTTCAATTTGCAGAATAATGGCCAACCAATGAGGTTACAAAAAACATGATTGTGGCAAACCATAAGAGAAACTGCAACGGACATCATAGTACCTGAAACTATGTACATGCAATCCGGTTGATACGTTCATATAATATGACATTCATTATTAGCCTTGACTTCGTAATTGATCGATTTTGAAACATGTAATCATTTCAACGGGATATATTTTTAGACATTATTGACGCATATTTCTTCCGAATAATTTCGTAGAAAGCTTCCCCTAGTTCTTCACATAAAAAATAACGATCCATTATGATCAAGAGGAAGATTATTAATGTATTTATCTTTACAGGAACACATTGTAAGACTCAACTGTAATAAAAAAGCGTTTGTGATCCACAGCGTGCGGACCGTTAACGGTCCTTTACGACCACAATCCCTGAAGTCTGTTTAAACTGGTTTAAAGATTCAAAGTGTGCAATAACAAGATAGGCAATTCGCATCCCCAAAGAGCCTTGATTGTTGATTTATTACAACGTTTTAGAGACCGTTTTAGGGTTTATTTGATGCGTTATTGTTCTGAGATTTGATGCTGAGATTTGATGATGCAAAAAATAATCCCTGGACATTTATTTGACGTCCATCCAATACACATTTTACTAGTTATCTGTGCCCAAATGTCATTCTGAGTTTACATGGTATAATTTATTGAGTATTCCTTTGATTATGTCCTCAGGAGAGTGCTCGAACTAGATGTTGGGCTGAAACTAGATGAGACGCATAAGGTGATAGGGTACGCTGATGACTTGGCTCTGTTAGGAGAAACCAGTGACGAGGTTAAGAAGTCTGCGAGAACCCTGGAATTGGAAACACGTAAGGTGGGTCTGACCATCAGCTACGAAAAGACAGAGTATCTCCACATGAAACGCTAAAAAAATACTCGTACCGAACGGGAAGACCTTCATGTCGGAGATATTACTTATCGTGTAAAGTAGGTACCTAGGATGCACCATCACTGATACGAACACTCGCGAAGAAGAGAATGGAATCCGTGTCCAGAATGCCCGAGGATTCAGGCGACTGGGACCACTATATAACTGGGACCGCGGTCCCAGTTGCCTGATTAGTTTTTATTTGTTTATTTCGTCAGGCGAGTGGGACCACCCGTAATTTTTACCACAAATCCATTGTTGAAATACAAGATTTAGTACAGTTAGCAGAAAAGGTGTCACATATAAAACAAAGTTAATTTTTGCAAAGGTAAGTTAGTTTTTGTATTACCTACTTAAACAGTATAACAGTCTTAATTATGTTTTAAAAATCACGTTGGCTCATATGCCTACTTAACTAGTAATTCTAAGTAAACATTCAAAAGAAATCTCCTCAAAACAATAATATAAAAATCAGTCTTAATCAGTTATACACCATAAAGTAAGTACTCATTACTCCTATTATACTGCGTGTTTTTTTAGTCGTTGATTTCCCGCAGCAGAATGCTTTACCTTCAGTAGTACTATCGATTTATGCAAGTAATTTTTTTTTGAATTTTTTATTTTGAAATTTTTTTAAAAAAAATTTTGAAATTTTTTCTTAAATTATAATGGGAAAATGGAAACTAAATGTGAGTAAATAGTAAATAATCATTTTTTTGATAAACGCGAAGGGCAATGACCCCGGCCGGTGACCGTTTGTGACGCAGCTAGTACTATTGGTTCGAGTTTCGTCTATCATAATCGTAAAACTTTTGATTTAACTAAAAAAAGAACTTTATTAATGTATTTTACTACTAAGATAGAATCATTTTACTGCGGGAAAACAACGACTAAAATTCCACGCTGTATATTTATAATTAAGTCAGAAGATGCACATATCGTGGTGTAATATTTATTTGCAATGACAATCATCTCCTCATAACAATGTTACTTAGCAACCGAATGTCACTTTTATGACAAATCCATACTGACACAACGCCGCACCGCCTGTCTACTCTCCATCCGTCTTACGAATTTTAGATCTACTCTTTGGTGTTTATGGGCGCCTGGTACTTCAAATAGAAGTTTTGCATCACTTCGCTTTTATTTTACATGAATTTTATTCACCACACTGCCATTTTAGGATGAAATATTCCGTGTGATTACTCTTCGGTACTTATGGGCGCCTGGTACTTCAAATAGAAGTTTTGCATCACTCGCTTTTATTTCCATGAAATTCTACTCCGCCATTAGATATTCCGTGTGACTTCTCTTTGGTGTTTCTGGGCGCCTATAACTTCGACGAGCATGGCGAATCAATCTTACTAATCTGTCGCGAGTTTAACATTTTTTCCCCATAAAAAAAGTGTAGTCAGAAGTTTTCACTTCAAAAATACTTGACCGTAATACTAAATAAAATAAAATCCTGAGTTATAACTTGATTTTTCTGTTAACTGTACATTCAAGGAAATTAGGTATATGGTCCCAGTCGACCGATTCAAAAATGTTATCAGGTAACTGGGACCGCGGTCCCAGTTTTATTTGGTCCCAGTCGCCTGAATCCTCGAATGCCCCACGATGCAGTGCGGCCCCATAGAGTAATAAAACTACTAATGTACGGTTGTGACCTGGACACTGACTCTTAAAGAGGAAAACAGGGTTCTGGTTACCGAGCGAAGGATCCTTCAAAGATTCTGGGACCAGTGCCGAGGCCTGACGGAAGCATGAGGGTTCGGAAGAATGCCGAAATAGAAGAACTTGTGGCTGAGCTTAACATTATAGGGGAGATTTAGTCTCCTCTCACAGAATCCGATGGCTTGGTCACTTGGAGAGAATGGGAGATAATCACGGTGTCAAGAAAGCCTATCTGGGCCGGCCGCAGCCTACTGGCCGTCGGCCGGTTGGCCGCCCTAGCTATCGCTGGAGCGATGTAGTAGCGGCTGATCACCGGGAGCTGCGTGTTGGCGACTGGCGCGCGAGCGAAAGGCTCGGGAAGGATGGCGAGATCTCGTATCGGAGGCCAAGACACACTTCGGGTCGTTGAGCTATCGGAGTAAGAGTAAGTATAGTTAATTACTTAATGCCCTTTCTAATACATATTTACATAAAAAATATAATTTGCGTAAATATGTAAACAATTGCAAAATGTTACACATTTTTAAGGAAGCTTATTAATTAAAATATGTATTAGCCTATGTTGTTACCACAGATATGGATAGAAGTTGTTACCTTATGCTGGCTTTGAAGTAGGTATCTACTTAGTTTTTTATACGTTAGGTACTTTATAAATTATCACTAGACTCGCGCTAAAGGTCGCTCTACTATAACTAGGGTAGGAACACCGGTTTGCGACCACTTAAGCGACTTGTTGACTTCAGAGTTGATTTCTATCATGATGCTGTACGTCAAGATTTTCCAAAAAATTAACATTTGATCTTACAATAGTCTAGTTTTATAAAACCTAACTTTTATAAACGTAGCAGTGATACATAATTTAAAAATAAACATTATTCGTAAAAATAGCAAAAACACCGGTTAACGACCACTTGGCCCAGTTATCGGCCACCTGTGCACCGGTTATCGGCCACCTAATTTACGGTAGAAAAATGAGTCTTATTCAAAAGCCATAGGGTATATTATAGTATGAAAGTGAAACAGTTAACGAAATCAAATAAGCGGTATATTTTTACTCTCTTTTGCGACCTAATAATACAATTGAGTAACCAAAAGGTCATATTTGTTGATTTCTTTTGATTTAGAACACGATCGAAAAGCCTATCCTATAATATAGTGGATCTTGGAACTCCGTTCTGCCGGCATGCTTATCTGTAGGGCAAAGGCCTCCATCCTTGAAATCAAGTTATCGTTACAATGATAGGTACTGGCTTAATCACCACGCTTGCCAAATGCGGATTGGTGATCACAAACCCGAGCAGTGTCCGAAAAAACCGACACAAAGTTAGCTCGACCCGGGAATTGAACCCAGTACCCCGCGATCTCGGCCCGGTACTTAAACCACTAAAGCATCAAGGCGCGAAACAACAAAAACACAAACAAAAAATCCCCTTTTTCAAATATCCCCCCCCCCCACACATTTCCGGGATCAATTATAGTACCCTATGTTGACCGGGGATAGTGTAGCTTTCCAACAGTGATAGAATTATTCAAATCGGTTCAGTAGTTTCAAAATTGTTATTCCCGCAGGAATAAGACGTTTCCCGTAGGAATTTTATAGCCTATGTCCTAATCCGGGTTATAAACTATACGTGTGCCAAATTTCATCTAAATCCGTTCAGCCGTTTAGGTGTGATTGAGTAACCAAACATCCAAACATCTTAACATCCAAATTTTTTAAACATCTAGACTTTCGCATTTATAATATTAGTAGGATTATATACATACATATACATAATACTATTATATAGTAGGAAGTAGGATTAGTAGGAAGTACGATTTTTGAACGACCGGAAATAGGTACAATTTTACCAGTTATCGACCGCCTGTTAAAGACGGCCGTTAACAGGGTTGGTTTACACCGGTTGTCGGCCGCTAAACTTTTGGTATTTTTAAAGGTCATTATCTTTGAAACTATGAGGTATACTGGCGGTCGGAAACTGGTTGTCAAGTCACAAATTCCTAGCTGTTCACAAATGTAAATGAATCTATGTTGGTGCATTTAAGGTTTCCGCAATGGAGGCAAAGAAAAATGACGTAAATGAACCGGGTTTCCAAACACCCCGGTCGGAAACTAGATTTTCATATGAATCGATAACCTATTGCCCGACCACCAAAAATATTACAAATTATGAAATGTTTGGTGAATTTGGGCACTTGAATATTGAAATTAAACATCTTATCCTACACAAAAACCAAATCAAACCCCTATAAAATAATAGTAACACTCAAAATCTTACGTTTGAAAATCGATCCACCTGCAATTATTTTTGCTAAATTTGTCACGTGTCAACACACCAAATTTTGAAATGGTGACTGAGGGCTTAGTTCGCAAATTATAAAGTCATGCTGTTGGATTAAGAACCGTGGAGTTTGTCCAGGTCGACTGGCGCGAAATTAGAAATGAGCTGTCTATAGACTATCTATTATTCAAAAAAACGTGTGAAGTGGTCGCAAACTGGTGCTGGCCGGCAAACCGGTGTCACTACCCTATTTATACGAATCTTTATAATCTTTATGGTATTTAACTAGACGGTCTTAAATTTAATTTCATTTAATGAAGTTACATATACGTACTCACAATAAGTACATACATACCTATACAATACTTACTCTTCCACAACCATTTTTAAAATCGACTACAGTCGGCACACCAATGTACACTGATCTATCCGAACATCTCATTTAAACATTTATCTGGGTATCTTTACGTAACGCGACTGTACGTACGATTTATAGAAAAATATGTATTTATTTATTACATAATTTGTGAATAAAATACCATAATTATATTCCTATTTCACTTTTAGTAAGCACTCATATTTTGTCTTTCCTGTTGAGAATTAAAAAAAATCGCGAGCGAGTATGTTTTTAGTTTACATAACGATTTAATAAATTCGGTGTTATAGATTTTATTTAATTTTCTTTTCATATTTTTAAAAGGAATATTATTTTATTTACGCGATGCCTGCTTTTAGCGATGTCTGTCCTAATTCCTTTAATATTTACTTACGTTATTTACGTTTGTTATTGCTTATAACTTGAGCTTTTTTTTAGCTCTGGCTATTGCTGCCGCCTAGAGCCCGCGTAGTTTTTTTTATTATTAGATGTCTTAGGTTTATTTTAAGACTAATAATTGGGGATTACTATTCCCTAATGGATACGAATCGGCGGATTGAATAATGTTACGCTTGTTCAGTGCATTTGTTAGTAATTTTGTCACCCTCGTGAAATAAACTTTTACTTCCTACAGGATAGTAGAAAAAAGTCCCTAAATATATTACTGCAGTGTAGATGTTCTTCGTGTAGATGTTCTTCTGCTATGATTAAATATCTTCATATTCTTATCTTCGTGGCCTAACTGTCGTGACGCAATTACTGATATGAGTTGAACAAGGCCCCTCCCTCACTATGTTTATGACTGCCAATGCAGTAATTTATTCATCATATTAATGCACAGATCTAAAGAAATTTTAAGAAATTTTATAAGGAACTTAATAAAACAGGAAGTTTGTATTAGATGTATGTTACTGGAAATGTATGAAATCTAGGAATTGTGTACAACTCCTAGGAAATATACAATTCTGAAGCTATTTAGAAAATGTATAAAATATTGTTTAAAAAATTTTTTAATCCATACATATCCTAGGAATTATACACATTTCCTAGGAATTGTATATAATTTCAATATTGTATTAGAAAATTAGGAAATATATAAAAATAAGGCTTTCTGTAGTAAAACACCTTGTTAGATGAGGTGTAATAAATAATAACTTGGCAACTAATATTATTAGTGAGATAACAAACATTGTATAAACGACCAGATGCGGAAATCAACTCGGATGGATATAGGTTAGAAGGATTAGAAGTATAAAGTATAATCATTTTTTTACCTTCCTAGCAATGGAAAACAATTTTTGATGTCATTTTAAAGTAGGACTGGACTAAAAATGTATATAAAATAAAAGAAATACAATGGTGAAACACTAAAGTTAATTACTTAAAACACCAAAATATAGTTTGATGTTTTTAATTTTTCTATTAACAAATGACTGTTAAGAAAATGAATGGATATTAAAGAACATTTTTTTTAATGAGAGACAGCATAGAAAACCTGTAAAAATTATGGATTTAAGGTCTTAAAGAAAGCCTTATTTCAAAATCTTAAGGAATTTAGGTAAAGAAAGTCATATTAAGTATATGAAATATGAGTATAGTTATATTCAAAACATGTTCAGTATTCTGTATTCTCTAGAACATTTAGCATATAGTGCAAATATTCTCTAAATATACTAATTCTGTATTTGTTACAAATGCTTATAATAATATACCTACCTATCTCAAGCAAACTGGGGTTTAAAGCTTTAACATAAATTTACTTTCAGAAACAAAATGTATACTTTGGATCTTTAATGAAGTATTTATTAAATACAAAGTAATTATTACTGTTTCAATTTCATCACAACACATTTACTAGCTAGCACATTATGATGTCCATGTGACAATTTAGTGTAATAATATACACTTTAAATACTTTGATTGTCCAAGCATGTTAACATAAAATCTTTTAAACACGAGACTGTAAGACTATAGATCAGATAAAACCATTATTTTATGCTTATGAATTTCCAATTTATATTAATAATAGATTATTTATGTTTTAATTATTAATTCATAAAAAAATCTATACAATTACTTTTATCATTGTTAAAACCTTTTGTCTAGCAACTTATTTTTTTTATTTCTTACAAAAGCAAATAACATGCACATTACATTTTTAGGAGGCCCAGTAAATAAACAAATGATACTTTTAAGGCATATTATTATCAATATATATTATATTCACTGCACCCTAAAAATAATAATTGCAGCATAGCCTAGTTCACCACCACCATCAATGGACTTCATCAATATACAAATACAACAAAGATCAATTGGAACTTTACTTTTAGTCTTAGATCCGAACCTAGGTCGACCTTCACCGAGTAGATAATAGAATGAAACTTATTTTATTATGAATTTAGCATAATAGAAAACTATTTAAAATGGGTTGCCTAAAAAAATCCTGGATAGACTAGGTCGACCTAGGTTCGGATCTTCTACTATTTAAGATTTCAATTGTTTTAATTGATACTTGCAACTGAAAATGTAGGTACCTATATCATGCGAAATGCAATACACTTGACAAGTTGTGTAATAATCATTTACATCATACTTGTAACATGTGAATGACATGTAGACTATACATTAAATGAATAACAAGGTGTAGAACAAATGAATGTAATTAAAGTTCGTAGTATTATTCAAGATAATACATGATTATTAAGGGTACCATTAAGTGGTGCGACGAGGTGAAAAGTTACGATCACATGATTTTAAACAATTGTCACATGACGCAAATGCATTCGGTGCAAGCACGCGGACAGTTACCAAAAAATAAATTTGTATTAAAACCGAACGTTACATAACTAAGAGCATGACCATAGAAACTTACCTTTGCTAACATTCTCGCCAACAGCTTTATCGTTCCCATTATTACTTGCAGGGCATTTTTTCACTTTTTGAGAAGCATTTTTTGAGGAGCTATCATTCACTTCACTACCGAGAGCCATCACAACACGAGGAATCAATCCGCTAACGATTGACCGCGACGAGCACGGCTCGGAGCTCCACCACACTCAGCTGAAAGAGCACATGCGGTAGAATTAAGGTTCAATTTCGACTGAATTTACCTCACCTAAAGTACGAAGTCCTAGTATAATACGACCAAGTTAGCTGTACACCACTTTCTAAGGAAACTGCATTGTCGATTATACGAATTAATATAGTAGCATAAAAGTGGTTCCAAGTAGAGTATAGTTTTTTTAACATACCTGGTTATTTTTATTAATTTGCAGTACATTGCTTAGAAACCAAAGACGAGCTTTTTTAGATATGCTTGAAACTTCGCAATGTATTTATGCAAATAGGATTGTATCGATTTAGATCTGAGCGACATCTCTTGGCCAACAGCAAACTTTTTGTCATCCATAGACAAAAGAATACCACAGATGTCAGACGGTATAATACTCATTGTTTGTTGACCAAGAAGTTATAACTAACATAGAGACTGCACATCGAACATTAAACGAAAGTTCGTGACCTTGAAAGTTTTGGGGATTGCGCTGCGACTGCGCAGCAAAAGCAGAACACGATTTTAAGATGCCTACGTGCTATTGGTCAGAAGCATACCTAACAGCGCGCGCAGGCGTCGGGAGATTGGTCACATGACTCATGCGCAAATGCACATTATCTGACAGCTGACAGCCCGTTTTGTTAGTTCTCAATAGATGACGCCGTTCTACCTATGCAGTCACAAGGAACGGAACGTTATAAAGTTTACTTCGACATGACTTTTATTGACGTGACAACGTCTTATAAATTGGTTTGCCGGGTGACACTTCAAGAAACTGCGTTACGCTCCGCTCACGTTATGCGCTCACAATGAGAGCGAGTGAGAGGCACGCGTCCCGCCTAAGAGCGAGAGAGACAGACATAAAAAGTCGTTGTCACGTAAAACTTTCGCCCGTATACCGACTTTACAGGCAACCAATTTTTTCATAAAACGGAACGTTTTGTTTATGTCAATGTCATTTTCGCAAGAAGAAGAAAAATGAGTACAGACCGACAAACTTATCTGTTTCGGTGGCCAAAATTGGAACTACGTGAAATGCCATGCAAAAACGATATTAAATGACAGTTTTAAATCGACAGTAGCGACGCCGCCACTGGAACAGATAAGTTTGTCGCACTATAAAGATTATGGCTCCTAAGAGTCCTAATCCTAAGTAGCCTAGATACAAAACCAGAGGTATCAGGTAACAATAGATGTACATACTTCGTTCAACGCCATCTAGTGAAGCTATTGGAAGTTGGAAGCCTTTTTATTTTTAAATGGCCTGTCAGAAAATCGCCCATTGGCCATTGCCATTCGAACAAAAAAAAACATACAATTAATAAAATGTTTATGCTAGAAGACATGAATTTAAAAGTTTTGATGTTTTGCAATAAAAAACGCCGTGGTATTTTGCATAATAGAAGGAGTTTTGTATAGATATTTTCTCACTATCAAGCAATGCTTGAGATCTTAAATGGCAACACTGATTGGCGTTGTTCGAGTGCGGCCTCCATTATTATGTTTTAAGCTCTTTCCTTGAAAAAATTAAAATTAAAGTCATTGACCATAGAGTATATTGAATATGATAACAATTTGACATGATTGACATTTGACAGATTGACATTTCCTTTAACAACAAAACAACAGAAAGGATTTGTTAAAAAGGTTTAAAATTACTAATTTTAGTTTAATTATATTTCAAAGTGTATAAAAGGCTTCATACTGGCGTCAGAAAACTACCCAAAGGTAAAAATCCAATGTGGTTTGTAAGCATTCACTTAAAATTCGTTTCTAAACGATGCACATTTTTAGTGTAAACATTTGTTCTATTATCGTGGTTAAATAATTGCAGAAGATGTTAGACGGGTGGTATTGTCGCTCTATAGCGAACATGCAGGCTAGCGAGGCAGCTAGCGTAAGTAGTAATACACCTGCGGAGTCAACTCACGCGCGCGACTCTCACAACTACTCGAGCGATAGCAGCAGCGAACCGGAGCCAGAACCTAACTACAGAGCGCAATATCTTGCCTTAAAAAAGAAACTCAAATATCTTATTTATGTAAGTTCATACACAATAACTAGATATCTCCTAAAACACCCATTTATTATAATTTATTTTATAACATTTTAACATCATAGTTTCATTCATAAATAAGTCTCAAAACATATAGGTACGGTAAAGTTATAAGTAGAATAACTTTGCAAAATATTGTACTATGTCAATCAAATTGCTGATTAAATTCTTTAATTTTATTCCATTTGCCTATTTTACTGAGATATAGTAGTAAACTTTAATAACATACTTCAAATTAAAATACTTACATTGTATATTAGAAAAGGAAACTAGTACTACTTGATTTAGTAAAAGTATTCAAGGACAGATTTTTTGTTACTCTTTCACATAAAGCTACAGAATTTATGCTTATACATCAGAATAAAACATGCTACTTATTATCACATATTCAGATCTGTTTAATTTTTTTCCAGGAAAATGAATGTTTTCAAGATGCTCTGAGATCTAGCCAAAAAAGACTGTTAAAAGTATCTAGAGATCGCAGCTTTCTTTTAGATAGGCTTTTGCAGTATGAGAAGCCAGAAAGCACCACATCTGAGAGTGATGAGACCGAGTCATCTGATGACACTGATTATAATCGCTTGGAGGCTGTAAAACGGTAATATATAAAAAATATGCAACATTTGTAAGTATTCATTTGTCTAAAGCTTAATACCCTTATAAATGTTGCAGTAAGCCTGGTAGATCTCATTATATCCTTTTGATTTTTGATAAGATTAAACCCAATGACCACGAAACGTCCATTTTACTGTATCTCTAGTAGAAGTCAATGTTAATTGATAAAGCACTTTACAGAAACATAAACAAAAAAAAAAAACAAAAACCATGTATTGACCGCATATTTTGTAAATATTTACAGTAAAAAGATAGAAGCAAATGCCACCCACCAAAACTTGTCCACTCCAGCTGCACTCAACAAAGCAGCCAGTGCAGTCAAGAGAAAGAGGACTGTGGTCCCCAAAAAAGTACAAAATGCCAGTCATTTGGTAAGTTTTCGCAAACAATATTATATACTTACTTGAATATCTTTTTCTCTGCTCATGTACAACACATCAACCTTTATCTTTTAATAGTCAGTTGGCAGACGGACATGCAGAGTGGTCACTTACTTACTTACTTCATCAGGAAGCATCACTCAACGTGCTGCTAGACTGTAGGCTCATCTGACTTCGACCCTACCCTTGAACCTTAACCCTTGTTAGTGCAGGGTCGAAATAATTCCCACTGCAATAAGAACCTTATGCACTGGTAATAGAAAACCAATAAAATGTTTTAACTACCTATGCCCTAGAAAAGATAATGTCCATCGCATAGAGATCTATTTCAATCAAGTCTTTAGGTTAATGGTAGGCTGATCTGTTGCTGACTGAACTTTAATTAAATAGAAATACATTTTAATCTTACAGTTAAGCTTTATATAAAAAAATAAAAGATTTTTTTGCATAACTGTTATACACCTGACTTTATCATTAGTAAAAAATAATGCTCAAATTAATTGAAAGTTGTTGCACAATCTAAAATAATAGGTTATTAATATTCTCTAATTTTTAATTTCAGCACCCTGCGAGTGGTTCAATGCTAGCAAAAGCATCTCCTGCGCTCGGCTTTGGTCTTTCGGCTGGAGATGGTCACATGACTCCTGAAGAGGTGGAACGCCATTTGCAATCACGCCAGTCGTATTTGGAACTATTACCTGAAAGGGCGCCCCCCACTGTGCCTACGGAAATGTTCAGCAATGACCCTTCACTTGACAGGTATGTTTTTCGCAATTTTTTCTTTTCTTCAAAAATGTGTTCAGGATGCATTACGTCCTAATATAGAAAATGAGCTTAATAAACTATTAATGGTATAAAATCTTAAAGCAATTTGCTTTGTGTGTAAAATACATAATTTCATTTCAAATGAAAACATAGGCTGAGCTGGGATTACCTCTAAGCGGCAAAGGCGGAAACAGCTTGACATCGCGTTTTCGACCACAATCTACTAAAACAAACCCACTTTCGTACCCGATACATACCTAATTGTAATAACAGGATGTGTTCAAATCCATGTTGTTGCATCTCTTTCGTGGATACAGTGCGATTGTTTTAGTCGCTTTGCGTCGAAAACGCGATCTCAAACTGTTATTGCCTTTACCGCTTATTGGAGGCATTTTTCTCTACGGGCGCAACGTTTAAAAGATATTAGCGAAAAACTCAAAAGTGGGACCTTTAAACCCCTTCCCCCACTTTGGCGCAACTCCCAGGCATCAGGACTTTTAGTATGTTTAATGTGCTGGCGACTAACATAATTTTTTTTTAATATTTTTCATGTACATTTTTTTATTTTAACAAGTTTTATTTTTTCATTGAGATGCTTATGTATTGTAATTTATTGACTGTGTACTTCTACACAAAAGTTATAAGACACTGCATGTTCTTGCTTTTGTTATGCATTATGTAATATCGAAAACCTTATTTTTGTTGCAGTGAATCAAATGATGTCTTGGAAAATTCTCCTAATGTTGAAGAGTGGTTTGATTAGCATTTTTTTATAACATAGAATTTAGTTGTACTTACCTATATTCATTGTAATAGAAATGTAAGAGTGTGTAAGTATATTATGTTAGTGCAATCAAACTTGTTTTTTTTATTTTGCCTAATCCTACCTAAACTGACATTATTTTTGAATCACAATCAATTAAGACTAACTTGTATTAGAAATGTAATTGCCATACAGACGACGAATAATATATGTATATTTTTTTTACAGTAACTATAAAGTATCATCATCATATCACATACCCATAAAAAGACTAAAGAATTGTGCTATCTAGGTGTGCGATGTGTTAAAGAAATTCATAAATAGCGCAACGCTATTATATCATTTCTCATTTTGCTGTATCCGTGCTTTGCTGCTACGACCTGAAGCAGTCATCATCAGCCTGTGATAGTCCACTGCTGGACATAGGCCTCTCCAAATGCTCGCCACGCCGATCGGTCCTCGGCCACTCGCATCCAGCTCCTGCCAGCCATCTTGCGCAGATCATCGCTCCACCTTGCCTGAGGGCGTCCTACACTACGTTTACTGAGTTAACGGATGCTTTTAGACTGGAGAGAGGAGTTCGCCAGGGTGACACCATATCGCCTAAGTTATTCAATGCCGCACTTGAGAATATCTTTATGGCACTAGACTGGACAATCAAGGGAGTAATAGTCGATGATGAAAGGCTGAACAACCTGCGATTTCCCGATGATATTGCACTGATTAGTAATAACAAACATCCTACTACTAATATTATAAATGTGAAAGTCTGGATGTTTGGATGTTTGTTACTCAATCACGCTTAAACGGCTCAACGGATTTAGATGAAATTTGGCACACGTATATAGTTTATAACCCGGATTAGGACATAGGCTATAAAATTCCTACGGGAAACGTCTCATTCCCGCGGGAATAACAATTTTGAAACTATACTGAACCGATTTGAATAATTCTTTCACTGTTGGAAAGCTACACTATCCCCTGTGAACATAGGGTAGGTACTTTTGATCCCGGAAATGTGGGGGGAAGGGGAGATATTTGAAAAAAGAGATTACGCGCGGGTGAAACCGCGGTCGGAAGGCTAGTAGATGATATGATAGATATGGGATAATATGGTCGACCAATTACAACGTGAGTCAGCAAAAGTTGGTTTGAAAATGAATATATCAAAAACCAAAACGATGACCAACATCAAAAATGTGGAAAATCACGTTCTACATGTAGAATTGGTCGACCACTATATCTAGGTATATGTACTGCGTGTTTTTTTAGTCGTTGATTTCCCGCAGCAGAATGCTTTACCTTCAGTAGTACTATCAATTTATGCTAGTAATTTTTTTTTGAAATTTTTTTTTTGAAATTTTTTTAAAACTCTTTTTGAAATTTTTTCTTAAATTATAATGGGAAAATGGAAACTAAATGTGAGTAAATAGTAAATAATCATTTTTTTGATAAACGCGAAGGGCAATGACCCCGGCCGGTGACCGTTTGTGACGCAGCTAGTACTATTGGTTCGAGTTTCGTCTATCATAATCGTAAAACTTTTGATTTAACTAAAAAAAGAACTTTATTAATGTATTTTACTACTAAGATAGAATCATTTTACTGCGGGAAAACAACGACTAAAATTCCACGCTGTATATGCCACAAAATCACTCTTGGCTCAGAAGATCAGATTGCGGAAATAGACAGACGCATCGGGCAGGGTTGGGCAGCATTCGGCACTTATAGCCATATTCAGTATTCTTAAATCCAAGAAAGTATCTCAATACTTAAAGACCAAGGTGTTTTACCAGTTTGTTCTGCCGGTCTTCCTGTACGGTATGGAACACACGGCAGTAAAATCTGCTGAGAGGCTCCGCGTTGCACAGCGAGCAATGGAGAGACTGACGTTGGGTATTTCCCTCCAAGATCGCAAAAGGAACGAGTGAATCAGAAGAAAGACACAGGTCAGCGACGTGGTGGAGGAAATTGAGAGACGTAAGTGGTGATGGGCAGGGCACATTGCACGAATGAACCATAAACGCTGGATCAGAAAGACCTTAGAATGGAGACCCCGCAATGAAAACCGCGGCAGGGGAAGACCGCCTAAAAGATGGACGGATGACGTTAGGCAACAAGTTGTCTTCAACTGGATGCAAGTCGCTGGGGATAGAAGTCGGTGGAAGGATGAAGAGGAGGCCTATGTTCGAAGACGAACCCAAATGCTGCTATAGATAGATATATGCCCCCTATACACTTTCTGGCATTTTCCATAGATGATGATAGAACAAAAGATCAACATTCGCTGCATACCTCATACTTCGTTTGCCAGTTGCCTCCGGCGATAAAGGATACAAACAAATATTGAAAACGTTTCATTATCTTTATATAGGCCGGTCGGACGGCGATCTTAAACGGCTCAAGTGAGGTCAAATGCTGGACCAATGTCTTAAGAATATACAAGTCATTAAGACTTCGAATGGCATACTATACAGCGAAAACTAAATAAAATTTAATGATTATATAATATGTAACATAAAGCATTATTGTACCTATGTATGAAAACTTGGCGAGAAAATAATATGTAGGTTTATAACTACATACTACATATTTCGTTTTAGTTTTTTTTGTTGCGTCATGTCAGCCGTCTAGCCCCAAACCAAGCTTAGCTTGTACCTACTCATGCCAGACAACGGATAAACATTACTTACTTAAAATGTTTTTTTTGGAAATACATTATTATACGTACTGCACACAAGACGATACAGACATGTTCATGCACACAAATTTTTGTACCGTGCGGGGATCGAACCTGCCACCATATAGTGATATAGACGTCGTTCGTCGACGGTCGTCTTTATGAATTCTCACAAAATCTATACATAGGTATAAAAATGAATTTCTGTTCGTTAGTCTCGCTAAGACTAGAGAACGGCTGAACCAATTTGGCTTATTTTAGTCTTGAAATATTCGTGGAAGTCCAGGGAAGGTTTAAACGATGAGAGAATAAATGGAAAAATTGCGAGGAAAATACTAAAGTACCTAAGTGATACGAAGTTCAGCGGGTCAGCTAGTTATGAATGAATCTTTATATTTAGGATTATTATTCTGTCAATAACAAGTGGATGTAAAAGTTTAGCAAAATTCATTATAACTGAGCACATGGATCTAATTAGCAAAAAATAAATTAAAAACTGTTTATTAATGTATTGGATAAATATTTATTTTAGACAGTTACAATATGATTCCGAAGCGCAAAAACAAACATCTATCTCTATTACTGAATCACACCCAAAATTTCTCATGCGATATTATTGTACAACTGATAACCACACATTACAATGAGTGTACGTAAGCATCTATACTTTGCTTCATTAAATTCATAATATACATATATAATGATAGTATACCATATGCTTAACAAGATGTATAGTATGGATGTTTTTTTTAAATGATAATATATTAATTTTATTACTTATATTACAGATTTCTTATGAAATCTATCATGCAAAGAAAGCCTTAGCTTGCTAATGATTTTATAACAACATTTTATGTTTATAATACTAAATTGTCTAAGTCTACAGTCCATAACTTCGTCATATATAAATATGAAAATAAAACATCTATCGTGAGATTCCTAATAAGTAAATCAAAACTGATCAAAACATACAAGTACAATCCCAACTCAGGACACTCATGACGTGTTAACCTTACGAAATTAAATGGAGGCAAAAAATTGGCCCAAACTGGTATAAAGATAAACCTATTTATTTCACGACATGTTTTACCGAGATCTAGAGTAGGTAAACAAAAGGTGTTAATTTACTATTTATCAAACATTAAGTATGTTGAGTTTATTTACACAGGAATATAGGAATGTCTTTGAAAATTAGTTACATTATAAAAACAAATAATTTATATCATAATAATAATTTCTTTGTGTATATAGTTGATTATGTAGGCTCTCATGAAAATTAATAAAAGTAATAAAATTGTGTACTGAAATTGTAACTTGAATAATCGTTTCTTACTTATTAAATATTGTTAACATTTTGCATTTTTAATTTTAAATAAAATCTAATAAAATAGCAGCGATTTCATATTATATTATTATAATATTCGATTCATTTATGTTTGAAATAATATAAAATGTTTTATTTCATGTTTTTTCAGGATAGATATGTATATAAACTAATAAATTTTGATATATTATTAATGACTTATTATTATTACAATTATTACCTACTTTGGTATAATCACAATTGCTATAATATTACTATTAATACAATAACAGTAACAATTTACTTTCCAAAATATAATGGAATATAACTTTGCTTACTGATTACTACAAATTTTGAAAAAATGTTCACAGTATTTTGGTATTGTATATACCATAAAATAAATCTTAACAAGATATAAAGCTTGTAAATAAAGGTATACAAGAGGATGATGCACAGCATTATTCATTATTACTTTGTTTTAAATAACACTATGTGTCATAATTATTTCAACAGGCTTTAATATTTTCATGCTTACAGAAAATATAATAAAATAATTCATTCAATACATAATATAATCTCAAAGTTCAAGGGTTATACAAAGATATTAGTGATTTTTTTTGCTTTCAAAGTATTATATTATTAGCATGTAAGTAAAGTAAAAATAATAACAAAATAAAATCAGGAATCAACATTGAGATAAATAATATGGATATTCTCTAAATAGGTATATTACACATAGATAAGTTTTACATTTTTATGAATGACAAATAAATGTTGTATTGATATTTTGAAACTAATCCAATATCCATACATGATTTAAAATGTGCCCTCCCTAATTTTATACAGTTATTAATACCATATTATAAAGTCAGTCTGGGCATCTGTTTTTTGCATTTGCATCATTCATTAGATAAAAAATAATTAGAGCCATAATGAAATTGAGAAGAACATTCAGAAAACATGTTTTGTAAATAAAAATGTCTCAGTTACAAAATACCTAATTCTAATATTTAGCTGTAACAATACAAATTAAATTGTACATAGAGATTTCCCATCATAGACTGGCTCAGTGCATAGTTCACAGGTGTATTGCATCAGTAAACTTGCTTACCACTATTTATATAGAGTAGCAACTAAAAGTGAATCACTATGCAACTACAAATTTATCTATCATTTTCAATCAACTTTCTTTGTTGTTCATGATGAGTGGTCCAGCATATATTACTAGGCAATAAATTAGAACTGATCAGCGAGCAGATTACAAATTTCTTGTGAGACTGATTCTTTGCTAGACCTAACAGTCAGTCTGAACATTTGAGCTTGTTTGTTTGGTTCCAATCTCATGAGGCATCCCACTTGCTGGACACGAGTATGGACAATTCCAGCACAGACAAAATTCTCAGGGTTAGGATCGATACCATCTAAGAGTTGCATGCCAAAGCCAGCCAGTTTAGTACGTGTTCCTGCTAGATCAATGGATCCTTGGGCTTTAAAAATCTTTTGTGCCCTCTGCTGTTCTCCTCCCAAATTTTTCCACCTTGCAAAGAAAGATTCTCCATTCATTTCAGTTGGTTCAAAGAATTTATTCAAAGTAAGTGGTAGCTTCAAAGTGATTTTCTGTGGTACATTATTGTAATTAAAAGTTATAGTCATGCTTGGAGTATCAGTGAAATCTTCAATGCACTCTGCAGTTAACATTTGCTGGATTTGAGCACCTGCTTCTATGACAGGTTCCATAGGCTTTACCTGTACATTCAGTTTGTGCATATCTGTCCACTGTAGCTCAGGATGTATGTTGAGGACAGGGTAAGATGCCTTATTTCCATAAAATAGTCCAATCCTTCCCAAGTTTTGTCTAAACTCACTTTTAACACCTATTTGTATTATGTCATTTTCAAACAGGACCCCATTATTTTTAAATAGGAATTTCTTGATATTGTTTTGCTGTACTGTGTTTGGACTGATTTTGGGAGCAGTGTAGAGATCACCGAGAACATCTAGCAACCCATTTCCAGCTGAAGGAGCAGTAGTTCCGGGCGGTGTGGACAATCCCAGCAGATCTGCACTTGAGTTGTTTGTATTATTTGTTGAATTAACAACAGGAGCAGGTGTAGCATTGGGCTGTGGACTCTTTGATTCTCTGACTTCGTCAGGAATACGTCCTGGTTTCTTCTTTTTGAGAACTGCAAGAATGGAAGATTCTCTCTCAGGGAAGGCTGGCATTTCTTCTAAAACTGTTGCTAATACATCAGAACTAGCGATAATACTGAGCTGCAGGTACTCTGAAGCTCTTTGTTGCAATTCAACATCTGCTGAACGCAAGTTAGAATCGGCACGGAACACTTCTTGGACCCGATTTTTAATCTCAGGAAACAGATTAACAAGTTTTATGTAAGTAGATAATAAGAGAGCTCGAGTAGCAGCAGAACACAAGTGATATTTCGAATGCAGTAATTCAAACTGAACTTGTGGTGATGATCTTGTGTCCCCAGCAATGAGATTTCCAAATTCTCCAAGAATGTATCCCCCTACTTTAACCATATTTTCATGGCATGTTGGGGCTTGCAGAGCCTCAAAAACAGTTTTAGCTGCATATCCTTGGACTTCCTCTCTATTGATAACAATTTGTATTACTCTGTACCAGACTTCTTCTGAAACATAATCACCTGCAATTCTAATGAGATTCAGAATTACATCAACATACCAAGTAAAGTCAGTAGCATACTTCTCTGCTAGGATAGCAACTTTTAGTACCATTTCTTCTCTTATAGAATAATCTGCTGTTTCCAAATAAGCCAACATTTCTTGTACAATTTCTTCTGCATTTGTTTTGTCACACATAGCATAAAGCAGGTCTACTGCTTGTTGTCTCACAGAGACATCCTTTTCCATTTTCATTGAGAGAATAACAACTTCTTGATGTTTTTTCACAGCTTCATGTGAAAACTCAGATGTTGCAAGATGGCACATTGACTCTAGTGCCAAGTACCGCAGGTTAGTTTCGCGGTTGCTTAGAAACTGTCCAAGTTGGTTACATGCACGAACCAGCAGATTAGGTTCACTATCATTGTGGATGATGAGACTTATAGCTTCAAATAACACTGCATTCTTAGCATTTGAATGTTGTACTTTCTTTGATTTAGGAGGTTCTTGTGCCTTATTAAAAATGGTTTCCAAGCATTCAGAAAGACGGCCTCTTACACCAGGTTCTTCTGACGGAGGAGTATAATTCTGCAGAAGTCTCAATAACTTTACAGAAAGCCATGGAGCGGGCACAAAGTAGTAGGTGTAATCCTGCAGATCTGTGTAGCTGGCTGTGACAATACGGCTCAATCTTGCAACAGCAAGAGTCACACATCCTTTATATTCTTCAGGATTTTTCTTCACAAGAGCATCTATTAGAGATGTAGCTGCAGTTACCACACCCATGTGTGGATCATTCAAAAGATGTATAATCCTAGAGGTCCATTCACCTCCTGGTATGATTTCAGGCGATTTACGGAATAATCTGAGAAGACAAAGTGCAGCTGACTGCTTGACAACGTCCATGGTGTCACCAGACACAAGTAGTTTAGGAATTTCAGTACCAAAGGCCTCTGCCATATCCTTACTGCCAATATTTGCAATACACTGCAAAGCGAGGTTGACATGGATAGGATTGCGTGATTGCAAATCATTTTTGATACTTTGGATAATCAATTTAATCAGGTCACTGTTAGTATTGACCAGCACAGATATGAAAAGGTATCCAATCTGTTTCTCTGAATATTTATTTGAAGAGAGCAAATTCACTGCTTCCATGTGTCCAAAGTCAATATCATGACCCAGAAGGAAGATAAACAGGAGTTTGCAGACATACTTCTTCTTCTGGTAACCATCGAGAGTTTTGTCACCTTTGAACTTGCTACGTATGTTAGCCAATTCCTTGTTGATTCTTTTGATTTCCGCTTCTTTACTTTTACAATTTCGTATATCAGATATGAAGACTGCGAGTCCTCGCATTCCATCGCCTCTGACGGCAGGCATATTGCCAAGTGACTTATCGAACACCAGTTTTAAGCCTTTTCTTTACTCTTCTTGCGAAAAAATACACTTCCACTTGACTGGCACTAAACTAAGGGATGGAATTTTGCTAACTAGACTTCTAATTACAATAAATCAATCGGCGGCCGTCATAGAATTAGTAGGTACCACAAATAATGAAGAGCTTTCTTCTACAACGCCTTCCATTACCATAGATTTGAAAAACTCTGAAACGTCAGACAGAACAGGACAGAACCACAGAAATAATTGTTTATGGATCAATATCTTAAGGGCGAGTATACATTCATTAAAAGTAACTGCGATTTTTATTTAAGTTACTATGCCATGTTTGTCACTATAGTGTTTATTTTTTGGCACATTCGCATTCTGCCTTATAAACTTGAATAGACTTCTTAGGCTTTTCAGCCATTTATTACAGTAACTATATTTATAGGAAGCCCGCAAGCGGGGTCTTCGGTATTATGCGCTCGCTCTCCTTAGGTGAGTGAGTGAGCTTTGTTCAAGTCAAGGATATGTTAAAATATTGAAAAATAGAAACTATGGTTTATTAAATCTTTGATGATCTCTGCGACAGGTGTCGCAGTGACATTTCTAGAGGCGTAGTCTTACCACAAACGAATGTTAAAACTTCGATTCGTAATTAATTGATTCTTCTATTGGTCTATACTGAACGATTGAGGACCTCTAATAAAAGTAAAGGACATCCTCATGGTTCGGATGGCACATTTGGCATGCTCTACGACTATGCCCAAACATTGTGATAAACATGTATTGTGATAAAGATTTGTGTTTGTCCTGTGTCGGGATGTTAATATGTAATTAAGTACCAATTTGTGGTAACTCCGTTATTTCTTAGAGTAGAACACATGGAGATGCCCTAAGTAGGTACAAAACGTGTATACCTAAAGTTGGAACACAAAATGGCGCCCGCCACCAATGATAGCGCCCGACCGTAGTGCAACTAATATTGTATATCGATATATTTATCGATACAAGTTTACGTGTCATTCATAAATGCACAATTTTGTTAGAAATCTATAAATAGTTTCTTATTTTCCTATCACCAACTAATGATGATGCAGTGCCTTAATATAACAATAGGTTAGTTATATATATTATTATGGAAATTTCAACTTCACATGGTTAATAAACCTATTACATTTTTCCAAAAATCCTTAACAGAAGATAAAGTGAAGATACTGTACTGTTTCATACTACCATCACGTAATCTTGTTATGTCGAGAGTTCTGTAAAACCAGTTTTCGTTGAAGTGTAGCGAGCAAACGTGCCTTATTTTATGTCGCGGATTTATATTTTCCCCACCTATTAACTCTATCTATTTCTTCTTTAATGTTTCACTTACAGGAAATCTGCAGAAATATACCATTGCAGAATATAACTATCTAAAACGTATCGATACATAAAAATATTGTGCCACATCACTAGCTGGAACACAATATGGCGAAACCGGCACGCGTCAAAAACTGTGTGACGTCACTAAAAAGTGTTGCCAAAATGGGTACAATGCAAAGATATCTGCCTCTTTTTTCATACGCAACAATCACTTAGATGAAAAGAGATAAGTATATATTTGTAAGGCAAGTGTCGATTCGATGTATATTCATATAAGCAATTTTTTGTATAGATCAATAGGGCATCTCCATATGTTCTACTCTAAGCGTTATTTTTGATACTCGTAACACATGTCATGTGCTCTTTTATACTAACTTTGGGATCAGCTCAATGTAGGTATGTGATGTGTGATGTTAGTATTTTGGTTGTTTGTCGGAGATTCTAAAATTATTATTTTCTAATTTCGGACTTCGATCATATTAAAATTGTTTTATCCAAACCGACTTACCAACTTCTAATCAAATTAATTGTTTTTTTTTTATTATAAAATTGTACGTTTAAAGAGATAAACAAAAGAAAATTTTCCGATGTTTCAAAACTGCCTCCGTGGTACAGTGGTTAGAGCGTTGGGCTCTAAAACCCGGAGGTCGTGGGTTCGAATCCCGCGGGGAACATCACTTTGTGTGATTGTTTCCAGTTTGGTTAGGACATTGCAGGCTTGAATCACCTGAATATCTGAAAAGAGTGATGATTCCGTGCTTCGGAAGGCACGTTAAGCCGTTGGTCCCGACTATGTTTCAAGTAGGTCTGGTTTCCCTTGTAGGGTTACGGAGGTCAGATGGCAATCGCTCCATTGTAATAACCAGGCTTGTCAAATCTAGGATCATAGTCGAAGCGGACCCTGAGTTCCATACTGGATGCAATCGGGAATACGCTGGGATGATGATGTTTCAAAACTTCATAATCGATTATTAAGTGTAAGTGAATGATAATAGCAATGAACATCTCTAAGTGGGCGGGAACCCACAATTTTTTTTTTTTTTTTTTTTTTTTTTAATGGACTATCCCGCGCCTTTTGCGGCGCGATGATTCTGCCAATGTCAAGTAATTATGGGAGTTTCTTCTTGCGTTAAAACATTGGTGTTATAATGTTTTAACGCTTCATGGAAACACTGGAGGATACTCTCAAGGTCACGGGGGAATGGACGCCATTGCGGTAAGAGCGTCTCATCTACCGATGAGACACACTACACGCAATACCCGTCCATTCAGTCAATTTGTTTCAATTTTCTTATTTATGACACTTCGTTACACTTTACTGAATAAAAATCACACCACTTTTCAACACTAAACTGCACTAGATCACAAATAAAAAGATTTAAAACTAAAAGACGCGTGGACCCATCGCCTACCCTCCAGTGAATCGAACCCACAATCATGAACGCTATTTCTCTTCATACATTTGTCAGTCAAAAATTGTGAAATTTAACAGCTGTCAAATCGATGACAGCTGTCGCAGAGATCATCAAAGATTTAATAAACCATATAAACTTACAAGAGGTACCTTACAAGAGACGCTACTTCTTTACTTTACCTACTATAATGTTGCACTTGCAAAAAATAAATATGTATTCAAAAACTGAAAATAAATGAATAACATTTTTTAATAGATATTCTTTAGTGCACAAAATTTTATTAAAAATAAAACAATAGAATTACGTTCGTTTTGTTGTCAAAAATATAAATTAATAATATCGTAGTCAAAAATACCAAACATCATTTCTTTAAGTTCAGTGCGCACATCACTATCATTTGACGTTTCTTTTGACATTTGTTTTTGCACACTGTCTTCTCTTTAGTCTGTGGTGGCCTTTGACTATGGTTATTTCGTATGGTCACAAGATTTTTTATGGATTACAATGGGATCGAAAATACGTCTTTAGTTTTATAGTTAATGTGTTTCTTCTAAGATTGTGCGAGTGGTGTGTTTGGATGTTGGTTAGGAAATGTTTCTATTAACAATGGTGTCAATTGTATCTGTTGTTCAATTGTGAATGGCTGGTGTCAAAGTACAAACAATTAGTGAATGATGCAGTCTATATTCTGGACAGGCAGAGTGCTATCACGTGCTATTAGAAATGGGCTTTCGAGTTTCTCGAGTGCTGCTGAATTAAATGTTTCGAATAAGAAACATCCATACTTAGTTTCGGTAGTATGTGGTTTTCCAAAGGACATTGCTAATGGGAGAACGCGAAAAGGTCAATACGGAGACGACGCATGGTTTTCCGCAAATTTTACCAATGCCGATGTTATCGGTAAGTTATTTTCAAATTTGATACAAACACTTTATGTAGTAATAATATGAAAAGTGGAATCATTAAGTTTTTATAATTTCCATTGTTGCAATGTGTTTCCATTAACTACAAATTGGTCAAAGCAAGCAATGTTTTTTACTTTGTTTTCTATCCGACTTTCTTTTCCAAATGAAACTAAAGATAGAATGGATTTCTTAAAGTTTTGATGAGCTGAAATTGTGTAAGATTACATGTTGAAAAAATTTATAAATTTTATCACTTTTTTATTCCAATAAGTCATATATAACAATAGTCATAAAGGAATTAAAAAATAGAAAACAGAGAACAAATTAAATTTTGAATAAAACAATGTAAACATCAAACTTGTATGTTATTCTTTGCATAATGTAATGATTATTTTGTTATTTAAACCCTATGGAAATGTATTACATCACAAAAGAATTTGTCAAATCAGGTTTTGTTTTGAATCTTCCCCCTGCCCTGTTCCCTGTTTTAAATATTTAATAATATTATACTACTACAGTACATAGTTTCATGTAGTGCTACTTTATTAATTTAAGCCTGGTTATATTAGGTAGTCAATATTTGGTGATTCTAATTGGCATTGGTAACGGCCAGTCTAATTTTTTTTCACAATTTCACTTTTCCTGTTTGTTTTATTTCAGGTTGCCTAACTTTTTTTATGCCATATTGTATTTAAACAGTTAAGAAAATTAACACAGCCTTTTGCACGGGATTAATAGAGAATATTTTGCTTTTTTATTTTTGATTTCTTTACTTTTTGTGTTGTAGTACCCCTGTTTCAGTGAAGACGGCTCTTAATCCGTCTAGCCCCGGATTACTAGACACAATAGAAAATCTATTGTTATGCGGCACCCGAGTGCCGGTTCGGCGTTGAGTGGTTAAGTCAATGTCAAAGTTTCTTGACTCTTAGAGGCTACAAAAGTGCACTTATTAAGAGTAATAAATAATTAAATATTATGTGATTCTATCACCGGTTAAATATATCATCATAATTACACTGGGCCACACATTAAGCTAAAGTGGAGACTCAACTCGTTTTGTGCACATGATACATTTTTTATGAAGCTATATCATGAACCATTTTAGCTGTATTAAACTCACGGAATAAGTCTCTGTTTGTTTTTCAAACCACTTGAGAGCTGTTTCCCAGACCTGAAGGCTTTATTATGAGATTGTCTTGCATATCTTTTGGCTGATTGGCACTGAGCTCAATATGACTTAGTTATTTTATATAAGTCAGGGTTGGTAGTCTGGATAATTACGAATCCATAGAACTGAGGACCGGATAATTGATTTTCTACTGTAAACAAATCTGTCAAAAAGTCTCAATCAAAATAGTAATGTGATAGACATTAATCTGAAAATTGGTTGTAGGAATTTGAGAGATATGTATAACTTGATGTGTGGCCCACTGAACAAGCTAAGTTTAGAATGACTGCACCAAATTAGATAATTCTTTTTTGTTGTAAGTATTTGTCAAGAATTAAGAGAAGGTTTGTTTCATGAAATTCAATTTTTTTTATAAGATAGGTAGGACAAGGTGCAGCAAAGTGTACATAATACCTATTTTGAATCTTTGAGTCTTATTTGCACTAACCAATGTATGTCATTCTTAAACTAAGCATGTCTTACAATCGTCTTAATTATAAATAAATAAACATTTGCCAGACAGAAAGACACTGGGCAGTCTTTGGCCATATGCGATGCACTGGGTCATGTCACGGACTGGGCGGGATCAGCGGTCGAGTCTAGTGAAGTGACTCGCTGTCGTGTCCTGCCCTTACCAGTGAGGGTGGAATACATGTAAAAAAGGGTTTTGTTATGGGAGGGAGCTACGATTGTGATCTATTGCGATTTTAGTTTGTGGTAGGCGCGATGGAATAAATGAAATGCCAGCCATGGATTAAGCGCAGAACCTTCTGCCTTACGTTGCGGTTTGAATGAAATGTAAAATAATGATATGTCCTCCTTCGCCACTGGTGTATTTATAAATAGTGAAAAAAGTGTTAAAGGCAAAATCCGATGTTATGCAGGTTTACCCATATCTATAAAAAAGGGAAATTTGAAGTATTTTACTATGAAGTGCATTCTTCGTCGCCTCCTTTCCATCTCATACGCAGAACTATGATAGGAGACTTGTGAGTAAAATGATTCTGCTCAAAAATAAGTTGTGGCGATTCCAAAATGAAAACTAAACGACACAAGATAATCTTAGTGATGTGAACTCGTTTGAAGTATGGTGATAATAACATTTGCATTTCCTTTCCACAGGTGTCGCCGATGGAGTGGGAGGGTGGCGCGCGTACGGCATTGATCCGGGCGAATTCTCCTCGTATCTCATGAGGACGTGCGAAAGGCTAGTTCAAATGGGTCATTTTAAACTATCAGAACCTGGAGATCTACTAGCGAAATCCTATTATGAATTACTTGAACACAAGAAACCTATTTTAGGCAAGTATACCTTAGAATAATGTTTTTCCAGTGTTTGTTTTTATCTTGCTACGTACTCGTAAATGACTCACAAATAGTGCCATATCATTGTTGAACCTATATATTATGAGGTTGAGGTATGAGGATGTTATTCTTATGCGCATGCGACCTCCCGTTTGAACTATCGATTAGTAGGATATGTGAGTAGTAAGCCCTTTTCAGGGTGGTTACTCCCACGAGGTATGCTTAAACGCATTCCCCACCGACAAAAGAACAAAATGAGTATGTCATTCAATCCATCTTTTTACATATTTATGTTGAAAAATGTATGAATGATACGACAAACATTTTGAAACCTTTTAGAGAGATTTTTTTTCGTATTCTCCAGTCATCTTATTTTGTAACTATTGTTTTTTTCTGCACCTTGTCCTTGTTTTACTAAGCTTCTATTGTTTGATTTGTAGTCATTAATTTGCTTTTACTATGTTGCAATACTTGCAATGTAAGACGTAGAATATATGTAAAATAAAAAGTACGTAACGAGTTTCTTACTTCATCTCATCCATTCTCATTAGACAACGTAACGAGTAACGAGATCCCCTCTATGAAGGCACATAGTGTTGGGTCACTTAAATTCTTCGCGAGCATCCAACAAGTTTTGAGTCCTCTTTGGCTTAAATTTGGTCTGCATTGTTAATTTGCATTGAAAGTTGATAATCAGCAAAATTACCTACTATTCCTCTACGAGAATCCCCAACGAGCTTGAGACAAAATTATTATAGTTGTTTTTATATGTACTAATGAATATGCGGCAGTGACTGCAGCTCTCGTTTGACTCATTGTCAATGAGCGGTCGTATCCGAGTGGGTTTAAAAAAATAATACTTGTAATCGCAGTCTCAAGAGTTGGACAATGGAGGCCTCACAAATTCGGCATATTTAGATAGTAATCACGACGATTGCCAGTTGTCCATTATGAGGAAAGGAAGTCTTCATTTCAACGATGCAAGTCTTTGTATGGCGGTGCGATGTTTAAAGGATGATTCTTATTTCGTAGGTTACTGTATCATTTGTTTCTCTGTTCAAAAATACTCAGTTATAATAATATGAAGTCTAGAAGTTGTCTATGTTACATCCTCTCGTTGACCCGAAAGCACGTTAAAGCCGTTGGTCCTGCGCCTGATTCCTCTTCGGTCGTGTTCTGACACGCTGCTGTCCCATGATATGAAAGTGAGGGGTTAGAGTGCACCTGTGTTTGGGCGCTCACTTGTGAAAATCATCTGCGTAGTTGGTTGATCGTAAAAACTATCCTATAGCCGAAAACTCGGATAGGGGGATATTATCATTATAAACGTTTGCTGCAATAATTATGTATTAAACTATAAGTTAGCTGTATATTTTCGTCAACAGGAAGCAGTACAGCATGCGTGATGATCCTAGATCGCAGCGAGAGCATAATGCGTGCTGCCAACATAGGCGACAGTGGATACATGGTAGTCCGGGGAGGGCGCGTCGTGCACCGCTCTCATGAACAACAGCACTACTTCAACACGCCGTATCAGCTCAGCTTGCCGCCGCCGGGGCACGACAGGAATGTCCTAAGTGATAGGTAAAGTATTCATTATCGTCAAGCATTGCAGTCCAAAGCTGGAAATATACCTCTCCCAATGCTGGCCATCCGATTGATCCACGCTTACTCCCATCCAGCTCCTGCTAAATCATCACTCCACCTGGCCTGAGTGCGCCCTACCCTAAGTTACCGAGACGTGGAATGTGACAAAAATTTGGGTGGTCTGAATTGTTGCGCAAGAGTCACTTATCTTGAAAAGTAAGTGCGGGTTAGTGGTCACAAAACCGAGCTGTGTCTGAAAAAACCCACACAAATTATGCTCGAACAGATCACTGCCTGCCAGGTACTCAAACCATTAGACCATCGAGATCACTCGATCACACTCAATCACTCATACCCATCAAGGTATGTTTTATTATTGTGTTGCCACCAGACATTTCGGTGACTAACACAATCCCGCGATGCTTCAAACTGCACTGAAGCAAGTATGTATTACATAACAATAAACAGATACCTAATTTATCACATTAATAAAATAATTTAAATATAAAGTATGATGGATGAAAATACCTATTTACGGCGTCTTTTACATTATAGAAGTACTTGTAGAGTAGGATAGATGCCCAGTAGACCACAGGAAGCAATCCTAGATGTTGTGGCTAATCTTGTGATGAAATGGGCCCTCCATTCAGAATAAAAACATTAGGTGTGCTATTTTTATCATTTAAATTGTCAGACTTTGCCTCGGTGAATGTTAAACAAGATACGGGAGTCCTGACAAAAGGTTAAATATACCTATTTAACATTCATTGAATCGGGATCATATAAGAAGAAAGCGATATGAGACGGTGAAATAGAAGACTGACTGATTATATCTGAGAAAGAGAAACATATTGAACTGATTGAAATCTAGGATGTACGTTTAATAACGAAGTAATTGGAGTATAGAATTGGCCGGCGAATTTTAATGATGATGATTTGAAAATTTTGTATTACATATCAGGTTTTTCTTTCGACTTAGATACATATGATACAAACGTTGCATTTCTGAACCATGAATCCCAGACAATTGTCTTTCAGCTATCATTTTCAGCAAGACAAAGAAAGGCACAAAATTATTCTTGACTTATTGACGAGATGCTTGTAACATCTTGGAACGAAAAGGACAAAATGTCTACCAAAGAATGGCTTTAATGACGCCGCTAAGAGGCGTACGTAACTGATGAAAGATTCCGGCTGTCACGACAACTATTGCGTAACGTTCCCCACAACGTCACAGTTTAAATTTACGTTCGTTGTTCGTATTCTTTTTTATATATCGTTCATATGATCTTTAGCCCAGCCATGCTTAAATAAAGGAGGATGCCAATTCTGGTCCCACCTCCAATAGCTATGTGTGTTACATCACTGGATAGGTATTTTTGAGCTAAATAAAAGTTACTATGGCGCCAAGTTCCAAATCTTAGTCCGTTCAGAGTTATTCCTTTTTTAAACATAGTAGTTTTACAGGATCCAAAAATAATGTTAAATGTGTTTTTTTACAAAATGATAATCTTAAACAGATGTTATCGTTAACAAATGCTTTTTATTATAAAATAAAACAATGTTGAAATATTTGAATAATAAACATTTATTTAACGCCGCCGTCCGTACCGCTAACCAGTTTCATTGTCCTGTTAATACCTACCTAATGAGTGCGGGTTAGTTCCGCTATGGTACTGTACCGGTATGGCACCCTCGCGAAATACCTACCAAAAAGTCCCGCTATGGTACCCTTCAGGTTTTGGGACTGTGCGAGTGAGACCGATAAAAAGGTTTTTAATTCAATGATCTGTATGTTCTATAAACTCTGTCATCGTCCTTTACACACATACCAAACAAAATATGCTGTGTAGTACACATGAAAGTGCGTCACAGTCTGCGCTTGGAAGCAAGCAAAAGGTTATTTCAATATAGATAATGGTGTAAATACAATATTCAAGGTCTGTTATCTTAGATGTCTAAGTGTTTTAGGAAAATAGTATTCATATTAAATTATGTGTAGATGTCTAGATAAAAAACCTTGGTTCTAAGAAATTTGTTTCGAACGCTGCTGTAAGTCTCGAATTTGATCCATGCACAATGCACATTTCACATGGTATGTGTAAATTCTGCAATCCTGTATTATTCTAGGTGTATCGATATTTGAACAGTCGTAAGTTGTTAGTCTGGCAGCATAATAACAATACTTACTTGAGAAATGTACAAAACGAAAGAGCCAAGAGGTCGCAACAGATGCTTACTATACTATTAGTTGGGCTGTCTGTGGACCAAAGATGTCCAAAAACTTTGTATTAGTCGTCCGGCTTCCATATTTCAAGCTCTGCTTAAATGTTGATTAGATAACTATGCGTCAAAAAGTTGTGTATTTGTTTTTTATTATGCTATGGGCTTAATTATTATAACCCTTTTTTTTTTTTTTTTTTTTTTTTTTTTTCGGAGGAGAATGCGTTTATGCACCGTAACCGCAGGCTAGCTAAACCTGCGGCCGTGTGTGGGACTCGAGACTAAAGCGTCCACTACCCACTAAACTCCCCCGGTTCCCCTTCACACCCGATTGGGACAAGCCGGTGCCAGCGTTAGCTATTGACCAGCCCATCCCCGGGTATAATTAATTATTATAACCCTAATAATTCAGTAAGTAAACATGTTTTTATAGTACCTAATCAACAAAAATTAAAACAAAATCAGTGCTGTTATCTGTGTAAGTGAAGGTCGTGTGTTAACGACGGGCCATGATAAAATATGTTCAGATTAATAACTTTATTTCAAAGACCTTAACGAAGTCGCAAACAGACTTGATGGATTCTTTTTTTTTGGTTCCACTTTTATTCGCCTTTATTTGGGTTTTCCTGGCTGGCGTGGAATACCTGTGTTAAAATGTTTTGGCTTCTCTTGGAACCCAAAAATAAAACATGTATACAAAAGTGCGTCCTGGTTTGTAGGTATTTTAGAGACCACTAAATTCAACCTAAGAACCCCTCGAAAAAGATCCACTTTTAAATGACTTCCTGCTACGAATAACAGCGATATTAATGTCGGACGCTAAGTGTTTATTTTCAAAATATTATATAATTAGCCAGTCAAAATGTACAGTCAAAAGCACGTCAGACACTTTGGACTTTATACCACTCTTATGTCGGGGGCATAAGTGCTATTATCAAACTGCAAGTGTTAACCGTGATGTGCTGTTGACCGTACGTGGCGCTTTATTTATGTCTAACGATAATAACAATCTGCATTCAGCAGAAACAGCTAAGATAACCTAAATTCCGAACTACACATACATTTTATAAATCTACGTGTAAATTATATAATACATGTCCACGCTCAGAACATTTAAAAGCAAACTGATGCTAATGTAAACTGATACAGATTTTGGCCTAATTCCAATTTACTTTCTCTATTTGATAATATTAGTGAGTAATGAGTACATTTTTAGTTGAGCCTCTCAGTAAAACTGTGGTGGCAACCCTTGTGTCTAAAACCAGGAGGCTGGGTTCTTCTAATTGGCCTCCCGGCCCTTGCTAAATTATAACATAGTTGCCTAAACTTCTTTAGAAATAGGACATGAAAAATAATTGATCATAATTATGTATGTTTAAATGGTGTTCTGGAAAAAATATATATTACGTTAGCCACATTTCATGCCTGCATGTCCTAGAAGTCCAAATACTCCAATGTAAATGCAAACTTCAGTTTAGATTCTTCCTATTACGTACAGAATGTTTACATCGCTCCTGTCTTCAACAGTTCATAAAAAAAATCAAGAAAACTCATGTACATTTCAGGGAGCTCACTAAAAGATATTTTTAAGCTTCACAAGTCATGAGACTGTTTTACTACCAACCACGGGATCAGTAGTCATGTGCTCGTTCCACAATCGGCTCTTGTATTTTCTGCATGTACTAATATTAGCATTTTTAGTTTACTGGATATATGCCAAGTCTCACGTGATGATTTGAAATTATTGGAATTATGTTTACGTTATTGAGTCCGTTGTTATAGGAAAAATGACTCCGTGCGGATCTTAAATTTTTAAGATTGCCATTTACCAGTACCTAAAGAGTATAGTCAAACAATAACAACAACAAACAATGGCTGAACACTGGGGCTCATGTCTTAATTCAGCATGACACAATGTTACAATCCATACCAATACGAATATCTATCCACGATTTAAAAAATCGCATATTAATTAGCTGCAAGTGCAAACTAGGATTTTTTTTGGTGTTAGGACTGTTTTCTGAACCGTCTCTTTACTAATCATAATCGAATGAGACCATCAAAAGTGCCTAGTATAAAAATTCACCAAAGAATTTCATTGCAGACCTGTGGTAACTAAATTATTTCGAAAGTTGTTAAAGAAACTTGAGGTATTCTGATTTTACAATTGTCTATTTAAAATTTAGCTTTCGTAAGTATCTATAATCCATTTAGGAAATTCGTCTGTTGGCTGTCCTCCATTACTATACATAGATGTTGTTATAACAAGCTTCAGGTTTATGATTAGATTAGATTCATACAAATGCTGACGAAAGACATTCTAAAAGACTGGTTGGACATACATATTTGTCAGAGCTCAAAGATCCTTCCGAAAGAAGCTTCATGAATATTTTTTCTGTAAATCAAACCCTACAAAACGAAACCCTATGAACATAAAAAATTAGACTTCGGTAGGATCCTGTAATATTTTTGGGTTTTAGTAAACGCTGGAAAATTACTTTGTAGTGAGTCTGGAATTCTGTTTGTAAATAATTAACTTATGTAAAAATTATGATGTAACAGAAAGCTAAATTGGCGCTTAGCCCAAGAACACGAGTGCTAGATATGTAATTTTACCAACATTAAAGTTTGACGACCTATTTGGCGAGCAGTGTAGCGTAAGGAATGTTGGACCAACTTGAATCTAATCTGGCACATTTTGTGTTTCAACTAAACTAAACCGAATCGTACTAACTCCGTTTATAACTAGTAAGAGCAGGGACTAGCCGGTACCCGCTGGGTTTCATTTTCAATGACAAGCTGATTTTGTAGTATACGCGATGACGTTAGATTGGAGCTACAAAGGCGATTTCGCAAACGAATTTGAACGTGAAATGAACTTTATTGATCTCCGGCTCAAGTTGGTGAAAACGGATTTGAATAGCGTTAATCAGTTTATTTGGCACCCAGTGTGTTGTGTTTAGCAGTATTTTTATTTTATTTATTGGCGGCATATTTTAGTTAAAGTGACCTAATCAAAAATTATTAAAGGAAATTGGGTTTTCGAACACCTGTTGTAACATCAGAAAGTATTCGAGTAATAAATGAGGTGTATGTAGGTAGACCTTGTTTATTATGCCCGTTCGTTGGAATTTGATACGACGTTCACGGTTCTTTTTTACATTTCTTCCTACAGCAAAGATAAAAATAATTTTGTTCTTAAATTAACCCGGAGACGAAAAGAAAGTCTCGTGTGTTTTGGCATCACTTTCAACCATAGAGAAATAACAACTTTCAACAGTAGCACAAACAACTCACAAACAATGAGACTTCATATTATACCTGAGAGTGATGTCATTTTTAAACAACGTCAATCCTTTCTGCAGTTGTCTACATATTTATGTAGACAACTGTAGAAAGGATTGCACATATTTATGTGCTTTATCGATCCAAATACATATAATAATATGGACGAATACGGGCAATGGAGATTCTTTGTATACTCCGAGTACGACAACAATTCCACCAGTAGGTATTTGAGAAAACTTAATATACAAATATATTTTTTTTATACTAAGTCAGTTGGCAGACAGACACGCAGCCCATCTGATGGTAAGCGGCCACTGCGGCCTATTCCATTGAGGGACAGTTCACCAGGAAGACGATATTATCGCAAAAATAGCACAGGTAGTTCATAGCATTGTGAAGGGAAGTTCATCATCTAAAAATAAATTATCAGAAACCTCTCCATACCTCCCTGCTTAGCCCTAGGACTGGTATAGTATAGTATGCTACGTAGCATTACGCCAGCCTTTTGTACTTATCGTCTTACTCGTGTTGTAGTCGAGTGTGCCTAAAAAAGGTTTTATCTAAACCTTATTAACTTTGTTAATTCGACGATCGTAACGATTGTTACAGGCCAGAATCGGCTGAGACATCGGAGTTCCCAGTGGAGTGCGGCGACGTGATACTCGTGGCGACGGACGGCGTGTTCGACAACGTACCCGAGCCGGTGCTGGTGGCGGAGATGCGGCGCGCGCAGGGACTGGCGGGGGACGCGCCGCGGCTGCAGGCCGTCGCCAACTCCATCGCGTGGATGGCGCGCAACCTCTCCTTCGACGGATGCTACATGTCGCCCTTCGCTAAAAGCGCCAGGCAGAACGGCATTGATGCTATTGGTTTGTGTTTTGTTTTTATTTTCTTACTTTTGTAACTTTCCATGTGTTCTTTCAGTAGTATAGTGGCTCTTCTGCTGAGGTCCAATCCTGGTGCGTCAATGCGTGTTTTGGACTCCGCCAAAAAAAAAAAATACTTGCTATATGTAGTTTGTAATGATATTCTTTCATGTATTGTTTGATAAACAAATAATAACCAACTATCCAAAGACCTAAAAAGACATAAATAAAGCCTTAAGATTCTTAAGATTCCAAAACAGAAAAGTAATTTTAGTATATTTTTTTTTACGTTAGTAATGTTGTTTGGCTACATTCTACCTGTCATGTCATGTGTATATTATCAAAATATATTTCTTGTTTGCGGTCTGCTATTAGTGTGTACATTGTTACTAAATGAATTATGTAATAAAGCACTGATGTTCTGACTAGCCATTATACTTTAAGATGTCAAACTTGAACTTTTTCATAAACCATGATACTAACTTATGAATTTCTTTTTCAGGAGGAAAACCAGATGACATAACGGTGCTACTAGCCATAGTAGCACTATGAAGATGTATCCATGTGATTTAGATAGATTAATAGACACTTGTTTTGTTCAAGGCTTTGAAAATTAGTAGAATTAGCAATTAACAACGACACCAAAAAGTTTGCTAACTGGGTCATATACTTGGATGTTACTGAGTTCTCGGGTCACATTCGCATGTACATAACAATGTCATGGAAGTTTTGTTGTAGTAAAATACATTTTTGTCAAGAACTGTGTGTAGATGATCTGATTACGTTGATTGTAAATTGTGATTTTGCTTATGTACGACGGACTAGGAACTAGTCACATAGTGGTGATACTAAGTTGTGGTTTGAATGTCGGTTTTTTCTTATTTGTATGGTGTAAAATGTTCTTTATAATTATTTGCAATTTTGAGATGAAGGAGGACGATTAAAAATCATAATCCTACTTTATCTCATAGCAATACATTACATGTGTTTGTCTTGAGAGTTGAGAGTTAAAGTTTTCATAAAGCAATCATCATCATTCATGAATAAATAAATATTGAATCGCTATTTCATATTGCTGCTCTTTATAAAGTTTTATACAATATTCTTGAAATAAAAAAGTAGCAAAGTTGGTACAGTGCAACAGAAAAGAGTACAAATTAATATTATTAAGAAACTTATGCAACATAGAGTGAAATTTTAACCAACAAATGTCTCTGCATCTTTTCTGTAGCACTGTATAGTGTAAATCTTAATTTTTTTTTATTATTTATATTTTTTTTTATGTAAAAATGAGACATAATAATTATGAAACATCTAGCCGTTTAGTGATGATTAATAATTCCAATAAAATGGGAAATACAAAGTGTCAAATGACAGTTGAGCGTTTGGATAAAGACTGACTATAGTTTTACTGTTCTTGTTGTTACTGTAGATTAATTAATAGGTTTTGTTACAGAGGAATGTTTCTAAAATCACTAACGGTTCTATGTACCATGTATAATTTCTTTTTATGTTATTTTGCCATTATTTTCAATATATGAGATAAAAAAGGGCAACAATGGCATGTTAATCTAGGCTGGAGATGGTTTTCAATTATAAAAAGATGATAACCATTAAAAATTTCATAGTAGCTTAAAATACAGTGAAAATCATCATTGTAGATAAATATTTAAAGTATAAAACCCTCACATCTACATCAATAAATCGATAGCCAATACAATATTGATACCTAATTTTACCAACTGTTACGACTAAACAATTTAATTCAAGTGTTTATTAAAACAATTATTGTTGCACTTTTATTATGATAATGTGCAGTAAGCAGCATATAATATAACCTGCCATATTTGTCAAAAGACGCAATTGAAATAGTACTTTATGCTATGGACATAAAGCTGGCAATTGCTTGTAGAAATTTGACAGAATATGATATGCTGCTGACTGTACAATCTTGCGCGTCGTATTTTATTCCAACTTTTTATTTGTAACTTTATATATGAATATAATGTGTATGTATATCATGATTCAGTTTTTATTTCTTGCGAACAAATTTCGGGTCAATAGGATGAATTTATTGTAACTTGTTTCTTATTAAGTATATCATTACATAATACAATTAAATCCCTATGTGAATTAATTTTCGCGCCGAATGTATACCATGGGAGGAAAATTATAAATAAAAAATGCTGATCATAATACTTAAATCTGGTTTTACTTTATAGTTTTTATCTTTTATATCTAGACTACATGTAAAAATAACTTTTTTAATTTTAAATGAATACTCAATGTTTTTTATAGTTTATATTTAAAAACTGATTCCTAACAAATACAAACATTAAAAAACCCACACATTGAGGAATATGTATCTTTAATTTGTACCTATACTGATGGCCACTATTTCTGTAACTTTTTGTGATAAGTCTTAAGTTATAGTGTATCACACCACCATCAGATTAAGAACAGAACTAGTGTAGCTTTTGTGCAGAATATATATTAAAACAAATCAAATAGGCATCCCAATAGATACTTATAAATAATAAAATATATCTTGTATCACCTAAATTAACTTGAATAGAAATTACTTAGTTTGGCTTTTTTTAGGTTCATAAATATTTAGTAATTTCTCTGGGACATCTTATCTGTTATCTTCATCATCGCGGCGGCGCCAGTCAAAGCCACCAGGACGTATGTTGGCCAGTTCTGGTAAAGGCTCGTAATCTGGCTCTTGAGCATCAAAGAGCTTTTTCCTAGAAAGAAAAATTTAAACGTTTTAAGTTCTTGCTATCATGAACAACTGGGTACAACTTGACAAGAAAATTACTGAAATTATTTTTATAATTTTCTTTGGATAAAAATCTACTCCATTTATCTTTACGGAGTCTTGTAAAGATTCATTATTTTAAATTGTTTCGAAGCTATTGGTATAGATTAAACTATATTGAGTAGCTAACAAAAATGAACTTACAAAAACTTTGGTGTTTTTAGGATCCTTTGTCCTCCTCTTTGACGTGGGAGGACATCTTCCATGAAGAAGTAAACATGGCCTATAGCCATGCCCACTAAATCCACAGATATTGCATTGCCAAGTAAGACTGAGAAACCTAGTAACACCCATGGGAGATATGGAGCCTGTGAACAAACATTACATACATATTTTTATATCTATTTCATTCACAATAATGGATATCTGCAAAATTATTTATACAAATAAAAATGTAACATATTACCTGGAAATTGATGAGCCCAAAAAAGTTCATTCGTACAAATACATTTCTTCTTGACCATACATATACAATCATGATAGTGAAGGCTTGACCTAAAAACAACAAATTAACAAAGAAAGCACATAACTGTGTTGTGTTGAGGAATTTATTCAAACATGAGAACTGGGATTGGGCATAGTTTAAGCATATTTCATATAAAAATAAAATATAAGTCTGATATCACTCATATGAACCATGAAATACCAATACCGCTGGTTGTAACTCCCAATTTGGCAAAATCCACTTTTTAATGCCAACCAATGGAGTATGGAATGGAATGGAGTGAGCAAAAAAATATTATTTTGCAGAAATAAAACCTGATTAAAAATATTATTGTTGTAACAAACATAAAAGCAATTTTTGTTTTATTAGTTTGCATGAGATAAGGGGCAGGGAAATAATGGTGATTGCTTTATATGTTTTATGTAAAGTTTCTATTTAGTACTTCACTTTGTTAATTTGTGACTGGAAAGAACATAATAAATTAATTAAAATGGATTAGTAAAAACAAATTAGTTATTTACACCAAAATAAAACAAAAAAGCAAATTGTTGTACACAAATATGAGATTAGGCATTCTGATCAATAATCAACTCAAGGTGAATGTCTATTTTTATACAATCTCATTGTACTCAGTCAGTATAATTTTCAGCATGGACATTTTCATGTACTTATTATTATTTTTTATTTGACTGTCCCACTCAGTAATGTTTCTACCGTTTAGGTTCAAAATGTTCAATTCCCAAAATGTTAACATGGTGCAAAACGTTCATGTCCCGAAATGTTCATAACCCAAAATGTTCATTTCCCAAAATGTTCATGTCCCAAAATGTTCATATCCCAAAATGTTCATATCCCAAAACGTTCATGTCCCATAAAGTTCATTTCCCAAAACGTTTATATCCCAAAATGTTCATATCCCAAAACAACTATTATGTCGTATTATCTATATGAATTTAACAACCATTGTTAAGTTAGTTTACCAGGTGGTAGGTTACTGTACTGGGCCGTCTAGGTGGGTACCACCGCAGTGCCAGATATTTTCCCGTGAAATAGAAGTGTGTCAAGCACTTCTGTGTTTCGGGGAAAGGGCACTGGGAAGTACTGTAGTATAAATACCCACGATTTAAGGGACGGGGTTGGGGGGAGGGGGTAGGGGGACCCCTGACATCCCCCCAAGGGGGGGAGGTTGCGGATTGCGATAGTTTCTGAGATATGATTTTCATTTCAATTTTTAAACAGAAGAAAAAAAAATAACCACGAAGACTAAGGCGGGAGCTCCGCTGCGCTTCGCTCCCGCCTTAGCCTTCTAACCTATATTCATCCAAGTCGATTTTCCACTCCATTGTCTTTTATAATATTCTGGAAATTTCCATAAATGTAATTGATCATATTGTATTTACTGCGTTTAGTTATTGCAAGTTGCGACAGATTATGAAATAATTTTAACAATAACGTTTTTTTTTTTTCATAAGAAATGTGAAATGTGACTCATGGATAAACCAATAACTCAACAAATTTTGTTAAATTCATAAAGATAATACGAAAAAATTGTTACTTTAAGGATATGAACATTTTGGGATCTGAACGTTTTGGGATATGAACGTTTTGGGATATGAACGTTTTGGGATATGAACATTTTGGGATATGAACATTTTGGGACATGAACATTTCGGGAAATGAACATTTTGGGATATGAACATTTCGGGACATGAACGTTTTGCACCATGTTAACATTTTGGGAATTGAACATTCTGAACCTAAACCGTTTCTACTAGTGATGTGCCGCTGAGAACTTTCTCGTTCCCGGCAATATTGCCAGTGAGAATATTCTCGAGAACCTAGAACGCTCCCGGGAATATTCTCAACGTTCTCAACAAAATTTTAATTTATAATTTGATGTTTTTGTATATTTATAGCTGATATAATTATGTACAGTGTTTCTATGTTTTATTATTGGTTAAGTTTACACAAAGAAAAGACAATGCATTAAATCAGTTCATTTTGCGGCCACTATTTTGGACCCTGGTAACCAAGGTACAACTTTACCTGCTAATGCGAATCTCGAAGGATGCCAGGCAATAATGAATATTGCACAGTGTGGATACGAGACAAAAGGACCAAGAATCCTTGAAGATTTAGCAGATTATAAAGGACGAACTGGCATTTATGATAAAACTTTTCTTTATGAATCAGCGTGTTACACGATTCAACCTTGGTCTTGGTGGAATTTATTTTTTCCGAACACAGATTTGGGGAGACCTGCTCTGAAAATTTTATCCCATACCATCAACTTCGGCAACTGTGGAAAGGAGTTTTCGACATTTTCTAATATACATAGCCAGAAAAGAAACAAACTAAAGACTGATAGAGCTGGAAAACTATGTTACGTGGCTCATAATTGGAAGCTTATGAATAAAACTCCTAATGGCTAATTCCTCAAATAAGACCCAAACACAGATTCATCAATCATCGTCTTCTACAATTCAATCGTCAGCCACCTCAGCAAACCACGAAAGTGACTCTGAACATGAAGAATCTATGCTTGAGTCCCTGGAAACTTTTGATTTTGATGAGTTTCAGGATATTCAAGAAGAACCATTACATCATGAAGATCCTCTTATTATAGACTAAATAAGATCTCAGTGTTTATTTTTTATAATCACATTAATTCAGAGTGGTCATTATATTTTATGGTCGTTAAATATTGCTAATTTTAATATTGTTGTTGATTTTTAGATGTTAAGGGCTCTTTCAAATTGGACCTTTTGTGTCGGACGGCTGCGGTACGGTAGCCACGTGTTTGCCGTACCGCGTACGGACGGTCGTTATTTTTCAGACTGTTGCGGGTACGGGGTACGTAAATTCAATTAAATACCGGTTACGAAAAGACAATTATTTATTTTAAACCACTAAACTGAAATACACAACTTAACACTTTACAATCCCCGTAGACAATTCTAAACAAACACTCGTAAACGCTGTTCACTTCAAACGTCGCAGGATAGTTCGCAGTTCGCACTGATCGCTTTCCGAAAAACTAATACTTGACGCAGCGTCGCTCACTCTCTATTTATACCCGGCGCGGCCGCTCTATTAATTTCTTGGATCATTCGCGAAACCGCGCGATCGAACAGGATAATTCTTCGGATCTAAACAAGCGCGCGCGGATGTAAACAAGCAGACGAGCGCGCGCGAGAATGAACCTTATTGCGTAAAGGAATTAGGTCCGTTTTCGCGTGCATGCTCCGTTGCCGGGTATCATCGTAACAATACATAGAACGCGGTGCGGTAACATTACGGTTGACGTATTGCTGTCGAGCGTTCCCGGTACGTCTAATTTGAAAGAGCCCTTAGTTCTAAGTTGATATTTTCCAATCAGTCGGTTAATTTTATCTTTGGATAAGTAGACTTGTTGATTTATTTTTAGTTATTAACCAGTAGTTAATAAGACTGAATTATCTTTTAAATTTTTTAAAATCTGATTTCAGAGCGTTTACTCAGTCGTTCTTAGTCAATATTGTAGTCCTGAAGTTGATGTTATCTTGTCAAATTACTTAAACAGAGTTGATTGCGAAAATTTGTTTCATTATGACCATTCTACTATACAAAAATTATATTTCATGTCAGTAAACGAACAATTTAACTGTTTATTATCTAATTACGTATAAAAAGAAAATGCTGTCATAGTCCATTATCAATAAAATAATATTTCACAAAAAAAAATTTTATAGGTGCAGTAATGCTGAGAATATTGCCGAGAAAGTTCCCGAGAATATTCTCAAGAATACTGGGAATATAGCATTTTACTGCAAAAAGACTGTATTGTATTATACACAATGATCTGTCGACCTTATTTGATACTATTTAAATTAAGAAAGGTTGGTTGTTTCCATTTTATAAAAATGATTCTCAACCATTCTCACTTCGGAGAACGTTGCCGGGAGCGTTCCCGGCAATATTCTCAGGTGGGAGAACGTTCTCGAGAACGGCACAACACTAGTTTCTACATACTACTTGGATTATTTTCTCTCAATTCATAAAAAAGGATACAATCATGAGAACTCCTCCAAACATAAACATAACAACAAAGTCTGCTGTTCTCCTTCTAAAGGATCCCTCCTCCAGCATCCGACAGTATCTGTATGTAAATATCATATTGAAAAAGAAGTTGAACCCTAAGTTTCCAAAGAATAGGAATGTTGTTACAAGTCTCCATAGTTGGTACTTCTTTAAAATTAAAATAGGATTGAAGTAGAGTTGAAATGGTGATACAAGATCCAATTGCTGAAACAAAAATGTGAATAAGATTATTGAAATCAGGTGAATCAAATGATAAGATTAAGATTGTGGTACTAAGGTCACAACCATTCTACAGCATTCAATAAAAATGTTTACTTACAACAGCCAATGTAGTAACAACACAAGCAGTAGTATATGCTCTGGTGACTGGAGGTATCAACATATATTCTTGAAGTAGAGTTTGATATGCCATTGTAGATAAGTGTTCAATATTTCACTATCCACATTTGCTTTAAAAATATCACTAAAATCACTTGTTAAATGAAGTTGCAATAAGACACGACATCATTGGGCCACATCAGATTTTAACACCAATAAAAAATACTGACACTAATAATCTGATACCTACTTGAATAAGGTTATTGACAAACATGATAATAACTTTAAATTTATTCTTATCTTGTAGAAAATATCGTAACTTGTGAGAAATACAAAATTCATGAAGTAATGAAAATACAAAATTATGATTTGAGTGCAGTTTTTGAGTTTTAATAAAACATCCTGAGAAAACATCAGTTTATTTGACAGCCAAGGCCAACGCACCAATAATAGTTCAGAATTTTCTAAAAACCCAATTTACCCAATCATCATGCATGCATGGCTTAAAATACTCAAACAAACTTATCTGTTCCGGTGGCCAAAATTGGAACTACGTGAAATGACAGTAAATTAATGACAGTACTACAACGACAGTAGCGACGCCGCCACCGAAACAGATAAGTTTGTCGGTCTATACCTTAGAGTAGAACACATGGAGATGCCCTAAGTAGGTACAAAACGTGTATACCTAAAGTTGGAACACAAAATGGCGCCACCAATGATAGCGTCCGACCGTAGTGCAACCAATATTGTATATCGATATATTTATCGATACAAGTTTACGAGTCGATCATAAATGCACATATTTTGTTAGAAATCTATAAATAGTTTCTTATTTTCCTATCACAAAATAATGATGATGCAGTGCCTTAATATAACAATATGTTAGTTATATATATTATTATGGAAATTTCAACTTCACATGGTTAATAAACCTATTACATTTTTCCAAAAATCCTTAACAGAAGATAAAGTGAAGATACTGTACTGTTTCATATTACCATCACGTAATCTTGTTATGTCGAGAGTTCTGTAAAACCAGTTTTCGTTGAAGTGTAGAGAGCAAACGTGCCTTATTTATGTCGCAGATTTATATTTTCCCCACCTATTAACTCTATCTATTTCTTCTTTAATGTTTCACTTACAGGAAATCTGCAGAAATATACCATTGCAGAATATAACTATCTAAAACGTATCGATACATAAAAATATTGTGCCACATCACTAGCTGGAACACAATATGGCGAAACCGGCACGCGTCAAAAACTGTGTGACGTCACTAAAAAGTGTTGCCAAAATGGGTACAATGCAAAGATATCTGTCTCTTTTTTCATACGCAACAATCACTTAGATGAAAAGAGATAAGTATATACTAGGGAACACGCATCTAACATTTGAGGAGCTATCGACTTTATTTTCTCAAATCGAGGCTATCCTCAATAGCCGTCCTATTTGCCCTCTCTCCTCCTCTCCCAACGACTATGCAGCGCTCACACCAGGGCACTTTCTCCTTGGCAGGCCACTGATGTCGCTACCTGCCCCGGAGCTACGAGACCACAACAGCTCAAGACTGAACCGCTACCGGCTACTCGAACAGATGAGGCAGCACTTCTGGCAGTGCTGGCAATTAGAATATGTCACCGAGCTACAACATCGGGCGAAATGGCGAGTTCGTTGCAAGGACCTACGACAAGGAGACCTCGTCATCTTAAAGGAAGACAACGTTCCTCCCCTCTTATGGCGCACGGGAAGAGTGAAAGCCTTGTACCCCGGCACGGACGGAGTACCCCGTGTCGCAGATATTGTAACCTCAAGAGGAGTCATCAGACGGGCGCTGAACCGCATCTGCCTCCTCCATGACACCTCTCTTGAAGACTGAGCCTTCAAGGGGGCCCAGTATGTACGCGCCTACAAGGTTAGCGCAGTATGTACGCGCCTACAAGGTTAGCGCGTAGGACAGCGGGGGGCGCGGGCGGGCCCCACGCATCGCATCGGCCAGCGAGCTCCGCGCATGCGCGGTACGACACCAGTCGGCGGCGAGACGGGCGTACGCGCGGGTCGCTCCCACGCATTTTCTTAGTGTTGATTATTTATTATACTTTTCAAGTATAAATCCTCGTATCATTTAAACCTCTCGTAACTAGTCGTTACATAAAATTGGCGCCCCCGGGTGGACACGACTCGCCTCTTCCTCTAAAGTAATAGCCTCGCCGCCGATTCGCAAGCCCGCTCCACGTGGTCTCGAACAGTCTCGAAGCTTCGACCAAAGCCGTCCCGAACCTGTACTGCGGCGTGAAGAAGTATCGTCGGCTGCCCGAAGCAACGTCTACATCAAGAATTCCTGCGAGAATTGGTGCGGAAGACGAAGAAAGAACTTGCCACGCGGTCAGGAAGACTGGACGAGTACGAGGTCACCGTGGGCGTGGCGTCGGACATCTTGTGTCGCCTCATCATCATGCCAAGGGGAGTGCCGTGAGCCTGCTTACCTATCTTTTCCTTCTTTGCCCTCCTCGATTTGGCAATTTGAGGCTGATAGCTCTTCATTTTTTGTGTGTTTGAATAGTTTTTGCATCTTAAGTGTGACCACGTGACCATCATAAATTCATTCACACAGATCATTTTAATTTATCTAGTACTTACTTACATCGTTTATTGTGATATGAAACTAACATCATTGCCTCTTTGCATCGTTTATTGTGATAAGAAATTAACATCATTGCCTCTTTGCATCGTTTTATGCGTTATGTGATACGATTGTGACCTTCATTACAGCTATCTCTTCATTCGCTGGTTAACACAGTACGTGTTTTCATTGCAGCACTTCTTTGATAGCAACATCAACGCATAGCCTTCTTTTAAAGCATTACTTATTTACCGTTAATGTAAATTGCGTCATCGTACCTACCTACTTGCATAAGGTGTTTGAGAACTGTATTTATTTATTTTTTGTTTGCGCTTGTATTAACTTACATCTTTATAAGCTCGGGTTTTTGCCTAATTTATTGCCAGCCAGTTGACGTTGAACCCTATTGCATCATCATTACGTTAACTCGCGTACCTAAGTTTATTAACCACCGCACCGCTTCCTAACATTCGCACTGCAACATTTTCTCTTCACAAATTTTCAGTGAAAGTGGCCCTATACGGGACTGAATCCGGGGTCGAACGCAATCCTGCCGCGTTGGCGTGGCGCGTGCATCGAGCGAGCGACGCACACGCGGTCAAGTCAAGGTCAAGCCCGGCGCGTGCGGCCAGGGCGTGGCATCGTGCATCGGATAGTAAAGGAGCGTAAGCCGTTCGCAATTTTTACCACTTGTCAATTAGTATTATTGTCAATTCATTGATTATCGAGTGTTCGTTCATAGAATAATTACAATGCCGAATTCCCAAGATAAAGCTACGCTTTCTACGCATGCTTCGCCGCAAGACGAGCTATGCGAGCTGAAAGCAAAGCGTAGCTCCATTAAGGGACAAATTACAAGGTTTAGCAATTATTTACAAACATTACATAAGCTTGAGCTTACTTCAATTAAAATCAATGAGTTGACACTAAAGTTGGATAAATTTATTGCAATTATTGACAAATTTGAAACCATGCAGTCTCGTATAGAGGTCCTGAATGTGGATAATCTTGATAACGAACTTGTTGAGAGAGACAGTATAGAAGAGAACCTTCATACTGCCATTGCCACGGCTCAAGATTTAATTGAATCCTCTAAGCCTAAAGAAAGCTTTCATGATGCTACTCAATCTTCTCATTCTTGCAGCCAAAACAATCATTGTCGAAATTCAGTAAGTTTTAAATTACCTACGATTCAGATACATAAATTTGATGGCGCTTATTATAAATGGTTTGAGTTTCGAGATACTTATGAATCTCTCATTCATAGAAATGACAGCATTCAGCCCATACACAAGTTTCATTATCTTTGTTCATATCTTGAGGGTGAAGCTGCTCGCGTTATTTCTAACCTAGAAGTATCCGATCAAAACTATGCTGAGGCATGGGAACTTCTATGTGAACGATACAACAATGACCGTCAATTAATTACTAATCATCTTAATAGCTTATTTAACATTGAAACTTTACAGCGGGAGTCGGACAAGTCTTTGAGATTTCTTAGTGATCATATTACAAAAAATCTGCGAGCATTAAAAACGTTAGGACAGCCCACTGAGCATTGGGACACCATCATTATTCATATGGTGACATCTAAATTGGATTCAGTGACTAATTTAAAGTGGGAAGAGTATAGGAATGGCCTTAAGGAACTCCCCACGCTAAATGATTTTAAATCCTTCTTAAAAGTGCGTGCAGATGTTTTAGAATCATTATTTAGAACCAAAAGGGATAAAATGCCTAAGGCTAAGATTGAAAATAATCACACAAAGGCATTTACAATTTCAGCTAACAAGGACAGTCGGCGGCGAGACGGGCGTACGCGCGGGTCGCTCCCACGCATTTTCTTAGTGTTGATTATTTATTATACTTCTACTAAAGTATAAATCCTCGTATCATTTAAACCTCTCGTAACTAGTCGTTACATAAAATTGGCGGCGAGTCGTGTCCACCCGGGGGGCCCAGTATGTACGCGCCTACAAGGTTAGCGCAGTATGTACGCGCCTACAAGGTTAGCGCGCAGGACGGCGGGGGGCGCGGTCGGGCCCCACGCATCGCATCGGCCAGCGAGCTCCGCGCATGCGCGATACGACACCAGTCGGCGGCGAGACGGGCGTACGCGCGGGTCGCTCCCACGCATTTTCTTAGTGTTGATTATTTATTATACTTCTACTAAAGTATAAATCCTCGTATCATTTAAACCTCTCGTAACTAGTCGTTACATAAAATTGGCGCCCCCGGGTGGACACGACTCGCCTCTTCCTCTAAAGTAATAGCCTCGCCGCCGATTCGCAAGCCCGCTCCACGTGGTCTCGAACAGTCTCGAAGCTTCGACCAAAGCCGTCCCGAACCTGTACTGCGGCGTCAAGAAGTATCGTCGGCTGCCCGAAGCAACGTCTACATCAAGAATTCCTGCGAGAATTGGTGCGGAAGACGAAGAAAGAACTTGCCACGCGGTCAAGACTGGACGAGTACGAGGTCACCGTGGGCGTGGCGTCGGACATCTTGTATCGCCTCATCATCATGCCAAGGGGAGTGCCGTGAGCCTGCTTACCTATCTTTTCCTTCTTTGCCCTCCTTGATTTGGCAATTTGAGGCTGATAGCTCTTCATTTTTTGTGTGTTTGAATAGTTTTTGCATCTTAAGTGTGACCACGTGACCATCATAAATTCATTCACACAGATCATTTTAATTTATCTAGTACTTACTTACATCGTTTATTGTGATATGAAACTAACATCATTGCCTCTTTGCATCGTTTATTGTGATAAGAAATTAACATCATTGCCTCTTTGCATCGTTTTATGCGTTATGTGATACGATTGTGACCTTCATTACAGCTATCTCTTCATTCGCTGGTTAACACAGTACGTGTTTTCATTGCAGCACTTCTTTGATAGCAACATCAACGCATAGCCTTCTTTTAAAGCATTACCTACTTACCGTTAATGTAAATTGCATAATCGTGCCTACCTACTTGCATAAGGTGGTTGAGAACTGTATTTATTTATTTTGTGTTTGCGCTTGTATCAACTTACATCTTTATAAGCTCGGGATTTTTGCCCAATTTATTGCCAGCCAGTTGACGTTGAACCCTATTGCATCATCATTACGTTAACTCGCGTACCTAAGTTTATAACCACCGCACCGCTTCCTAACATTCGCACTGCAACATTTTCTCTTCACAAATTTTCAGTGAAAGTGGCCCTATACGGGACTGAATCCGGGGTCGAACGCAATCCTGCCGCGTTGGCGTGGCGCGTGCATCGAGCGAGCGACGCACACGCGGTCAAGTCAAGGTCAAGCCCGGCGCGTGCGGCCAGGGCGTGGCATCGTGCATCGGATAATAAAGGAGCGTAAGCCGTTCGCAATTTTTACCACTTGTCAATTAGTATTATTGTCAATTCATTGATTATCGAGTGTTCATAAGTTAATTACAATGCCGGATACCCAAGATAAAGCTAAGCTTTCTACGCATGCCTCGCCGCAAGACGAGCTATGCGAGCTAAAAGCAAAGCGTAGCTCTATTAAGGGACAAATTACAAGGTTTAGCAATTATTTACAAACATTACATAAGCTTGAGCTTACTTCAATTAAAATCAATGAGTTGACACTAAAGTTGGATAAATTTATTGCAATTATTGACAAATTTGAAACCATGCAGTCTCGTATAGAGGTCCTGAATGTGGATAATCTTGATAACGAACTTGTTGAGAGAGACAGTATAGAAGAGAACCTTCATACTGCCATTGCCACGGCTCAAGATTTAATTGAATCCTCTAAGCCTAAAGAAAGCTTTCATGATGCTACTCAATCTTCTCATTCTTGCAGCCAAAACAATCATTGTCGAAATTCAGTAAGTTTTAAATTACCTACGATTCAGATACATAAATTTGATGGCGCTTATTATAAATGGTTTGAGTTTCGAGATACTTATGAATCTCTCATTCATAGAAATGACAGCATTCAGCCCATACACAAGTTTCATTATCTTTGTTCATATCTTGAGGGTGAAGCTGCATGGGTTATTTCTAACCTAGAAGTATCCGATCAAAACTATGCTGAGGCATGGGAACTTCTATGTGAACGATACAACAATGACCGTCAATTAATTACTAATCATCTTAACAGCTTATTTAATATTGAAACTTTACAGCGGGAGTCGGACAAGTCTTTGAGATTTCTTAGTGATCATATTACAAAAAATCTGCGAGCATTAAAAACGTTAGGACAGCCCACTGAGCATTGGGACACCATCATCATTCATATGGTGACATCTAAATTGGATTCAGTGACTAATTTAAAGTGGGAAGAGTATAGGAATGGCCTTAAGGAACTCCCCACGCTAAATGATTTTAAATCCTTCTTAAAAGTGCGTGCAGATGTTTTAGAATCATTATTTAGAACCAAAAGGGATAAAATGCCTAAGGCTAAGATTGAAAATAATCACACAAAGGCATTTACAATTTCAGCTAACAAGGACGGTCAGCGGCCGTGCGTCGTGTGTCAAGGCAAACATCGCATCTTCGACTGCAAGGTCTTCAGCAACCTGTCGGCCGACGAAAAATGGGCCCAGACTGCGAAGCTCAAGCTCTGCTTCAACTGCCTGCGTCCAGACCACGACGCGAGTCGCTGCCGGCTGGGAGGTTGTCGCGTATGTAAGAGGCGTCACAACACAATCTTACACAAACATACCACACCACCCACGACATCAGTAGGCACTCACCACACAGACACATCTTTAGTGAATGCATCCACGCATGTAGCAGATCGTCAGGTGTCATCTCTTGGCAAGGGTAGTGAGGACTGTACCTCCAGTTCCTCTAACGTCATGTCAGCACTATCTTCGTCTGAGGTACTGCTCTCTACTGCCTTAATTGAAATGTTAAACCCGCAAAGTAATCGAGTGGAAACAGTTCGCGCACTCTTAGATAGTGGAAGTCAGTCTTCTTTTATTACGAATAGCTTGAAATTGCGTCTTCAGCTGACTTCCAGGCCCTCTAACACTACCAACGTCTTAGGTATTGGAGATACATCCATGAACATCGTTCCAGAACGCTGCTCTGCGGTCGTCAGGTCGAAGCAGAGTACATTCGTTCGTGATCATCATTTTCTAGTGCTTCCTACTATAACAGGAAGGCTACCGAAAAATCCAATTTCGATTGACCATCTTAACTCGCCTTCTGGCCTTAAATTGGCTGATCCTTCTTTTAATCAGCCATCTGAGATAGACGTCTTATTGGGAGCCGACATATTTTGGGATATTATAGGTTCAGAGCAGCGGCCCCTAGGTGATAGATTACCTATATTGCATAATTCACAATTGGGTTGGTTAATCACAGGCCCATATACAATCATAAAATAAAACAAGTTTCATCTTTGGTAACTGATCTAGACTCTGTCAGTTCCAGTGATTCAGTGATAGATTTTGAAAGATTTTCCAGCTTCAATAAACTTAAACGAATTGTTGCGTATGTCCAGCGTTTCATTAACTTTAAATGTAAAAAGCAAAGAATAACAGGCCCACTCAGCGTAGATGAGCTTAATAACGCATTGAACACTTTAGTCAAACTTTCACAACAACAGTCATTCTCTAATGAGCTTAACTTACTACAGAATAACAAGCAGCTGAGTCCCAAGTCTCGTCTGGCCTCACTTACACCATTTATTGACTCTCAGGGGATCCTGAGAGTAGGGGGCAGGCTAGATAAGTCTAATTTCGAATATTCTAAGCGACATCCTATGCTTCTTTGTGCAAAACACACACTCACAAAACTCATCTTTACACACGAACACTTACGCCTCTTGCATGCGGGACCACAACTCATGTTGGCATCAATACGTGAACAGTTTTGGCCCATTGGGGGTAGGGAACTAGCACGACGCACGGCCCGCAGATGTATCACATGTACTCGTCATTATGGTAAAACAATGACTAACATTATGGGTAACTTACCTTCTCATCGAGTAACTCCTGATTTTCCATTCTCGACTGTTGCTGTTGATTTTGCAGGACCGTTCTTAATAACTGACCGACGAGGGCGCGGATGTAAAATCACTAAGTGTTACCTGTGTCTCTTTATATGTCTTAGATATAAATGTGTACACCTAGAAGCTGTTAGTGAACTATCTAAGGAATCTTTTATACTGTCTTTCAGACGCTTTATATCCCGTAGGGGTAAGCTTCGCGAAGTATACTGTGACAACGGTAGAAATTTTGTCGCAGGTGCAAAAGAAATTAACGACCTTTTTAAACATCATTCGACTTCTATACTAGAATTTGCATCTGATCATGATATTAAGTTCATATTTTCACCGGCTTACGCTCCTAACTTCAACGGCTATGTAGAGGCTGGCATTAAGTCCGCGAAGTTTCATATAAAGCGCATACTAGGGAACACGCATCTAACATTTGAGGAGCTATCGACTTTATTTTCTCAAATCGAGGCTATCCTCAATAGCCGTCCTATTTGCCCTCTCTCCTCCTCTCCCAACGACTATGCAGCGCTCACACCAGGGCACTTTCTCCTTGGCAGGCCACTGATGTCGCTACCTGCCCCGGAGCTACGAGACCTCAACAGCTCAAGACTGAACCGCTACCGGCTACTCGAACAGATGAGGCAGCACTTCTGGCAGCGCTGGCAAATGGAATATGTCACCGAGCTACAACATCGGGCGAAGTGGCGAGTTCGTTGCAAGGACCTACGACAAGGAGACCTCGTCATCTTAAAGGAAGACAACGTTCCTCCCCTCTTATGGCGCACGGGAAGAGTGAAAGCCTTGTACCCCGGCACGGACGGAGTACCCCGTGTCACAGATATTGTAACCTCAAGAGGAGTCATCAGACGGGCGCTGAACCGCATCTGCCTCCTCCATGACACCTCTCTTGAAGACTGAGCCTTCAAGGGGGCCCAGTATGTTCGCGCCTACAAGGTTAGCGCAGTATGTACGCGCCTACAAGGTTAGCGCGCGAGGACGGCGGGGGGCGCGGTCGGGCCCCACGCATCGCATCGGCCAGCGAGCTCCGCGCATGCGCGATACGACACCAGTCGGCGGCGAGACGGGCGTACGCGCGGGTCGCTCCCACGCATTTTCTTAGTGTTGATTATTTATTATACTTCTACTAAAGTATAAATCCTCGTATCATTTAAACCTCTCGTAACTAGTCGTTACAATTTGTAAGGCAAGTGTCGATTCGATGTATATTCATATAAGCAATTTTTTGTATAGATCAATAGGGCATCTCCATATGTTCTACTCTAAGGTCTATACTTGGAGTATTATTATTCTATGGTCTATAATTAATATCATAGATTTTTGTCATGGTTTAATAAAACAACAAGGTGGTGGGTGGATGTGGATGGATGTTCTAAAAAAATCATAGACAACCCTCAAAATCAAAATTATTTCATGTTGTGATCACTCAATACAAGAATACATTATAACGTAATTTTTGTAAAGAAGTTATTCATAAAAAGGGTGAATAACATTCACAATCATTCGCCCCTTTTTGTAACATTCCACGCCAAGAGAGCAACACTGGCTGACGAGACGTGATTTAATGTCAAATGACCGACAAACTTATCTGTTCTGGTGACGGCGTCGCTACTGTCTATTTAGAACTGTCATTAAATATCGTTTTTGCATTGCATTTAGCGTAGTTCCAATTTTGACCACCGGAACAGATAAGTTTGTAGGTTTTGTAAAGACCTACAAACTTATCTGCTCCGGTGGCGGCATCGCTACTGTCTATTTAAAACTGTCATTAAATATCGTTTTTGCATTGCATTTCACGTAGTTCCAATTTTGGCCACCGGAACAGATAAGTTTGTAGGTCTGTAAATGCTGTCATTGTGGCTGTCTGTCAAGTGTCACCTCCTTAGTCTAAGAGTGTCACATCTCTTCTCATTCATTTCATTGCCTGTCAGTTCCAGTTCACATGGTATTTTGTTGCAATTATTTAAGTTGTGAATAAAGAATATTCTTTCATTGCGGTGCATTTACTTTGTTGATTTTTTCGTGATGTAACTTTTCTGTTGCGTTGTGATAACACCAGGTTAGTACTTTCATTATAATAAGTCTTATCTTAGAACGATATTATATTAAAGGTTATGTGTTAATGTTTACATCCATATTTCTATTTTTACAGCAAAAATCATGGCTACCAATCCCTCGTTCGCGACCCCCTTATCAGGGTTGACCTCTGTGGATCCTGACTGTGTTCAGTTTTTGATGTTTTCCGACGCCGACATAAAAAAGCTCAGTGTGGTCAAAATAACTAACACAACATCTTTTGATGCAATGGGCAATCCAACTCAAGGTGGGTTATATGATTCGGCCCTGGGGCCGGTTAGAGACAGGTTTGATTCCTGTGCTACTTGTAATAATTCTCAGCTTCATTGCCCCGGGCACTTTGGGCATATAGAACTACCGCTTGTAGTTCTTAATCCTTTATTTATCAGAAACGTCTACAGTCTCTTCCGAATAACTTGTCTGAAATGTTTCAAATTACAAATGGATGACAATATGAAACTGCTCTTAAAACTACAGTTACAGCTCATTGATGCAGGTCATGTTACTGCAGCATTAGACTTGGGAGAAATCAAGGATCTAGGTAGTGAAAATTCTCCAGGAAAACCACACAAATTGATAAAGAAGTACCAAAAGTTACTGAAGAAAACTGACCCAGTGACTATGGTATTTCAAAATAAAAACACAGATAAGATACGGTCAAGAATATTAAACAATTATTTTAGACTTATTAATGTGGCCAAAAAATGTGCTTTTTGTAAGAGTAAGCTGATTAAAGTGACTACATCTGAAGGCAAGCTGATGTACAACCATGCTGCTGCTGATGGTACCAGTCATGGAATTAAAATTTTGATGCCAGATGAAATAAAACGCTATTGTACTAGTATTGCTGAAAATGATGAAGAGATTTTAGTAGAATGTATACCCATGTTAAAAAATTGCAAAGTTAAACCTGTTACAGATATATTCTTTATGGAAGTAATTCCTGTTCTCCCATCAAATGTACGACCTTGCAATTTCCTTCAAGGTGAGTTGGTTGAGCATCCTCAGACCAATATATATAAAAATATTCTCAACTGTGCATTTAGTGCCAGAGTTATTCTGCAAGTGCTATCTTCTGTAGATGAACAAAAAACAATTGATAATTTGGACAAAAAACCTAGAGGTGCCTATGAAATAGTTCTAGGTAAGTCACCAGCCGAAAAACTCCATTTTGTTTGGCAACAAATGCAAAAAGAGGTGAATAACGTTCTTAGCTGTGAAGGCCAAGGAGTAACCAGTCTTGGTTTAAAACAAATACTTGAAAAGAAAACTGGTGTTATAAGAATGCACATGATGGGAAAAAGAGTGAACTTTGCAGCTCGATCAGTTATAACTCCAGACCCTAATGTAGATATTGATGAAATAGGTATACCTGATGCTTTCGCTAAAAAGCTAACCTATCCCGTTCCAGTTACTGAATGGAATGTTGATGAACTGAGAAAAATGATTATTAATGGACCAAATGTTCATCCAGGAGCTGAGAAGCTAGAAAAAGAAAATGGAAGGATTATAAGGATTCCTCCTGATTCTATCCAAAAGAGAAAAAGTTTAGCTAAAAGATTACTAACTCCAGATGAGTACAAATCATCTGGTCTCAAAATAGTTCACAGGCATTTAGTGAATGGGGACATTATGATCCTTAATCGTCAACCTTCCTTGCACAAACCTAGTATGATGGCTCACAGAGCAAGAATTCTACAAGGTGAAAAAACCCTAAGGTTACATTATGCTAACTGTAAATCTTATAATGCTGATTTTGATGGTGATGAAATGAATGCCCATTTCCCACAAAATGAAATAGCAAGGAGTGAAGCTTATAACATCATGTCAGTGCGAAAGCAGTACCTTGTCCCAAAAGATGGCACCCCGTTGAGTGGTTTAATCCAAGATCATGTCATATCTGGAGTGAAAATGTCTATAAGAGGTGCATTTTTTTCTAAAGCTGATTATCAGCAGCTCGTCTTTCAAGCTTTATCCAATCACAAAGGGGAAATCAAACTTTTACCTCCCACTATTTTGAAACCAGTAATGCTCTGGTCTGGCAAACAGATTTTATCTACCATAATTATAAATAGTATTCCAAAAGGGAAACCACATTTGTCCCTAACAGGAAAAGCTAAAATTGGATCAAAAGCATGGCAAAAAGAACAGCCAAGACCATGGAAAGCTGGGGGTAACCCATTTTCTGACCCAAACATGATGTCTGAAGCAGAAGTCATTATAAGAAAAGGAGAACTTTTATGTGGAGTACTGGACAAGACCCATTATGGTGCTACTCCATATGGTTTAGTTCATTGTATGTTCGAATTATATGGGGGTGACAGTTCAAGTGCTTTATTAAGCTCATTTTCCAAAGTTTTTACATTTTACTTGCAATGGATTGGATTCACACTTGGTGTTAAAGACATTCTTGTAGTTGATGAAGCAAATGAAAAACGTGATGAGTATGTTTGCTTAGTCAGACAAGCAGGAAGAAGTGCTGCTATTAAGGCTACTGAATTGCCTGCTGATACTGACGAAAATCAATTGAAGGAAACAATTGGTGAGATGTATGCAAAAGATCCAAAATTCAGAGCCAACTTAGACAGACAGTACAAAAATATGTTGGATTCTTACACAAATAATATAAATAAAGTCTGTTTGGCAGAAGGGCTATTAGAAAAGTTTCCTTACAATAACTTGCAATTGATGGTCCAATCTGGTGCGAAAGGTTCAACTGTGAATACTATGCAAATATCATGCCTGTTAGGTCAGATTGAGTTAGAAGGTAAAAGACCTCCGCTGATGATTTCTGGACGGTCTCTCCCAAGTTTCCCGCCTTTTGATATTTCCCCAAGGGCTGGCGGGTTCATTGATGGCCGATTCATGACAGGAATACAACCTCAAGAATTCTTTTTCCATTGTATGGCAGGTCGTGAAGGTCTTATTGACACTGCTGTAAAAACAAGTCGATCTGGTTATTTACAGCGATGTTTGATAAAACATTTAGAGAGTTTGAATGTGGCGTATGATCACACTGTAAGAGATTCTGATGGCAGTATTGTTCAGTTCGCTTACGGAGAAGATGGATTAGATGTTCTAAAATGTCAATATCTCAAAAAGGATCAATTAGGTTTCTTGGACACTAATTCCAATGCCGTAGTTACCAAATCAACAATAAAAAAATTAAAAGAGGACACTGAGGAAAAAAGTATAGCTAAATCCCATAAAGCATTGAAGAAATGGAAAAAGAAGTTCGGGAGTCCTTTCGAAAAAGTTAGACATAGCGGGTTTGCTCAGTTTTCAGTACAAGCTAGAAAAGAAATTGACCTAGATGAGAGACCAACAGATCGTACAAGAGATCCCTACTATTGGGAGCTAGAAAAGATGTGGCGCTCTTTAGATGAAGATGAAAGACACCAATATAAAAGAAAATCCTGCCCTGACCCAATACCAAGTAAATACTCTCCTGACTATAAATTTGGAGTGATCAGTGAACAGCTAGATGGAATAGTACAAAAGTATTTGAAAAACCGTAGCGAAAATGCTTATCAGAAGAATACAGAAAAAGTCAAGTTTGTTGAAGTGATGAATGCTAAATACCTAGCTTCCATGGCTGCTCCCGGTGAGCCTGTGGGTCTGCTAGCCGCTCAGTCGATAGGAGAGCCATCTACCCAGATGACACTTAACACCTTCCATTTCGCGGGGCGTGGTGACATGAACGTCACGCTTGGTATTCCGCGACTTAGAGAAATTCTAATGACAGCATCCGCAAAATTAAAAACGCCCAATATGGATATACCACTAAGAAATGATATAAATGACGTACAAAAAAAAGCAGAGCGATTGAGGCAGAAACTAAACAGGGTCACCGTGTCGGATGTCCTCGAAAAAATTGATGTGCAAAGTGAGATAGTAACAGAACCTGACAGACAATTGAAAACGACTATGCGGTTTGTGTTTTTGCCCCATTCTCAGTACAAACCACAGTACGCAGTGAAACCTCCTCAGATAATAAAGCATATGCAAAATAAATTCTTTGATGAGATGTTCGCCACCATTAAGCGCCAGGCTAAGGCTTCGATAGGCGTATTGTGGTCTGCTGATAAAGAAAAGAAGCAACGTCGAACAGGCGGCGATGATGAAGAAGAGGATGGCGATGGTCCCTCTCCGGTTGAGGAAAAAGCAATAAATGACGACGACAGTTCTGATGATGAGGGGCCAAACGACGATGATGATAATACTGATGTGAGTATAATATGCATTTATTTGTTTTTCATATTAATTGTATGTACGGTCAACAGCACATCATGGTTAACACTTGCAGTTCGATAATAGCACTTATGCCCCCGACATAAGAGTGGTACAAAGTCCAAAGTGGTACGTCTGACGTGCTTTTGACTGTACACAGGAATTAATATCTTAGTCAAGGGCTACTTGGTTTAGTTTTTAAAATATTTTTGATAATTTTCCAGATTCCCAAATAAAAAAGCTTTAGTGGAAGTACATAGTAAATAATTCAACTACTATTTTTCGTTTTCAGTGTGTAGACACTATTTCACGACACTTATTAAATAAGTTATTTTGTATTTTAGGCAAAAATACGCAAGAAAAGATCAGAAGAACAGGAGTACGAGGACCCTGAATCGGAAGAGGAAGAGAAATCTGACGATGAAGTTGAAATGCTCGACGATCCAGCAAAAGAAGCAGATGATGCCGATGCCAAGGCAGAGAAAACCACTGCCGAGGAGAGCAAGGTGATATCTCAGGTTCAGAACGCAACCAACTACAGTTTCGACACTAAGAACCACCAGTGGTGCCAACTGACTGTACTCTTTCCCATTGACTTCCTACGAGTTGATCTATCGCAAGCTTTGCGTGATGCCGCTATGAGATCTGTGATTCATGAAGTCAAAAATATAAAGAGGGCCATAGTTAATAAAGAAAAAGATGTCCTGTATATTAAGACTGAGGGCATCAATATTCTACAGATGTTCAAATACAATAATATATTAGACATGAACAGGTTGTACAGTAATGACATTCATGCGATTGCTAATACGTATGGTATAGAAGCAGCTAACAAAGTTATCATAAAGGAAATTCAGAACGTATTCAATGTTTATGGTATCACAGTAGACCCGAGACACTTGACGCTCGTGGCAGATTATATGACGTTTAATGGGATATTCGAGCCCATGAGTAGGAAAGGGATGGAGTCTTCAACATCACCTTTGCAGCAGATGTCATTTGAGTCTTCATTGATTTTCTTGAAAGAAGCTGTGTTGAATTCTAAGAAAGATAATATTCAGTCAGCTTCAAGTTGTTTAATGATGGGGCAGCCATGCAGAAGTGGCACTGGCGCCTTTAGCTTGCAACATTACAGCAAAGTAATGTAATTAATTAAATCTGTTTGTAAATTTTATTAATGTAACATTAAGTTAAAAATAAACATCGTATTTTGTTTCAATATCATTTTTATTATTGACCTGATGCAGGTACGTGTTGGATCTACTTTTGGAACGTCAACGGTTTATAAAAATTAAGGCTAAATTAAGTAACTCTGATTTTATGTCCTTTATTTGCCATGTAGTTCCCATGGTCGCAAAATTATGAATTGCAATTAATTAGTCGTAATCACGGCGTCCTGGGTTAATCTGTGGTCAGACAAATTTTTAAGGTATCACCAACAACTCATTTTCCGTACATAGCGATGAGTTCGTTCGGTTATAGGAAGCCTTTTCTGTGCAGTCATCTTTTTTATAAAGGAAACCTATTTTTATAAGGACAGAGAAATAAAACCACATCACTTATCTCGGAAAACATTTTTGTATTTCTCTAATACTCTGTAGTTAGAGCATGTAGGTACAAAAATTCAATTTATTTAGTAAGAAATGTAGGTATTGTATTTACATCTTTATCAATGGTGCGTTCGACGCAATAATTTTGATTGTACTCCTCCCTACAAAGGCACGTTATACGTTGTCACTGACGACAGTTTATAAATTGGAAACTTACCAATATCTTCATAATGTAATTTAAGCTCAAATCTACTCACTAAAATATAAGCTGTAGAAAAACCAAAAAACTTACAGAGCTATTGTTTAGAACACTAGTTAACTACCTGGATTATGCCGTTTGATGTCAATGATAAGTTATGTATATTAATATAATCAATATTGTATTCAAATTTAGAAAAGTTTAAATTTTTATTTGACTGATCTATTTTTTTTATATTTCAAGACTAAAGGCACTTTGGATATCGCTCTTGAATGAAAGAGTTTTTTGAGTTGTCTACAGCATATTACATAGCTTATTAAATATGTATATAGAATTATCACATTAGCTCCTGGGCGTGCAGCGTCCAATGACGTCACATAATATAACTAAACATAAATAATACAATCTTATGAAAACGTTCTTATACATATCTTAATTAATGCAACAACATCCGCTTCAAGCGAACAAGGAAAGGTTTAAAATAAATTCACAACGCAAGTTTGGCACTAACTATGGCATAGACTAATGGACATTGGTTAAATTGATTTTAGTTTTCATAAATATTTTGTGAAAACTAAATCAGGACATCATTTATCATCAATCAAAGATGGTATAATTAGATTAGGTGTTTATCCAACGTGTTTTAAGTTTAATGTTTGTACACATACAATATTCCTATAGTCTATGATAATTATTAGTGGATACTGTCTAATTTATACAGTCAATAATATGTAAGATGATCATATTGTTCATTTTGCGGTCTTGGACCAAATATTCCGCCCTATAGAAGCCCTCTTTAAGAAGTCGTTAACTGCAATAATTTTAACAGGTTGAACGAAACTAAACAAAAGTTTCGAATAATAATAGTATATTAATTAAACAGCAAATGCGTCACCAAAAATATAGCCCCACTTGAAAAAAGTGTAGGTATTCGATCTGCGTATTCGAGTAGCTGCTTGCAATTTTAAAATGCTTCTATAATGGCACTATTATATTTAATAGTTGTAATATTCGTAATGCGAGGATAACTGATAAGGTCACTGGCTTATGACGGTAACATTTAGTTTATTTATTTACTATTGGACCCGATTTACCTTTTACGCGTCTCACGCTCTCAAGCATTAAAACTAATTAAAACAATACTTGTATGGTAATTAATTAACTAATTAATAAATATTTTTTGTAACAAGTCAAAAAGTTGACCCCATAAGAGTTTCAAATGTGTTCATTTAACAACACACATGATATTATCACAGCCCTGTTGATGTGCGTTTCTCTATTCTTCTTTTCTTTATTAGGCGAAAAATATTGCATATCTAGGAATATTATAAAAAAATGTAACGTAAAATCATTTTTTTAAATTTTAAAAGATTCCAGATAGAAAGTTTATTTGCAACATTACTTGGAGTTTGATTAAATTTTTAAATTGACTATTACTTTGGTTTGTTTGTAAATGCGTAATTATTTTAAAGTCGTCATTAAAGGAAAGTTTCCCTTACAAATCTAAAGCTATAAAGACGTAATAGAAAGAACTGTTATGGGGTCTAACGCTGCCATAGAGTGAAAGGCTCAAATTAGAATTTGTCGACTGGTTCACCTCTATGCGATTTAGCCGATACGTTTTTAGTATCTATGGAGCGTTTTGAACTTTTTAAATGCCTGCTATTGGGCGGTTTCCGCTTGATTTTGATTCTTGGCAGATTTCCTCTCGTCTTTGATGGCTTTCTTGTCAGCTGCCTTCTTTGCGTTCGCCTCGTCGTCGGCTGGGTTGTCCCATTCTTGTCTCTGGCCTGATGCGAACAGGTTGTAGAACGTTGCACAGAAGATGTAAACACCGCCAGCGATGTAGAACACTATTCTCCATTGTGCTTGCGTTGGCTGCAATATGAAAAAAAAAACAAGTTAAGGGGGGGTGGGAGTACATAAAAGAGGCATAGACCGACAAACTTATCTGTTCCGGTGGCGGCGTCGCTACTGTCTATTTAGAACTGTCATTAAATATCGTTTTTGCATTGTATTTCACGTAGTTCCAATTTTGGCCACCGGAACAGATAAGTTTGTAGGTCTGTATTATGCGACGTCCAAATATGGCGCCGCGCTCGCACATTTCGTAGTTTTTTAAACATAGTAAACGAGACACTAATTTTATCAAGTCAAACTCTGCGAATTTATCTGTAAATATTTAGTGGCTATAATTGAGTGAAAATTCAAATGTTAATTGGCAGGAGCTTAGACATAAAATACGAAAATCGTTAAAAAAAGGGGTAACTTTGGGATTTTTTTCTATCGAGTGAAGTTTATAAAAACATGTAATTGAATGCGATTTTAACTAGATCAGATCCTTAACTGATACATATATTTTTTTTAGAATTGAAAACACTGATTTGTATGTCTCAGGTGGCTTTTAAAAACCATACGCGCGGCATCTGCGGAACTACACAGCCTTAATGACACGTTTTTCTTCCCTTTTCCACCAGTGTGATCGGGTCGATTGCCATTTGAGCGGTTAATTTTTCTTACGCTTCTCACACCACTGTAATTTTATCAAATGACAGGACTGACAACATTCTAGAACTAATTTGGTAATTTTAAATAGGTATCTTTGATATTAACTCTTCCGTGATAATTGATGATACTCACACTTCCTTCAATGATGTATCCAGCCATGATAGGGGCGAGTAGACCAGTCAGGTTGGCCAAACAGTTGGTGAACGCCATCAGGATGCCCGCAAAGCGAGGCGATATGTCCAAATGGTTCACCTGTGAGCAAATAATGGGATTAATAATAATTAAATAATTTGAGGGTCCAACTTATTTTAAAGCCTGTCGTTACCTATCTCCGTAAAAATATATTATAAACATTACTGCTAGTCCTTGAACTGAGCAGTCCAGTAGAGTTCAATCTCGATATAATGTCCGATCGTATAATACGAGTACTTAAATGGTTTTTTTCGCGATGGGAATGGTGCCCATTTCTACATCCACAGAAAACTTAGTTTACTAATATTAAGTACATTGGATACATTTGGCGTAGGACGTAGGTATTGCGGTAAAGATACCAAATAGATACACCTCCTTGTTACGATTTCGTTATTTTTCATATATATTTTTTTTCTAACTTAGGATAAGAATACATACACTACAAAACTTATTTGATTTATAAGTAGACATTAAAGACAGTGAGCCACTGATCAACCTTTACAAATCTGTCAAATTCCTGCAACCAATGTCCATCGCATAGCTGCAAGGGCGTCGCCAGCTTATGATTAAGGGGGTGGGTGGGCAATATTATGTAGGAGAAAAAATATGAACGCCGAGGGCATGAAGCGTTACCGCTTTGCGGCTAGCTACATTTGATCTCTAGGGGGGGGGGGGGCAACTGCCCCCCCTGCCCCCTCTTGGCGACGCCCTTGCATAGCTGTATCAAGTAAGAATTTTTGACAGATTTGTAAAGGTTGATCAGTGGCTCACAACTTTGCGGTGAGAAGATCTAAGAACTTAGTAAAATTACCTTGAAACCAGAGTAGATACCGCCGTTGAGGCCGACACCGATGGCGAGGACGGCGACCGTGGCGGCGGGGTTGCAGCCCGTGTTCGCCGCAATGAACAGACCGATAGCCGGGCCGTATTCACCTGTCACAAACAAACATTAATAAGTATAAAAGGAACAATACAGCACGGTATAATTTTTTGCAAAATCACATAGGTTACACAGACAGTGCGTTATCTTCTTATGAACGCACAGAGCGCGTCTTGTACGTGCGCGCCATAGTATCTAAGTATACGTCGCCACACGCACCCACTCAAATATAAAATCTAGATCTTTCTACTATGGTTCTGACCTTCCAAAAAGTAGCTTGAGCACTTGTGTTTTATCAATTAAAATATCAAGGTAAGGTACCACAAATATAACCTACTGAAATACAAATAAAAGAGTTAAACACAAATAGGTAGGTACTTAGTTATTTAATGTTTGTCCTGGGTGAGATTTGAACCCACGACCCTTATCACATTAGGCAGGATTACTACAAAATGGTCCAGTCAATAACAGTTTTACTGTACGGAAAACAACTCACCGATGCTGTTGATGATCTTCCTGACTTGGGTGTGGTTGAGGCGGCCGCTGGACAGCATCCAGTCAGCCACAACCGAGATGAACATTGAGAACAGCCACATGCATAGGTATGGGAGCGCTGACACGAATCCGTTCTAAAATTAAAAGAAATCTTTTAAAAAACGGAGTTATGCCAAGAACGGCATATCGGACTACCATATGAGTAGGTACTCTCAATTAAGTTCTCGATGCATTTTGAACTTTGTTCTTTTGCTTTAAGGTCCGAGCTACAGTTGCAAAACTAGCTAAAAATGATTATGTTATTAAAATGATTGATACAAGTTTCGGCGTAAACATTTTGGCCAGTTCTAATAACCCATCTATACGATCTAGCGTTCAATTTTTAATAAAGCCAATAAACAACCAATCACGAATTCGATTTATAAATTAACGTACTTATTGCAATGTACAGATGGTTCAATATTGTTGAGTCTGTTTTTTGCTCACTGTATACGAATCTGACTGACTGATCCAATGAAGTCAATTGACCGCATCTGCCCTCTCGACCTCGTTGACGGGACACGCGACACATGATTTATGGTCCACAGCTTTATGACAAAATGTTCACGTGCGAGCTAATTATAGAAGGATATGGAACACGCCGTGGGCCGATTTTCATGGACTTTGTTTGCGATGAGTTTATTTATTTTCTAATATATTTATAAAAATAAATATTTTCAAATTCTTAGACTGTGGTGCTTTATAATGAACGGAGGGATGAGCTATTTAGGGATAATCTTAAGCTGAAAGAACGACGTTTGCTAATCTTTTGCTTTGAAAGAGCGTCAATATTTTTTTAAAAATATCTAAATAGATATTTTTGGAAGTTGTAAGTTAAGTAAAGTTAAGACATTTGTAGTATAAGTAACATAGAAATGTTACGTATGCTACAAATGTCTTAAGTTTAGAACTTGGAAAACCAAAAATGTAGGTACCTAGGTAAGATAAAATTTAGGGAACAGTTAACAACAATACTCACATCTTTGATAGAGAAGTGCAAGACTTGACGCATGAAGGTAGGCAGTTCCGTCATGAGGGTCTCGTAGCCGTAGTTTTGGCCCATGTGGGCTAACATGATGGCCCAGAAAGGCAGTGACCTCAGGATCTTGCTCCATGGGATTGGTGGCGACTGTTGAAAAATTAATCAATCTTTGAATCATTTTCTGTTAACAAATGTCAACTAACAAAAATAACTGGATAACATTATTTATAATACCAGTTTATTGGGTGCGTACCTACCTACTGTTATTAGTACCTAACCGGTGATCGTGTGTTTAAATACGTTAGCGAATGTAAGGATTTAGCCTCCTTCTGCGAAGATAATATTATCATTGCGCAGAAGGAGGCGGCAAAGCGCACACGTAGAATGATCCTCTTGCACCCGCGATTCGCAGACGAAGGAGGGGAATTTGACGAGATTATTTGCATAACTAACATGTTTTTATTTTAACAATAAAATAAAAACATGTTAGAGCAAATAATCATTTTTCAACAATGTTTAGTATATTTTTTACTATGTCCATAGAAATTACGTATATAAAGTACTCACGCTTGAACCAGCGGCGCCCCACAATGAGCTGACGATGTACTTCCTCTCGGGCTCCTTGATCCTCTTGCACTGCTCCGGGTCCTCAGACACGAGGAACAAGAAGGCGAGGCACCAGACGGTGCCGACGAGACCGAACACGTAGAAGATGGAGGGCCAGCCTCCTGAGAAGCCGTACGCAGACAGTAGCCCCGAGAGAGGCATTGAGATCACCGTGCCGAATTGGGCTCCTAAAAGTTTAATCAAGAATAAAGTATTGATAGACGGAAAATTTATTTGATCAATTTACACATCACTATTGTTACCGAGTTATGTGCCTCGAGTCGTACGTGCAGGTTTTTGACAGATGGAAATACCGCGCTTTCGATGTATAAATTATTATACTTACGTATGGTACCTACCTAAGTGTTTTTAAATTTTAATAAGAAGACAACTGTATGTATTTATCGATCAATATTAGGACAAGTTATTAGCTTTTTCTACGTCTTTTTAACGTTTATAAATAACAAGAATATAAAAAGGTAATAATATTTAGGTTTGCTTACCAGCATAAACAGCTGCACCCATTCTGCTTCTCTCATTAGGAGGAATCCATTTGGCCAACATAGCGTGCGAACACGGTACGATTGGTCCCTGGAAGAAATTTATCATATATTTACAATACAATACTTCTTCTATAAGTAGTATTTCTTTTAAAATATCACGATCTTCCTTAAGTAGGACAATTTTATTGGATTAGGAGACTAGAGCTGCTAGAGCAGTAACTATATCGTGTTAATAATAATTAGCAATTATAAGTACTTACATCACTAATGATGTCAATTAATAGGTAGGTAACAATACAGGTAAGGATATGGTTCACTTTGAATCGTAGCAATATTGAATCGACCTTTTGATGCATTAAATTATAAGCAAACAAAGATTTCCCTAGTACCAATGTATAAGCTTTTTGGTATTTTATGAGACAGCAGAACTTTCTTACCTCGCCAAGACCTTGAATGAACCGGACCAGGATGAGCCACTCGTAACCAGCTTCGGCAGCCAGCGGCACTAAGAAACCGAACACCGAGTTGACCAACATGCCAATGCCCAGGAATAAACGTGCTCCGTACCTGCCATTAATAAAATCACATTAGTAATGTAGTATTTTCTAAAAGGACAATGTAAAAGACTGGGCCCAAAAAAAAATGTTGTGCAGATTTGGGGCATAGACTACGAACCTTTAACTTTTATTATGGCGTCGACAAAATTGGTTCTAGTGAAAAAAAAAAATTATTGACGATAACTTTTTTCCCCTGGGACCGATTATGGTGTCATCTAAAAGTTGATGGTGTGTGTGTGTGTGGTCTTTCACGTAGGATCCATCTCATCTCTGCATATTAACTTAATTTTTTTGGGCCCAAGAACAAAGGCAAGTTTGGCATTCTCCTTTGTGCTGCAAAGCGCATTAGTCATTATAATAAACACTTTTATGGATTAGTCTTAACGATACCAATTTTACTTTTGATATTTATCTGTTGTACCAACTAATTAAAAAATTGTGTAGAAGCAAACTCACCTCTTGGACAATATCCCAAAGGGAATTTGCGTAATAACGTATCCATAGAAGAATGAGGACAGAATATATCCTTGCCGAGTCGAACTCCACACGAACGATCCGTCTTGAGAAGAGATATCCTGTAAAACACCAATGGTTATTATTTGCATACTTATTCGTAGTATCGTTGCCAATAATATTAAGTCGAATCCAATTAATGTTACAGAAGATTAATGAAGAGAAGAAAGATACGTTTATATGACAATACGTTTATATGACATAATAAGAGACGATGCGGAAAGGACGTTATTTTAAAATAGCAGACTTTTATGGTTATCGCTGTTTCGTTCTTCACGTGTCTTCTTGATTAATATACCTACCTAATTGCTATACTCACTCTCCCTTATTAAAACATAAGAAAAACTGTAAAAACATGCCTCTGATCCTATTTCAAAGAGCGTACGTCTGTTTATTTGTTTAATATGTACCTATCATAAATGCTCTTGTTTTGTGGATATTATTATCAGGGAAAGGTACCCTACCCTACTTTTAAATCATAATTATGAAAATTAGCAGTTTATCTAAATATCATAAACATTTATAAATAGCTGTAGATAGATATTGTTAAGAAAACCGGATAAGACCCAAGAGCGCCAGTGAGTGAGTTTATGAAAAATGCAATAAGTAGAGTGTTCATTTTATTTCAGTGTTTACATTTGCTACAACAACTTATATTTTTATATTGCAAGTGCCTACTATAAATATCACATTCCAATGTTAGCGCTTCCAGTGATCCAGTCACATTTTTAAGAATTCTGCACGTTTCAAACGTCAACGAGATAATCTTCGTTTTGGTAGATTCAAGGTTTTGGAAGATGATTTTTAGACGCTCGCATGCATTGCTACTTACCTACGTCTAGTATTTCGATTGGTATGCGAAAAATATTTAAACATTCAGTGCTGCATCAATGATTCTTTTATTGTCCTTCAATGGACAATAAAAGAATCATCGCTCAATGTGATGGTAGAAATATCTACCAAGAAGATCAGAGACGGTATTCCGTAAGCTTCTCTGATCTTCGATATTGTAGCTCGTTTAATCTAAGCTCTCTAATTTTTTTTGATTGATTATGACATTAATTGTATGAGTTTTGATTTTTAGACGTTATTTAAATTTGAAACTTACAGTGGTAATGTTGCTAGTAACTTCGCCGCACTCGCTGTCCATGGCTTCGTGATTGACCGGCAGCGCCGTGTGGTTGACCATGGCCACGATGGCGACCGACATGTTGGTCCTCATGATGTACGCGTTTGCCATTCCCAGGAACAGCATGAACGTGACAAAATGCCGCGTGCCCAATCCACCTGCAAATAAAACTAATCTTAGAAAGTACTCGACTATCTACTATCCAACTTCCTAGTAAACATTTCCATAGACAAGTTTAAATGTAAGCCGTATTTAATATGTACGTTTATTCCGACTAGTCCGATTCGTAGTTCGTAGTAAAAGAAGTTTGGAAGTTTAAAAACTACTTAGCGTTAAATATTTTTATTGTTCTCTTTTGTTTATTTAGATAAATTAATGCGATCAATGGCAACAAAGTATTGATATTCTACTGTAAACACCGGATAAATAGAATAAGTTCTTTGGAACTTTGTTATCTCTATACATCCTATCATTATGATAGACAAACTCCAGATTTCAAGGAAGTCACAACGTTCTGTTTTAGTAATTAACTTGGTAATTTTTGCTTTATACGACAGACTTCTATCCATATCTGAGGTTTACCTATTTTTTGTACAACCGACATCTGGCAACGAAAGAGATGAAAGATGCCAGCTAAAATGAATCATTTGGTTGGCTGAAAAGGTATAGATGATGGATTAGGCTCAGAATGTCGGTATTTCTTTTTGAAATATACCTATATAGACAATTTGTTAAATGTTATATTTTGTACTAACTTTTACCAATTTTTAATTTATTATTAAAGATTGAATCTAATACTAACATAATGTAAGCAAATACTTTTACTTTTATACCTAATTAGATGTGTGTGCGTAGTATTACGATGTTTGTTTATGACATCCCAACTTTTAAAGAGTTTAAAAAAGGATTAGGTAGCTCATGTCACGCGATAACAAAAGAAATATTCGCAAAACCTGCTGCAATCATGCTCTATATTATCACCATACAAACAGACTATATCCTTGTTGTCAAACTAAATCTGCAAACTTCAAGTCACAGTCCGTTTTTTATTTTTTACACTATTTTTTTAACAAAGCTCATCGAAAAACAATGGTGCATAGTACCTTTATACTAGTGTAGAAAACTAGTAGGTTAATGAAGAAATCTTAAAACACAGATTTGACAAGGACGATAGCGATGCCACTGGCAATGCTTAGGCATTAGGCAATAAGTATTTACTATTTATAAACCGTAATTCCGTCAGCTCGTTCAAACTACTCAGATCCAAGCAGTGTCAGTTATCTCAAACCCCATAAAAACGAATGAAAGCACACAAGTCTGGTTTATTGCTCCATACGCAAAAATCTAAAATCTGTTCTGGCGTCAAAGGAAAGTGAAGTGAAGATTATTATAAATGTGGTCATGCGCAAATAAACATAATGTAATATTTTTACAATTTATGACCGTTCATATTCAGTGCGCCGACTTCATGTAAAATTCATTTGCGCTAAATAATTTCAGTTATAGAAATGGTAAAATTTTAGCAGGCAAATAACTCGTCATCTCCTTTTCGTCAAATAGCGTGAGATCATGATTTACTTCTATTTACTATCCTTTTTTATAAAAATCTAGCTAACTCCCTATAAGTGTGTTCAATGTAACACCACAAATGCTAAAAACAGGGAATAATCATATTTGGAAATTGTTAAAAAGATGAAGTGTATGAATTTTGTAAGTAATCAAAGTAAATAAGAAATACCGAAAGTAACAAATAGCTTTTCTAATTTCATATACTTAAGAAGTATTCAATTCAATATATCGTGACGCTCTAAGTAGATATACATGTGCGGTAATTTCATAATTACAATCATTATACATATTTTTCATCCTAATAAAACTAGGACAAAGATAAGTAAACATAAATAATTTTGGTTATAATGCCTTTGTAAGCTTTATTATCGTTATCAATATCATAAAGGCATATGTTATGGCGCATAGCATGCACTTGCTGAGGCTAAATTATTCCCAATTAAGTTAAAATCGAATGAGGAAACTGGCTGATATTATGTATGTATGTATTTTGATAATCGGAACTTTGCTACGATATTTTGTTTAATTTTTTCTATAACTCATTTAATCGGGGAAGTTGTATAGTACGTCAAAACAGTTACATATGTAAAGTGTTTTAAGTTCCGTGTTATTGCGATATTTTGGTTTTGGTAACTTGTAATCAATCAAATAAATTGTCCATTCTTTGGTATGTAATATTAGCATTAATTAGTCTGCATAAATACAGGCAGATGGCTTATTTCGCCAAGTTTCATAAACGTCCGGATTGTTAGCTAACGCGGCAGGCAGGTCCGGTCTTGGCAATGGGACCTGCCAAGATGTCATTTACACTAAACTACGCGCTAGACAGGGAATAAATATAATTTTATGTTTACTACACATTTTAGACGAATTTCGCACGTGTCCGTCCATTAGTCAATACATAGTGTGCGATTTAACTTCTCGTCTAATTTATAAGTAAACATTAATGTACCTACATAAGTCTGCGGACATGGTTATTTTAGGATTTTCCACGAATTTAATATCGCCGCTTTCCGCAGTTTCAAGGCGGTGAACCTGATATCGATGAAATATCTTTTTTATGGAATTAATAAAATGAAATCATTTATCGACACATTTGGCGCAGCGCAAGGAAGAGGTCGCCGGCTCTATCCGGTCCGCACCAAAATCAGTACCTACCTAAGTAGGTATGCGCATATGAGATGGCTGGCGCTGTGTGAAAAATCTCCAATACTATTAATATTTTAATTCACGTGCAGAGAAATGTATACACGTGAGGTCTTAAGGCGGGTTTAGACTTATGTAACGTGACAACGTGTAATGTAGTTCTTTAATTGTAACGTGGAGTGCTACGAGAATTTTGTGTATGTATCCGTCTATATGAGATTTTGAATGAGTTTGTACCTATATATGACATGGCTTTGCATATAAGACAGAACTTTTACGGTAAAAAATATACACAAAATAATTAATTTTCTATTTATTTAATTTTACTAAAAAATGCATACATTGGTGCACGTAAATTGTATTACGGTGTAGGCATACACAAGCAGGTACGAAGGGTTTTTCTTTCTTGAACTAAACGTTTATTTTCTTTTATTACCTAGTCAATTTAAAAGTATAAAAGTACCTGCAATTAATAAAAGTGATCTTGTACAAAACGACCTAAGTCGATAATTCGATATAAAATATCACGGACGAAGTCATTTATACTTTCTGATGATGTGTCTTGAATTCGTGGAGCTTTATTTACAGGACACCATTTCGGAAGTTAATGAGTACCTAAGTCGTTAAAACATAAAAGGGAATTTGGAAATTGATGAGATGGTGTTCAAATAAACATTTTATTTCCAAGGAAACCTTACATGCCTTTGTATAGCTGTGTACCTCGATTGCAAAGGTTTTAATAGCAGCGAGCCAGAAATCGAACTCACGAACTAAAGTGAGAAACCGATATTTTGCGGCAGCAGTATTTTTTTTCGAGAACAAATTGATAAATAAAGATTGAATTTGATAATATAATCGGACCCATAAAATGTTCGAAACTGTTATTTATCTTGTACCAATCGGAATAGGAACGCGCTTTGATAAATTAGAATGTATTCATACTTAAATAACGATGTCTATAATTTTAATACAAAAAAAGAAAGACAAACATTCTGCCGAAAAACCGGTTCTAGCCGCTTTGAAAGTTTTGAACGAGTTAAAACAATTTATAGCTAGAGGCTTCAGGGAGAACTCGGGAATTTTAAAAATCTTGACGGGCGACGGGGATCGCTGCCAAGAAATTGCATTAGAGTTGAAGAGCATGTACAGTTACGAGTACAAATTGGATAGGATCTGCTGTATGTAGGTAGACGTAGAGGCACAAAAATGGAAAATACCTGATGACTTCTTGATGTAACAAATAAAAATATCGAAAACTGTTGACAGGATTATAACTAGATCGAGGTTTTGTTACTTATTATTTTTCTTACTACTGATCTGAGGATTATTTTGGAGTAACAAGACAAGTGTATTTAAATCTTTGGTGTAGCCCATGTTTTTTGCCAAGGTCTAGTCTATGTCAGTACCAAATTTCTTCAAAATCAGTTCAGCAAATTAAGACGTAAAAGTGTAAGTTACTTCCGAATTAACAATTTTAGTATGGATTGATAAAAGGAACCTATTGTATGTATTTATCATAAATAAAGGAAGCTTCTAGATAAGTTGACGTCCTTTCCAAAGTGTTGTTTTTAATTTCCCCACGAATTGCGACGAAGGGAGGCCTGCTCACTGCTCAGTGTGCATTTAGAATGCTTCGGTCATCATTACACGCGGGTTTCGCGTGGTATTTTGTTTACCACGCCATATCCATAGTTACCTTAACTGTTAGGCATTAAAGAAGAGTAGCTGTCCGTCCGTGGCGTCGCCCGTGTATTATAAAGGCAGTTATGCATATCCCGTAGACATGTGATATTAATTAGCCGGGATAAAAAGCAGCCTATTACTCTCTTCAGCTATGTAATCCAAACTCAGAAATAATTATTTATTAATTAAACAAATTTCACCTTTATTTATAAACTCTGCAGGTACGGCTCTACATTTTATAATCCTTCACAATAAACAAGTGTCTAAGTATTTATAACTAATTTACATAAATGTGGAAAGGGAAAAGTCGGTATCGATTCCGTCATTTTATAATTTTAATCATGTTGGCTAATTAAATTATGTTTGCTTTATATTGTTCTAAATTAAAATTTCATCCAATAAGGATAAATCTAAAGCATTTGACCAGTTTGACATAGGTAGGAAACGATCTGCAATAGAGCACAATAGAAAAACTGTCTCTACATAGCGTATACCGAAGTTCGAAGGCGTTACGTAGTGAGTAATCTTCAACTCATATTGACTCTATGACGCGCGGCGCGTGTCGTCGAATGAGTGGGATGACTGACACGATTATAACATCAAAACTTTTATAGGTACCCTACCCATTGATTTTGTACGTACTAGGCACTAAAGGGGACGACGCCCTTCTCGTTATGTACTTATAATAAAACTGTGCGTATAATTTTAAAGCTTATTTTGACAGGATATAACGTTGAGCATTTTTAACCACGCACAGTACATAGCAAAAGTAGCAGCACATTTCAAGCCATCATAAAACGTTATAACAACAACAATAGTTATTTGTTATACAAGAGTGCAAAGTTGCTTTATAACCGCGTGTTCAATTTTGATGACCGAGCAAGCGAAGGATTCTAAAATTGAATCACGAGCGCAGCGAGTGATTCAAAATTAGAATCCTGAGCGTTAGCGAGGGAATCAAAAGAGCACGAGGTGAAAAATCTTTGCACTCGAGTGCAACGCGTAACTTTTCATTCCAACTCAGCGAGGAAATGACTAAATGCAAAAAAAAAACACTAAGAAGTGTTCCGAGTCTGAGTTTTTAACAAATTAAAAAAAAGTTGTATGATATATTCGGCACCATAGAGGTAGCAGTAAATAGGTTTAATGTTTTTTTTAATTCACAAACTTAGTGCACACGATGTTCTAAATTCAATTTACTTTATCCTCTAGAGAATAAAAACGGCTTTTCCACTCAGATATTGAAGATTAAAAATACTCTTTCCGAGATGGTGGGATGAAATAGTTATTTGTTATACAAGAGTGCAAAGTTGCTTTTTAACCGCGTGTTCAATTTTGATGACCAAGCAAGCGAAGGATTCAAAATTAGAATCCTGAGCGTTAGCGAGGGAATCAAAAGAGCACGAGGTGAAAAATCTTTGCACTCGAGTGCAACACGTAACTTTTCATTCCACCTCAGCGAGGAAATGACTAAATGCAAAAAAAAACGTTTGAAAAAAGGACACCAAGAAGGTTCCGAGTCTGAGTTTTTAACAAATTAAAAAAAGTTGTATGATATATTCGGCACCATAGAGGTAGCAGTAAATAGGTTTAATGTTTTTTTTAATTCACAAACTTAGTGCACCCGATGTTCTAAATTCAATTTACTTTATCCTCTAGAGAATAAAAACGGCTTTTCCACTCAGATATTGAAGATTAAAAATACTCTTTCCGAGATGGTGGGATGAAAAAATCTTTGATATGATATCGACATAACTTTCTTTATATAAATTCCTCTTCATAAAAAGTTACGATTCATATTATGTCCAAGATCTTACTAATTATTTCCCTTTTTCCATTTTCAGTTTACCGCTCCAAATGGTGAACTGTCAAGGTTGAAAAAAAGAACCATAATTCGATAAACAGTTTTTCCTTAGATTAACATTATATTACATTGCGGCTCAAATTCCACTATTCTCGTGATCGGTTCGTTCAAGTGACAGCATTGCGTCAGTATCTTGACCACGTTTTGGCATTGTTCGCAGCCTGTGGTTGTGTATGACGAATGTTTATTTATGACATAGGTTTTTTTAGTATACATACTGTCTGGTAAAAACCAGCACAAAACCAGTATCTGGATACTTTTCCAAAGTTCGATTTATCGCTCTGACGCTGCCCGTTTTATAGACTCTACCCATTGACTCTACCACATAGAAATATAATGTTGGTATTGTTCCAAGATTATGAATCGAAAATATAAGCGTTCAGAATAATTATTCGGACATGCTTATCCTAATTGATAAGTATCAAGCGTTGGCCGTTGATTGGAAGATTCAAACAGAGCTTGCATATAAAACTTTATTATGAGTTTGCTAAAGAGTAAGACATATCACATAAGTACCTGTTTATAATAATTAGAACAGCTTAGTTCGAAAAATCTGACCCAAAGATAGATTTGCTCAATACAGGAATTGAACTATTTAAGGACCCAGATAACATGATAGGGTACTTAGACCATTAGGCCAACGACGAATTCTCTTCGTCGATTTCTAGTCGTATTCAGAAAAAAAATACACTCGCTACTTTCATTTAAGTCTATTCAGAAGTGGAATAAAAAAGCGAGACTAAGTATTACACGGATGGGATATCAACCTGAAAACGGCTCATAAATCGCTCGGACAGACAAAAAAACAGGCCCGTGCTCAGGCAGTGTGACTGAGAGCACAATATACCTTTGTGATGGCAACCTTGGGCTAATGTGAGTGGATAAATGACGCGGGGGCAGATTAAAAATTATAGAAATGTGTTATCCATTATGTTCCATGGCTGTTATCTCACCTTATTTATTAAAATACTAGCGGCCCGCCCGCGGCTTCGCCCGCGTGAACTATAGGACGTTATCCCGCGGGAATTGAACTATAGGACGTTATCCCATGGGAATATCTTGTAAATTGTAGCCTATGTGTTATCCTTATGTATAAGCTATATTATTGTAAAGTTTCATTAAAATCAATTCAGTAGTTTTTACGTGAAAGAATAACAAAAGTTCATCCATCCGCTCCCCGGCCGGTACCGCCGCAACCGCTATGTCCCTGCATTTTAAATCTGTAATATCTTCGAAACTATTCATTTAAATTACATGATGTAAGTAGTAATGTAGGGCCATATTGATCTATATTACATGCACAATTTATTTATGGTACTTTATTGGATAAGGATTAATACTGTATTGCTTAAAATCACTTTTTCGTAAATAAGCCATTATTTTATCGTAATAAGTAAAGGAAAATGGTTATTGTGGGTTATCCCTAAGAGATAGACATATACCATCGCGGACTTTTTTGTAAAACTTTTTAAGGTGTACAATAGTGTAGTACGTTATTTTGATCTATCTCGTAGGGTTCAGCCAGCGTTTGCAATGTAAGCGCAAAAAAATGCGATTATTTACGACCTTAAATTAAAAACCTCTAAAGTTATCAGTGTTTCTCTACTATATTATGCATGTATTATACATATAAACCTTCCTCTTGAATCAGTCTATCTAATGAAAAAAACCGCATCAAAATCCGTTGCGTAGTTTCAAAGATTTAAGCATACAAAGGGACATAGGGACAGAAAAAGCGACTTTGTTTTATACTATGTAGTGATAATAAGGTAAAACCATAAATGTCACTTATTTCGGAAACAATGCTGAAACAAGAAACAATGTGTAGAGTTCTGGCTAAATTCATAGTTCCTGAGTGCAAAAACATATAAACTAAGTAACCATACGAACATTACAGACTGTTGGAGAGTTACTATAGCCTTAATTGCGTGCTTTTGCTTTATCTTTTTCTGCATGTTATGCATATTGTTTCTATGTATAATATGTATGTATTTACAAAAAAAAAAAAGTATATAAGTAATGTTTATCCGTTGTCTGGCACCCATAGCACAAGCTCATGCTTAGTTTGGGGCTAGATGGCGCTGTGTGAATAATGTCCAGGGATTATTTATTATTTATTATTATTATATATGTAAGCGTACAAACAATACTGGCGAAGGCATTGTTTAATGTTATTGATGTTCATCGTTACAACCTTTTATAACAACTACATACATTAGCAATAAATTATTTAAGAAATACCGTCACATTTATAGGGCGTTATTAATCCTTTGTAAAGCATTTCCTACCCAATTACTCTGCTTAAAGAAGAGATGACACATGAAGTGCGGTGATGATGAATGATTCTTTATCTGCAGCACAATGTTAGACGATCAGACGGGAAAATTACAACCTTACGGTTGACACGTCATTCCGTTTACCTCTTTGATAAACTACTAGCTTGGTTAATTGGCCATCAGTCAGTGTATGACGTATGATGGGTATTATTGAGAACGACTGTCTGTAGGTCGTATAGTGACCACTTCTGAATATTAAGTACTTAGCCAACTTTACTACGTATACTGGCGCTTGGGAAGTGGTCGGTACGGCTAAGGGTGACACTTGTAAAATGGGAGGAGCTAATTTTTTTTATATTTTATGGTCTCGAAATTGGAGATAAAGTCCAGACTTGGACTTTGTCACCAGGAGTGACCCCAGGTAAAAATTTTCATCAAATCATGAGGTAGTAAATAATAAATTAAAGTTTGTTCAGTGTGTTTGTTGGCAAGTCAATCACACTATAAACTCCACTTTTTGACCCCAAAAGTACTTACATAACTCTAAAACTGAAATGAGCATAGGTTTATAATATTAACTATGCCTCGGATTGTTTTTATTTATTGTCGCCGTATCTGAACCTACGTAGAGCAGAGACCTAAGTAAAGTTATATTTTTTAATGACGTAAAAATTTGAAACATTGTAGGTACCTAATTCGTGTATTATCATTATCACTTGTGATGTCATTCACGTGTGTTGTATTTGCCGTGAATACGTAAATTGACTATGAATAAAATTTAATTGGCTAGCCAACGTAATCGTCTAATTTTTCAGCATTCAAAGGCAACTTACAAATCTACAAAGGCTAGCATTTTTACTTCTTACGTAGGTAGGTATTCATCAGTTACTCGCCATTTAAAAATACGAGTACCTACCAACACATTAGATTTCTAAGAAAGTTTTAAAAATATTTTGTAGGTACATTATTTTCGGATCGTAGGTACTTTTTTCTATTAAGAATTGTGATTATTTGGATAGAAATAAACGTGGTTAAATACGTACAGGTGGGAAAATAAAATATGAATACATTTAAGATGATCCCCATCAGGGTTATTATAATCCTATAACTTAAGTTTTCACTTCACACACACACATATAATATTGTATTCTTTGATAAATGTATCTTAAAATGTAATGAATACATAATGACTTGCGCACCTATTACATAATAATTGTCGGAGAAAAAGTCATAGTTCGACCCTGAAACGCACGTTGTGTATGAACGCGGACTACACGTTTTTCCGTGTTTTCAAAGAACTCACGCTGAAATTTCAATGATATTGGTGTCCACAAGGATCGTTAATATGGTTTGTTATAAAATTTCCAAAAAAGATTGACTAGCCTTCTATAAAAAAATTTAGTAATCGAACTGTAAATGTTATACTTAGTCCGGGATATACGTGGGATATAAAAGAATACAGTTTAGTTTTTTTTTAAATTACATGAATGTAATATAGATGCGGTATTAGGCCAGACATTTTTTTAAAAGCCAGGCTGTGCTAAAATTTTGTAGATATATATACAGGGTGACTTGAAATTAGTGAACACCCTTGTAAGGGAGTATAGTACAGGTCATTTGCAACAAATTTAGTTATGTATATGATTGTGTCAAAGTCAATTATTAATGAGATATTTTAATTTAAATATTTTTTTGAAAAATCATAATGAGTCCTCTTTAGGCTGTATGGAATGTAGCAAATGAAAATTAATTAAAAACAGTCCAAAAAACCGATAGTTTTATCTTTATTTAAGTCTAAAGATAACTTGTAATTATTTTTTAAAAAAGTTTAAATTGAAGTATCTCATTATTGATTGACTTTGGCACAATCATATACATAACTAAATTTGTTGCAAATGACCTGTACTATACTCTCTTACAAGGATGTTCACTAATTTCAAGTCACCCTGTATGTATTTTTCTTGATTATTTGTATGCTTTATATCATGAGTAGACGTAATTATTAGCAAAATCCTTTTTATAAAGCGAATTAATTTTCGAAGCCATTACATATGTCGCGTGCGTGACCCAATTTTCTTCCAATTACATTCATTGCTTACTTTCGTTTTTAATTAATAGATAATTAATTAAATAAAAATAAAGCAGACGTAGCGGTCGTTACGATGTAGGCCAGGATGGAAGATCTATTTTATAAGAAGGTTTAACGATATGTGATCATTGATATTACTTTATCATTTGAAAAGTTTATCAGTAAAAGTTCGTTTATATGTTATTCTTAGGTAATAAGTATAACCTTTTACACGAACATGACATTCCACTGCTGCACAGGGGGGTATTTTCCGATTTTGCAGTTTGTATAATCAATAAAATTCCTTAGTTTCTTTGTAATAAGGGCAATAGCCTACATTCAACCTAGCTGGACTAATAGCCTAATGGGTACTTAACTCTCTTATCATCATCAATAGACCACCCACATGTGTTTTATCGGTACTCTCCGAAAAGCTACGCAAATTAAACGAAAAAAGTTCGGCGATAACGCACAACCTTGCATTTCTGAATAGGATCCAGTGACGTCACGTAGATAAAGGACTCACCGCCATTTTTACGAGGCCTCTGGTCCTCCACGCCGGGCTGTTCCCAGATGAGGCAATGCGCGCCACGTGACCGAGACACCATGGTGAATGTGAAAAATTTAGGGAGAAATCAAGAGAGGAAAAACGCAAGAATCTAAAAATCTCAATAATAACCTAAGAAACGTAAACTAAGCGCTAAACTACGTGACGTTGGTGCTGCCAACGTGGGGGAGTGTGTGCCGGGGAGACATGGTGAGGGATGGTGATTGAAGGTGGAGGTTCGAGGAGGCCGCGTGTTGGCCGACTGGCGAATACCGCGCGCGGTGTCGCGGCTAGGGATATAGAGGTGCGCGGGGGCCGGCGCGCGGGGGGAGCGGTGCACGCGCTCCGGGCGTGCGGTGACGTCAGCGGATCAACTTTTTGCTGAACTGACTGAACGCTGAAAGCACAGTGTAACGAGATACTAGTAAGGCAAAGTCGAACGAAACGATCCAACAGTTAAGTAGTAAAAAGAACTTTTTATTTACATTATGTGTTTCAATAAGTAATTAGAATAACTCAAAATCCTTATTTTGGAGTAGGTATGAGTAATGAGATAAAATTATAGAAGGTATTGCACATAGCACAAGATATACTCACTCATATCCAATACATAATAAAGTGGGAAAGGGTTATAATTTTATTTTCTGGAATTAAATTGATTCATTAAGAGCTTAATATACTATGTAATTATAAGCCTTAGAGCTTATCACTCTCACGTAGCTTTTTAGGAAAATCGGTGAATAATTAAATAATTTCGAAGTAATCACGGAGGTATCTTACTGTTTATAAATAAGTTGTGTCTGAAAGTTATCTGATGTCTGATGGGGAGCAAGTACCGCTAGACGATGACGCGACTGTAAATGCATACCTAGAATACGTCAGAAAATTCGCAGTGCTTTTGAAGTAATGGTTGAAATTAATTTTCTCTCTTGCAGCTGACAGATAGTACTTTTAGTAGGGTGGGTTTTACCGTTTTCGTTCGCTCTCTGAAAATTTGCCGCGTCAATATAGCAACCAAGGGGCAACTTTCTGCACCTTTATCATGGTACACTTCTGGCAAATATAAAGGCAGATTTTTTTTTAATGGACTAAGATTTATTTTCTGTTCTCTTTAACATGATTACGAATTTTGTAACATGAAAAGAAAGTACGACGGACTCTACAATTGCACTTAAAAAATGAAACCACAGGATAGGTAGGTACGTACCTATTGAAATGTTATTATTTGTTTAATTTATTGCTAGATATTAAATTGGTATCTAAAATAACTAAGAGAGAGATAACAACAATACAAACGATATTGACGAATATGAAATGGTGGTAAAATTAGATCCATTTTAGGATTGTAAAGACTTAAAAAAATAAACAAAGATTTACGTAAATACTTATAAATATAATATTACAAAACAATGTAAACAACAGAATTTAATGCTATGATAAAAACAGGAAGCCATTAGAATAGTTAAAAATAGAAACGATTTTGAGTTTTATTTCTGACTTGTTGAATCATTATTCAAGAAGTCAGAAATAAAACTCAAAATCTATTATCTCAAAATTTATTACGTCCATTGACACTAAACTTTCATGTCAAGTAATCGTCGATGCATATCATAATATCTCGTATCCGTTTGGTATTTGTATTTGTTTGCGACAGGTATACTCGTAGTTATGTTGAAACTACTTATGGTTGCTGTAGTAACTAATCGTAACTAATAGAGAGGGTAGTGAGTCAGGCAGGCATTCACATTGCTAAAGCCCTGGAATTTCCCATGCCAAAGCACGTTACACGTCATAAAAAAGGGAGATGTGCCCTACCTCAGAAAGTGTACTGAATTGGAAAATTATATAAGTATGAACTATCTTAGTATCTAGATTATTGTATGAATGCATCGTACTTGACGTGTAGTTTCTTACCTCATTGATAAAAATACGATATTGCTTTATTCGATTAGTTTTTTTGGCCTTTATTTAGACACAGGCCTTTATTTAGAACTAAATTCATAACACACTTGTTTCATGATTAGGGAAAAACCGTAACTACAGCGAAACTTATTTCGAGGGGTAAATTTTGAGTGAGATAATTATGTTTTTATGCATTCTTACCTCAGGTTTTAGGACGAGTGTTCGGTTAAATGCAGTACTAGTATGTAGGTACAACTCGAGATAGCCACCAAAGCATCTAGCATAATGGCTGACACTCCTCGAGAAACCCAAATAGTAAAACTAAACTATTCATTGACATATTCTCATTCCATTTTTATACCGTGGTGGAGAGTGAATTTGATTTCACTCTATTTTCAGGATTATATTTTTTGCCACATTATTGGTTATGCAGAAATGAAATAGGTACAACAAGTTGAATTTTCTCATATTAGGTTCTACTTGACGTTGACGACTTACTGGCGAATATTTATGTAAGAGATTAGACGTTCTGCTGGGGGTTATTAAACTTTTTATTAGGCTCCAATACCTAGGCTGTTTTTCGAAACTGATAGAGATATCTATCCCCTTAAGTTAAAACCTCAAATGTCGGTGAGTGAATGGTGTAATATAGTTTAAAATTATTTCATTGGTGTTTAACGTGATTCTTCCGCTTTCCTAGGAGTTCATATAAAGATGCTATACAAATATTTTTTTATTGTGGTAGTTTTTTTATATGCATGAAAACTGCCGCTGATTTTATAATGTTAGCCCATCTTTACATGGGGTTACAAAGTCCAAAAACATCGTAGGCCGCCGGACGGCCGGACGTATCATTTGACCGCCTTGGTTGGGCAGTGGTTTTGCAGCTCGGGTTCCATCGATGGCGTGGGTTTGATTTCCCACTTCAATCTGGTTGGTAGTAAACCTTTTCGGAGGCTATTAACCGATTAACCGAGTTACAAGGGCTACTGTTACTATAATCAGTTCTAAATTGCAAACAAAAATCTACATATTTAGTAAGTACCTAAGAGTCGAACTGTGTGTCTTATCATGAATTTTTTACAAGATCAAAAGATTCACGTAATTAGGTACTACATAACTATTAACCATAGAATAATATTAACTCCTTATTACATAACATCTGTATGTTACTAACTGTCAAATACTAACGGAACCGCGTCACTTCTTCCCGCCCGCGACTTGTCACTCACCGCCATTGATAAATTAAATATTGTAGGTGTCACTCGCACTTTTTCTTAGAACCTATTCATCTTATGTATATGTAGAGAGCACGAGCATAGGTGCTGATTAAAATCTTGTTTTTTTGACCGCCAAAAAACTTTAAGTTCATTGAACTTCCGCATTAAAATGGTTTTTTGCAATGGCATGTTTCATAGACGGGTCTGTGGAATGTATACTTAGTCTTGTTATTTGGTACACGTTAATCAGTATATTTTGATCAAAATAACTAGTGTTTTTTATTCTGTGCAATCCAAAAAAAGAGTTTTATCAACAAGGTGCATTGAAATAGCAAAATATTATTGCTTTTTTCATGATGGATTAGTGACAGTAACATCATGAATCTTTACTGTAGTAACTAGTAAGGAAACATACATGTATTGTATGTATTTTGAAAGTTCCAAGGTTCTATTGACACTTCAGCGACAGTTAAATAACGCTCCCTCTTAACGTTTTGTGAAACCATAAATGATAATAGGAAAAGCGCCATCTATATTTACAGAATAAAATATTGCAGAGATAAAATTGATCATTGCTGAGATGGTTCTGCTTGTTTCTTATAGAGGGCGGTAGTTGCCCGTAATTTATTTCATATCTCGCTATTTACCCTTACGGCCACCTTTTGAACAAAGATGAACAAGTTGAGTGATCCCAGGTGAAATCGAAATTTTGGATTTTATTTAAGACTGCTGCTTATTTCAGTTTTTAACTACAGGCCATGAAACTAGATATAAAAGTAAGTATACTACGGCCACATAGGATACCAAATACACTTGTCTGCACTAAGTACAGTGAGTTAGCTATTGTTTCATGGATTAAAATAATTTTGCCAATAAGTTACTCTTTTCCTAGAAGAACTTTTTATGTAAATGTTGTTTTTATAACTTACTTGAATAAAAAAAAAACTTTTTGACATTTTATACAGCTTCTATAGAAAGTACCTAAGTATTCACTCTTGCAAATCGGTTTACTTAGAAAGGAAAAATATAAAGGAAAATGTATGGATGTTTGTTACTGCCGCAAAAGACGATTTAAAAACAATTTCTTTTTACTTAAATGAAGTATTCAATACTCAGGCAGTATTTATTTATTTTTATGTCAAGTTACTAACATCCTGCTAAACTAACCAAGAATTAGATACTTTTCCGTTTCCGTTCACGCTAAACCAATATGCAAAAGAGACAATACGATCATAAGAAAAAAAAACCTGGTAAACATGGAAGTGATTGACGTCCGACAGGATTATCTGTTATTGTTCCACTACGTGCCTTCATCGGTCATTGTAATCTTACTGCTTAACTTTACTAGTACTTACGCTTTACATTTGTTTACTTTTGTCTTTGGAAAAAGATAATTTTCGACATCTTTATAAAATTTTCAAAACACCCTATTTATTTCAAATCGTAAACATACCAAAGAAATCTTGTAATAAAAGAGACCACAGTGACCTCGATGACATGAAAATGATCAGAAAAATAAGGTGGGATGACATATGGAAAGAACATTCATTATCTTAAGGTGGATTTACACCAAACGAGCGAATGCTCATTCTATCCCCACTACGTCAAATTCTTCTAGTGTAAACAGGCGTAGAGCATTCTTTCGTTGTTCTTAGTGCGTTCGCAAAGATTCTATAGAATATTCTAAGAATGCTCGCTCGCTCGATGTAAACGGCGCAAGAGCGCGTGAACAGTTGCTTAGAACATTCTAGCGTGTTCGGACGCGCTCGCTCCACTGAGCGGTCTCATCAAAGTGTTCTTGTGTTCTAGCGATTGTTTACTTACGTATCGTATCAATTAAATTATGGATTGGTCTCAAGAAAAATGTTTATTAATGATAGAAGCCTACCAAAATGCCAGATGTCTAAATTTGTAACCCACCAACGTTTCTTCCGTGTTTTATTTTTAAGTTTTTGCTTCAAAATAACAAATGCAGCACTTGCAATAATGATTTCACTGTCAGAATCAGACATAGCAAAGCACTACCAATACCAACCAAAGAATTGACTCGAATGAGCAAAGAGCATTCGATCTAGCTCTTGTTTACACCAAAAGATTAAGAAAGAACATTCTTGTTCTAGTTCTAGTTCGGTGTTCGTTTGATGTAAATAGTACGTCAAGTTTTAGTTTACACTAGATATTAACGAAAGAATGCTCTAGTTCTAGCTCTAGCTCTATGTTCTTTTAGTCTAAATCCACCTTTACGGCATCACTACATAGTATAAAACAAAGTCGCTTTTTCTGTCCCTATGTCCCTTTGTATGCTTAAATCTTTGAAACTACGCAACGGATTTTGATGCGGTTTTTTTTATTAGATAGACTGATTTAAGAGGAAGGTTTATATGTATAATACATGCATAATTTAGTAGAGAAACACTGATAATTTTAGAGGTTTTTAATTTATGGTCGTAAATAATCACATTTTTTTGCGCTTACATTGCAAACGCTGGCTGAACCCTACGAGATAGATCAAAAAAATGTACTACAATATTGTACACCTTAAGAAGTTTTACAAAAAAGTCCGCGATGGTATATGTCTATCTCTTAGGAATAACCCACAATAACCATTTTCCTTTACTTATTACGATAAAAAAGTGGTTTATTTACGAAAAAGTGGTTTTAAGCAAAACAGTATTAATCCTTATCCAATAAAGTACCATAAATAAATTGTGCATGTAATATAGATCAATATGGCCCTTTACATTATGTAATTTAAATGAATAGTTTCGAAGATATTACAGATTTAAAATGCAGGGACATAGCGGTTGCGGCGGTACCGGCCGGGGAGCGGATGGATGAACTTTTGTTATTCTTTCACGTAAAAACTACTGAATTGATTTTAATGAAACTTTACAAATATATAGCTTATACATCAGAATAACACATAGGCTACAGTTTACAAGATATTCCCGCGGGATAACGTCCTATAGTTCACGCGGGCGAAGCCGCGGGCGGAAGGCTAGTTTAGTATAATAGACGACTTACTGCAATAGACGATTATTAGGCCCCATTAAGTCATTAGGTAATGGATGTAAGTGCTATAAATTAAATGAAATAAGTAACACACTTGATACCGATCGATCGTCTTATAAAAAGAGTCGAGAGATCAATAAAACCTAATTGTTATAATAGACCATTTTGAATGCAAAAATGATTGTTCAATCGGGTTTAATAGAAACGTTTATGAATGTGTGTGAATAATTTGATTTAAATGACCATCTGCAGGTTTTGGTAATTTAAAAACAAAAATTGTGAACCACTACACGCAGGATGCTTTTTTAAAGAAAATTAAAAGTGAAAGATTTCATTCAACAATTTATGTAATAATCTTTAATTCTTTTCACAATTATTATTGCAACGTAGCCTTTAATTTGTTAACAGATTCTTTTGTAAACGTAAAAGTATACATATAAAACCAACATACACGTCATTATTGAATGTCTTATATTTATATAGGTAACCTACCTTTGCAATTTTAAGTTTGTGAATCATTTCTCAAATCATTTTGTTCAATTATATTAAATTATCTGTAACTGTACATGCGCGGTCGCTTGTATGTCCATCATGTGCAATTTTGGTCCTTATTCCTTTGCAAATAGAGAATTATCGCAACAACAATATGAGGTGTGGGCAGACAAGTGAAGCAAAGCGTTCACATCCGTCGAAAGATGGTGAGCATGACAAAGAACATTGGCTAACAGTGGGTGATTGAGTGAAGTTACAAGAATATGACATAGGCATTCATGTTTCCCCAAAATTTTGCTCAGCACTTGGTCCTTGTAGCTTATAGAGTATGAGTATGTAGTCCTTCTAGATTATAGATTTTTGTTTATTCAAGCAAGTTTAGCTGTAGCTTTAAAATAATATGATGATTAGAAGTATCGTTTCGTCAAATACTTTAGTTCGATGGTATATCTTTTGATGGTGGAATGTGCTCCTTAGAGTGCCTAAGATCTGAGAATCTTGTAATTTCACAGCATAATCCGATTCCATAAAACTAAAGGCCTTAATCCAGTCGTCACATACCCTGCCAACAATCGCGTACCTTTGTTTTGAATCAGAATGAAAGTTTACTGTTATTTAAATCAGATATTGTACTCTGATTCGTGAACTCGAAGTGAATAATTTGCCTCGATCTATCATTTAATTTGATCCTACTGACTTTTATTGAAAAAAGAATTAGCTGGAAACGTTGTTCGCAGTTCAAATTGCACAAGAATCTCTGAATGGAGATCAGTTGTTATTCAATCATGCATGCATGCACACAAACTAAACTGCTGGTAGTGGGTAGGTAAAATATATATATTATATTTATATATATTCACTATATTAATAAAAGGGTTTTCTTTCAGTCATAAACACAAGTCTTTCTCGGAGTACATAATGTTATGTAATGGTAAAACTTAAAGTCTGCAAAGTCGGTGTTTCATTGTATGAAGTTAGTTCTATGCACATTATACGAATTTGATAGATCAAATAGTGAAATAAAAAATCTATAAAACTAAAATGATAGCGTTTTGAATAATATATTACATTACGGAATGGTCTCATTATTGCATTATTATACCAACCGTAAAAGATTTGAATACACATCAGAATGCAATTAGAAGAGAATAATGGGGAATATAAATACATAAATTGCATATTTGTTTGACTTTAAGCAATAGGTAGGGTTAAATCTTTCCGTTGTTAAAGTTTTATGGCATTATTACCAGTGGATTTTGCTAAAGATCTTTATCATCTTGTAGATTAGGAGTAGGAGGCATTTTAAACATGATTTGCTAATGTGATTCTTCTTCCTTTTTCTATTTAATGTATCAGACCGACCGACCTTGAAAGCCGATAAAATAATAAGATATTGTTTTCCCAACATGGTCCGGCGACCATGAACCCGAGCTATGTTCGAAGAACCGAAACCTAAAGCAGGTACTGTTTTCAATTTGGAATTAAACTCAAACCTAATTAAGAGAGTTTATTTTATATAATCTTATGAGTAAGAGATCTACATATCTATCTCGCCGTCAAGAGCTGTGCCTTCGAGATCCATTCCAGATGATTCGTGGCCTCGATACGACTGTCTCGGCGTTACCTAGACACCCAATAAAGGGGGATTGTCATAGAAGTTCTAAGTTGCTTCCGCTGTTCCGTAAACGTCCGACATTGCAAATGCAAACGAACGAGTTCAGACAACCCTAGGCCAAACTCAAAATGTGTCATTCAACACGATCAAAACAGCGTAGAATAGCAATGTTAATAATCTTAAGTGCGTATTTCGTATGGACCCATTGTTCTTATCCATGATGATTGCCCAAAGTTTAAGGCACCTTACAATACAATGCATATATGTACAATACAATGCAGAACATATAGCTCATTAGGGTGACCAAAATTTTTCGTAGAATTGAACCATATAAATCCGGTATTGAACTTATTTAAAGTGTATTTCATAAAATTATGATTAAATTAGTGTCAATATTTAAATATCTTACGAAACATCACTCAAGAGAAAGAGATCATTAAAGAAAAAGCTGTAATTTTAATTATAGGTTAAATGTGTTCCTCATTATATAATGCCATTGCAAAATTAGCCAATTCGCAACTTTATCAAATCCTCTCTAAAGATGCATTAATGATATAATATCCCTCATTTAATAATCTAAGCTCATATACGATTAATGGCAGCTAAAGTCTTCGAAATAAAACTGAAGCTTAAACTCCTTATATTTATCATAGAAAACTATAGTCTATAGAAATAAAGAATGTCCCGCCAAATGTCATGTGATATGCAAACCCTTGCCTTCCACATTCTAGGACAACCGGTACCGTTGGGAAATGTGCTCGCACGCATCAATGAGCCGACCGATTGTCAACCAAGCCTTGACATTGTCCGATTCAACCGATACAGATCTACGGGGTACTCAGTACAGTAAGTCGTGACTCACATGGCTATAATTACACATCTGTAAATAGATGAGGACACATTGCTAAGGACAAGGAAGGAGGATAAATCAGATTATACATTACCGCAGTACCGCTAATGAGTTTTGCCTTTAAAGTTTCATTCTAAAAATCCTTATCTCTTTGGACCCTCAAATATTTCGCTGGGGTTTAGTGGGTCACTAAAGGCTATCTTTGCAGGAGCGTCGTCGCTTTCTATTTTGATGAAGGGTGATGTTTTGTAATGCATAGGCTACAAGAAAAGGATACCCAACAAGTAATTTAAGAAAAAAGTAATAAAACTGTTTCCTAATGTTATTCATCGCCAAGCCATCAATAACAGAAATGTAATTAATGTTTATTAGTTTAATGAGGAAGATCAGCTCATTTACAAAGTGGTTTTCGTATACCTAAGTACCTACTAGTGTAAGTGCAAGATTATAACATACTCGTGGAAGGAATTAACCGACGAATTATCACCAAATTGTTCGCTATAATTATATCAAATCACTCATCACTAGCTTTCGTGTCCAACATCGTTGCGATTGTAGTTATAATTCAGGCTCCAGCAGGCCGAAACACTAGGCACCTGTCATGCGATACCGTCAACACGCGACGCTCTGCCGGAGAAAAATAAACCGACCTTGAATCGATTAGGTAATTAGGAACAATTCGCCGCCTAATAACAGTTGGTCACCTGAGCAACAGCTGATGGCTGTTCTGTTTAGTAAATAAAAAATACGAAACATCAGCTGTAACAAATAATGCTCTTCCGTGTATTCGCTAATCTTTTCAAAGAATGTCAATCGCTATAGATCATTGACACAGAACATATACTAAAGTCATTGATGTGATTAGATCATTACAGATTTACTTTACACTTTCTTTTCTATGTACCTGAGTTAAAGATATGAACAAATCGACGAGCCATTTGGTGTAATGGTCGAGAAGTCGGCTATTACACCAGAGGTCGCGGGTTCGATCCCCGCACGGTACAAACATTTGTGTGCATGAACATGTCTGTTTGTATCGGTCTGGGTGTTTCTATGTATAATATGTATGTATTTACAAAAAAAAAGTATTTAAGTAATGTTTATCCGTTGTCTGGCACCCATAGCACAAGCTAATGCTTAGTTTGGGGCTAGGTGGCGCTGTGTGAATAATGTCCAAAGATATTTATTTATTTATTTATTTATTTAAATGAATATTAGATAACATAACATTCATTGATTCGACCCCAAAGTAAATAGCGCAAGCTGCGCAAGCACTTAAATTGTGTTATGGGTATCAAATCAACATTGATGTTTTGGATTGACGAAGCCATTAAAATACATTTAAACATTCAGACAAAACAACACAAAATCAACATAAAATGCCAGAAGATAAAGCGATAATAAATGTACTTGCAAGTTGAAAACACTATTAGGTCAGTTTCTGTTTCCTATAGTCTATTTACATAGATTATTGTTTATCAAATTCAAAGCTAGTCTTACAGAAATAGTCGTCCTAAATATGGTTTTATTCGATCTATGACAATGACAATACGACAATGGTGTGGCTAGGTCAGAGACTAGGCGTCCCCTGCTACATCCAATTTAGAAAAGAGATGTTTGTACCGGAGTACAATGCTGCCAGCTCGAATGTAAGTAGGCCACAGACTAGACGAATGTAGGTAATCAACATGAGAACGGCTGAGAACAACTTGAAATTTCCTCAATTTAGGCTGTTGATCTACAGAGCAGTTTAGGTAAAGACATACATAAAGTAAATTATAGCGATTAAAAGTAGTTAGGTGTTTTTGGTAGTCTTGATATTTTAATTAATGAAAGTGCTACTAAGTTAGTAGCACTTTCATCATCTGCTCATGCAACCGTTAGTAGTACAGAGTACTAACGGCTGCATGAGCCCAATGGTCCTAATATGTAACATTTCTAATGACTAAAGTACAAAAGGATAAAAGTCAGAAGTCAAAGCTGCAAGCCTGAATTCCAATCTCACACGGTTAGTGAAGCATAATTTAGCTCATAGCATAGATATTATAATCTAGCTTTTTTAGTTGCCTAATCGCTGTGCCGAAATCAGCAAGGATGATGATGACGCAGTCGTTTCTAGAAATGTCTGCGTGCTTATTAAGTCTAAATATGGATCATTCTAAATGCTAATGATGTATAATTTTTTATACTGTAGTCACCATCTATTACAAACGAGTTTTATTTCGGGTATACATATTTCCGTTTATGACTAAGTAGTCGTTTTACTTGGTAGTTTTAGCATAATAGCTTACTGTGCATAGAGTTTACGAATAAAATATCATCACTGGTTCGATTAAATGAGAGAAGCTATAAAGTAATAAACAAATGAACTTGTGCGGTGGGGAGGCAAGTAAACATTTTATTCCTTCCTAAAAGAGAGTTGTTATTGTTGTTTCATGGTTGTTTCCTATTTGCATGAATGTTGATAGAGTGTACTCGCATTTTAAACATTATTTTTGTACAATTTCCAGGTGCTATTCCAAATTGAACCGTGTTGTTGAATTATAAACGCTACTCACATAATGGGCATGAAATTGTCAATAATTTTTACAACGACATGCCTGACAATGGCTGATTTTACGTATGTTACTACCTCCTACTAATATCTTATCTAAGTACTACTCGTATCAATAATAATTTACACTCTACTTGATGCATGTCTGGAGCTTTCACGTATATTATGTAATTTTGTACATGTCGTGTTACACAAGTATGCCATTAAGAATATTATTACTTTTAACAGTTTTATTTACACTCAGAATAAGCACATTGAATGTAAGTGGAAACCTAAGGTGTCCTACACATAAACACATCGTCGCATCGTCCTACGACGAGGCATTAAAGATGCGACGACGAATCTACGACGAGCAAGCCAAGCGACACTACGACATTGCATCGCAATGTACGGTGTGCAAATTGTGAGAAATGAATGTATCAAGTATCTTCTGTGTATTTGTTTCTTCTTTTTTCGTCTTCTTAATATCAGAATGAGGAAAACACGTCTAATGCTGTCCAATTTTTCGAGATTAACTGCGACCAACCACACGATGAAATCGTTGTACGAGTACGTTGCGATGTCGCTTTCTGTTTGTAGATTCTTTCGTCGCAAAGTGCAGCGTCTATGTGAACAAGCCATTATAGGTCTTTTATTAGTTCAATTGTAATCCAATCTAATGCGAGGCCCAGACCGTTTGGCGACTACCAAGACCATACGTGGAGCATCTTAGCATTAACATTCAATTCAAGTTCGAGGATAGTTATTGTCTTACTAACAGCAGTAACAAGTAGTTTCCTTCTGAGGAGAAATCACATCACGTCAGTCATCGTATTTTTGTGGCATGCATGTGTGATTTTTCATGAAGATTACGAAATAATCCAAAACATTGTTGTGATTTCGCTCATTTTAGAGGAAAATAAATACTCACTAAATGCTCTATTTTGTATGGATAAAAAACAACTAGTTACTTTATGAAATTAAAATGCCACCAACTAAAAAGTATTACGCAACTTTCTAATGACTACCCAAGTAGGTACTGTTTTTTTGAAAATACTATACAGCTTTCTTTATTTAATTGACCGAGTGTGTTGTAGGCAATCAAGTTACAATCATACAAACAGCAATTTATTTGTGTTTTTATAATGATTTATGCGATATGTATAACGATCATACTGACGATCATTACATATTTGCGAAAACAAATTAATGGTTTTGTCAATAAGAGGGCAATTATCGGCTGTTCTTATGATTTTTCCGTCAATTAACTTTAAATATTTATTATTTTCGAGCTCCGCATGCTTCTATTAACAATTGTAGTAAGGTATAAATGTAGAGTCGGCTTTACAACCGCGGAATTTATTAAACACAAAATTGGAATACATATTTAGAAAGTTTATAGCTTTTATTTAAAATGACATTAAATTCGGAGTTCTTAAATTTTATATATTATCAGTTAGACATAAGTATTTTAGATTGATATTTAACAACAATTTGACTCGCCTTGTGTTGTTAAGTTCGGCCTTGGGTGGTCCTTATACTCTCAGTACGCTCCGACAATCATTTACTGAGGCAATTAAATAAAACACATCCAAGAGCAACGACCCAGTTACTTTATCCACCAGGAAATCTACAATATCAGCTAGTGGGTAATTCAGAGTAAACCTGCCCGATAACATTCAGCGTTGAGTGCGAGCGGTATTTAAAGTTAATCCATGTCTACTTTCAAGTATACAATTTTATTGTATTTCCTTAAGTGTTACTCGTGCATCTCAACACGAGTGTAGGGAAGTACTTATATAAGAAAATTTGTCTCGCCTCCGTGCAGTGAAATCAAAATTTGTGCAGCCCTTTCAGCGATTAGGTATCTTGAATATATCGACAGAGCGAAAGACAGATATGTATTTACAAAAATTGTACATTAAGTCTATTCATAATTTAATTTTTAAAATAACAGTCGAAATTACTTCATACACTCGTATCAGAGTCATTCCCGCTCGTCACTCACAATTTCCCCCCTCCGGTGACGAGTGGGAATTTTTCTGAAAAAAAAAAATGTGTCGCCCCGGGTGACGAATGAGTTTTACCAGATGCTCAGAGCACTTACAGGTATTTTAAAACAGTATTGGAAGCATAATATTTGCCAGAGAAAGTTAAAAATCGGAACTCTACACTACAGTGTAAGTAGGGATCGTACTTAGTTAATAATATCTAGACACGCGGCAGCGTGTCAAGCCAAGTTCAAGCAAAGGAACGGGCTAGCCAGCGCCAAGGTATATTTACACGAACCATTTGGTGTCACTTTTGACCCTTCTATAACTTAAAACCTATTTAACCGAAACACATGAAACTACGTGAGTTTAATCAGATCCATAAGGACACCTAGAAACCCAAATTTCATGAAGCTAGCTCAAACGGATATAAAGATATGAAGGTCAAAAAGTCGTAAAAATTAGTACTGACTGACTGACTTATAGTAGCAAAACCTAACCTACTTCTAGATGACCTAGAAAGATGAAATTTGGAATCCAGCTTGGTAATTGTGTGTAACCGTAGGAAAAAGTCCAAAAATAGAAAAAAGTTAAAAAATAGGGGGGAGGGGGGGACGTTCCCCCCCTATATTTTCACTTTTTTCTATTTTTAGATTTTTTCCTACGGTTACACACAATTACTAAGCTGGATTCCAAATTTCATCCTTCTAGGTCGTCTGGAAGTAGGTTAGGTTTTATCTGACTTATAGTAGCAAAACCTAACCTACTTCTAGATGACCTAGAAAAATGAAATTTGGAATCCAGCTCGGTAATTGTGTGTTACCGTAGGGAAAAATCTGAAAAAAGAAAAAAGTTAAAAATTAGGGGGGGAGACCCCCCCTCCTCCCCCTATTTTGTTATTTTTTTCTATTTTTCGATTTTTCTCTACGGTTTCACACAATTAACGAGCTGGATTCCAAATTTCATCCTTCTAGGTCATCTGGAAGTAGGTTAGGTTTTGCTACTATAAATCAGTCAATCAGTACTAAAACCTAACCTACTTCCAGATGACCTAGAAGGATGAAATTTGGAATCCAGCTTGGTAATTGTGTGTAACCGTAGGAAAAAAAATGAAAATAGAAAAAAGTAAAAAGTCAGGGGGACAACCCCCCCTCCTCCCCCTATTTTTTATTTTTTTTTCTATTTTTAGATTTTTCCCTACGGTTACACACAATTACCGAGCTGGATTCCAAATTTCATCTTTCTAGGTCATCTGGAAGTAGGTTAGGTTTTGCTGCTATAAGTCAGTCGAACAATACTACATTATTTTTATTGTAGCGTTGGAATTGAAACTATTCCAATATGTTACGTATTATTATATTTTCTATATAACAGAAATAAAAAAATTAAGTTAAGTCAAAAAATAAGTGGTGTCCCCATACAAAAAAACTTGTAATACGCGCTAAACAACCGGCCAACGCGATGGTGCGTGTCGTCGGCGGCGCGTGGTACCACATTAAATCTCAATACTTGCCTAGTTCTTTACAAAAAGTAATGATATCCCACCAAAAACATAAATGTAAAAGAGGAAAGCCAAGTTCAATACAAAAATTATGTTTGGCTGTGGGCTTCGCCGCAAAAAGAATGGAGATCTTAATGAGTGCCAAGTTCTATGATCTTAAAGTAGGTAAGATTTGACTTGGCCAGTTTTTATCAGAATTAATTTAATATATGTTGAATAACTTTATAAAATGACTGATATAATGAAAACTGGCCAAGTCAAATCTTACCTACTTTAAGATCATAGAACTTGGCACTCATTAAGATCTCCATTCTTTTTGCGGCGAAGCCCACAGCCAAACATAATTTTTGTATTGAACTTGGCTTTCCTCTTTTACATTTATGTTTTTGGTGGGATTTAGATTACATTGGTATGTATTTAACCATGATTGTACTATTGGTTTCATTAAACGTGATTTATCACGTGTTTCCAAAGCAGGCTTAATGTCCTATGAAAATTCTCCACCAATTATTATTTTAGGGGCAGCAACAAGAAATAATTAATGCTAGTACATTGTCGAAGTCGACATTGTTGCTTACGGTTGTATGTAAATGAAAAACACCATTAGGTACTAGGGTAAGGTAAAATAATAGGCAATTTTTAAAAATATGCACAAACTATTTAGATGTCCATGAATAAGGACAGTACATGTTTTTTTTTATTTTTTACTCTGATATAATTAAAGGGTCGCTAAGCTACGTAACTTGTACCCATGTCCGTAAGTAGAAATCTTTGCATTACCTTTCCAATTCTTTACTATGATGCTTAAGAGTGTTATCACGTGCAGGAAGAAGTGAGGAACACCGTGTGTGCAACCTTGTCCAAATATAATATATTTGGACATATATTACATGATATTTGCGACGACTTAACACACGTACAAACATTCACCCGATGAGATTGCGCAAACTGCGACACGCACGTTTTACGCTAATTTGAAGTTCATTATTACTGTGTTAATTCAGAGTTGATATTTACTTAGTGATAATAAGCACTACCATATTGTAAAATTGTCTTCCGATTATGTCTGCTAATAGTCTATGCCTAAATACGTAAACTGATAAATCAGATCTTAAATGAGTACATGAAGTCAACCATTTGTCAATTCTCATACTCATTTATTTATTTATGTGTTGCCAGTGATGACTTACGGAACGGAAACGTGGCCACTTACAATGTGCCGCATAAAAAGGCCCAAAATCGCGCAAAGGGCATTGGAGAGGGCTATGCTTGGAGTGTCCCTGCGTGATCGCATCAGAAATGATGAGATCCGCAGAAGGACCAAGGTCACCGACATTGCCCGAAGAATTGCGAGCCTTAAGTGGCAGTGGGCAGGACACATTGCAAGGAGGACTGACGGCCGTTGGGGCGGAAAGGTCCTCGAGTGGTGGCCACGTACCGGGAAATAGCCGCGGTAGGCCTCCCACAAGGTGGACCGATGATCTCATAAAGATCGCCGGAATCCACTGGATGCGGGTGGCGCAGGACCGATCGGTTTGGGGATCCTTGGGGGAGGCCTATGTCCAGCAGTGGACGTCGTTTGGCTGAAATGATGATGATGATGATGACACTCATTTATATTACTCTCATAGCCCGATGGGACAGCAGAATGACACGACTTGACAAGTTTTCCGGCACGGGGGTAATTTGCCGCCAACTTCCTGAATTCGACTTGTAACCGAGTACCTACTTATTTTCTCCTCATAAAAAAATTACGAATTTTCCGATTTTCCGGCATTTTGATACCGATAAAACAGTGCATTGAGATAAGATAATTTGTGGTGTCTGGAATTTATACGATTGAGGTAAATCTAGGTTTCCTAGGTTTACAAGTTTTGAACCACGAACCGCTTTGAATCCTAGGTTACTTACCCCTAACATTAATCACCATGGCTGAGATCGCGTGAGAGCCTTTCACACATATTTTTATCAATTTAGATCGCAATAAATAATAACGATCAGCTATTTTCCCACACGGAAAACGTTGAACCCGCATTTCCTCCTCAACTCCCACGGGTAATTCACCGGCAAATGTGTCGTGACCGCCAACTGACCGCAAAGAGGAAGCAATTGATTGCACGTATTTTAGTACACACCAGCAGCACACCTGATGCCTACTCGTAGATGACTTTTCTTTTGTAATTTTACTTGAGGTCTGTCCCGGAAAAATAATCAACATTAATTCTACAGGTAAAATATTTTCATTTAGCACAGATTTTTCCAGTGGTAGACATAAGGTTTAAAATTGTTCACGTAAAATTGCTTAATTTTAATTTTCTTGGCATACCTATTATCATTATGTATGGTTGCAATTGTGGTAAGTCTTAATTTATATAAGAAATTAGATACATTGGAGTTATTTGTCGGACCTTAGTATAAATCGAAGTTGTTCGAATAAATGCTTGGACTATATTGATATTTTCTATACTACCAATTTTTTTTAAAACAGCTCTACACTACTGGAAACCATATTTATACGATTTTTGGCTTTGAAAAGCTTATTGCAAAATGTTAAATGATCAGTGACATAAGATACATATTTTGTAATTCTGTCAAGCACCGTTTAATAGTACCTGCAGGTAGCAGATACGTTTTTTAAATATTTTTTTGCGGCATCATAATATTCATTAATGAGTTCGTCATTTTTCTTTATTAAGGTGGATTAGTTTAAACCTTCCTTCTGCCTCTCTCTACCGCAAGATTAGATAACTCGGATTATATCTTCAAATCATGTGATCTGTGATTCAACTTGTTTGTTGTTGCGTCAACTTATTTTTTTGGGAAATCTTTTATCTCATCATTCCCGATCATTTGGAATGAAAAATGGTGCAAATCGTAATAACTTACTAGGTTTTACAGCAGTTCATACATATCATATTACGGTTGATGAAATATTAATTTGTTCGGTAGTGCTACTAGTGCTGAAGTAAAATGATCTTGGCAAGGAACGGAGTACCTATTAAAAGTTAAGTTTTAGCTACAACAACGAAATACCTTATCGTACTACAACAACGGGTAATTAACTGTTTGGGTGACCGAAATAAACATCGATTTTCCATTGTGTTTCGGATTCAAGTTAAACTAGTGCTTGTAACTAAAGTTACACGGCGGAATTTCTTAAAATGAGCGATACCTACGACTTAGAAAGAAACTTTGTTTCATAGTTACATAAACTCATATGCCTAATCATAACTCATATTGTTTTTGAGAATATTTACGAGCACAAATATGCTTCTTAAAAAACTTCAACTAATTACGATCTTGCCTTGTAGTTAAACTTTAATAGACGGTGGGTACGTATATTATATTACCTTCATGATTTCAGTCGGTGATTTATACTGCGACCAATCGTGAACAATTAACAAACAGATGACTTACCTGGAAAAAGAAATGAAACAGTTATTACCCATAAGAAACGCATTCTTAATTACTAAACATGAAATGTAATATTTTCTTAGGAGATTACGAAATAAAATTTAAATCGCGTTAAGCATAAAATTGAAGTGGCATTATCTTACGATACTTAAGGGATAAAATTGAGGCTTATTGTTTTCTAAGACATTTTTCCGCGCCAAATGTAGTAATAAGATTTAACTGGGACAATCGTAGGCGAGGAATTGACATCGGTGTCTGTCTGGTAAAAAAAAAAGCGTGTTAAAAACTACACCACTGTTGATACAGCTGTACCTATTACGTTTGGCAGGCACGTGTTAGTTCAAAACACGATAAAACAAATGTAAGCGTTAGTAAAGTATCGCATAATAACAGGTCATAAAACTGTTAATTATTGCGAGTCTTATTACAGTGTATTGTTGATCAACTTCCATGGAAGCCAAATAGGTAGATTCGCCTTATCCGCGTCAATGTAAGGACGACTATTAAACAACAGATAATTTGCCTAAGTCATAAAAATCGGTTCAGTGGTTTAGGAACGAAAGCTTAGCAGACATGGTTACCTGAATATTTAATTGCATACAAATTATTTATTTTGAAGAACACATACAGTAACACAATAATATATATACTAAAACAGATATGAAAATGAATAAATTGGGCACTCTCGATTCTTGAGTAGTACCTACCTAAATAGAGTTGACTTGCATAAGGTGTTTCATTGCAAAGTAATAACAACTAATTTATAAAGTTGATACACTTCAAGTTAATATTTAAATTAGTCAAATATGATATAATGATAATTATCAGAGTTATAAATACGACAATTAACTACAAAAACGGGTGATGAATTCATATGATGAAGAAAACTTACTAACATATGTAACGAGTACCTATAGAATTAAATTAGAATCGTTTTTATCATTACAGCCTCGCGTGGTGTGATCGCAACCGTCTGAAGTGGACACTTCCCGAGGGCCATTAGGCTAGTTACACACCCACTGTGCGAACGGAGATTCCAACTACTATAATTTAATAATAATACTATTGTATGGAAATTATTCTTGGTCTCGTCTAAGACATTCTTACACGAAAACCACACGAGATCTTGAATATTTTATTTTACGTACAAATGAAACAAGAATTAGTATGTATTTCGATTTGTGAACCTCGATATGTTAATTCTCTAGCACTATAAAATTCGAGTAAAAATATGACGACGGACAGCTTTTCTGCCTTCCACAAGATTTCAAGATTTATAAGTTTTGGATAGCTTTTGTTTTGGTTATTGAATATTGATGTAAACAAATTATAAACGATCACCTACACTCGTATAGATAGAAGTATTGTTTTCAATGCATCAATAGCATGAACTCAGCACAGCATAATAAGATTAGAATAGCTAGCCCAGGGCCTTTGTGTTGGAGACCGACGCAACTCCGACGATTCTCCGTTGACCTACATTTTTCGTAGTTTCGATGAACAGTCACATCCTCACCACATATTTTACGAAACACGAAGGTATTATTAAAATCTCGTATTGGAGGCCAAGACACACTTCGGGTCGCTGAGCCATCGGAGTAAGTAAAAATACAAAAATTGGTCCGGTTTTCGTCTGAAGGTTTACTTTAGTGAAGGTATAATAGCCTAAGCCTCAGGAAAATATCGTGTTTACCAGAAGTGGAAACTTCATAACGAACAATAACCACGGGTTTAACCAGGCAAGTAATTGAAATCAGACTTTTTCCTCTTTTACTATTTAAAGGCGAGACGCCATCGACCTTCTGCTTTGATTATATCTCCATAATAAATTCAATGCTACGAAACTAACTGCAGAATACCTTACTTTTTTTGTGCACTATAATATTTTATATACGAGGACTAAGTGTAACACCTCATTATTTTTTTGGGTTCATTAAACCCCTATTAATAAAATTAAGTCTTCTTATTGGCAACTAGCGGCCGCCTCTACGGTTTCACCCGCGCGTTATTTCGTTTTTCAAATTCCCCCCCTCTTCCCCCCACACTTCCGGGATAAAAAGTACCCTATTTCACCCGGGAATAGCGTGGCTTTCCGACAGTGAAAGAATCATTCAAATCGGTTCAGTAGTTTCGGAGCCTATTAAATTCAGACATTTTAATTTTTATCGTTAAATATGTAGATAAGAAATACCTACAATATAGTATACAACATGACTCTATTGTTTCTTTGTTGATAGTGGAAGGTAAGTGTGTTTCTTTTGTTTTATGTTACAATACTATAATGTGGGGGGAATACACTTTAAATAAAAGGCTCGATGTTCCGACACATCAAATAATACTTCTTAGACCACTACCTACAGTTACACTCATAAAGTATGGAATAGTCTTTAGCAACTGAAGATACTCCAGTACTAGCCTTCCGCCCGAGGTTTCACCCGCGCGTAGGTAATTTCTTTTTTAAACAAACAAACAAACTATCAAATCTCTCCTATATGTATAGTATAGATAACGTGGACGCTTGTTCATTTATTAATTTTTGTAGGTACATTTTTCATAAACATCCCTCGCTCATTGTAATTTGTAGGTAATCCATTTTTGGTAATCATGAATCGACTTAAGTGGTTTGGTTATAATGACTGGTGTTAAAATGAGCTTACAAGATCTCAACCTAAACTGTGAGTTTGGCTTTATTAAAGAGCAAACTCTCGTCGTATTTAATAAACTCTCTCTTTATCTTCAGCCAGTCTCTATCCTTCCGGTGTGTAGGTACTTAAGCCTTTTTCACACTACGCTTTTTATCACAGTCTTGTGGGATTTGAAGCCATTAAATCTTTAATTATTTACTAATTATTTCGAAAAGCTTGTAAATAAACCCCTTATTTGGATGACGTTTAAGTACCTACGTCTAAGAACAAAGAATAATATAATTTAGGTGTTGCGGTAGAACAAGTTTTATATGTAATACTTTAAGAGTATTACTTATAAATTATTATGTCATTCATAAGTCTGTCATTAGACGTAAATGAGTAAGTAAACCTTCTTGAAGAGGCAATTAGTTATTATTTTTATTGCCTATTGTCTTTTGAAGGAGGCCATTTTATGTTTTATTATGATTTACCTATGTATATGTATCTATCAATGTAAATTAATACGTAACTAAAATAATTATTTTGTCAGCAAATAATTGGTGGGATAAACTTTTTTATTGATAAGGATGATACACTATTAATTGATTAATACATAATGTATTTATATGTACATTAATAGCATTTATTGTACCTACATATCGAGTACAGTCACGATCAATAAGAATTTATATGCTTGAGGTCTAATGCAAATGCGAGCGATAAGATTCGAATTTGAATAATATAAATAGGTAAGTACGTTAAATTGTACGTGACTTAATATATAATGCATTAGTCTCATCGTCATCTTGATTCTGGACTTTTTGAAAGTGAAAGAAATACCTCTGAAATCAACAACTAATTGGAACAACTATGCTTCCGTAGTCATATTTTAGGTATCCCCATGTATGACTACCCGGAGAATGAACGTTTAATATTCTGAAAGTTGTATAAAGAAAATTAAACGTATCACAGTATAAATTGTGTTTTTGATATAAAAGTAAATCAAATCATCGTTGACATAATCAATATCCATAACTAACGCATAACCTTGCAGGACACGCCAGTTACTACCAGGGAAAAAACAATCAAAGAAAATGTACCAAACCTTCACCGGTCAATGGCTACGAACCTGAAGCCTGAGTGTAAACATTGCTTTATTTGCTTTGCGTAGCCGTGGTAAGTCATTGACGGGCCGACAATCTTGCATTTATATGGTTGCTTACTTTAAGTAGGTACACGGTTTATTGAAAACAAGTAAACGACAATTATATTCAGGGCCAGTTTCACCACTGTCAAATTACTTACCTGTTAATGTGTCTGTCAGGTAGGCATGAAAGATGATGTCTTCTTTTGAAAAATACAGTCGAACATAGAACCTCCTCCTTTTTTGAAGTCGGTTAATTAGCAAAAGTCGAGACACCATATTGATACTCGTATTGTTTTTTCACGAACTATGTGGTCAATTGATGGCCGAGTATCCTTTTGCAACCATTTTTTCTACGAATTTTCCTCATTTTAAAATCATGAAATATTTTTGAACGCAGCAGACGTCAATTCACATTAATAAGGTTTCGGTGCAATGTCTTCAAAATAAGTACCCTTATCTTCACGCATGAGCCAAGCGAGTGTAACTAAAGTAAAGAAAGAAAAAACATTACGAAACGCAACGCACATGTACCTCGTGTACTTCAAGCCAATCGTTGACAAGCCTATCGTTGTTGAAGGATTACTGGCGTAAGCGCTTTCGAGTGTTACAACAAGCAAAACACACCTACTTACTGATACATAGTTCGAAGGCAGGTCCGATAAACTGCTTAATATGTCACGCACTCGTGATAACGAGAGAGATAGTTAATTTATTTTAGCAATTTCTTTTTTGTGACATAACCAATGTTCTTCCGGATTTATCACTTTACGAATATAATAATGATTTTATTAATTCACGGTTTCAAACTATGTAGTACATGTGATAACAGTTTCACCTAGTGCATTACATATTTCTATTATTTTGCAACGGCTGCTTGTTTCCTTGCCCTTATCTAAATATTACTATTTTATTTCTTTTCCACGTATTTAGTAATGTAGGTTATGTAGGTAATAAAATTTAATAAATGCATTATTATGTTACAGAAATGTCACTTTGCAAATATAAAACGTGTCTGGACACACGTTTCGGGTAATCTAATTAGGTATACATGCTATTTTACTCAAGATAAAGGGAAAAGGAAAATAATATGTATGTCGTTGTCCATGCGTCACCTGCTACATAGGTAATAAGTATCTACTACTATGCTACGTTCAGGGCATTCAACACATCCTATAGACATAACATCTTCGAAGAAATGCCTTGCAGTAAGCGATTGAGGCAACTAAGTATTGAATGCATGTAACTAAGCATTGAAGTGTTTGAGTTTTCACAATAGCAAAGGTAGGAGCCGTATAATCGTAGAAAACCACAAATTCCAAGATTCGTGCGAATTATACCGAATTGAGTGTCCTATAAATCTATTTATATACAGCGTGTTAGGTAACCCGAGGGACAAATTTAAGGAAAGTGTTCAGAATCCGATTCAGAGTCCAATTCACTATAAAAAAATATATCCTTAATTTTTTTCATAATTATCCTAATAATTTATGTATGCATGAACTACCTAAAAATCCCGTGTGCTGAGAGGCCGGTTACGCCCCAAACTCAAATTGTACGCGAGTACAATTAAGGTCGTACCTACTTGTACGAGTGCACGAAATAAGTAATGTGAAGGGAAGAGTGCCTGCACGTTACGCGGATTTCCAGGTTTCGACTAAGGTTATTGACAGATATTTACCAGAGTTTTTATTGATTTATACTTATTTTGTTATATGGAAGTATGAACTATTTGGGGTTTAAATATGTCCCTCGCATTTCCTGTCATACTGTATAAATGAAAATGAATTGCTGTTCGTTAGTCTCGCCAAAAATCGAGAACGACTGAACCGATTTGACTAATTTTAGTCTTGATATATCCCTGGAAGTCCAAGGAAGGTTTAAACGATGAGAAAAATGAAAAAATTGTGAGGAAAATATTGAAGTAAGTGATACGAAGTTCACCTAGCAAAATATAAAAATGCCACAAGTGTGTAAGTTATCTCTATTTCGAAATAATTAACGGGAAATTAAACGTTAATAAGAGAAAATTTCAAACGACATAACTTCTAAACGTACTTTATAGGTAGAGGATCACTAAAACGTTTTAAGATATAATTATTAATAGATCTAATTCCTTAGGTTTGCATCCCATACTGCATTATCTGGTGTCATTTCACAGATTTAGTATTTATTTACTAAAACGTCAGTAAATATGCTAACTTACTAATATAAAAAGAATGTATGAAAAGATAAAACAGATGATTCATATAAGGTTACACACGTAAGAAAATTATGAGTAAGTATGAATTTACTATTTTTCCTATGTCAAATATGCTTATCTTATATGATTATGCTCATAAAAATTTAATTGTGAATCTGGTCATCAAATAAAAACAAAAATAGTATCAATTGTGCGTACTTCATTCCATTACAGCCTCTTTAAAAACCACAAAGCAAATACAACTCAATGATAAAATAAATCAGAATAAGGTTAATTAAGAGGAAATACTACCCTTAGTATTTCCTATCTCTATCCCTATAGAGAATTGAAAAATAGGTAATATAGGTATTTGTAAAATCTATTGCTGTCGCGCAGTGTCCGAACATCCCACGCAGAGCGCGATAGAGACAACTGCAGCTTGGAGCGAAAATACCTTTAAAATCAACGTTTAGTAGTCCCCTGATTTCTTTTCCAAAACTTGACCGATTTAACTACTTTTTTTTATCAAAAATTAAAGAAAGGCTTTGGCCGTGTTCCTATGTTTTCTTTTTTTTATTTAATCTAGTTAAATTTGTTTTCTGGATGTTTGAACACAGCGGAAAATCTGGTAATTTTTTTAGGTTTTTGAAGGTTCATAACTCTTTTAATTATTAATTTATGAAAAAAAGGAAAACATACGGACATGCAAATAGTGGTCATAGATTTTTGGAAAAAAAAACTATTTCTCTACTGGCATTATCCAGGGAGGAAACAGGGGAATACGTTTGTATGGAAAAACGGCCTTAGTCTTTCCTCTTAATATACTTTTTTTTTGCAATAAAAGAGGCAAACTACTAAACGGATCCAAATAAACTTTTTTTAAAGGTGAGTCATACGACGATTGGACTCGATTTTCGATCTTGACCATCGAGTTCATTCTATCTAAGTATTAGTGTGAAAGCTTTAAACCTACATTTAAAGCCTTTGGATGGGGATTGCCTTAGGGATCACAGGGATATCGCTATGAATATCAATGACTGCGAAAAAATGACACTAAGTAAGTACTGAATTGCGAAATCTTAATACAACAATGAGGAAATCATATGTACACAAAAACCTGCGACATAAAAAAGGGTGCATCGTTTGCACTCTTTGCCAGGCTGAAACAAACAGACAACACGTGGGCTAGTGAATCAGCGATTGCTAATGTAGAATAAACAGTTAACTTCAAATGTTTACTAGGACTGTTGATGGTTGTTAAATACAGCGTGGCTGGTATGTAATTTGCCGGTACTTAACTTTTTTACTCAGGTTTTTGCTATCGAATCATATTACGAGGTTATGTCATATTTTAGACCTGTTATATTCCGGCTATGTACCTATAATATTTAGCTGCCTTCAATACTTCAGATTTTTAATTTTGGTGTTTAATACCTTTTTTTAAATGGCATAATATTATTTTATTACCGTTCCAATTTATTCGCTGCTATGTAAGTAAATGTTTTTTGGCTCGGAAATAAATAAGTCATATAAGTAAATCAGTAGACCTGCGGACTGAATAAGATATTTAGTACTTATCCAACATTTATCAGTTTTTTTTACCACTAAAGAAATCTTAATAGCATATAGTTAAATATTCTTTATTCTTATTAAATATTTCTTAAGAGCAATGTGACTTCTAAGATATGTCGCGGTTTTGTATTGAACAATGCATGGTTATGTGAAGATTTCAAATATCAACGTAGGTACAGTTGAGTAAACTTACATTCATTTTAGAATTTCAAATATCCATTTATATATTTTATATGAACATAAAGAAGCCCCAAAAATCTACCGGTGCATTTTTAATGATTCCATTCCATGCACCATTGCAAAAAAATGCAGATAGCACCTCGTCGAGTAGCCATACGTCCGAGAATTTGCAGGAAGATGTTCCAAATTCTTATGGCGGGACCAAAAACATAATATATATTTTTCTATTTTATCATACACTTTATCCGGCAACAAAAAAGATGTTATTTATAAATTTATAAATAATTTTTATTTATAAATCGTACGTAAATCATAGTTGTTGAAGTCAAAAGAGTTTAAGTTGACATAAATTTTTGATAAAATGTACGCATACATTGATGTCTTAATATTTTTTTTAAGTGGACGTATTCTATTAGAACATAATAGTTTCGTTTTATGGCTGGCACTTCCACATTTGGACCAAAAATGTATGAAAGGCGGAGGATATCTATGCAGTGTGTTGCAAAGTTAACAAAGGTATGTATTCTAAAATGTTACTTATGTAAATATTTATCAAAGTAGGCATTTGAACTCATGGCACGTATAGTAAAACTAATAAAGGCGACATCGAGTCACATATAAAAAGTCATAAATACGATATGGGTATTATGTAAGTATGACTTTTTATGACCACTCTTTGATTGTACGTACTATTTACACGTGCCTATTTGTAATTTTTTTCTATTAAGCTAGTAAGCTATTATATTATACATAAGTATTATGATTGTAGTTAAAGAGGGAGGACAATTATAATTATGTATTTAATAAATAGTTATCGAAACATCAACAAGTAAAGTCACATATTTTGTATTATTTTTATTACTTACAATTTTTTTTATATAACATTTTTCACCGTGGAATTACATAAAAAGTAGAAACAAGTGAATAGCAAAATGGGCTTTTACAGATTAAACATAAAAGAACCCACTCAGTAAATACAGAATTCTAATCGCAGTCACATTTGAGCATTTAAATTATGGGACGCAGTTACATGACTGGTTGGCTTACGGTATTACACATTGCAGTATTTAAATTTAAAAAAAAAATTGCCGACATATTATTATATGGCTACATATCTACCAATACCTAATGATAATATTTTAATATGATAAACCCTTATAAACTGTTAAAATGATCACAAGATTTGAACACATTTGTTCCTTCTTAATCCCGATTCCTTTACAGTGAGTTTGGAGACACTAACGTTATTACGTCGTCGGTTACATCCTGACGGAATCACGTCTGCACGTGTCTCAGACGAGAACCTGTTTCAATCCGCGTACTGCCTTTTAGGCACTGTGAATTTAAAGAACTCAGGGTCAGTCTTGGGTTTCTTTTTATTTTTTGTTTGAGAAATAAAATAATATGTTCTTTTGGTGTAAAGGGATATGGGTATAGCTTTATTTAGCTTTATTTTTAGTCTTAAACCGGCAAAACCGCTAGAACAAAAGTTAAAACGTGTTAATAACCCAAGATACCTATCGAAATGGTCACCTTGTTACACATTGCAATAAAAAAAATGGTACAATATACATATTAACATAACATATAATATCAGTCAACTTAGATCACTAGGTACTGAAATCATGTTGCCTTTTTATACTTATTTTATCTTTATAAATATAACATTCAAAACGAATAAATATTGTCAATAACAAGTCTGTTATTGTAAAACGAATAAAATATTAGAATAAAATTATATCTAAAAATAGGAAAGTGACGTAAAATTCGTTCATGGAGATATGTATAATTAACCAATTTACAAACATTATGTTATTTTTAGGTATTATACGTACGTCATGATTCTATAAAAAGATTTCAACCTATTTTATGTTTCTCTGCTCACATTCCAGAGTTATCTATTTATTAGTGTTTTTTTGTTCCTACTTGCAGATTTAGATTATTAGGATGTATTTGCCATTTATAGTGCTTATAATATAATAAATCAAAATATATTTACGAAGATATCAAGCCTTGAACTTATAAAACGAATCCAGTGGTAGGTAATACAATTTCGGTCGCCATATGACGTCAGAATACAATAATGTAATTTGAATCATTGATACAAAAATAAGTCGTAAAGGTTGTTCTTGAGAACGACGCAGTGGAAAAATACATAATTGCAAATTTTTTACGTAGATTGTTTATTCTTAGTATAAAACAATTGATTTCTTGTGTTATGGATATTTATCATTGATCCTTTGGTCCCAGCATGTGTAACAGTAGCAACTGAAACCACGGAAACAGACCGATGATGACCCCGAGACTTCAATCCAATCCTTTTTTTTGCAGAGAAGAATGGGTTGAAGCCACAGAATCAACGATATTTAAATTCGTTGCACAGAATATATTTGAAGCACCAAACTGAAGGCTAGCAAGATCTGCGGCCGCGTATGAGACTCGGGACTATATTCAGTCCTACCCACTAAACTCCGCCGAAATCCCTTCACACCCAGTTTCCGCCTTGTGGTGATTGACCGGCCCTGGACTTCAACACGGTTCACAGAAGCAACAACACATAACTAATATCTGTAATTCTCAAAAAACAATATCTTTCACCAATTGTTACCAGTCACAAAACCATAAAATTACCCTGTTTCCAGTACTCATAAAGCATTTTACGTTTTGATTACATGGCCCTGCTGGGTTCGTTGGTGCCATTGCCACGGACACGCGACCGGGTCGCATGTCCAGTCATTTACCTAGTCTAGATTTAGAATATATTTTAGCATTTACACGCAAATGTAAAAATATTTTAGGCTAACTACTTCAGGCTACAACCCTGAGATAATTTATCAACCGCTCTAAACTAATCCACAGGGCGCCAGACAAGGTTTCATTTATCTAACTAAGATGTATCTTTAATAAAAAGTACCAAAAGTCTACTTGATTGTTCCTCTGCATGATGCTGGCCGTCATCATTGAAATCAAGTCATGGTCATAATAAGCGACACTGGCTTCGAGACAAACCCGTGCTGTGTTCGAAAATCCGACACAAATGCTCGATTCGGAAATTGAACTCCGAGATCACGGCATACGCTACTAAAACTACTAGAAAATCGAGGCATTAGATAAAATATTTTATCACAACCATTTATTATATCAAGTGGCTCAAGTGCCTGATGTTTAAATACTTACGGAGTGAAATGATTTGTAGGAATGGTAGGTAGTTAATTACTTCATTATTTTTAGTGAAACACAATTATTTTGTTTTAAAACTAATGCGTACAATGAAGATTGTTAAGTCTTTAGTTCCATTTTCCACATGATTATTCATATTTGTAAGATCAAATCAAAAATAAAATTCATAGTAGGTATTATGACAGCGTTATTATGATACCTATTACCGATTTGGAAAAACATGTTTCTTCCGAAAATAATAAGTTGTTTGCTTACCAGCATTAAATAATAATTTGTTGAATATAATATTTGCCCTCTTTCACCTATAAACTTCTAATTTCTATTATTTGTCTTAAGTTGGTTAACTTGAGAAATTATACATAGTTGTCGTGGAAATTACGTGTTCGTGAAACAAAAGATTGTAAATTTTCGTGACCGACTCTGTAGTGTTTTTGATTTTACACATTCATTACTTACTTAAAAATGATTGGTGCGCTTGTCTCCTTACAATGTTTCCTTTAATCATACCTTTTATGGGACTGTGGATATTTTTTAAATAAGGCCGACGACCTAACCAAGGACATCTCTTAAGAGCTGGCGAGGTTGTCTTCCCCTACTTACAGTCATTTATCTTGATGCAACATTGAAGTAGATCCGAGCCGACAAAGAGTTAAATAAACTTGAAAACTTAACCTGAATGCATAAACAAATGAGTTATAAAATATAAGGACACATTTATGTCGTTGTTTTATTTTTCTTGGGGAAATCCTTTTAATTGCTACTAAATCAGATTCGTCAATACGGAAACAACCCTGAAGACGATGTGCTGCGACTTACAAACAGTCTTGACTCACAAGGAAGGTAGGCGAGAGCCTTTATCTGTCTATAGAATAATCACCACTCGGCTGCCGATAAACAATACTTTCCGTGCAAATGACATGTGGCATAGAAACGAAGTGCCGGTTCCGTTTTCCCTTTATTTTCTTTTGTTTAGCCTCACTTTAGAAATTTAAATAAATTGCTTTAGAAATCTATACGACAGGTGCACGTCATTACTTTGAAGTGATCGGAATCTTTTACGAGTATTTACTCAAATTGAATTAATTGTTTTAAATTAACGTTAGTAACTTCTGGAAATAGATATCGTAATAAAAATAACGTAAGGAAACCGAAAAAAAGGTAAATGGTAAGCTATGCTCCGAGAATTTCCGCCTTTCGAAAAATCATCATCTTATTGGAATAATGCGTCTTTCCCACCTTCAAGTGTTCAATTCCTTGACAGTTGAAACTACCGCTGGTGAATTTGCTTTTTCCAAACTCCACGAGTTGTGTGTGACCCGTGGCCGATTTCCCAAGGGATTTTATTGGCCTATATTATTTGATTCGACGTAAGGCTTGATCTTATACTGTGCAACTACGTACTTAGGTACAGTGGCCTATATCTCATGACTCAGAAAAATCTACTTAAATAAAAATGAATTACTGTTCGTTAGTCTCGCTAAAACTCGAAACGGCTGAACCGCTTTGACTAATATTAGTCTTGAAATATTCGTGGAAGTCCAGGAAAGGTTTAAACAATAAGAAAATATGGAAAAATTGCGAAGGAAATATTAAAGTAGTAGAAGTAGAAGTTCACCGGGTCAGCTCATCAACAATTAAATTCGTAGACCACTTCCAACTTGATAATTTACTGCTACTGTCATTGAAAATGATCTTAAGACTAAAAGACAATGACATAAATCTAGGTAAATGGAAATACTTAAACATTCGCATACCTAATAGCTAACTGCTAATTGGGCTCTTGTTCAGGCACCTACGTTTAACTGTATGTGAAGAAGTGCAAAGTGTAGTTTAGTTGCAGTAATTAGCAGCAATTTGTCGACTCTGACTTTGATAGTAATTGCATGGTGCTCACCACTGAACGGTTTGCCAACAGGCACAGATCATACAACAGGTCAATCAGTAATCATCTACTCGCAACACTGATACCTACTGTATAAACAACTGAAATGTATTATTTTTTTATTTCGTTAAATGCATCTTTGTTCTATTTTTCTTTGTTCCGCATGTTATTTCCTTTTCGTAAATATAATGTAGATATTGTATGTTTTTAATGATTGCTCAACCTTTGACTAACACATTTTACTTTGTTATTTACTTGTAACTTTCCATACCATATACCTATATCACACTTATTTGCGTACAAATTAGGTAAGTGACCAATCACTTACCTAATTTGTTACGCTTTTAATTGTTTATCAAATTAAAAGCTTTTATATTCATTAACGTTGCCAAATGTCTAATATGTAATTATAATGAATGCAAAAGAAACTAATAGGTAACGTTTTTACGCCTTAACTCTTAAACACCCGACCGAAAGCCGGGTGTCGCGTAAACAATAGTAATAATTTTCTATTGTGTCTGGTTTTCCGGGGCTTGATGGATTAACCTAATAAAGTTCAGTAGAAAATTTAGCACATACATAAGTATTTATACTACAATTTTTTTTTTATAGAGGGAGGAGATATGGGCTTTTGTTTATCCCGGGATACCTAATGTTCAGTTCCCATGACGTAACAGAAATAGTCTTCCCCCTGAGCGAATCGTCGAGCGGAATCTAGTAACTCAAATTATAAATGATTTTATCGTATTGCTGAATGTATTTAGCAATAATGCATTTAGCAATAATGTAGAAAGCAGTAATTTCCACAACAACAGTATTATTATATTTTTGATAAACAAGAAAAATCTTAACTACGAGTAACATACGACTTCCGTTTCATTTCAGTGGAAACGTATAAATGGTTACTTGGCCTTGAATCCAACGGTGGAAATACGATTACGCCTGTGCTGGGCCACAGAATATATACTAAAGTAGCTGGGCTAAGAACTTCTCTCCTGCTGTATTGTTATTTAATATAATATTCAAGTATCACTAGCATTCAGTTACATTTTTTTATTTACTGACTTAAAATTCGTATACCTATTATAAATCGGGTTAAGAATTTCGAAAGTCTTTCGAAATTCTTAATAATAATTGAGGAGCGTCGGAACAAAAACCGATATGTCGCATTTATGCCATTTTTTTTTTTTTTTTCCGTTGCAAAATGTTGTTTTGTTATTACTCTAGAAATAAAATGTGGTTATTTCAGACCATTGATTTTTTAACCGTCGCGTTTTGTCCAGAATAAAAAAATCAAAAACGAAAAATGAAATAGGAATTTGAAAACTCCCCAAAAGTAAGAAATTCATGTTCCAACATGATTGTTTTCATATCTTTTCAAGATATTTCACATCATAAATAACCGACAGAAACATTCCCTGATACATCTAAAGTACAAAGATAGATAGATATCATTAATATATCACGTGTGTTACCATGATCGACAGCTACAACGACACCATCGATAGAAGATACTGATAAAGAAGATGCATATTAATCTTTCAGCAAAATCAAGTTCTATATTGATTAACCGCTAAGTGAATTATCGTTAATCTTATGAAAAATCAATGTGCTGTCAAAATAAATTGTAGTAAGTACTATCAACTATCTGAAGTGCCGCGCGGTTGGTCTTCTTTTATCAGATGAATAGGATATTGAAATGGCTACATCATTTCAAATGTTTATAAAACTGATTCTCTACTTATACATATAATGGTTATAAATAAATAAATCTAGTACCTATTTTAAAATATCGCAGCACTGATACGGAACTATTGTAATTCAAAAAAGAAAAAGTTAAATCTCACCTTGTGGTTTTTTCTGACTATAACACATAAATACATATTTAAAAGTAAAGGTTACCAACGCTTTTTATAATTTAAGAGGCATTTGCAAAGATAATTTTATCCATACCTTCCACTTATATCGCATCGGAAGCAATCACAAAATCTTTACCGCCAAAAAAGGGTCATTGTTATAAACATACCTATATACTTATTCAATATCTGATTGTGCCATTCTAGTAGATTAAGATATCATACACGCCGGTCTCGATCTAATTCTTGAACGGATTAATCAAGAACTTAACAATCACTTCGATCTCCAATTTCGAGTCACGTGTATGATCTTATGTCAGTGTACTTAAAGACTAAAACAGCACGAAAGTTTTAAATAAAAACCAACGGCTCGAAAATCCAATCACTTGCGATTATATAACCTTTACGTTTGTGCAATACATATTTATGGGGAGTTAAAGAGAACAGCGATCTGATAAAGAAATATGGATGATGAAATAAATTATAATATGAGATCATGTACCAGACAATACATTTAAACTAACTGAGGGTAGTAGTAAGTTTAATGGAATATTAACCGGTAAAGCCCTTTATATAATGTGTAGTCAAACCCAGTACGTACATACACCGCGATTGTGAATGTATTACCTACTCTGTTCAGTAAACATAAATAATATTAGGTTATACCTAATATTAATTGGACTTACGATCTATTATATAAACACTTAACAAATATTTGAAATCAATTTCATTTAAGTACTATACGAGATTAGCTCAATTAATATTAATAGGTATCATTTGGTTGTTTGTTCTGTAAAAAACGCAAAAAAAATTTAGAATTGCAAACTCGAAAGGGGCCGTCCATAAATTACGTCATCGATTTTTTCAGATTTTAGACCCCCCCCCCCCCTACAATCATCCTATCGTCATTTCTTAATGACCCCCCCCCCCTTCTCCCAAAATTGACGTCATTACCAGTTTGACAAAATTAAAACATTGCAGATTTGAGAAAAATAGGGTATTAATGGGTATTAATGATTAAAACTAGACATGGGCGTTTCCGATATTTTACATTAGCCGATATGTAACCGATATGGAGCTTCAATATCGGATATGATATCCGATATCACATATCGATTCTCCTCCTCCTCCAAAAAAAAAAAAAAAAAAAACTGCAAAAGTACATGAAATACAACTAACGGTCCACATATTCCTACAACACTGAAAGAATTATCCCCTAACTCCTAACCATTAAGGAGTTGTACCTTCCATCATCAGCTTAGCTGCAAAAGTACATGAAATACAACTAACGGTCCACATATTCCTACAAAACTGAAAGAATTATCCCCTAACTCCTAACCGTTAAGGAGTTGTACCTTCCATCATCAGCTTTGCTGCAAAAGTGCATGAAATACTACTAACGGTTCACATTTTCCTACAATACTGAAAGAATTATCCCCTAACTCCTAACCGTTAAGGAGTTGTACCTTCCATCATCAGCTCATCAACATAAAATGATGTCTATCGGACGCAAAAACTTGAATGGCTTCAGAGGAAACGCGTAGTGTGCGGCTATAAAGGTTGAGGTTTGCCCTTGATTTTCCCGGGATCCCATCATCAGATCCTGACATGGTGACAATGGGACCGCCCCGGAACTATGCACTTTCAAATAAAAAAATAATTATTTAAATCGGTCCACAATTGACGGAGAAATCGACGGACATACATAAAATATAAAATAAAAACTCCTCCTTTTTTGAAGTCGGTTAAAAATAAACAATAACAAACATTCTTCACTCACTTATCATAACACTATAAAAAGCACTTAAACCAAATTAATCCTTATTACGCTCGAGCTTGATTCCCTTTTGCTATGTGTATCCCTTGCGAATATAAAAATGCCGCGAAATATACTTAAAACATAATCGATACAAGATAAATTGACTCTTATTGCTAGCAAATAAGAGCGGACATCGCCTACCCATTACGCCGTAATATCTGAATAACCGCCTCATCTCTTTTACTCCAATGTAAGTATACCGAATCAGAAAGAGAAAAGGCGAATATCAACTGACCAAAGATATCGATAGTACGGTTATGAATAGTTTCGGCGATATGAGTTTTGTCGTTTTGTTACAGTTTTTCGATATACAGTTTTGCGTTTTGGTTTTGATATTAAAGTTTTTAGTTTTTGAAATATCGGTTACGTAAAATCCTATATCGATATGATATGATATCGAACTGTTAGCCGATATAAGATACGTTTTGATATATCTGTCTCATGTCTAATTAAAACACTTGATTATAGAATCACCTTTTATTATTTTAGTTATTACTGTATTTGTGTCCATCTATGTTGCATTATGTATGTTTATTATCAGTTATTTTAGAACTGTACGCGCCTTAGCCGCCTCTCACATTTGCAGTCTCACTTACTAGGTGTGCTGGAAGAAATTTCTTTTTAGAAATAATCTTTTTGTACGTGAACAATAAACTATAAATAAATAAATAAGAATGACGTCAATTTTGAAACACCCCCCCCCCCATCTATCATTTGCCGTCATCCGCAGACCAACCCCCCCCCCCCCTAATTTAGAATGACGTAATATATGGACGGCCCCAAACTTATATTTAATTTATTGCCTTTTCTAGGTCAAACAAAATATATATTTATTTACAGTAACAAGAACAGACAATAAGTATGTGCAAAATTTTAAATTATAACAGATGTAGGAGATCTAATGCTTCCTTAAAAGTGGAAGATCTTCCTCCGAGCTAGATCGACTGTGCTCGGGGACCATGGTCCAATGTACCATCTTTGGTTTGTTGTATATATGCTAGCGGGCTGGAATAACTCTACTAGCGCGATGCAGGATCCCATACTAAATCGTGTTCCTAAGTTAGCGCCTTCTGTTATCCGTTGGTAGAACTGTTGGTGGCGAGTTGTCTGTTGATCAAGTTAGACGTCGCCACATCACTCCCCCACGGAGACCGGAGGTCCAATGTTGACCGAGGCTCAGCAATCTGGACGTCAGAGCTTCGAATGCCAGTGAGTGTCTCAATTCCACGGTGAGTTGGGAAGAGAGCGTAGAAGCGGGTGCTCGAGTCCGCAGTGAGTCGGGACGAGCTTGAAGATACTCGAGTCCGCGGTGAGTCGGGACGAGCTTGAAGATACTCGAGTCCACGGTGAGTCGGGACGAGCTTGTAGATACTCGAGTCCGCAGTGCGTCGGGACGAGTGAAGGTGTACGTGCTATGCGCAGGCTGCATGGCTGCCAGGACCGATGAGCGCCCAGTGAGTCCGGACGTGGGGCGCTGAAGACCTGGTGGGCACGTAGTAGCTGCCAGGGAACCAGGAAGCTGTTGCGTAGCTGCGGTGGTTCCGTGTGGCTGGAGGCTGGCTTGCTGTGACTGACTGCTGAAGTCCTGCTGGGGATGAGACGAGGCTGAAGGGATGCGAGGAACCGCTGAAGGCTGATGCGATGTTCACGGAATGTGGTGGTCGCCAAGGTGTGAAGCGATTTTGACCACATGATGTCGGGATGCTCACTTGTATGTGGGGTCGCCAAGGTGTTAAGCGATCTCACCCACATCACGTCGAGATGTTCATTGGTGTGGGGTCGCCAAGGTGTTAAGCGATCTCACCCACATCACGTCGGGGTCACCACTGTAGGAGATCTAATGCTTCCTTAAAAGTGGAAGATCTTCCTCCGAGCTAGATCGACTGTGCTCGGGGACCATGGTCCAATGTACCATCTTTGGTTTGTTGTATATATGCTAGCGGGCTGGAATAACTCTACTAGCGCGATGCAGGATCCCATACTAAATCGTGTTCCTAAGTTAGCGCCTTCTGTTATCCGTTGGTAGAACTGTTGGTGGCGAGTTGTCTGTTGATCAAGTTAGACGTCGCCACACAGAAGTTAACAGTTCCTTGTTTTGTTCTCATGTTTAATTGTTATAAAAATATTTTTAATATGAGTGCTGCTGGCCGATTCTGTAAAATCAATGCTGAAACTTAATTGTGAGAACAACCTACAAGTCCTACAACAATAACTGTAGGTTGACAGAATTTTTACAGTAACACATTTTTTTCAACAAGGTCAGTGACTTAATAAAATATACGCGTAAGTACCTACTTCAAATTTTGCATAAGGATAACGCTCCTAATGTGTCATATCCTGTTTTAAACCAAAATACTGTCATTACGTGGTCATTACCTACAACAATTCCAATGTCAATGTAGATTTAGCTAATCTCAGAAGCCTCTCGTATATTATTAAATTATGTTAAATAATCACTCTAGTAAATAACACAGAAAAGATTAATTAAATAAAATATTTTACGGAACCAAGCTGTGTAGACATGATCAAGTTGCTTTGGTTCTCCTTTGAAGTGATAAATTATATTTTTCTTTACGGAGGTCAGAGAGGTCAGTCGCTCTAATGTATTAACTAAAAAATCCTGGATCGTGGTGTGGTGTAAACGCACCCTAAATAGCCCAGGCAGGACTGTCAGGACAAACCGTAGCCAACCAAGTTGGGAAATGTAGTTTACCTACATGAACATTTCGCAATACTTTCGATATTGTCATTCAAGGTTTAGTTAATATTATTGTTTCACAATGATTTTATCTATTATTTATCGATGGACGTCTTATTGACATTGTTAAGATAAGACTGTAAATCGTTTGCATCTAATGTGAAGCGATCTATATACTTAACAGACATACCTACACCGAAATCGAAGATTTTTTTACCTAGCGACTAATATTAGTTGCTTGCAGATGCTGTTGAAAGGACATCGGCAGTAATGGGCTCGATCTTAAGCGTTCGTTCCACTATTCAAAATATAATTAATATTCGTTACAAGATTTTTAATATTTAAATTCAATTTTTATTAATATTTTTACCCCGGGATAAAAATATAATCTAATAAATGAAAACACTATTGGTTTTGTAGTGCATCCGGTGTGTTATGTGCATAGTGCATAGTACGTCCGGTAGAATAATAATAATGTTGCTAGTTAAGATACTTAAATACTGATTTTCCGATCAGATCCCATACAAATGACAGCTTAGAATAGAGGCACGATAATTTTCTGAAAAAATTATGGCAACAGAAAAGTCAAAAAAAAATCAAATGTCATACAACGTCTGTCAATCATTCGTTTCTGTTTGTTTTGAATAACATATGTGAATAATTTTGTTTTGTCGTTATTGTTGGAATGCTTGGTTTAATATTTGACGACTTTCGCTACGTTTAAATGACGGTTTCAGCTAAAACAAACGACCTAAGCTTTTCTTACAACGGATCCAGTGAATTCGACAATTGGGGTTATTTTTGTAGAAATCAAAATCATCCTATAACTATTTTTTCCCAGGGAGTGGATTTATAAATTGTAGTGTATTTGGAATATTACTTCATTTTCTACATAATAATAGTAAATCGGTAAGTGTAATTCATAAAAAATCAAGGCCCAACGTTCTATGGATGTTCGCCCGACTCCTTTCAGTGCTACTTTTCATACCATGAACTGAAATATAATAATTTCTAAAATATACAAACAACTCCGCCTATCTATTATAAGTGACACATACGACTATTTATTTATGTAGAACTAAGCAAACATTTCTAAACTAGAACGCGAATATCAGTTACTCTCTTTAAATCGGCAATAAAATTAAACTAATCTTTTCGTAACAAAGTAAATGTTACAAACCACGGTTTTAAACAAAACATACTTGCTTTACAATTCATAATATTAATGTCTTGATAGCGTGAATATTATCTACTTGTTTTCAATTAAATGTGCATTTTTAAGTGGTCCTCTCAGCACACGAGGTGTCTGCACGAGTCTATCCGATTCAAATTACCCGCGATGTCAAGGGCTCTCAAGAGCTCTAAGATCTAAAGATCTGCATTACAATTCTACGCACTATTTCCATTCTCTTCGTGATTTTCCTCACGATCTTGCTGGTTTTGTCTTTAATTTGTGTTCCGATTACATGACAGTATTTTTTTGGACTACTCTTCAATTTTATGTTGGATTTTACTTGCATGACACTCGTGAGTTCAAAAGCAAATTATCTGATTACATTATTTAGTCAATTTGCTTCATTATAGTCCTAGGCAGTCTAACTTTTAACTTTCTTTAGATTTAAATAAAATGTGTTCGAAAGTTTCAAAGAACAATATCAATCAAAGTTAAAACAAAAATGATCTATTTAATTACGAGACTTATGTAATGTTGGCGGCATTCATTAAGTATTTGAAATCTAGAATAATTAAACGACTGCGAAAAATCAAAGACACACTCATAAAAGTTGTGAACAGCATATTATGTATGCATTGAAGGACATTTCTGCGTCAATCAAAAGGATATTGCAACCAACAGATGTCACAGATAGTAAAACTTGACCTCGCATCGCGGAAGTGTTTCCACATCGCTTTTCGCAACCGTCCTGAGGGGAAGATGCAATATCGCGACGAGCATTTAGCTATCATTGACTACGCTACGCTACGCGGCTACGACGCGCCGGTCACCGCGCGGATATTGCCCGCCGGACAAACGTCAGCAAAAAAATGTACGCTCCGATCAAAATAAACATTACATAACCAAGCAGTGTTCAACAAATTCTAGTAAATTATGTAATACTAAGTAGGTCCTTACGCTTTAATCATCAGAATACTAAAGTTGTGCTATATTTAAACTTAACTCTGCTAAGGAGTTAATTATACAACGTGTTAAGTAAAATGCGCAAAACCTGAAAATAGTTTGATCATAACAACAACAGTAGAACTAAAACAGCTAGTAAAACCTTTTATTTTTTTTAATGTTGTATTTTCTTTCACAATTAGGTCGTCAGGTTTTGCGCATTTAACATAACACGTAGACGTAGAATGTTCCAATAAATCTTCATCCAGTCAGTTCGCAAATAGTTATTTATGTGACTGCTGCATAATGAGGGTCATTAAAATACGAATGTGGTTTTATGAAACGAACGAAGTGAGTTTCATAAAAGAATCACATGAGTATTTTAATGACTAATTATGTACAGTCACATACATAACTTTATCTTCATTCATACGATAATATATCTATTTTATAGTCAGGATCGATGAGCAAATTAGTACAAAATCATGTCATAATTTGTAGGTCAATTTGAATGACGTTTGTAGTTTTTAAAATCCATAAACAATCTAGACTCGAGTTGATTTCGATTCTCAAATCGATTGTTATAATTTCAGCATCGAATTAAATGTATAGGAATGGAACATAAAATTACTAATCGACTAATTCGATAATCGAAAAAACCTATTAATTTTTACTTTTAAAGAAGACGTTTGAAATTTGAACGTAATTAAAGTGTCGGTTACCGACACTAAAATGTAAACATTTCAATGCAGCCACAGATACTTATATCTAAATGTAGGGCGTTTGCTCATCGCTTCTGAATATAAAATAGACATATTATGGTATGGATGTAGATAAAAGTATTAGTGCAGGCCTTTACCTAAATCTACTCATTTCTCAATTTTGACGGGTTTCATTTATCTTTGTTTGTTTTCTAAGTGGTCGACTTCACAATATCTGGTTTATCTCCAGACATAGTGAAGTCGACCACTTAGAAACTTATTTCGCATATTATAACAAAGTTTTCGCAATTAAATGCAGGCTTCAGAAATAAATTGCATAGTAGGTATAGAAACTAGTTCTTCTGAACACTTCTTAACACAATTGCTTAAGATGACACTTTTTGTTAACCAAGCATCTTAATAAAGAGTTTTGTTAATGTTGCCCAATTTATTATATTTGAACGTTGAAAAGAAATTTAAAGTATTTCATTTCGGTCCAACATTTGAAGGACTCTTCTTGTCAAATGCCAAGACTCCTTTGTAACTTCAAAAGATCGACACCTGTTACAGTAATAACATTAACTCGTGATTTCAAATAAGTTTTATTATACTAGTATCAGCAGCGACAGCTCAGACAGCCGTCATTATAGAAACAACATAACTCCACAATATTTTTCTTAATTATTTTTAGCTTAATCTTTCAAGCCCCGGATCACCAGACACAATAGAAAATCTATTGTTACGCGGCACCCGAGTGCCGGTTCGGGATTGAGTGGTTAATGCCTGTTACACGTTTTACGTTTCTTTTATATATTTTATGTAATATAAAATACGGCCACAGTGCAAATAATTTCATCATTTTCATTTATTTTGGCTTCCCAATAAAAGTTTGAACAGGTAAAAATAAAATTTTGTAATCCAATTTTCTGCTTATTGAAAGAAAAAAAAGGACGAAAAAATAATAAATGACATTACATTAAGTAATTAAAATTTGTTCACCTAACAGTATTAGTTATAAAAATATTCTAAATGTGATTGACCGATTGAACAATAACTAGCGAGACGTGCGTGACACACAGTCATTCTCACTTTCTACGTCTAAACAGATCCTTGACATGCATTTTCCATGTAGCGATTGAAAAATAATCGAATATCACAAACAAGAGATCGTTTCGCAAGCCGTTATCGAGTCGATTGTGAACGACACATCGAATACTTACGTGTAATTGAGGTTTCGTAACTGGAGCACCCGAGCACGTGGGGAAGCTACCAGACCTTGATAGGTGCGCTTATTTCAAAACTAAATCACTTTTCACTGTTATCACTATAACTATTACGTAGTAAATAACCTTTTTTTTCGGAGGAGAATGCGTTTATGCACCATAAACGCAGGCTAGCTAGACTCGCGGCCGTGTGTGGGACTCGAGACTTAAGCGATCACTACCCACTAAACTCCCCCAGTTTCCCATTCACACTCGATTGGGACAAGTCGGGGCCAGCCTTGTGGCTATTGACCAGCCCACGTAGTATATAACCTGTTAGTGCCCTGCCTCATAAAGACGAGATGGCTTCGTCGCCAGCTAACGTATCCAAGCAGTTATTATTGAAATGAATGGAACCTAATCACATAACTCACGTATTTTTTAACGCGCGACGGTGACCTGGGCTAAGCTAAAAGTACACTAAATAAGTTTTAAAAACCGAAACAGACTTAGCCTGACACAGGAGTCGAAACTGCAATAAAGACCATGTAGGTACCTTGGATTTCATTTGGAATATTATAATATAGTTTTCTTTCTTTCTTAATTGTTGCTTTCTTGTAATAAAGTTAAACAAACTACTTGATTTTGCTTTAATCCATAAACTGATTTCATAGTAAAATTCAAAACATCTGTTCACAATGCATTTGTACAAATAGTAAACCAACTGCCAATTCAGAACAAATGCTTGTAGTTATAGTGCATATAATATAGGTAAACATTATAACTATAGGTGTTGATTTCTACTTTATAAGTAATACCTACGTATAAATATTGTTGAATGGCCACACTTATTTCAGTATCGCTGCAGACATCAAGCAAAATGTTATTAGAAAACTGAATTATTTAAGAGTAGACTGCAAAATTATAATTACGATGGAAGCCTTCTGTGAACAATTACGCTGTAAAGATGTTTTTCCACGAGATGCGTCTATTATAACAATGCCATATTTATCTTTAAATTATCACTGTTCAAGCTATTAATTATGCTTTTAACAACTATTAGTTTTAAATCGATAGCAATGTTTGGTTGTTTTCATTTTAAGGTTAAGTAGGCACGTTCAAGTTTATTTTAAAGCCAAACGGTTTTATGACTGATATTCCTTAATTGTAATTCAACCAATAGTCTTCTTTGCAAAATTTCGCTGAGTCATAACTATATATGGAAAGCGCTAGAAAACCAAGGAGTAGAAAGAAAATACATAAAAATCATAAAAGAAATTTACAAAAATACTACAGCAACAGTCCAGCTTGAACAACAAGGCGAAGAATTTAGAGTTCAAAAAGGCGTTAGACAAGGCGGCCCACTTTCCCCAAAGCTCTTTACGGCAGTGTTAGAAAATATATTTAGGAACTTAGACTGGGGACATTTGGGAATTAATGTTAACGGATTGAACCTAAACCACTTAAGATTTGCCGACGACATAGTAATTTTCGCAGAATGTTACAACAACTAAATTTCGAAAGTAGAAAAGCAGGCCTGTCAATGAACCCAACGAAGACTAAGTTAATAACGAATGCAGCAAAAGAAAATGTAGTTATAGAACAAGAAATTATCGAATACGTCGAAGAATAGATATATATATTTAGGACAAATAATTTCATTAAAAAACCAGTATTCAAAAGAAATAGATAGAAGAATATGCAACACCTGGAAAAGGTACTGGTGTCTAAAAGAAATAGTCAAAAATGAAACTATCCCCATGGAAATGAAAAGCAAATTATACAACACGTGTAATCTACCATGTCTTACTTACGGATGTCAAACTTGGCCAGCGACTAGCAAAAACAACCAAAAACTAGCAGTTTGTCAACGCAACATGGAAAGGAGCATGCTCAACATAAGACTACGGGATCGGTGGACAACTTCAAAAATAAGAAAAAGAACAAAGGTCAGTGACGTATTGCAGAAAATAAGAAAACTGAAATGGGAATGGTCGGGACATATAATGAGGACTAATAAAGAAAAATGGACTAAAGATGTGATAGAATGGTATCCGAGGAATGGGAAAAGGCAACGAGGAGGTCAAATCAAAAGATGGGAGGATGACTTACCGAAAGGATGGAGAAGGTTTGCCAAGGATAGACAAATCTGGAAACAGCTGGGGGAGGCCTATGTCGACAGACAACCTGACCAAACTGGTTGCTAAGAAATTTTTGCTGTTTTATTTATTAAATTAGATTTAAGAAATATATTGTTGTTTAAGAATAGCATAAGGTAAAAAAATTAAACCGACTTCAAAAAAAAAAACAAAAAAAAAACTACCTAAAAACACTGAAAAGCAAAAAATAATTTTAATAAGACATTCATCAAATGCGCTTATTTTCTAAGCCTATTAATAACATTAAATTGTATTTACGTGCTAGGTAGGTACCTACTAATCTGTTTGAAGTCGGTGCCAAGCCAAATAGTAGGTACCCAGACTACGTACCTACGTCCGCGGATTATTTGTAACCCTGTATAATATATAAATTATTAGGTATGTATCATTTTTCATTACCTTTGGCTTGGCACCGACTTCAAACAGATTAGTAGGTACCTACCTAGCACGTAAATACAATTTAATGTTATTAATAGGCTTAGAAAATAAGCGCATTTGATGAATGTCTTATTAAAATTATTTTTTGCTTTTCAGTGTTTTTAGGTAGTTTTTTTTTTGTTTTTTTTTTGAAGTCGGTTTAATTTTTTTTTTAAAAAGTTTGTTTATTTTTCTATTTTTAGTGTGAATAATACGTAGGAGTGAGTAAAACTCTCTCATAATATTGATAACGAAAATACGAGTAAAATAGTAGAATTGTATTATTTGACAATATTAGGTATTCATTAAGTGTTCAGCACCATTCAGTAGACCAACTAAAGATGCAGCCCGCAAGAGGGACATAAGAATTAAGAAGTCGTACCCTTTAGCTTCCATCATCATAGTTGTACCTTCCATCATCAGCTTAGCTGCAAAAGTACATGAAATACAACTAACGGTCCACATATTCCTACAACACTGAAATAATTATCCCCTAACTCCTAACCGTTAAGGAGTTGTACCTTCCATCATCAGCTTAGCTGCAAAAGTACATGAAATACAAATAACGGTCCACATATTCTTACAATACTGAAAGAATTATCCCCTAACTCCTAACCGTTAAGGAGTTGTACCTTCCATCATCAGCTAATCAACATAAAGTGATGTCTATAGGACGCAAAAACTTAAATGGCTTCAGAAAAAACAAGTAACGCGTAGTGTGCGCCTATAAAATTTGAGGTTTGCCCTTGATTTTCCCGGGATCCCATCATCAGATCCTGACATGGTGACAATGGGACCACCTCGGAACTATGCACTTTCAAATAAAAAAAGAATTATTTAAATCGGTCCACAATTGACGGAGAAATCGACGGACATACATAAAAACAAAAAAAAAAAAAAAAAATACATACAGTCGAACATAGAACCTCCTCCTTTTTTGAAGTCGGTTAAAAATGTAAAATGGTCAGAGAATAAAGGCTTTTCTATTCTATTCTATTCTATTCTTCTTTGCAAAATAAACAACATACACTTATATTTTGACGACTTGATCAGGTATATCGGATTTTTTTGTCTTATATTGTTATTTTTTTTAACGCCTTGCTTGGACCTGGCACTTTATTGTGTTTATTTTTTATTTACGGAAATAATTTTTATTCTTTAATTTATTCGTAAAGGACACTTGTTTCCGTCACGCTGAGATAATATTGAGACGGAAGTTACTTAATTTTTTTATAATTATTTCTGTCAAATAATTTAAGTTTTCACTGACTTCTTCGCTTCTATCAAAAATGGTCAAATTAATATACTCGTAACCAAAACTAGTTTTAGCGAGAAGCGAACAACAATCTCATTTTTAGCTAATAATATACAGGTACCTACTTTCCAAAATCGAATAGATCCAGTTTTTGTTTTTACTTTAGGTAGGTAACTGTTGATGATGACGGAGATGATGATAGACTTCTCATAAAAGTGGGAAAAACAGTAGATACCTACTCCTGCTATCATGCGCTGTACGATTCTTTAGTAAAATAAAAGGAGCAGACAAAAAAAATGACAAAAAAGTAAACAAATAATGCCATGACTTTGACGGTTACTTAGTTCAAATTTTTGAACAAAAACGTAGGTTTAAAGAACTTGAAGTCAAAGCAAACAATTGCTTCATCGACGTAATTACTTAATACTTACTTCGGATCAGGTGATTTTAAATGAAGTTTTATTTATGTTTCTCGAGAACGGTAGATATTATGACGGAATCATGTTATTTATTATACGTTTCAAATGACAATTGTGTGACGAAATTGACTGGTATCCCACCGTAATGTGAGTTACGAAATGTTTTTACACATTATAATATGAACAGTAGGTACCTACCTACATACTTAGGTAGGTATCACCCTCTTGTTAATTTGTTTAATATTTCATTTTGTTACTGCGTAATCGAAAAGCTTACAATTAAACCTATTAGATTAAGATAGCATAGTAAGCTCAGATTGTATATTTTACAAGCAGCCTAATCAAAATCTTATTAATGTTTAATGTAGGAATATATATTTTTACTACGGTCTACATTTAATCAAAATTGGTTTAGTAGTTTAGGCCTGATTGAATGCGTAGCAGACAGACGGACGGACAGACAGGCAGTTTCTTTCGCATACCTATTTATTATTTAAAGTTGAGTCATTTTAATAGTAACATTTGACAATTCATGAAAATTCAACAACGTAACCCTGTAACGGCGGGCTTACTTCTTTTTGTTAGAACTGCACAATTGCTTTTTCAATTACGATTACATACCTATTTATTGTGATAATGACCGTTGTGAGTAATTTACAGACTGAAGACTAAGAAACTGACAGACGTCAAATGTTAAAATGACTCTACATTAGTTTGGGCTTAGAGTTTGGGTTATTCATTTTACAATTCATTGATTATTAAACGACACCATACTTAACTGACGAAAAATGTAAATAAAATAATTTGAATCAAATTAATAAGACGTTCTAACGTGTATGGAAATTTTCGTAGTAAGTAGGTATATTTATTTATTTGTATAATTTTCAATTTTAAAGTTGACGTACCTATAGGTACTTATTGAAATTCGCCTAAGTCAATATGCGTACTGTTATTTTAGTTTGTCATTTTTAAACAGTCCAGTACCTACAAATATACAGTATTTGTCTAAGATAAAACCAAGATTATGATTTCTACTGGCAGCTATCAGATGTTTTCATATCTTCCTCCTTCATCTGTCCATCTATCAAATCACTAGATATATAGTTGATAGATCTTAAAATCGATCTCTTTACACTTAAATATTCTTACCGTTACCATGTGAACTCAATAACTAGCGTCATAGACTATCACTGAAAGTTTAGTTTTTTGATATAATCTGCGTTCGCAAAGGTAACATACAATACATTACAGATATTTGTAAAAACGAAAAGAGAGAAAATAGTTTGCAATAACTAACCATAAACCATAAACATCAATTCTGATTTTACTTAAACATTTCATATTTTCTTCCCTAACGAACTCGAAAAAATAAAATAACTAATTTTAAATACTGAGAGAAAATATCTAATGTCTAGTTTGATATACAAACACCTGCCTCATTTATTTTGAAATCACCCAATTGCTAAAAAAAACGTTATTTATATTTATTTAAGTAAAATAACTTTTATTACTTGAAATGTTAAAGAGATGGTATATAGGTACAATGAGTCTTAAAAGTAATTATTAAAATTTGCAATGCTATTTCCTTTTTACAAGATAATGAAACTTATTCTTAGATTACGTAGGTGCCATTTAATTACATTTGAACTGGTCCACAACCATGGAATTAATATTATCTATGTAACCGGAATGATATCTTCAAAAAATTGCATTTTTGAAAATGAACACTATCCCAACGCATTAAAGTTTATATAATTGCTTGCGCCTTACGCGAGGCAAATCCGAGACGAGAGAGATATCAAGACGGGGTAGATTGTCTCTTTCTTTCACATTGCCAACACGCAATGACAGTTCATTCATAGTTAGAGTGACCATGAATACTAGGTCTATGGCAAGGACGGAGGCGTACCTCGTTCTTTCATATCGTCAGTATAAGAAATGTTTTTGGGCAACAATTTTGCCTGACCAAAAACTTAATTTAACGCTTGTATTTTAATGTTATTTTTACAATGTATTAATGTAGTACAATTGTATATTTACTTATTTTTCGTTCAATGTATAAATTGTCTTTTTTTTACCCCGTAAAGCATTATGTGATGAATAAGACCAGGAGCCTTTGTATCACATTTTTTGCACTGTCTACATCATTTTATAACATCGTCTTAAATAAAACAACACAGCGCTCTATAAACTTATATCAAAGGTTGAATATGAAGTTATTGAAGTTTTGCTGCCGACACAACCGACTGTTGAAATATTTTAACATGAATTAAAAATACTATTATTAGGCAGATCCGCAGATTGCATGTTTGAATTTGTCTCACTTATCCGAAACTTATTGTCACCCTATTAGAAAGGGACAAGCTGCTCTGTCTGACTGTTTCGCTCGGCTCGTTTTTTAGCCACGAGAGCACAGTCTAGTTAGTTATATTACGTTTATGTCCACAACAGGCTTTTGGTAACTTTATTTTCCAAGTTTAAAATATTCCCTTATAGTCTATGGGCACACAATAGTACTACGTCTATGGAACTTCTTATTACTGAAAATATAAAAAAATTAATACCGGAATACCAATGACGTTCAATTAAAAAACTAGACTCACAATCACGCTCAAATATTGTCCGAAGCAAAAGTCTGCCCACCCGACTATTGGGCAGAGTTTTCGTTTAGTTGTATACAATTGACATTAAGCAATAAATGCCACGAGATAAGGTGTTAATTTGAACGAATGTGTTAATGTCATCAGTGTCAAAGCCACTCGGACGTTTTTTGAGGAATTTTTCTTAGAGATTGGGTGTCTAGTTGTATATTGAACGTCATTGCGGAATACAGAAAAGCTTAACCGCGACCCCGTGGGGTATCATAACATTTTAGGAAAAAATGGCCCTCATATGGCTTCGTAATATTTGCTATGCGGCAAATATCATTATTATCGATTCAGTTATTGAGCCTAGAAAGTGAACAGGCAACGTCATTATAGAATTTATTATAATTATCTTAATAACATAGACCCATGATTACTTGTAACAATTAAAGACTTTCTAACAATTTCAATCTGGTTCTTTAACCTAATAAAGCAGCTCTTCTTATACCTACATTTTGAAATAACATTTATAGGTGTTCTGTTTAACACCTATAGAATAATATTTAACTTCAGAAATGAAATTAACACTGATTTATTATAATATTTAAAATACTACTAATTACTATTTTATAGATATACCAGTAATACCCCGACTTACGCTACCCCGTTTTACGCGAATTCGGAGATACGCGGTTTTTCAATTTGACTCTGAGTGTAGGTTTAAAATAAACGTGTTCCGTGTGGAATTGTTTTACGTGCGCAGTGCGTTTCACTTATAATCTCAAATTATGTCATCTAAGACTAAAAGAAAGAAAAATGAGTCATTTGAGCCTAAAAAGAAAAGAAATATTTATCTGGACAGGCAACATTGTTAGAATATATGAAGCAAAGTTGAACCCCGACTTACGCGGCAATCGCTCGGACCCACCTACCGCGTAAGTCCGGGGCATTACATACTGTATTGCATTTAAAATGACTTATTGATTCCAATGCTAATAGTTGTTGTTGCTAATATTATTTTCTTTTTTTATCAGACACAATCACAACCTGCTGATATCAAAATCCTAAAGATGAAGATACTTAAATTTGACTTTGCAAAGCCTTAAAAAATATTCAAAGGATTTCTGAAGGATTCGCTTTCTTTTACACTTACTTTTACAATAAACATTAAAAACCCTAATCAGCGTTCGTCGAAAATGAAATTGAAATTTATTTATGCTCTAAATTATTTTATAAAAATTATACATAGTTTAATAGGAATTTATTACCGTATTTTTATATGTATTCCATAGAATAAGTAATTAATTCTGTGATGTGTTCATCCATATTTACACAGGCATATTTTATGTCTAATAATAGTCTTATACAATTTTGTTTATATTATTGCCATACATAAACCGGCATGCAGTGGTTTTTATGACGCCAATCCTCGAAATTATTTCATTTTTCTTTCGATTCGTGCAATGGCATATCACGAAAGATTTTAATAACAAGATTTTTTTTGTAATCTAACCTGATATTTAATATTGTTAGGATTTCGAAAGGTTTTTAAATGAAATTCCTATGTTAACCATATTTACGGTCAGAACGACCAACTTGATTATTATAAGCCTTTTTATTGAGTTAAAAGTAACTGATGTTTTGGAACAAGTAGGTAGATACAACATACACTTACTGTTACAGAATAAATTACCACACAGGACTAATGTGGATGGTAAAATTATAGTGGACAAATTAGATGTATTTATTTACATACATATACTTATTTCGATTACAGTATGTAGGTAATCTGAAAACGAAGTACCCGCTAGGGGTTTTTAAAAACTAACCAAGTTACTTTATCAAAAGTGGCGTTACTGCCTTATATTTTACATTATTAAATAAAAATTTAAATATAAATATGCGCAATCTTTTCTCATCAAAACTTATATGACGAGAAAGTTAATTGTAAGAAAAAAGTAGGTACTTGTAATGAGATTCTACGAGTGTCATAACATAATATTAACATTAAAAAGGCATAATTGTCGACCACAAACAGTTTATTACACTTAATGTAATATTTCTCTACGGTATTTTGATTATTAAAATAACTACATATTATCTAACGAAATACCACTGTATCACACGAAAGGTGTGCGGTGTATTATATTATATATTTATAATAGTACTCCCCAGTAGTGTCTTAAACCTTAAATACATGTCTAATAAAGGTTAAACAATAAGAGAGAGCTAATAATATGCATAATTAGTTGAGCATCTACAGCGTGTCAATGAAGATCTGTTTAGTTACATACACTAATTGTTTATATAAATATTCATTATTCTTAGCGGAGAAAACAAAAATACTTACGTGGTGTGTCCGATACATCCTCATCCATGATGGCCAGTTTGCTAGGCCGTTTGTCATCGTCAGGCTTGAGACCCATTTTCACTGCAACAGTTCAGGGAATTTAAAAATAAAAATGTCAACAAAAGCGCGCCTTTTTCCGGGAACTTGAGAATCACAATTTTCACACTTTTTTTATTTACTATTTCTGGCCTATATTTTTTATTGGTGTTAGGAACATTCGATTTTGGTGTTAAGGAACGCGAGTACGCGCGTCAATTCGTCATGCCCACTGCGACAGGTGAGGCTTGTGGTTCGCCCGCGAAGGTTGTGCCGACTGTCACGGTACAATGCGCCAGGCTTGTTTTTAAGCACGCGTCTCGTCTGTCAGACCGCGCCGTAACCGTAGGTACGGCCCTACTACGAATTATCGCTTGCAACGACCACATTATCGTTATTAGTGCATTCTTGCATTGAACTGCGCAAGACGCAATGCTACATTTATAAAAATGAAATTAGTTCAGGTTTCAATGTTTTAATTATAATAATAGCATTTCCATGATATAAACTAGTTCTGTTTTAAGACATTGGTAAGCCTCGTGAAAGCTGTACGGTACTTGTACAGTAATAGGCGAAGGGATTTTTATCTCCAAATTTTATTGGAATCTTGGCGTGCAAATTTCGGATTTATTGAACATAAGCTTGAAAATGATAAACATCTGTAAAACCCCCACAGGCAGAGATATTCTCGCCAAGCAATCATTCAATCGGTCTTCTGCTGTCAAGGCACACAACGCCAATTACTACAAAATAGTGGATGAGATTAAGACTACACTCTTTAGAACGTGATCGCTAACACACGAACATCCATAGAATATCTTACTAAGTAGGTAGGTATTCGTCACCCGTCAACGGAATCAATATTTAGCAGCAATTTAAAAACGAGCAAAATAAAGGTTCTACGACAACAATTAACTAATTCGTTTAAAACGACGGAACCGATTACATATGTGTAAAGTAATAAAAGTAGCACATGTCATCCTCGTGTTTGTATACTAATCTAATTAAATCTTAGTACACATACTAGCAGCTAGGTTACCGTCGTGCGCGACTTTCTACATTAACAGGCTTATTATACAGACTTCCAACAAAAATTAAAAAGGAATTACAGAAGGACCGCTCGACCGCCACTCCATCTTCGAAATTAATTATCTCTTGCCTGACTCACTAAGGTTGCCACTGTATAATTTTATTTTTGGACATAATGTAATATCGTTGATATGCTTCAAACTCTTTAAAAGTTGTTTACTTTTCCTGTATGTCGAATTTATTTTGACCACACTTTTTGCTCGTCGCGACTTCGAGTAAGTTTGAGAATGCCAGTAAACGCAACGTGTGTGTGCGAGAAATGTGGCGGTTTGTTTTGAGCGGTCTCTGCTCGAGTACCCCCGCCTTACGTACTTTGTGCTTTGTTTATTTTATATGTTAATAGTTTTTTCTTTTGTTTTTCATTCGTAAATTGTTTCTGGGTTCCTAGTGCGTTGGTCAAGTCGTTTACGACGGCCCAAATATAGACACCGTGGATTCGATACTTGGGTGCTATCGTGAAGGTTTTGGATTTTTTGAACACACTACTTATTGCTTTCGTAGGTATCTAACCTTGTGCCATAAAGTAGAAAAATACACTCATCTTGCTCATTTGATAAAACTTAAATGAACTGAGGAGTATTTATTACATTACTCTTTAAACTTCCTTCATTTTAGTACGGTATAAAATAACAGATAAACCTGTTATTTTATACCGTACTAAAATGAAGGAAGTAATTTATAATGCTATGGATATTCTTCTATATACTCCTTCACACAAAATCTACTGAACTAATTGAGATGAAACTTTACAGTAATGCATTTATGTTACTTTTGACCAACAGGTAGGTACTAAGTACGCGATGGAAGCCGCAATCGGAAGATAGCATTAAATATGAAGGACATACATAATTTAAAGATTGTCTAGTCATAAAAAATAGCTCTATTAACTTTACTATTCACTAATTTTGAGTTAAGAAGAACCTTTTAGGGTTAATTTTTTTTTGTGGATAAGCAAAGCCAATTTGTATTCAATCAATTCAATTCTAACTTTATCTAATACAAATTGGCTTTGCTCCCATTCGAAACCAAATGATTGTTCTACAATGTCGGATAAGATTATCTATAAAACGCGATAACATATCAAAGCAGAGAACTTCATCATGAAAAAATATGCCTTCTTATTTCCGTTAAGGATCAACCTGTCAATTTTTAATACTATAAACCATTTTTATAGAGATAGCTTTCATAGAACTAATCCTAGGATTCCTAGGGTACAGTCGAAAGCGTAAGCGAGCACCGTGTCCCTTTCCGGGTATTACAGAAAAACCGGGGTTTATTAGGTAGTGGATGTCACATACTGTTGCAGGTCTCGTTAGCTGCACAATTACCTACGGTGCCTCAAAGCATTTTCTCGGAGGAAAAAAAAATGCTCATAAAAAGATAAATGTTGCATATCAACAAAAGGACGTACGTGGGTTCGATTCTATATTTGATTTGGCTGGTGGAAGGACTTTTTAAGAGTTTGTGGTAAAGTCATTGGTGAAATCTGCCACTATATATGAATCTATAATGTACCTATTTAGGTAACTGTCTTCCGACATATTAAAGTGTGCGCCAGCTCACCTGAAATTAACCCTCGAATATCAGAGCAAATAGTTTTCGAAGATCAAAGAAGCCTAAATGCTAGCGATGTCCTTCTTGCCTGGTGAAACATCCTTCAATGGAATAAGCCATGGCGAAAGCAGATTAATAGACTACGGCATGTTTATTGCATAAAAAATTAACATAATTATATAATATATTTTTTTATCTATCGCTAATACGAGCAAACCCATAGATATCAGCTAGTGATGTGTAAGAATTAATGTATTCATATTACTAAATATGATAACAAATTATTACACGTGTTTACGTATTAACAATGGTTTGAACTTGTAAATGTAGTTCGGCTGCTAGTTGGGTTAGCACATCTTGATATGCTGGCACTTCATGATCTGCTCAACTTATACCAGGCACAAGTATCGTTCAACGCTAAACATTAATTTAAAGTTTTGAACAGTGGGCATAAAGGTACATAATGTTTAATTTCTGGGTCGAGCAAATTTCGAACACAACTCTCGTCTGGTTCGGCATTTGGCAAGTCTGGTGATTAAGCCAATGCCCATCATTGTGATGATGACATGACATTTATGTCTCGAAGAGGGCACTTTGAGACATTAATGTCCTACTACCACCACTACCTTAAAATGCATGTAAAAACTTTTAAAATCAGGAACCTTAGAAAGTGAACTGGTGGCTTCTAAGCTTTTGCTTTTAGTGTATGACGTGAAAATCAACATCAAACCGCATACTGTATATTATAACAATACAAATCCACACCTCAAGATCTTTAAAACCGCGTAACTACGAGTACATTACTCACTGAACGTCAACCGCTTATCAGTTCACGTGTTGTTAGTAACATTTATGCGTACCTACCCATGATGTAAAAACATCCACCAATGCAATGTGTACCGCTGAGTGGTCTCAATAGTGAAGGAAAATATTGGCAGGAAACCTAAACATGTTAATTGTTTGCTTGAGTGTTAAATGGACAAGGTAATGGCAAACCACTCCATTAAAACTGGCAAAGGCTTGTTCCATTGCTGATTGTTGTTCTCCTCTATTATTTTATGGACAAGGTAGAAATAAATAAAATAAATGCATACCTATTATTACCTATGTCCATATTGTACATACATACTTATTATGCCTTCATAGTCTGCGTACAGGAGGCTTCTTGTTCAAAAGAAAGCGACAGAACAGCCGAACAGGCAAAAAGGGTAAATGCGGCAACAAACCAAGTCTGCCAAAATCTCCTGAGAAGAAAGTGTGGTGCGCTCAATCAACTTCTTTGATCTTCCTTTATTTACGTACTATGTCAGTCGATAGAAGAGATCGGACCCCTCTTCAAAATAAAGGTAGGTAGCATTGTACCTTCTTAAGCATGAGTAATGTATGAACGAGCATTAGCTTTAATAACCAGGACGCCAACTTTTATTTGAGGCATTGGCAAGCTACCTACACACTGTAGATAAAATCTATATAATTCAATTTACCGTTTACCACGACATCCACTTTACCTATCTAGAAAACCTTTGATCTACAACTTTACGGAATTTCCAAGATGGGTTATCTTTTTTCAATACACGCGATTGAAAGTGATTTTAAACAAGTACTAGAAAACGGTTTATAGTAAAATTACCTACCAAAATTTTTTTGTAATTTATATTCATCAACAGTTCAATTAAGTCGTCGTGTATGATTTTATATGATAATTTGCCATCGACACGAAAAGAAGAACTTAGAACGATTGTTACAAGATCCTATTTACATATATTATGATGTAGGTAACCCAAACAATAGAAGAATTTTTCTTTGGAAAATATTTTTGAGTATTCAAGACTGCTAATAGTGCTCAGCAGAATAAACATAGCTTAAATTATCCAATGATTAATGATCCAAGTGCCACTTTATTTGTTCGTATTTATACCAACAATATGTAACGAAATACTAGTCATTATTGTGACAGTGCAAAAGCCCGAAACGGTGTACATTGTTAATATGTCCTTGACACGTACCTGGTCTAATAACCAAATATTGGAAGAGTTAGGGAACAGATGCGTTACACACCTCAAAGAAAAGTATATGGAGGGAGGGAGAAGCCGAGAAGGGACTGAGGGAGGGGGAAGGAGACTTTGGGCCTCCTTCGGAACTCTCACGCACCAAGCACAATAGGTATTAGAGCTACACAACGTCGTTCTCCTGTGCGAGGGTGGTACTTCCTCGGTTGAGCCAAATTTATTTGACTGACAGACGAAAACTGTCTCCAGAATGACTCTATGTCTCTACCACATTTAATTAGGCTTGTTAAAAGTTTCTATTTAAATATCAAGACCCGAGTATTCAGTAACTTCTTACGAAACTCATCAGTCATAATAATACTTGATGATTCTGATAACATTAGCAACATTGTTGTGCTTATTACAAAATTCAGTAGATATGCGAATAACGGGGAACTGTGTTCCCATAAAGCTTTAGTTTGCTTAGTGTAACTTTACCAAATATATAAAAAATTATACATTACCAAATTGTGGTATTCTTTCGTGCAACAAGCCACGGTAAGAACACGTTATTTCGTATGCAAAACTCGTTAAGTTCACGACGTGTGACCAAATTTGGGACAACCTGCACTCACCAGACAGGTTTGCTTTTGCCTCTACCGGCAGTGAATCCTTTTCACTTGTTTGGCAATTTTTAGTAATGACAGCAAACCGTTCTTGGCAAAGAATTACTCATTTTTATTGAGTCTGAGCTTATTTCACAAATCTTTTTCAATGCTACAAGACTGCCAAAGTTCCAAGCCCCATATTTTCAAGTACTTTTATGATATGAAATTCTAAAGTTTTCTGAAAAGGGACTGCAATAATTTTTTTTCTTGTTTAGGAAAACTTAGATTAAAGAATCATCAACTCTATTCACGATTGTTAATTTACGCTTTACCGCCTAATACATTAGATAAATAAAAGTATAATAACTATTATGTAATTATAAAACTTCTAAACAAATGCACCAAACCACTCGTGTTACATAGGCAAACCTTGATTTTTGAGTTCCAAAGGACGACCAACTTAGGGAAACCGCGTCCAAACAAGGTTACACTATAGACGTTTGTTACCTACATCAAAACTACGCGTTTATTTTCTTACAATTTATTTTAAGATAAGTCGAATTTAGTCACTTATTATAAAAAATAAATACACCTTTCGAATGAAATGTTTCATGCCCTTTACTTAACCTTGGCAGTCGGAACTCGCATCAAAACAAAGTGAAGTCGATTCGTAAACAGACGAACTAAAAGCTGTATTATCAAATTACCAGCACTTACTCTATTTGCGTAGACTAGACCACTGGTCCTGTATGTAATGAATTAGTCGATTAATTAAGTAGCCACAAGATCAATCTTTTGCATTTTTTATTCAAATTATATACGTATTTTTTCATTCTTTAGTCCAAGGTAACCTGATTTTTATATCGTGTTGATTTGGTCGGTAGAGATTTTCAAAACCAATATAGAATACTACTATACTTTCTATTATTATACTATACTCATCACAATTAACCACATTCATTAACATTTTAAGTAAAATTTGGTATGTTTACTAAATTAAGACGTAAAAATAATGGGAAAGGTATTCAAGATTCAAGTTATCTTTATGGACGATTGATTGCTTTCTATTCAACAATGTAAAGGGGTCAGATGTATCGGTAAGGCCTCAATTTGTTAAAGTAGGTGACCTGAAATCGACACATAAAATATGATATTTTTAGTTACCCTTGCTGACTGGCGATGAATAAGTAAACCGTAATTAGTTACTTTTTTCGTCCCTTGTTGATTACTTGTTGCTCATTCGTGGCATTCACAGAAAACTAAGTAAACTTGTAAGTGCCAGTTTCACGACTGTCAGAAAGGTTGCTATAATTTATTTAGATGTTTAAATGTCAGTTCAAAAATAGACTGCACCACCGATTTCTGACAGAGGAGTTATCAGGCATTTAGTTCTTATTCGATCATGCATTTAAATAGAAGCACCTTCAAAGCATATAGTGTCCAATAAAAGAGAATCTTCCTGTGCATTCACACAGAATATTATTAATTTATTGCTTGATTTTAGCAAAATAGAAAATGGTGCAGCGTTTGTCTCCAATCGGGGTTCAATATAATAAAATGAGATATTAAACGTAAAATAATTTTGGATGTAATAATAATAATAATAAATAATAATAAAAACTGTTTATTAGGTCAAATCAACATACATCTATGTTTAGGACTTTTACTTCGTCATTGACTTTGTTTATCAAATAAAAAACATAACTTAAACTTTGACTTAAATATATTTTCATTGACTTATAAAATTGTACAAACTTCATGTCATCTTAAACAAAACCGTATCAATTTATTTTTCTTTTTTTATCATTAAAATATAGTGGCCAGTAAATATGCGGCCAGGAAGGCTTTTCATATAAGGTTTAACATTTTTATTTAAAGAGGTTATTTTTCACATCAACATACCGCCCACCAAGGACATATTGACATAATGTCCTTAAATCATTCAACTAAATTAAATTAATTATAACTTATACACTTCTACAGTTCTTCTTTACTTACTAATAAACATAAACATTTATTATTATAATTAGAATAAAACTTAGCCTACTTACTTATACTTAAACTAACTACATATTATTTACAATTTTTGTTTATCTTAGGTACTTAAATTGGTTTATTACAATTTATGTAATTCTCATTACTTACACGTTTACTGTTGGCATAATATCGATACATTTTTGTTTCTTGTGCCAATTTTCCGTCTTGTGGAAATGAAGATTTTCCAAAGTATGATACTTTACCTGATAAACATTTTGTAGGTTCATTTTTTGATTTGTTATCGAGTAATGCTTTTGGCAACAGCACGTTATTAATAGCCTTATTGTTTTTCTTAATAAACTCGTTGTTTTTTGACATCTCAGGATTAACTACGCGATTATGAGTTTTAAATGATTCGTACACATGAAGCAAATAATGATGTCGTTTTTTGCAAATTCGGCATCTACCTGGACTATTACATTTTTTCGCAGAATGATTACTTTTGAAACAATTATAACACATCCCATTATCTTTTATAAAGTTTCGTCGTGAGCAACAATCTATGGCCAGAAACTTTTTACAATAATTAATCTTGTGCTCGCCAGAACAAAATTTACAGAATGTAATCTTTATGTCATTACAACTTACATGAAATGCATGTAATTCATTTACACTTACTTTACTAGGTTTAGTGTCTAATACTTTACTAGGTTTAGTGTCTAATACTTCAAGAGCTCTAAATCGCCTTGTTAAAAATTCGATAAATTGTTGAAAGGTCGGCAGGTCATTAGATGAAAGGTTAGAAACCTTAGATTCCCACAGTTTTCTTGTTTCAGTGTCTAATTTTAAGCTTATAATATGAACAATAATAACATCCCATTGACTTGTATTAATGCCTAAGTTCTTAAGTGCATTTAAACATTCGGTTGTTGTATCTAAAATATCTTTAATTTGATCCGATGATTCGGAAAGCATGTTTTTCTGGCCGAGCAATCGTTTTAATACACAATTTAATAGAAACCTCTTATTATCGTAACGGTTTTTAAGAAGGTCCCAACAAAGCTTGTAATTATCCGATGTAACAGATATGTGACGAAGTAACTGCTCGGCCTCTCCTACAAGATATCCTTTTAAATATTGCAACTTCTGTACATTACTAAGCGAAATATTATCATGGATTAGAGAGACAAACAGATCTTTGAAACTATACCATTCTGTATATTCACCTGAAAATTGCGGAATAGTTATTTTAGGCAATTTAACGTTGCATTGGTGATCACTATTTAATGAACCTGTACTTGGCATAGATCTAATGGCCTCCCTTTTACAGTGACATAACTTTTCTTTTAATTCAGTTTTGAAATCGAGAAACAATTCCTCCATTCGATCATAACATTGACTTACATAGTAATTAGATTTCCTATAATCGTCTTTTTTAATTTCGGTAATAATTTGATTGTGCGTTTGATTAAACAAATCCCAATGCTTTTCTAAATTTTCAAGTCGAGTTTCTAAAAAAGATTCTGTCTGTCTTTCAATAGGGGTATTTTTTAAATTAATTCTGTGTTTACTTATTCTTTCAAATACTTCTTCTTGTAAGTCGTACAAAAACTCCATACTTATAATTCTAGATAAAAATAAAGTGAACAAAATTATACAACTTATACAATTAAATACACATCACGTTTAAATATTTACAAACTCTTCCGTAAAAGCAAAATACCAAAATGTCTGCCAGTTTTATGTACAAGATATCAATTTAAACATAAAATAAACATGAACTTATAACGTCTTTCTTGCTAATTGTCAATATTCTTGAACTTTGAAGCACTGGACTGGGCTTGATTCACAATGTAGATTAAAAGTGTACTCACAAAATAAATGTAGGTAGTTACTGTTCCTGGTTACACAAGCATAAAATAGCCGTTTGACGTCACCCGCGCCTCGGCCTCCGCTCCAGCTTCAGGACTGCGTTGCGATCACGTCGCTGTTCTCTTGACTTCTTCTTGTCCGGCTTTCTTACTTCCCGTACTTAATTTCCTGTCGCTGCACGCTTTCACAAACTATCAATCTCTTGCACTTGCAGTTCTTTTTTCGGTCGATTGAAAATATGTTGAGAAGTGAACTATTTAGCAGTACGACGATACGAAATTTCCTTTCGCAATAATGCCAAGGACAAAAAGATCCGACTTCTGAAGGACCATGTTTAGGACTTTTACTTCGTCATTGACTTTGTTTATCAAATAAAAAACATAACTTAAACTTTGACTTAAATATATTTTCATTGACTTATAAAATTGTACAAACTTCATGTCATCTTAAACAAAACCGTATCAATTTATTTTTCTTTTTTTATCATTAAAATATAGTGGCCAGTAAATATGCGGCCAGGAAGGCTTTTCATATAAGGTTTAACATTTTTATTTAAAGAGGTTATTTTTCACATCAACATCAACTTACATCTAAAACGCTTAAAAGTAGACATTGTTGATTGGTAGAACCTAATAGGTCTCCGCTCAGCAATGTGTCGCGTGAGAGCGCTGTACGCACCACGACGCTGATTTTCTGCGGATGCCTTATGGTAGAATAGCGAGCCAAATTAAATAATTTAAATTACCTTAATATAAAACAGTAATATTAGTAAACATTAACATTAGTGAACATTAAATTTTGTATACCAAGTGAGACACTGATAACAACATTGTTTATTTGTGAAGGTTCGAGTTAAATCGTGTTATTCTATAAATAGGTTTATAGTGCTATAAATATATAAATAAATAAGTTTATTATACTAGACAATATAAATATGTATATATATATATATATATTAAATAAAAACAAAACAAAGTATATTCTATATCAATAACAAATGGTATGAGTTTAATCCCCTTTTTTAAATACTTAGTTATTAAAATTTTTTTGTTCATTTAATAAGTAATGCTTAAATTTCAATTTAAATAAGTTAATACTTCTTGAATTCCGGATAGGGGGTGGGATGTTATTCCAACACTTGGTCGCAGCGTAACGAAAGCTTCCACGGAAGGATGCTCTGTGATACTGACTGCTTATAAGGCGGTCAGGGAATCTAGAGTTACGCTCAGTTATTTTAAGCTTGTCAAACAAGTATATAGGGGTTCGGTTTTTAACAACACCGAAAAGAAGTCCAGCGAAGTGCAGGGCGCGCCTTGACTGCATATTTAATAAGCCGCTATTATTCAAAAAAGGTGTAACGTGGGCCCGAGGTGGTACAGGAAAACAGAACCTAGCGCATGAGTTCTGCACTCGCTGTATAAGTTTTTTTGTACGAGATAAAAGACAATCACCAACCACAGTATCCGCATAATTAAGTTTGGATAAAATTAATGATTCGCAAAGATATATTCGCAAGTCCACACTTAGATATTGACGTATTTTATACAAAGTCCTCAACCTGTAGTAACATTGTTTGGTTACATCACTGACATGCTTTTCAAATCTTAGGTTAGAATCAAAAATGACGCCAAGGTTTCGGGCTTCCGCCACTTGTTCTATTTTTTGCGATTTAAGTTCAATTTGAGGTGTAAAGTTACTTAACAGACCTATTTTTGCTTTTGTTCCTATAACTAAATATTTCGATTTAACAACAATTGCGCGCAATAATATAAAATCAAGAACAAACATTAAAGTACCTATCAGAATTCTTCAAGTATCTAGTATGTGTTACCACCCTCGTACCGTATAATGTATCGTATCGTAAACGTAAGCACCAGATTTAAAGTAAGGCCTAATGTGCTATAAAGATATCACAATCTTTGCTATTGTGCGATTATTGCTGTTTGGAGAGTGATTAATTCTATTGTTTCTATCGTCAGACATATTAACCTACTGAATAAGATATTCTTTTTTTTATACCCCATCAGTTGGCAGACAGACACGCAGCCCACCTGATAGTAAGCGGTCACTGCGGCCTATTCAATTGAGGGACAGTTCATCAGGAAGCGTCGCTCAATGTGCTGCCAGCCTGGGTCAAATTTAAAGGCTCATCTGATCTTTGAGCCTTTAATATAAAGTGTACTGGCCTGGCTTCCACATTATTATTGCCAGATCACAGCCAGAGCTGTTATGGCGGCAGATTTCACCTGTGAGGGTGGTAGCTAGCCAGTCGGACTCTGCAAAAGTCCTACCACCACCCAGACCCAAGGCGGGAATCGTACCCACGACCTCCGGGTTATCTATCGGAGGGTTATATACTACGGAGGCGGACAAAATATATAATATTAATAAATAGGAGCAACTTACCTGTGTCATTATTCTCTGAAGTTTCTAGCGAAGTACTTTGTAGTTGATGGTTAAGGCTCTCTCCGCTTTCAAACATCTAACAATCTGCCTGAAGGAATTATGATTTAATCTCCTTATAATTATAGTCCGCATTATAACTATAATTGTTAATATCATGATGGCTATGTGACATAACAATGACAGTTTACTTTTTACTTTCCATAAATAATTTTCATCAATATTTTCATCGTGATTGATTTAAGTTGCGATTTAAAGTTTGGAGCTTAAAAAGCTCAAAAACAAATTGTATGTACTACGCTGCGGACGTCTGCTGTAGGTTAAATAATAATAATAAAATTTAGTTATTTACCAAACCAAAAGTTGTACAAACGTTCTCTTAAAAGGAACGCTACAAGGTAATTGTATACATATTATCAAAATTTAATAGAGACTTTAGTATATATTCTGTGATAGAGGTCCAATGGCAGTTAAACTAGGATATTCCTTTTAATAATATAATATGATATTAAATGTTTATATAATATTTATTATCATACCCACGGAACAGAAAAAAACATCAGATCAATATACATTTTTTCACTATAAAATTATAATAAATTACAAAGTAACTTTTTTCTTCTTTCATAGTATATAAATCTAACGAGCTTTTTTGTTTTTTTATGCAGCTGGCGTGAATTAGTTTTCTCTCTTTAGAGTGAAAGTTTGTGCTTAGTATTAAATTATATATTCTGTGCTCTAGGTGCTAAATACTGCTAACACAGAATATATACTAATACATTGATTTCTATAAAAACATGAGACGTTCCTGGAAAAATTTTAATCTCGTTAATTCGTATTATCAGCCGACATGCCTGTCAACTGAAGTTGCAGTTTTCCATTGGTGCATGTACAGTCGGCAGCACATCGCAGACTACCCTAATCTGTCAAACTTCTACAACCAATTTTTAGCTTTATTCACTTCTAATAGGGTTCTTTTTCAATTGAAAATTTTTACAGATTGGGTTAGGTCTCTGTACCTAATTTCTTTTTTCAAATATCCCCCCTTCCCCTCATATTTCCGGGATCAAAAGTACCCTTTGTCACCCGAGTATAGTGTAGCTTTCCAACAGCAAAAGAATTATTCAAATCGGTTCAGGTGTTTTAGAGCCTATTTAATACAAACAAACAAACAATCAAATCTTTCCTCTTCATAATATTAGTATAGATAGACCGTTAACTAAACAATTTAAAAATAGTTCAATAATTACTTAACCATTGAAAACAAAAGCACTTGTTTTGATACTATGTATTTGGTTTCTTAATTAAATGTTTACTGTCTGTCTTAGCACAACGCGCGTAGTTACATTATTCTGCCGGCGCGTCTATGGAGATAGGGTGACGGACCCGAGTCATTCTACTGGAACATCGTATCGATCATCATCATCTCGGCGGCCATATTCGAGCAGACGGGGTTTTCCCATAGATATGTAGATACAGTATATTATAAAGGGTTTTGCCGAATGGAATGACGCGCACCGCGAACTCGACGGATTGCTTAATTTTCATCTGATCTTTTATTTCAAGTTTTAAGAGTTTTGCTAATTACAGTAATTTTGAAATAATATTAAGATTTGTGTCTGACTATTTATACACGTGTGTGTACCTACATGTTGAGTATCGGCTTCACCCATCAGATTAAGGCGTAGTTAAATTACGTCAAAACATGGATTGTTCAAATGGAAAACCGCTCGCGCCTACAAATCTATAAATCAATCTCTAATAATGGAGTACGCATCCCCTGTATGCGTGAACAAAATTGCTATTAATCGGAATCGTATTTCACCCATTTTTGCTTTAATAAACACAGTGTCCAACATTTCTCGTCCAGCAGCCTGGAAAATAAACAAATACCTATGCGTTTCACTAGAAGGGAAAAGTCACAGATATATTTTTTATAGGTAAAGAACCTGGACCCTTACCATTTAAGATTTTTAATAAATTATGAGAGTCAATAAGGGTATATTAATTTAGCATCAATTTTCTTTTTTAATGTTTTTACTAAGGAAGTTAAAAACGTTAAAAACCAAATACAAATTCCCTTAATTTGTAGATAGAGGTCTCCTTTAGTAAGAGTCGAACACCAATCACAAGGTACAGACAGTATGTGCAATGAATAAGCCGATATGCTGTTTTCGGAATGTCTCACACCGGCTGTCTCCCAAAACAAATTCTTTTAAAATGTAAACACGAGATATAAAACAAACATGCATTTGCACGATGTTTTTCAACACTGATAACATAAAAAAACTGTAAGCCTTTTTTTATAGAGTTTATTTTGTGTTTGTTTATTTGAAAAAACTACCTAAAAAACTGAAAAGCAAAAAAAAATTTTAATAAGACATTCATCAAATGCGCTTATTGTCTAAGCCTATTAATTAAATTGTATTTTACGTGCTAGGTAGGTACCTACTAATCTGTTTGAAGTCGGTGCCAAGCCAAATAGTAGGTACCCAGATTACGTACCTACGTCCGCGGATTAATAAGTAACCCTTTATAATACATAATATTATTATATATCATTTTTTAATACCTTTGGCTTGGCACCGACTTCAAACAGATTAGTAGGTCTAGGTACCTACCTAGCACGTAAAATACAATTTAATTAATAGGCTTAGACAATAAGCGCATTTGATGAATGTCTTATTAAAATTATTTTTTGCTTTTCAGTTTTTTAGGTAGTTTTTTTTGTTTCTTTTTTTTTGAAGTCGGTTTATTTTTTTTTAAAAAAAGTTTGTTTATTTTTCTATTTTTAGTGTGAATAACACGTAGGTAGTGAGTAAAACTCTTTCATAATAATGATAGCGAAAATATGAGTAGAATTGTATTATTTGACAATAATATTAGGTATTCATTGAGTGTTCAGCACCATGGGTAGGAGGAGAATGCGTTTATGCACCATAACCGCAGGCTAGCTAGACCCGCGGCCGTGTGTGGGACTCGAGACCGAAGCGTCCGCTACCCACTACACTCCCCCGGTTTCTTCTTCACACCCGATTAGGACGAGTCGGTGCTAACCTTATTGGCTAGTGACCAGCCCATCCCCGGGTAATCATCAGCTTAGCTGCAAAAGTACATAAAATACAACTAACGTTCCACATATGTATTCCTACAACACTGAAAGAATTATCCCCTAACTCCTAACCGTTAAGGAGTTGTACTTTCCATCATCACCTTAGCTGCAAAAGTACATGAAATACAACTAACGGTCCACATATTCCTACAATACTGAAAGAATTATCCCCTAACTCCTAACCGTTCCATCATCAGCTCATCAACATAAAATGATGTCTATCGGACGCAAAAACTTGAATGGCTTCAGAAAAAACAAGTAACGCGTAGGCGCAGCCTATAAAATTTGAGGTTTTACCTTGATTTTTCCGGGATCCCATCATCAGATCCTGACATGGTGACAATGGGACTACCTCGGAACTATGCACTTTCAAATAAAAAAATAATTATTTAAATCGGTCCACAATTGACGGAGAAATCGACGGACATACATAAAAAAAAAAAAAAAAAAAAAAATACATACAGTCGAACATATAACCTCCTCCTTTTTTGAAGTCGGTTAACAAGGAGCATCCAAACTTGATCGTTTAAATATTAATATTCTCTATAGTTTTTTCATTTCTAAAATCAAAAGGTATTTCTTTTCCACTATTTGAGCGAATGCGAATTGATTAAAAATATGGATAATTATACGGCTCAATAACGCTATGACAATTCAAGTGTTTTACAAAATTTCCAACAACTACTTAATTCTCAAGACTGTAGCATAATATGATAATAATGTAAATTGTTATGTTTTATGTGCTGTATCGTTATAACTAGACGAATTACATTTTTTTTTAATTTTTAATTAAGTTAAAAATTAGTTCTTTATACCACCCTCGCTCGCCGGCAAAGTCTTATACCACTAAGAATTCAGGAGTCGCAACGGAAGAAGGAGCGGTCAAGTATTTCCTTATGCAAGACTGGAGAAGGTACCTACCGTATTAGTTGACCTTGCCTTTGGCCATATAGGCTTTATTAATGAGGGTCGGTCGCGAGTGCCCTAAACGCATTCAGCAAACAAGCAAGGAAATAGAGCACTAATTAGGTCCAGAGACCAGATCCAAAAAATGGCTAGGTATAGGGGAAATGCCACTACCTTGCGTTGCGGCCTTGTTCCGGCGGTATCAATGAGGGAGTCAGGACACTTAAAATTAGCCTCTTTCAAAGACTGAAGGCTGTGATGGCCGTTTACCATCAAGTGGACATTTATTGAACCTTTCATGATAAGAGCAGGTTCCATAGCCTAAACATAGTTCTAATAAGATTTATCTTGAGAATTGATATGAATGTCACTCTCTCGTGCAGCCACGCCACTCAAGCAAGAATACTTCAAAATAAGATAATAAGACGTGTGATAAGACTAATCTGCAGTAACACTGCAAAGTCACCTGGTGACGTGGCCGCGAGAATTCTCCGCCAATGAACGAGCGAAGAAGCTTCACGCCCACGACTCATGGGTGTCATGCGGGGGCTCGTGGCCCAAGTTGTAGCCTGTGTTGCATGCACAGTTGTTACAGTTTGCATTAATATAATGGTCACTTCATACTCCTGGTAGGTTCAGTTTCTTCAGCTTCAGTTATCCCAGAACTAAGAAAATTATAAAAGATGCCTCTTATTTGTAGTGCGAAACCCTTTGAAAATAGATACGGTTCTTTGCTTGCAGGACAGACGCAGAATAATTTTGATATCCCACACATTAATTGCTGAGTATTATAATTCTGAATCAAAGGTTTAAAGTGGACATGAAAGTGCAAAAAGATCCATCAATGGATCTTTGCAATGGATTTAAGTGGACTTAGGGACCCGAGTTGTACCACGGGGACAACCACAACAATCATAGAACAACCAGTTGAACCATATGGGTAACTTTACTTCCCCGTGGTACAAACAGTTGAACATCGCAGTTGTACCTACCAGCGGGTCGGCAGCGAAATTGTATAGAGAAGCATTATTAGTAAATAAATATTTATATATACAACATCGATTTTATACTATATTTTTCTCTGTTGTAAAAGAGCTTCTTTTACATAAATTATTATTGGTCTGTAAAACAACTTACGGGCTTTATAGCTTGAAGACAATTTTATGATTTTCTAAAAAAAATGAATGTAGGTAATTTACAATAAGTCATGTTTTCTGGTACTCATTTATAGTACATACATATACATACCTACAAGCTTTGATTAGTTTATGGCCAAATGGCACTGTGTGGATAGATAATGTTATTTATGTATTAATGAACCTACAACTGTATGTACAAAAGTTACAGGTTAGTATTATTTGATTCAATATACTAGGCACACCACCCACGCCGGCTCACGACTCTTCCACAAACTTGTCGCAGATCCATCCGATAGCGTGATCTCATAATTCCACCTCAAACACCGCTAATGCCCGTTTAGTGTCTGCTTTTAAGGCGTTATAAGTACAATTGTTATTATAGGAGAGATAAGCGCCTCTGTATTTGCTTCGTTCATGCTGCGTTGAGTTTTCCATTGTAAAAGGTTTAAGCTTCAAAAAAGCAACAAAAAATCCATGGGTTAGTAATACTAGTATGTACGTACATTATAATAAATTTAAAACAAAACTAAAAAAAAATAAAAATACATTTATTAATTCGTCATGTATGTACCTAAGAGGCACTCCGTGCGGTTGACACCTAGAAGAACTACTGTACTGTCCACTGTATGAGTCATCACATCAATCGCACGATATGCCTCACAATAGGCTCATGCGGATCGTCTGCCACCGTTCTCAGGATGCTGTTGTCACCCCTCCGATATCTTCTTATCAGCGACGCTACTTTTTTCCGAACTATGGCATTAAAGTTCGGGTCTGCCAGAAGCACTGCAGAAGCGGGGAAGTGCCAACATCATCCAATTATATTTGCTAAAAGATTGATTTTTGTCACAAAAACGAAATATTGTTAATCTGACCACATGAAAGGCGGCCCGTGGGCTAAGGTGCAGGTTAGTCCAGTTAATCGCCACAAAGGCACCGGCTCGTCTACTTCGGATGTGAAAAGGGAAAGTTTTGTGGGCAGTAAAACGCTTTATTCCCGGACTGCGGTTAAGGTGCCGAGACGCATTCTCGGATAAAATAAAATCTGAGGAGCCTGAGCAGAGCCACCCTGCGGCTAAAGTTCGGCTGTGTGGTCACGCAGTGATCAGCGAAAGCCATTTAATTTTGTGACGACTAGCACACAAGTGGGTTCGCCTAACGGAAACAATGCCTTAGCTTAGCTGCTTAGTTGGATAGGTAGGATAGGTCCAATAATATGCTATGCTTTGCCTAGTGTGGGGGCCCAAGTATAACTAAGTTATGTACCTACTTACAAAATGTCTATGGTAAATATAAATTATTATTATAATTACCATTTAGAAACTAACGCCTGTATAAAAGAAAAGGCAAATAAAAATTAATCGGGGAATACCTTACGTACCGTCCGTTTGCCCTGAAACCGGACGCCGGATGTGGGTGTTCACAATATTATAATATCCGATCAGTCTGTTTTCAGTCGCATTAGCAAAACGTCCGTCAAATAACTCGGATCAGTCTTTTTTCTCGGATCAGTCATAATGTGAACAGATCCATACAAATTGACATCCGTCTATTTAGACTGACCGAGAAAAAAGACTGATCGGTTAAATGGGAACAGGCCCATAACGGTTCCCATTTATCCGGTCAGTCTTTTTTCCCTAAAACCAGACGCCGGACGTGGGTGTTCACATTATATATATCCGATCAGTCTGTTTTGCCGGGAGGTCGGTGGTTCGACTCGCCGAAGTTCACGTTTCTATTTTTTTATTTATTTATTTTGCAATTTGATTTACCAAGAAATTCTTTGCACGTCATAAACTTTTTTTCCTACCAGTACTTTGACGTGAATGAATGGCCTGCTGCTGAGAAGAAGTGCCGCAAGAAACTCAACAGTTACATATGATAGCCTTTTTTAAAATCATTTTGTGTTGTACAATATTAACTTAATAATAATATAATGTCAACTTAATAACAATATAATGTCAACTTAATAATAATATAATAAGTACAATAAATAAGCATAAGAGTAGATATGCAGAGAAGCAAATGTGTTTCATGCAGAGGCGGATTATCCTAAAGGCAAAGTAGGCATGTGCCTAGGGGCGCGACGGTACAAAGGGGCGCGCGGGCAGAAAAAATATACAATATAGCATAAAATTAGGGGCGCCGATGAGATGCTTGCCTACGGCGCTCTCAACGTTTAATGCGCCTCTGGTTTCATGTCCACAGAGTCTTGTCATTTAAGTAATCTTCTACTTTATAGTAACCTTTCCTCATAAGGTAATCTTTAATTATGACTTTAAATTTATTTAAAGGTAATTCTACAAGACGTTGTGGTACTTTGTTATATAATTTAATGCTCAGTCCAACAATGACTTTCCTGTTTTATGAAGCCTGCCTGACATTAGGAATTTAGGAACGACAAGTCTGTGCTTATTCCTTGTGTTTTTGTGACAGTCGGATTTTTTTTAGAAAATTATTGTAATTCTTCCGAACATACATTAAACAATCAAAAATGTATTGTGAAGGAACGGTTAAAATGTTAATTTGTGTAAATAGATCTCTGGGTCTAAGGTTGTAGATTGCACGAATAGCTCTTATTTCGTATGTGATGGACAGCGACGATCAAGGGCGTCGCCAGCTTATGATTATGGGGGGGGGGGGGCAATGGGGCAATATTATTTAGGAGAAATAATATGAACGCCGAGAGCATGAAGCGTTACCGCTTTGCGGCTAGCTACATTTGGTCTCTAGGGGAGGGCAACTGCCCCCCCCTAGAGATCAAATGTTTAAATTAATTCCATGGGGCGTTTATATTTCCATGCTCGCATGTGGGTGGCGTTCGTAGACAAAGAAGAGTTTTCTCCAGTTTTCTCTGTCTACTGTTGCGTTCCTGTATACAGACCGACAAACTTATCTGTTCCGGTGGCCAAAATTGGAACTACGTGAAATGCAATGCAAAACGATATTTAATGACAGTTCTAAATAGACAGTAGCGACGCCGCCACAGGAACGGATAAGTTTGTCGGCCTATAGTATTACAAACTTTTCTCTATGGTTGGCCGTTGGCTAACTTTCTGACTTTCGTTTCGTTTGTTCCGTTTTGTGTTGAACTCATAGACTTCAATACATGGAATTATTAATATTATAAGCTTCATTAGTATTGTAGTTATGTTATTATGATAATTCCATGGTTGAACTTGACATAGGGATGGCGATTCTTTCCGAAAAAGATCGATTTTTAAATCGATTCGAAACGAAGGCTGATAAATCGATTCACAAAAAAAAATCGATTTCTAAAAATCGATCTTTTTTTTCAAGTTCGCGTTTACAATGTAAATATAAATGATTTTTATAAAAAAAAAAAAAAAAAAAAAATTAATTAAGCTTATTATATCAATGCTTATTATCTTAACTTTTAAAATGTAACTGTAAATTTGACCACCTCCTTCAATTCCCGCCTTGGGTCTGGTTGGTGGTAGGCCTTTTTTAGAGTCCGACTGACTAGCTACCACCCACACAGGTGAAATCTGCTGCCATAACAGCTCTGGCTGTGTTTCAGCAATATTAATGTGGAAGCCAGTAGACTGAAACTGGGTCTTTTTTTCAAGACCGAAACAGAAAAAATCGAATGTCAATTTTCAAGGGTGATAAATCGATTCACTGAATCGATTCAGTGCTACATATTGATTTAAAAAATCGATATTTTTGGCTAGAAAAATCGATTTTTCGATTAATCGATCTCAGATCGTCATCCCTAACTTGACAGTTGGTTGACAGCAAGCAGCTTTGTGTCGCCCGCCGCCATTTTGCGTTGCTGTAACGATTTGCGTCGCTGCATGTTGCAAATAATTTGTTAATAATCAAATTACTAAAGCTGTGATCCTATCTGTAGATAATTACGCACGTTTACGTTTAGTTTATTTCGTTTAACGTTTGTGTTAGTTTAGTGTTAATCGCGTCACAATGGGCCGCAAGAAGAAGAAGGCATCGAAACCTTGGTGCTGGTATCCTTTTCAAATGCAGATAACTGGATTATAAATTTAGCGTGACCTTCGAATTTAGGTCACAAGTTAAAAATTAGTTCCATTTTTATAACTTTTGCTAATAAAATATGCAGTTTTTTCCTTAGCGTTCCTCTCAGGTATTGTAACAGGGAATTTGACGACGAGAAGATCTTGATTCAACATCAAAAAGCGAAGCATTTCAAATGTCACATATGCCACAAGAAGTTGTACACAGGCCCCGGCTTGTCAATACACTGCATGCAGGTACGTCAGAAGCCCGCAGCCCTCCACTTGGCACGCGCCCCGCCCGCCCACGACACTGCCATTATGCGCTTCTTTTTTAACTTGCGTAGTTATATCTTTAGACATTTTGGCGCGTCTTAATCTGATCCCATAACGGTACATAAACTACGTAAATATTCATCATAATGATAATTAACACATGCACTGATAGTACCCTTGTGCACAAGATAATTCCTGTATTCATTACAGGTTCACAAAGAAGCCATAGACAAAGTACCAAATTCATTACCAAATAGGTCAAATATAGAAATAGAAATATATGGTATGGAAGGTATTCCCCCTGAAGATATAAGAGAACATGAGAAGCAAAAATCAGGTATAAAAGTTTTTTATTATTCATCAATAGGTTTTTGGAACAAACTGTATGTACAAAACCATATTTATTGTAAATCCATAGTAATTCCTAGGTGTATTGGATGTTTAGCAACTGTGTTGTTTATGGGATGTTTATTTTTAAACATTGAATAAATTTAATTGCACATGTTTATTCTTGTAGAGTAATTAAATAATTAATAAAAGAATCGTTAGCTGTTTAAATAGTATTATTGATGAATTCCACATAATGGACTATGACTAAATAAATAACTTATTTAGGTGGTGGAAAGGGCTCCGATAGTGATGACGATGAACCTGCGGCTAAGAAAAAAGTTTCCCCAGCTTTAGTAAGTATTAAATCAATTCAAACAATTTTAATTATTTACTTTTAAACCAAACTTACTTAAAACCCTTGGTTAGCTATTTGTTTTAATGTCTCAATTATTCAAGAATCTCAAGACACCTTAGCAAACTAAGCAAACGTAAGCTGTTTTTCTTTTGAATGTATTTTATTTCACAACTCATTGTTTTTTATGCTAATATTGTACTTAATAATGCAAATTTGCAAACCATATATGATTTTCAACTCTACTAGTATGGACTTTACAGGTATTTGTCTCTATCGTATCAAAACTTACTTTTGGGAATAAGGAAATTTAAATAAAATCTCTGGACACTATCTAGACAGTACCACTTAGTCTCAAATTAGGCATATAGCATGTGTTATAGTCTAAGATCCCGATATAAAACGACCTTCACCGAGATGTTTATTTCACGAAACGTATTTTATATTTAATTTAATATGTCAATAAATAAATTGCTTATGGGTTGCCTAACAAATTTTAGTCAAGGGTATTTTTAATTAATAATTGAAAAAAAATTTTTTTTTTAACATTCCACCGGTGTGATTATTAGATAAACTATATACCAATCGAAAGTATGAAGCCCATAGAACATGCAAACGTTAGGTTGCCCTTTTTTTTCCGGTCACAACTATCGGGTAGCAAGGTATACACAGGTAAATCTATACTAGCATTTTGCAACGGTCTGCTTATTGAATTGAACTTAAATAAAAATTAAAGATTATTTAATTATAAACACGGTGGTATAGGGTTGCCTGCGAAAAATCAGTCCCTAATTCCGGTTGTCGAATTTTAAAAAGTAAAATATCGCTGCGGGTGAATGTCAACTTTAATATACAGTTTTTAAAAGTTTCATCATTAAAATCAATTATTTCGTCATCCGAATCACACAAAAAACACTTTTTGGCCATGTTTTCCAACAATAAATAGGAGCACGTTTTTCACTTGTATCTATACCAACAATCTATTCCAAAATGATGCGCAGCATATACGCGTCTTCGTCTATCGCTATCCTTTTCATTTTCAAGCACAAATAGCATGCGCACTCTCTTTCTTTAAATGGGCGGACCTTAATCAGCTGTTATGCTATGTCCTCTTCTATCGCATGAGATGGTTGGTTAGGACCTCTCAGTCGCAGACATTCACCCGCGGCGATATTTTACTTATTAAAATTCGACAACCGGAATTAGGGACTGATTTTTCGCAGGCAACCCTATACCACAGTGTTTATAATTGAATAATCTTTAATTTTTATTTAAGTTCAATTCAATAAGCAGACCGTTGCAAAATGCTAGTATAGATTTACCTCAGCGATATTTTACTTTTTAAAATTCGACAACCGGAATTAGGGACTGATTTTTCGCAGGCAACCCTATACCACCGTGTTTATAATTAAATAATCTTTAATTTTTATTTAAGTTCAATTCAATAAGCAGACCGTTGCAAAATGCTATTATAGATTTACCTCAGCGATATTTTACTTTTTAAAATTCGACAACCGGAATTAGGGACTGATTTTTCGCAGGCAACCCTATACCACCGTGTTTATAATTAAATAATCTTTAATTTTTATTTAAGTTCAATTCAATAAGCAGACCGTTGCAAAATGCTAGAATAGATTTACCTCAGCGATATTTTACTTTTTAAAATTCGACAACCGGAATTAGGGACTGATTTTTCGCAGGCAACCCTATACCACCGTGTTTATAATTAAATAATCTTTAATTTTTATTTAAGTTCAATTCAATAAGCAGACCGTTGCAAAATGCTAGTATAGATTTACCTGTTTATACCTTGCTACCCGATAGTTGTGACCGGAAAAAAAAGGGCAACCTAACGTTTGCATGTTCTATGGGCTTCATACTTTCGATTGGTATATAGTTTATCACACAGGTGGAATGTTTAAAAAAAATTTTTTTTTCAATTATTAATTAAAAATACCCTTGACTAAAATTTGTTAGGCAACCCATATGCAATTTATTTATTGACATATTAAATTAAATATAAAATACGTTTCGTGAAATAAACATCTCGGTGAAGGTCGTTTTATAACGGGATCTTATGCTATTATGGGTCAGTCAAAATTTGATTTTGTACCTCCATACATGTAAATAGAAACACCTAGACTGTCACAAACAGGCAAGTTCATGCACAAATGTTTCTACAATACAGGGAGCAAACCTGTAACATCTTTGTGTAATATAGCTGATTTCTTAACATTACATCAAATCAGACTGCAATTGATGTGATAACAATGTTTAATGTACAATTAATTGTCAATAGTTGTTGAGTAAACTCATCAAGTGAATCAGTGAGTGTTTCAAGTATGACCTGCGCATTAATATCATGGAGGTCTTTTTTTTACAAATTATTGCACAACTAAGATGAAGACACTTCAAACTGCAAAAAAGCCTGTTAGTCCTAGCTCTATAAGCCAAGATACTAGATAATTGGTGAATAAAAATTATAAGTTTCCATTTCATTCTACAGTTGGGCCCAGGACCATCGACAGTGACGCAAGGCATCTTGCCTACGCCTATGGGTCCTGTACCTCCTGGAATGTACCCTGGCCACATGCCCATGGGTGCTATGATGCCTCCATTTATGCAGGCACCTAGGTAAGCACACTGATGTCTGTAGATGAACAGTAAACATTCATTTAACATTGTGTAATTATTCTATTAATATTGATGAGGATTCTTGATGAGAGGTATTGTACAATACTTAGGCCATTGTGCTTTGTGTGTGTGATTAGTTTGTTCTCTTATATTAAATTTATAATTTATTTGTTGCACCATTCATGCCCTTTTGTCTAATAGAACAAAAAACTTATTTATTTACAGAATGATGATGCCAGGTATGCGGCCATTGTTCCCAGCAGCTAGTATTCCTACATCAACACCTAGTAAACCTACGTTCCCTGCCTATAGGTATGTTTGTCCGCATATACACCTAAAATTAATCGAAGCATCATTTATATAAATGTATATTTTACTTGTGCAATTGATTGCATGCATTCATGTCACATATACAATTTGAGATGCCGGTTTAAGTAATTCTACTTATAATATTAAACAATTTCAGTAGGATCTGATATCATGATCAATACAGGCCCTGGCAAACTACTTGACTATCGGGTGGGGATTGTGCAAAACACGAATTTTGACATGCGCACTATTGGTCAGAAGCATACCTCTCACCAATAGCGCGCGCGGGCGTCGGGTAATTCGCGCAAGCTATTGGGCATGCGCACCCGTCGACCTATGGTCAAGAAGTTTGCCGGCACGTATACTAGGTATTTTTTTCGAATGATAACAAAGGAGCAAATCGCATTTCGCAGCAACGCAACAATAAGCGCGCCGCCGACGACGTCGACTTCGACGAGTTCGGAGCCGAAGGAGAACGGCGACGTGAAGCCGCCCGCGGCCAACGCGTGTCCGCTGGTGACGGCGACGGGCGCGGGGTCGAAGATCGTCCACCCGCCGGAGGACGTGTCGCTGGAGGAGATCCGCGCGCGCGCGCCGCGCTACCGGCCGCGGCCCAAGCCCGACGCCGCGCCCGCGCCCGCGCCCGCCTGCGTCACGCCCAGCACCAGCCAGGCCGAGGTACCTGTCGCGCCGCCCGCCCGGCTGTCCGCGCCTGCACTTTATCTTGTTCTGGGTGGCTCCCCTACGAATGCTCGATCAAATTTTAATTATTTTGCTCCTTTGCGATAACAATGTGACATCTCATAAAAACGGTTTTAACATTCAAATTAAATGTTTTGGCTTATTTTCATGAAGGTCATCAAACATTAATTTCAAAAAATTAATTGTACGCCAACAGTAAAAAAATCAATATTAGCGATTTTACATATAAACATTTGAACGTTAAAAAATTGGCCTTCTAAAAAATTGCAGTTTTAGAAAATTTAATGTCACGGTATTATCGCAAAGGAGCGATTTATTACTTTTTTTATATACATTGGCAGATAAACACGCAGCCTAACTCATAATACGAGGTCACTGCGACCTATTCCATTGAGGGACACTTCACCAGGAAGTGTTGCTCAATGTGATGCCAGATTAGGCTTATCTAATCTTTGAGTCTTTGATTTCAAGTGTACGAGCTCCCACATTAAAGCTGCCGGTACACAGCTAGAGCTGTTATAGTGGCAGTATTATGCCAGTGTTAAAATTGATTTAGCATTCGTAGGGGACCTGGGCTTGAAGTAATATAGTTTGAAGTGATGTCTTATATTTTCAAAGGGTTTGCTTCCTGTGAATGTGCTCGGTCTGTGTTGGGTGGCGGACAGCCCTCCTCTGTGTCATTTTTTAATTAGTTCATTGGACGTATGCCTCATCTAAATCATAACATTACTCTCGGGTGGTTAATGGTGTCATCCGCTTTTTATTTTAGACTTTCTCTTCTGAATGTGCAAGATAGCTTTTCATCATTTGGGTTTAAATAATTATTTGGGGTCTATTTACTAAAATGCATTTATATGAAAAGAAATATCTTGGGATTTAATTGAATAAACCCATCATTGTAACGATGACTCGATTTCAATGATGGAGACCTTTGCTCTGCAGGGGAACATTAAAAAGGCTGGGACATCTTTACCACGAAAATAAGCTTAAAAAAAATTAAATAAACCAAGTCGAGTGAAGCGCAGGTGGCACATTAATCCTCGAAGGTGAATTCGATCCCAGGCAATGGACGGCCAATGAGCGGGACACATATTAATGTTTTAAATTAGATATACGGGTTGCAGGTGGCGGCGCACATGTCGGCGGCCGTGGCGGCGGCGCGCCAGCAGCAGGCGGCCGCCGCGGCCATGCGCCGCCCGCTCATGCAGCCCGTCATGCTGCCGCAGCTGCAGCAGGCGCACCCCCATCTGCAGGTACAGTGCACTATACCAACTGACCGTGGTAACACTAACACTTCTATTGTGTTACCTTACCTTACGCTAAGAAATAAGGTAGAAATATTTAACCATTTACCGAATCATATTTAGCTTTTGAACTTTCCTAAAGGAGAATGCAAAACTTGCCATTGTTCTTGGGCCCAAAAAATTTAAGTTAATGTGCAGAGATGAGAGAACCATCAACTGATGATGATGACACCATAATCGGTCCCAGGGGGGAAAAGTTATCGTCCATATTACATAATTTATTATTTTTATATGAACATAAATAATTAACATAATAAACATAATATTTTTTTTCACTAGGACCAATTTTGTCGAAGCCATAATAAAAGTTAAAGGTGTTTATTGGATCTACTTTGTAGTCTATGTCCCAAATCTGCACATTTTTTTTTTGGGCCCAGTCTTTTGCTTTGTCCTTTAGATACGAACTTAAATATTGGTTAATAAATAATGTCTTCTATGTAAAAATACATTGTTACAAATGCAAAAGTCATTGACAGCCTATCACAGCCTACTGCTAGACATAGGCCACTCCAAACGCTCGCCACTAATCTTTGTGTAATATGCTATGGTTTTTTATTCAATAAGTACGCCACTTAGCAGCTCTTTTACCTGGGGACTAATCGTTTGTCGCAGGCGCACCCTCACGCTCACCAGCCCGTGCGCGTCGGCGTGCCGGTGTCCATGCCGCCCGTCATGGGCGTGCTGCCCGTCATGCCGCAGTTCAACCTCATGCGCCCGCTGCAGCCCGGTCAGTACTCACATATCCCCACTACACACACACAAGCGCTGTCGACCTATTACAATAGCTACCGTTAATTGAAGGTCTCGCGACGATCAGCTGTGGGTATTGAAGGGGGGGGGGGGGGGGGGGCGGGGTAATTTTATTTGAAGGTTAACTTCTAATTTCTTTTTTAATCGGGCATTGTTTCAGTTATGTGGAAACCAGTAGTTTTAACAGTGTGGTAGCATTATTTGGCAAAGCTACCTACCTGGTTTAGTATCCCTTAATGGAATAGGCCCCTGATGTTGCTATCGGGTGGACTGTGCCTGTCAACTAATAAATATAACATAAAATCAATTGCAGGAAACTTTTTTGTACTAAAAAAAAACAAACCATGGAAGTTCATCTGGCTGCCCATTTTTGTTTTTCAAATTGTAATCATGTTTTGAAAAAATATGCATACCTACACTTCAAGTAATTGATTATTTCGATCAAAAAATACATTTTGGTATAATAGAAACCTTTAAAAAATGTGTTTGTAGGACCTTTTTCACAAAGAACATGTGACATCCTCAGCATAATTATCAATAATTTTATTGTTTAGTTCAATTTTTGATATACATATTAGAATATTTTTTTCTGTTGTAAATAAGTTGGTCAACTTCTATAACCCTCCAGCAGCCACTGATTTTAATACCAGCTTATTTTTATTCCAATTTTTTTTCTATTTCTCTTGATGGACATAACAATCAATTTACTTAGGTAATATGATCTGGGTTTCCAACACTAAACATGAATTGACAATACCTGCAGCTGATTTGTATTGAAAACAGCAAATGTGATGTGATGTTTAAAATGATCTGTTAAACATTTTATATACATTTGTTATTTCTTGTTGTCTATCGAAGCATCATCAAACTTCACGTCAGTGAAATAATAATGGTACTCAGGAAAGAAACACTGTTTCAATGGTACTATATGACCTCACAGTGTTATTATAAAAATCTCATTTCAATGTAATTTCTGACCTATTTTATGTTATAAGAAAATAATATTAGGATTATTGATATTGTCAGGTTGATGTGTTGCACAGATTTTTTTATACACTATTCTGTAACTAAGTCTAATGTTGTATTTTTGATGTCAGTATGGTCCAAGTCTAAGAGACAAATCGTTAAAATTTTTGTAAGAAGACGCCAAAGATGAGATAAATCTATGCAATGTTACATGTTACAAATTAAATAACAAGACTGCTATACGTCACATCTGGAGGTATGACACAATGAACCATTATATTATGCGTTCATATTTTTATAACATTATCAGTATTTAATGTAAAATGACAGTATTCACCTGCATTGCATTTCATAAGACTTAAGAATAGTATACTTTCATAGGTGCATATTTTTAGTTTTAATTTACTTTTACATTCTGGAGATTTTAAGTTTCTCTTCGAGAAGTTTGCTCATTACTGATGATATTTACTTTCTCGTGTTTGTAACACTCTTAGATAATATTTGAAAATTGTCACACACTGCGTGGAAAAAGACGTGTTTTTGTTTTGAATAAACTTAATTAGATCAGTATACTTGTCTATTTTCCACGACTTTCCAATCCAACGAATGTAATAGTTTTAGATAATTTGTATTGTATTGTCTATAAATAAGAAAATGATGGATTATGTTTTAAGAGCGCGGACGGGCTCTCTACTTATTTGGCTAATGTCGAAGCAGCACAAGAGCGAAGTGCTTGGCTCTGAGAGCGCCTGCTGACTTGTTGCTCGGTGGGTGCCACTTGCATTACGTACTATGTTAAGCACTGGACGTCTCGCCGCCGGCCGCCGAGACCCAGCCAGCCTCTACCGCGACAGCGTACATTTTGTCTCTGTCTATCTATCTCTCAGTATATAAACACTTAACAGCTTGTCCGATACTCACACCTCCCTAACACCCCACTAACACGCCGGGTCTCTCACCACCCCCATACGAATCGACTGTCCGTAGACACTGTCAAGAGTAAAACTGTGATTTTGATGTGCCATCCGCACAATCGGAGGATCGGAATGAAAAATGAGCGGTAATTTTATTCACATTCCTTAATGGATTTGCTTATTGTAGTAGCTCTTATCTTATTACTGTCTCGATTTTCTCGTAGTGTCATATAAAATGTGACTTTTTGTCGGTTTTACGGGTGGGTACACTAATATTATATTTACGTACAGTAGTTTTGTCGCTTTACAATGTGCATGAAACGAAGAGTTAATAGTCGTTGGCTGAATTGGATTCTACGAGCAACCATCTCGGATCACACTGAACATGCATGACTACGGATACGATTACATCGCCGAGTATTTTGAAAGTGTGATTTTTCATGTGAATTATTTATCCTACCTACCTGTGTTCCTTTGCTTATACTGCACCTTAAATCAGTCGCCACACAAGTGCATACATGTGACCGCGGCCGCGACCTCGCGGCGCGTCATGCAGGCAGGAGACGCCCGGCCCGACGACATCCATCCGTAGCATTCGCCGTCAGTATTCGTGTTTAGTTGTAATGTTGTTCCGGGAGCGCTCGGCACATGGATGGACGGGTGGTGGTCCGGGGTCCGGGCTGGCCCGGGCGACAGGCGATTGTTCAACAGTCACAACGGCTCCGGCCGTGTGTTGGACCGCAGGTCCCCTGTTGCGTCACCGCGCCTACTCGGGCAGGTTCTAACGCGTTTGTTGTGTGCAGGGATGCTGCTGCCGGGCGGCATGATGCAGATGGGCGCCATGTTCCCGGGCGGCATGCCGGGCCTGCAGATGATGCAGCCGCGCTACCGATAGCCGCCGCGCGCCTTCGCCGCCCTGCTCTGCGGTAATACGGCACGCTCAGATGACTCCCGCAGACGCCATCAAATGTGCTAAATGTCTACCGTTACTGTTGACAGAGGCCGGCTCGGCTGCCGCGTCGTCCGGCCCCGAGCGAAGGTAGGCGCTCGCTATAGTTTTCGTATGTCGCTTGACGGTCGTGTCCTCGGCTCTTTGCTAAACGTGCGGTGACGGGCTCCTAACGAGTATACTAACGAGTGCGAGTAGCGACCGAGCAAGGTAAGGCCCGGGCCGGTAGGGGTAGTCGAGGGACAGGTGACGCGAGTCGCCCGCAGGCGCGAGGTTGGGCCGGCAGTTCCCTGCGGGCCGCCCGCAGGCGACTTGGCTGTCACAACTTGCGTTGTTGGATTGGCGGCCCCCTGTCCCTTAGCGATCACTCATTCTACACTCCTACCTATCACCGAGCTCTCACATAGACTGTCGAAAGAATTTGTAGCAAATTCCGTTCTTAAATTTTCTGGTGTTAAGTGCATACGAATCATAAAAATAATTAATGTTTATCTGCCTTGAATTTTTTAATAAGCGTTTCCACGTGAAGTTGTGACGTTTGCCTACTCTTGTAGAATTTTGACTACTTTACTGATTAAATGCTCTGAACAAGAAAGTTTGGTTTTGATTTCTTTCCTTTATAACTTTGTGATGGTAACATAATTTACGCCTGTTACGCACTGCAGCGAATGCGAAGCGGCGCGAAACCAAACGGAACACTAAATAACGCCTTTATTGCCTGTGCGTTGTTCAGTTTCGTTTCGCACTCGCTGCAGTGTGCTACAGGCGTTAGGCGATTGTCCCACCAACGGCTAGCAAACGACTATCAGCTATTTTCTCGTTCAAGAAAGATATACATTCCGTGTAAACTAAAGAGGTGCAAATATAAATGGTAGATTCCTGGCTGTTAACACGGACAGGGCGAGGACTCGCGTCACTAGTTCGTCGCTGAGCGGCAAGAGCTATCAAAGATAATACTCGCTCAGCGATTTTGATTTTACGCCGAGGAAACAACCAGGGGTTACTTCTTCGCGCAGTTCTGTATGTTTGGCTGGTACCAAATCTTCTAGTTCCACGATCGTCTCGTTCATCGTCGGCAGTGTGACAACTGCTACTCTCCCTCTTAAGTATAGCCCGACCAGTAAAATAAAAAATTGCGGAAAAATATTGGAACTAATTTCTTCAAGTAGCGACAATCAAATTAAAAAACAATATGATGTCATTCATTATTGCTGTCTGTCAAAGAGTGATGTCAATTGTCAACCGTGGCTTGTTGCTACTGGATATTGTAAGTTATTTGTGAGTATAACCATAGCAACGAAGTGTTGCTATAACCATAGCTAATGTGGCGCCTCTTGAGCAGGTTTTTTTTTATTTTTCTGGTCAGGCTATAGAAGTAGAGAATAACAAGTTTTTTTTGTTATGCAAGGCCTCAGGCTGGTTTTAGTCTCACGCTGACGGCACGCGTACCGTCAGCGCTGATGGCCGAGATCTATGAACTTGTAAGAGCGTTTTTGAATGACGCGTAGCTATCAGCGCTGACCGCCGTGCGCGCGACACTAAAACGCTCACTGAAGCCAGAGGCGCTCGCGCGTTCGTCAGCGCTGACCAACTACGCGCTGAGCTGTGAGCGCTGACGGTGCGCGTGAGACTAAAACCAGCCTTAGTGATAAATTATTGATATATGTCATCATTACTACATGAGGATGCGAGCATTGTTTTAATAAAATTCTTAAAATTTTATTAACCACACACAAAAACTACGAAATCTATTCGTACCTCAAAACTACTTGAAACAAAAGTGGCGCCAACGTTGCGGCCAGGCAGTCAGTCAGTCGATCTACTAGGTACAGTGACAGTGTACACTTTTACATTATCTAGTAGTTTACCTACTACAGGTAAGCGACGATATTAGTTTTGAAATAAACTTGGTATTAATAAAGCCGTATATTGAATTACAATAATAAAAAGTCTTGTCTGTACACATAACACGTTTATAATACATAAGATTACCACTAGTCTGTTAGAATAGTAATACCGATCCCATAAATAAGTACATACATTGATTAATACAATACAACAGGCTTAGAAATAAAAATGTATTTATCTAGTATCACCATAATGAATTGTATAACCCAATTAAATCTTTTGGTAAAAAATTCACAACAGATAAATTTCAAAGTAAACAAATACTGCTATTAAAGTAATTTGACAACAAATGTTAACATTACACTTAAACCTATTTATGGCAACTTTCAAAAACGTAACATTAAAATGCACTCTTTTTAATAATTATTTCAAAATTATCTAAATTTTAACCGGATTGGCAATGATTATAGATTATTCTTTATCAGAAGTCTAAAGCTAAGCTATAACACATTACCCTACTTGGTCTGAATATAATAATAAGGTATACTTGTTACAAATTGCTGTTACCTTTTTATAATAATTTTAGTAAGAAAACTACAAAATTTGAGCTTCCAAGATCACAATAAATACGACGTACAATAATAATTTTTATGATTGCATGATTCGTTATAATATAATCCATCACGATCTCGAAAAAGACTATAATGTCAACTAAGCTAAGTAAACAATCATCTTTCACGATATGTACCTGTTCGATCAAATTGCAAAGACGAAGCTACGAAAATAATCACAACCGTTGGCTAAGTGAAATCAGGGACTGTTTACCGGTATGAATAACGGTATAGTTTTTTTCTGTATGACGTCATTTAAATATATTTTGATACTGTTAAATTCCAGTACAGAAATTTTTTTTGGTACTGTAAAATTGTTGTAGTATAAACATTTTTGTACAACAATTTTTTAACTGTTATTTATATTAAAATACTGAAATTTTGTAATGGCTTAAATGGAAGGACACGGGGGTACTTCTAGCTTAGTTAGCTAGTTAGTTGATTTCAGTCCTCTCACGCGTCCGCTCGCACCGGTCTGTATATTGAACAATGGATCACAAGAACAGAGGCTGAAGCAAAGCATTTGTCGCGCTTTTCAACGTAAGTTTTAATTTATCTATTTGACATTAAACTTAGGTACCTATCTAAAGGTAAGTATATCTTTCAATGGCAGTTACACTCGATAGATATTGAACTACCTACTTAGCTGCTTAGTGCTTACTTAACGACGATAAGTGCTAGATAGGGAATAAGATCATAAAGCAAGCATTGGTGTAAGTACTGGTAAGTAAAGTCAGATATTCAGTTCGTGCTATGATGTAGGGTGGAGCCTCCTTATATCGGCCCCCGCCTAATATCGGCCGTCTAGAGAAAATGCGCCATAACTTAAAAAGGGTTAAGCTCTCCTAATCTTTTTAACCTCTATGTAAACGCGCTGATTGAGGGGCTCAGCAGCATGAAGATCGGATGTCATGTGGGTGGCGAGTGCTTCAATAATATAAGCTACGCGGACGATATGGTGCTGCTGGCCCCCTCAGTCAGCGCCGTTAGAAGGATGTTGGAATATTGTGAAACCTACGCAGTTGCCCATGGCTTAGTGTACAATTGTAAGAAAAGTGAGTACATGGTTTTCAAGTCTGGTAATAGACTGCCTGACTTTGTGCCTCCCATCAGGCTAAATGGGTCACCCCTCGTTAGAGTGAGACAATTTAAATATTTAGGCCACATAGTTACAGAGGACCTAAAAGACGATGAAGATATGGAGAGAGAGCGTAGGGCGCTGTCGGTAAGGGCTAATATGTTGGCTCGCAGATTTGCACGATGTTCTGGGCCTGTTAAGGTTATGCTATTCAATGCATATTGTACATCTTTCTACTCGTGCAGTCTGTGGGTAAACTACACCCAGAAATCGTACAGCGCCTTGCGCATTCAGTATAACAATGCCTTCAGGGCATTGTTGGGGCTGCCGCGATACTGCAGCGCTTCCAGCATGTTTGCGTACTCAGGGGTTGACAGTTTCCCAGCCATCCTCAGAAAAAAAGCAGGCTCACTTTTGAGACGAGTTCGTGGCAGCCGCAATAATGTCCTGAGGGCCATAGCCGACAGTTGGGACTGTCCATTCGTCGAGCACATGTGCCGTATCACTAAATCTAAATTAAACATTAAGTACTAACATAGGTGATAAGATTTCATTGTTACTAACATTCTCTAAATTAAACTTTAAGTACTAACATAGGTGATAAGATTTCGTTGTTACTAACATTCTCTGTTGGATCATAGTGATCTGAATAAACATTATTATTATTATTATTATTAAAATCATAATTTTTTTTATGCAAATAGCAGCTGTATACCCTTACGCTTAACCTCCCTTAATTTTTTATGAATATCTCAAAATTTGAACGAATGATAGGCAAAAAAGTGCAGGAGGTACGGACGTGTGTCGTTTTGCGGCATTTTCAGGTCAAATTCGTGAATCGAATCATTGCGTTGAGAAGTATTTAAATTGTAATAAACATACCAAAGTTATTTTATTTTATTTCTTCTTAAAGATAAAGAGTCAAGGTACCGTTTAGGTAGTATATTTTAAAATTTGTTTATTTTTTTTATTTAATAATTGCGTGGCCGAGATTAGGGATCAGTATGATTGACAAATCTCAATATCGGCAGAGTGGTCGATATTGAGATTTGTCTATCGCAATTAGAAATCCTAATGTCGGCTGCCTGATATTCTTTGTGCGCCAGCTATGCGAAAGAGTTGATGAGTGATGTCGAAGAAGAAGATAAAAATATTGGATGTGACGTATGCCCCAAATGGTTTCATGTATACAATTAAAAATATATTGCCATCACTGTCTGAAGATAACTTTACCTATTATGTAATGTTTTTGGTAAATTTCCCTCCTATCGGATCCCCTCTGCAGTTTGTGCCTGAATCATGGATTTCCTGACTGAACGTCGCATCAGAGTAATTTATGATGGGTACACCTCCGACTCACTTGCAATAAATGCTGGCTTCCCTCAGTGATCTGTGCTTTTAGCTACACTCTTTCTACTGCACATCGATTATATTGTTAGCTACGTCCGAGATTCTGGGGTATGCCGTTGATAGTACGATAGTCGAGGGATACTTGTCGTGTCGTACACGTGCAAGTAGAGGTGAAACTGAGGCTTTAGGATCTAACATGGTGGACAAATTGAATCAGACCCTTCAAATTGTCTCAGACTCAACCCCACCAAAACGCTGGCTTGTATATTTTCCACAAAAAAGAGTGGTTTTGGGCTGGCTACCACTTTTCGTGGCGTATCCGTTCTTCTATCTGACCGACTACAGCTCTTAGGTATGGAATTATCTTCCAACCTTAACTTCGGGAGCTATATAGAGTCCGTAGCAGTAACTGCTTATAAAAAGATTGGCATCCTTTCAAGAACCATACGCTACTTGATTGCGAAATAGCTCCTTACCCTTTATAGAGCTCAAGTCCGTTCCTGCATGGAATATGCTACCATATTTGGGATAGTTCTGTTTAATGCCAGCTGGCTGCCTTGGACTCTATTGAGCGGCATGCGAAGAGGCTTTTCGGCGATGATGCTTTGGTCGAGAACTTGCAAAGCCTCGATCATCGTAGGAAGATTGATTGCCTACCCGTCTGTTACAGGCTCTACTTTGGTGAATGTGCTGCTCGGCTGTACGATTTGGTTCTACCAGCTCCGTTCCATCACCGAACGACTTGACTCGGTCAGAGATTCCAATCCTTATACTGCGAAAATGCCGCGCTTACGAACTAAATGATTTGCTTCATCTTTTTTGATACGGACTGCGCAAGTTTCTCTCTTTACCTGGGTCTCCCTTTCCTGACCATTATAATCTTGGTGCTCTTCAAGGCAAGAATTTACAGGCCATTCCTAAGCAAGCGCGCTCCAACGTAGACCGCATAGATGTTTAACATCAGGCTACTTTGTTATCAAGTCTTAGTGATGGCATAGTAAATATATTTAAAGAAAAAAATTGTAAATTATTTTTAAAAGACTTATTTATAATAGAGTTAAATAAAATATGGTTTGAAAATAAATAAATGTTATAATACTTTGATTTTATACTTTTTGAACAAATTTTTTCCCTTTGAAAAGGTATTCCGATATTATGGTTATAGGCGGCGGATATTTGGGTGCTAAAGGCCGATATTAGGGGAAATCGGCAAGTTCGGAAACAAACATCTATATATTCAAATCTAACAAAGAATTCGTTATTTCGCGAATGTAATAATGGAGTTTCATTATCCCTTTACCTAAAAAAGTAGTTGAAAGAAAGCAAAAGTTATTAATGTAAAAATTATAAGCACTGAAAGGTCAAAAAATGTTGGGCCGATATTTGGTGCCTCCACCCTATGTTGATACGTATATGTAAAAGTATGTATGTATGTATGTAGGTAGGTAATGTAAGTATGTTTAAAGAAATAATAATTATAAACTTTTAAAGAAAAGTAAAACGTTATAATTTGGGTATTACTCGTCCGCCGGATGAAAGAAAAACAATCGCGATCGCCAACCTGTCGGCGCGTGTTCCTTAAATCCTAATCCTTTCCCGCCCGCCGCGGCCCCTCGCGCGAGAGGCACCGCGGGGCGCGGGCGCGCGCACTCATCATTTCAGTATCAGCAATAAAATTATTTTTAAATAACTGTATAAACGAATGAAATCTGTACCGAAATTCAATGGGTATAGAATTTTAGTACTGATATTTTTACTGGTACTATAACGATATTTTATACCGGTAAGCAGTCCCTGAGTGAAATATTGGCACGTTTGTATCTACAAATTACTGCAGTCACTGGACTTCCGCAACCGATGAATACCTAATACATCAGTAGAGGTAGAGTACGCGCAATACAAGTGGACCGATCTGAAAGGGAACGCATGTGGCTGCGCGAGCGTTTTTCTAAGACAACTTCAGATCATCCAAGTAAGCCGCAGGTACTATAGTGTATTGTATTAGGTACATGAAAAAAAAAACAATATTTTGTACTCAAAATACTAGGTAATGATACACTGATACAAGATTAATGTAGGAAATGAAGTAGTAAATAAAAGAATTATAATTTGCTGCTTCTTTCTCTACTTGTGGCACTTAGGAGATTTTATGCTTTTATTCTAAAATGGAGTATTGATATTTAAATAGCCATGGAAACCATTTTCTTGATAGAGTTAATGGTTTATAGTATGTAAAGGGTTTTTCAATAAGGACGGGTCAATGACGTTCAATATTGAACGTCATTGGGACGGGTAGATTTTGGTGGCCCGTGGCAGCCATCTTGTCCCGGTGACATTTGTCAAATCTTCCGTCCATCATTCAGCCACCCATGCCAAATCACCATTGCAAGTTACACGACTGAACAGCGCGTGCAAGTGTTAAAATTTTGTTATCAAAATGAGTGTTCGTTGGTGCAATCGCTCGACCTCAGAGACAGGTCCAGCTATATTGCTAATTCATTTATTTATTTATTTATTTATTCAAACTTTAATGCACAATCAAGAGTACATAAGGCGGACCTAATGCCTAATGGCATTCTCTGCCAGTCAACCTTTGGGCCAAGCAGAAAAAAAAAAATGGTGGGTAGTGCTAACGGGCTAAAGAGAGAGAGAAAAAAAAAATGAAATAAAATAATTAAGTCTTAAACAAATTAAAATAACATAAATAAAATATAATAATATATATATATATATAATATATATGTATATATAATAATAATAATAAAGAGTAAAACAAAAGAGAGAGAAATGACGCTGGTTAATGATTGGGACAGGTGAATGACGATGCTAGGGAAGTCTGGAGATAATGTTTTCGGAGAAGGAACTTAAAAGACATCCGACTCGGTGCCCGTCTGATGTTCTCGGGGAGAGCATTCCAAAGCCTAATAGACGTTACACAAAAAGAGTTGGAGACAAAACCGGACCGGTGAGAGGGAGTAGCTAGAACTGTTTTATTTGAGGAGCGTAGCTGACGAGAATGTGTCGAGCTAAGAAGCTTGAACTTTGACTTAAGGTAAGAAGGAGCGTGTGGATCGTTTAGGATAGAAAAGAGAGTAGTGAGAATTCGGACATTACGTCGAAGTGGGATAGGTAACCAATTAAGCTTAGTGCGAAAGGAAGAAACGTGATCAAATTTACGAAGGTTGAAAATGAAACGTATACCATTGTTAACTAAACGATCCAATTTGTTGAGAAGATCTTTATTCAAATCAGTAGTACACACATCCGCGTAATCAATTAAGGGAAGGATAAGGGCTTGAACAAGAGTGATTTTAGTGGGAATTGGAAGAAAATTTTTAAACCTGTAAAGAGCTCGAAAAGTGGAAATGACTTTACGACTAAGTTCACCTACATGTATAGACCAACTTAGTGTATTATCAATATGCAGGCCTAAGTCTTTGACACTACTGCAGAAGGGAATAGAGACACCATCAAAGAGGACAGGGGGCAAAGTGTCAATAGCGAGCCGACGCATGTGGTATGGACTACCAACAATAATGGCCTGACATTTGTTCGGGTTTACTGCAACGCCAAACCGATCAGACCAAGCAGCGATGGAGCACAAATCCTTGTTAACAGCAGCTATGGCAGAGTCAATATCGCTGCTGTGGCACTGGTAGTAAAGCTGGAGATCATCAGCATACAAATGATAAGAGCAATCAAGAGAGGCAGTCAAGGAGTTAATAAAGATGGAAAAGAGAAGTGGGGACAGAATACCACCTTGAGGGACACCTGTGCTAAGATCACACCAGCACGATACTGTCTGATCTACCTTCACCGCTTGCTGGCGGTTACGGAGATAAGAGGCAAACCATTGAATTGTTAATGAGGACAGACGCATGTGGGACAATAAGGCTAGAAGGACATCATGATCGACATTATTAAAGGCGTTGGAGAAATCTATGAGGACAAGCACAGTTAACATGCCTTCCTCCATGCCGTCTCTTATATCCTCGGTAACCTTAAGTAGAGCTGTGCTGGTGCTATGACCGGGGCGAAACCCAGACTGGAATTGGCAGAGAAGATTGTTATTAAAAACATGGTTGGAGAGTTGGGAGTGCACAACTGCTTCCAGAATCTTGGAGAGGAAAGGTAATATAGAGATGGGCCTAAAGTTGTTGAGATTAACGGGATTCGATATTTTAGGAAGAGGAATAACATGCGCTTTGCGCCAAATTGCTGGGAAAACCCCACAAGTAAGGGAGAAATTAATAATATGAGTAATGACTGGGAGTATGTAATCAAGTAGAACCATCACCATGGCGCGACTGATCTCATCACAACCAATGGCTTTGGATTTAAGAGAATTTATAATTTTACGAATTTGGTCCGAAGAGACACTAGAAAGAGAGAAGGAATCTATGTGAAGAGGCGGCAGGGAAGTAATCTCAGAAACAGTAAGAAGTTTTCTGGTATGATCCAGAGAGGAGGAAGAGGAAAAATGGATGTTTAAATCATCACAAGAAAAAGATGTACCAGAAAGGGTGTCAGCCTGCTGGCGTTTGCCAAGACCTAAACCTTTGAGGAACTTCCAAACTTCTGCCGAAGAAGCATTAGCGAGATGGTCATGATAATATCGACGTTTGGCCGCTCTTACCATCTGATTGCAGCGATTTCGTGCAGCCTTGTAAGCTCCCCAGTGATCATCAGAACGCACCCGCTTGTATTTCCGAAAAGCCCGATCCCGCTTTCTCATAGCCATGCGCACACCACTGGTCATCCAAGGGGCTGGAGCACGCTTGAGCTTGACGGGGCGCAACGGCGCGTGTACATTTATTAAAGATAGGATGCCGTTATTTAAGGCAGTGACTTTGTCATCGATGGACGACGCGGAATACACTGCTTCCCAATTATGTACCGCGGCATCACGAGAGAGTGCATCCCTATCAAGCCTAGCAAAATTACGCATTAGGACTTTAACTGGCTTTTGTTTGACGGTGTGGATTTTATATGAAACAAAGATAAGGTCATGGCGCGAGAAGAAAGGAGCAACGTGCTGACCATGCTTGAGTACACTATCAGGGGATGATGTTATAATAACATCAAGCCAAGTGTCAGCTGAAGCCGAACTATTATGATGAGTGGGGCGGAGTGGAAGAATAGATAAATGTAATGAATGGAGGAGAGAAATTAATTTAGAAGAACAGGATTTATTGAGAAGATTGGTGTTTAGGTCGCCCATTATTAAAAGATGAGAGTAGGCAGAACATAAAGGCTCTAAGACTGTTTCAAGGTCAGAGTAATAGTTAATAGCAGGGGGACAATAAATAACTCCAAGAATTGCTCTGACTCCCTTAATATTGACCTCAATAAAAATAAATTCAGGAGAGGCTGAGTAATGAGGTGGTGAGCTAACAAGAACTTTGTAAGTCAAGCTACTGCGCAGATAGATGGCTACACCACCACCTCCCTTACCAATACGATCGTTCCTAATGAGAACGTAACCCGGCAGAGCAACTATTGCTGAGTTTAAGCAAGGCTTAAGCCAGCTCTCGGAGATCAGGATGGCATCAAACAGGCAGTCGGAGAAGGATTCAAGGAGATCGGAATGATGGGCAGGGATACTCTGAGCATTGATATGACAGACGTTAAGGAACTTCCTGAAATCCCTCAGATCGCACGCGAGTGAAGATTTAAGGGAGGGAACGTCAAGGTAAGAGTCGTCATCATCAGAGGAAGTAGAAAAATGATCACAAGCAGAGTGAAACGAGACATCATCAACCATAATATCAAAAAATAAACTAATATAACTAATTAATAAAATAAGGTATATAAATGTAATGAATAAAAATATGAGTTTATACTAAATAGCAAAATATAATGCAAATCGAAGATTTAAAAAAAAATAAAAAATTAATAAAGTGCACAAGTAAATTAATAATTCATGACTGTCAAGCTTTTTGCATCTGTCAAAATTTCAGGTATAACATCAAACTTAGTTTCCAAACGGACCAATCATATAACTGTCAGACCTAGCAGCTATGTAAGTAATGTTTTAAATAGGGTATTTCATTCAAATACCCTCAGTAAAAATTACATATTTGTTATTAATAGTTGATTGAATCGGTAAGTAATTGGTATTTTCAATCGCTATTATTTATGCTAAAGAACCTTTAGAGGAACACATTTATAACTATCCTAACCGATCGGGTGACGGAGTGATGTTTCTAAAGACGTCGAGCGAAGGTGAAGTGGAGCGCATGAGGTCCGGACACGGCGTGTTGGTCCGCGTCATACTCTCGAAGCGCTCGCGCATGGCGGCCACGTGGCCGGCTATCACGCACTCCTTGCGGTCGTCCCTCTCCCGACCCTCCAGCGAGTCGTCGTCCGCGACCGCCCGCTCCGGCACCTCCGTGTCGGAGAGCAGGGACACCTCCGACGAGGCGGTGTAGTACATCTCGCTCGCCGGCTCGCACTGAGCGACCGGCTCCGTATCGGACGCGATCGTCTCCACCGGGAGCGACGCCGTCGAGTCGCTCCAGCGCTCCTGGACCTCGATCGTCCGGATCGACACCTCCTCGGGGCTCGCGACGTCGACGCACTCCAGAATTTCAGCGGCGAGATCCGACATCTCCATCGCGCGAAACGGCGCCTCGGCGGCCGCGGTCGACACGTCGCCGCCCGGGCAGGTCTCCCTCGGCGAAAACTCGGGCACGATCGGCCGAAAGGTGACCTCGATCGGCCGAGCGGCCTCGACCTCCTCTTCGGAGTCGGCGTCGTACTGGGAGGTCTTCATGGTATCGCAGAGCCGGTTGATGGCGTCGACGACGTCGCGCAGGTCGCTGACGTCGGCGGCGGGCATGGTTAGCTCGTCGATGGGCAGCACGGCGAGGTCGGGCCGCGGCGGGGCGGGGGCGGACGTGGGGGCGGCGGCGGCGGGCTGCGCGATGGCGCTGGCGGGCCCGAGCAGCGCGTGCGCGACGGACAGCAGCGCGTGCGCGGGATGCGCGTCGGGCGCGAGGTGCGCCGTGTGCGCGGCGTGCGGCGGCGGCGGGGCGGGGGCGGCGGCGGGCGGGGGGCGCGCGGCGGGGGCGGACGGCGCCGCCCCCCGCGCTCGCTAGCAGGCGCTGGACGTGCCCGACCAGCCCTCCAGAGGCACCTTCAGCGGCGGCGGCGGCGCCTGCGCCTTGCTCGCTGCGCATCGAAAGCACTGAGTTAGGACCGCTCCGAGCGGGCCCCGGTTGAACCCGATCGTCTCGTCGGAGCTGGCGGAGATTCTACATTTAACGCTCATAAAAAAAGTTTATCTACATCCATACCATAATATGTCTATTTTATATTCAGGAGCGATGAGCAAACGCCCTACATTTAGATATAAGTATCTGTGGCTGCATTGAAATGTTTACATTTTAGTGTCGGTAACCGATACGAAATTACGTTCAAATTTCGAACGTCTTCTTTAAAAGTAAAAATTAATAGGTTTTTTCGATTATCGAATTAGTCGATTAGTAATTTTATGTTCCATTCCTATACATTTAATTCGATGCTGAAATTATAACAATCGATTTGAGAATCGAAATCAACTCGAGTCTAGATTGTTTATGGATTTTAAAAACTACAAACGTCAGTCATTATGACAGTACTAACTTTTACATACAGATTATGTTGGTAACTAGGGCGATTGCTCATCAATCCTGACTATAAAATAGACATATTATCGTATGAATGAAGATAAAGTTATGTATGTGACTGTACATAATTAGTCATTAAAATACTCATGTGATTCTTTTATGAAACTCACTTCGTTCGTTTCATAAAACCACATTCGTATTTTAATGACCCTCATTATGCAGCAGTCACATAAATAACTATTTGAAAATAGCGCCAGCTCCTCTGGATTTGTTGTGAAAATTTAACTGCCGTGCACGAGCAACTAATTTTCATTGTGATTATGCCGTGCACCAATCAAAATTTCACAAACTTACAGATTTATTTTTAAGAGTTATAATGACATTATTTAGTGTTCATTATATACAGGTTAATGCTGCGGGTAAATCAAAGACTTATCTAAATTATTTTAAGTAATTTTAGACGATTACAATGTTTCCTACCGAATTTCATCCATATTTTGTTTTTATGGTAGACTAGCAATTAGTGTTTATTGCATTTCACTCATGCACAGTGCGATGTGACATGCGCTTTGCGATACCTGACCGATGATCATGCGGAGTTACTGAATGATCCACAATACAATGTTATATTATTGTGATGATTATAATAGGCAAACTAAGAAATCATGCATAATAATAAAAAGAAACTTACCCGATTTAAAATACATGCGTAATGTGTTTTATATCGATCACGATACTGTAGCAAAGTCAATACTTAAAATAGTACTTTACTCTAAATCGACTGTTTAAGACCCATACAAACATTCTAAGTAGGTATTCCCATCTCTATTTTATTAATAAAAAAATTACCCAAATTCTAAGGTAACATTAAATGCAAGAGACATTAAACACGAGAAGCAACAACACTACGCGTTGTTAGGTAGAACAATGAAATAACGATCAACTATTATTAATCTTTTATTATTAAAATAATATAAATATCAAGCATCGTAGACATCACTATCACAATACCAGTTGCTTCAATATAAAAGCATATAAAGAACGTCCCACCAAACCACTTAACTGTAAAAATATCTAAACGTTTACATATTTGATCTTTTTATAGGTATATAAATGCAGTTAAGTGTTTCAGTGGAAAATCAAAATTAACTAAAACAGGGTGAGACAAAGTGAATATTATAAGCCGACACAGATACGATAAAGTACATAAATTTGCAGTAAATGGCACCTCGCTATATTTATAAAGATCACAACAACAGTTTCCATCTACATACCTTTTTAAACATAATTTAACATTCCTAAATCGTGCAATGCCAGGCGTATATCACACGTATCATCTTTTTATTGAATTATAAACCCTAATTTAAAGATGAGAAGTTTTTAGTGTAATGTCAATAAAGCGGTTAAGCAGTTTGGCCACAAAACTCTTACATCATAATATGTAAAAGTAAACCAATTTTAATTTATAAAAAATTAAATACTGCATTCGTCAGGTCGTTTAATTGGCAGACTATCAACTTAATGACTTCATGAATAAAGGTTTTATAAAGAGAACATTATTCTCTTCATAAAATATGTTATTTATTTCATGTTCTTTGGGTCATTCGAATATCATATAGCGCCTATTATATACCTATATTTAATTTACTGGTTGAATTTGAACAAGTACCTAGTGTAATTTTGATTGATATAGACATTTTTATTACTTGACTTACAAAGTTAAATATAAAAAATGATACGGGTAAATACTTGCCTGTTTATGAAGTATTAACTAACTACAACTAGTATTATAATTAAATAATGACTCAACATAAAACTATGTTCTAATATATACTATAGATATGTCAAAAATATGTATTACCAACATTACTTAAATATTAAATACACATAGAATACCACTATGAATCTACTTTCATTTATGTTGTAAAATAATTAATTTGGTTTTAAATGACTGACTTCAAATGCCGATGTTGTTTCCCCCGTGATTTTTGTTATTCAAAAACAAAACAATGAATATGTGAATAATATTTGCCAATGAATTGTGTTTTTTTGTTATCATCGTGCAGAGTGAGAACAGTCAAATCAGCATGAACCGTGGGGTAAAGACGATAACCACAGATAACTAAGAATATCGGAAACGTCTCACTATACCAAGGTACAACAGCAACGATTCCATAAAATCATTTACCAAACATAGTTGGTAATTCTGGAATGACAAATTTTAAATGCAATAATAATTTTTTAAGCTTAATAAATGTTTTGATGTACTTATGGATGTAACAAAATGTACTAAAAGAAATGTTTACGTCCTAATTAAGACTTCATAAATTAAGAAACGTAAGATTTAAAAGAAAAAACTAATTTGGAAATTAAAAGTAGAAACAATAAGGGCGCACTTTCCAAGTATCCAATAATTTTACATGCAATCATGCACCAGAACATTTTTAAACAAAACAACATTTAAATAACAATAGCAATATTTCCATTATAGGAATTTTGGTTTATAATAATTATATTTTAATTTGACTTAAGACTCTTAGTCTACGTATTAACTAATATACCGAATTTATTATGTCAATGTCTTATAACTTCTACGTAATTATCTATATTACCTCTAATTAATATTTTTTAGATATGACTATACAGAGCATGTCTGTGTGCGCTTTGCTATCGTGTATATTAATACGCATAATAATGGTTGCTATGTCTAAGGTTACTAGCCAGTAAATCAAACTTGTATATCAGTCAAAATAATTAATACTCTGCTTAGCAAACGTATCGAAATTACAACACAATATCGACATTATTTGAGTCAATAATCGAAATCGAATAAGTTATGAAAAACAGCACATTAATCTGAAACCATGTTGCATCTACAACATAGCACATAAACACATAATTGTTTTTCTTCTCGTAAAATTGTACTGTATAAATTGTTCCCCACGCCTGCATACTATGGGCACATTCTACCACTACAAAGTCTACAACTGACTCTTTATTACCCAATCTAAATCTACTTTTTTCTATACTTTGCGACACAAACTACTTAATCAGAACAAATTAATGAATTGTAATTCGCACATAATAAACTTTCAATAAAATAAATGCAAACAAAATTTAAAATTTTGGAAAAGGTCAAATATTATATAATAGAAAAAAAGAAAATACAATTCGATATTGTAACCGACTACGTCGAAAGCTTTATCCATGCTACGCAAGTTTATCAAGTATGCCATACAGTACACTTGTTTACATTAACATATAAATTTCTGTAAATTACAACAGGCATAAATCAATAAAATTGTTCAACATTTAATAGTTACACACCTCTATCCTAATAAGGCACTATTCTTTACTGAGCTCTATTTATCACTTCAAATTATCTATTCAAATGACACTGATACACTTAATATGTAATGCTAATAATCATTCTAAATTATAAATAGTATCTTTTGAACAATGGAAACTGAAAAAGTATAGCATACACATGTAACCTTTTCAATAAAAATATATAAAAATAATTCTTTCTCTGACTTTTAGGGTGCTGTTTAAGACAAATGTAATTTTAAATCCACTCCTTAATAAAGATTACTGGCGAGTGTATCAGAGTCTTGAACAGTTGCAATATAAAATCCAATTCTAACGATTCAATTATGAATGTTAAAACATCTTTTGATATCAATTTTCATTAAAGATATCTTAAACATTTGTTATCTGACCTAGTTCTCTGAAAAACCAGTCTGCCCATCTTAAGATAATTACTTCGACAGAATATTGGAGCAATCAGAATCATGGACTTGTCGTTTGTAAATCAATCACACATTGCAGTATTCCACTGTTATTCCAAGTTTTTATTTGGACATGAACTTTGTTCACAACAAAAGATTTAATAGAGGATTACTTCCAGTCGGTAATGTAAGTACCTACTAAAAACGCATTATTATCATTTATCACAAAATATGCGCCTTCTGAAGATTTCGGATTTAGTTTATCACTCGTTTTACGGTGGGTTTTCGGAGTATTGCAAACAAAAACAACTACGTACTAATTACCTAATTCGACTAATCGAAAATAATTAACAGCGTATGCACATGTTTTTTTTTTTTTTAACTGACTGGTAATCAATGTGCTTTTTATAATCTGTTGCAGTTCCATCTTAAAATGCACAGGCTAAGGCTGGTTTAACACTAGATCGATCACAGTGCCGGTAGTCGAAGTGAACGTTCGGATATAATCAGCAAGTTTGGGGACGCTTTTAGTGATGTGTCAACTCGATTCACTAACTTAAGTGGGGGTCAACTTGAATTAACTGAATTTTCTGACTCAAATTGAATACTCCGCCGCCAATTAACCGGATGACACCGGAATGGAGCGTAGTTTGCTGAATATGTTGTTACTATATTCATTGGTTACAAATGTTATAAAAAGAGAGATTTGATACCAATGATGAGTTGGCAAATTGCATTTTCATTTGGTGAGAAACCAACCAACCAACCAATTTTGCTTAGAATTATGTCAATTATACATATACTAGTGGACAAAATTCTTAGTAAAATTGGTTGCACCACAAGAATGTAAATCGCCTCAAAAAAATCACTTGTGTGTGTGTTATCTTGTTAATTCGAGTTGCGTAAATATCAACTCGAGTTTTCACTCGAGTTGATATTTACGCAACGATTCGTGTTTTCCGAGTTGGCACATCCCTAATCGCGCTTCCTGCAGTTCAAGTCACAACTGTTCCGTGGACCGTCGGTGCGAAGGTGGGTGGGTCACGCGTACTTACCGGCGACGGTGGCGCTGCTGTACCCCTTGGCGATGCGCAGGAAGGGGTCGGGCGGCGGGAAGCGGTGCGCGCCGTGGAACAGGTCGGCGAAGCGCGCGTCCAGGTCGAGCGCGCGCATGGACGAGCCGCGCACCGGCACCGCCGGCGCAGAGCCCTCCTCCGAACCTGATCCAGATCCCGACCCGTTCACGCTGTGTATGCTCTGCAAGTGGGGTATAATTTAAATCATCCTTACTCGCTTGTTTGAACATATCGTGCGCAAACCTGCGCGAAACACAAGTAGCTGTCAGGGGGACGCAGCCGCGACCCGCACATGCGCAAACGAATGCTCGCAGCTAACTTCAGACGAGCCGCTTAAATTAACGCGAACTAGCTCATTTATGAGAACCCAGGCAGTTTTATAGGTTTTTGTAGATCTGTGGTCGTTCAGATGACACAATCCCACAGATAAAAACACCTCAGTATCATCATGCTACGGTACTAACGTAGAAATGGTTAAAATACGATGATTTCAGACAACACAAAAATATGTAGTTGTGCGTTGAACATTCTCAAATATAGTGGTAAAAAATATATTGGTTACAACTATCGAATTCTTTAACCAAGTATTGCAAAAATGAAGATTAAGATCGATAATAAAATCTTCTTCTTAGCGTGTCGATGGCTAAATTTCAAACTCTTCTCTTGTGCAGGTATCAGGGCACGCGGGGCAACACAAGAGGTGGGCCATTGTTTAAAGCATAATAAAATGAATTGTCTGTTGTGTCGAGTGGTACTCACATTCTGTCGGTGATGCGGCGGGGGAGGCGGCGGCGCGGCCAGCGAGGTGTGCCGCGCGGGCGGCGGCGGCGGCGGCGCGGCCGTGGGCGGCGGCGGCGGGCACACGCCTGGCGGCCGCAGGCCTCGGGGAGCACGGAGTGTGCCTGCAATCGTATCATATCAGCCACTGATCGCCATAGACAACTGGATAGGCGATTGGTACCAAATATTTGATCCGATTTGAAAATCGCCATATTGGCGCTGAGAGCAGTAGTTAGTGTACTTGGAATTAATAATAGTGCTGACTTTCGCAGATAAACTTCGATAATGCTGTCATTGTCAATGTCAATGGCTGTCCATTTGAAGCGATTTGAAGTCATTTTAGTTCCCAGTACACTATTGGGGGCGCTTCAAATCGACAGAAAAAATAGCTGTCATTTCAATGTCTATAGCCACTCCAGCGTAATACGCCGTATTATAATGGACCTCAGTGGTATCAGCCTATTAATGTCCCACTGCAGGGCAAAGGCCTCCATCTTTGAATGCAAGTTATCGCTACAATGATGGGTATTGGCTTAATCACCACGCTTGCCAAATGCGGATTGGTGATCATAAACCCGAGCTGTGTCCGAAAAAACCGACACAAAGTTGGCTCGACCTGGGAATGGAATCCAGGGCCCCGAGATCTTGGCCCGGTAATTAAACCACTAGACCACCGAGGCGTTAGGAGAGGTGCCTGCAAACGATATTTTAATATTAGACAACTCTCTTTCTTTCACCGAGCATTCTGTTCCGAGGGTATGCTTGCGCCCTGCTCCAGGATTTGTTAGTCCAGTTATTACAGTTGGGCGACTGCCATCTGACCTCCGTAACCCTGAGAGTAAATCAGATTGATTGGATCATGGCTGCAAAGCCAGTGCAGGCCTGGGCAAACTCTTGAATTGGAAAAGTTAAAATTAAAAACAGTCTCCGGGTTTTATACCCGAGCGGTATGTTTGCACTACCGACCACTCATTTTGATAACAAGTTTTACCACTTGCACGCGCTGTTCAGTCGTGTAACTTGCCATGGTGATTTGGCATGGGTAGCTGAATGATGGACGGAAGATTTGACAAATGTCACCGGGACAGGAAGGCCGCCACGGGCCGCCAAAATCTACCCGTCCTTATTAAAAAACCCTTTAGTTACTCACGTGCCTAAAGATTTTCTTGCATAAAATGTTGTCATGATGTCATCAAACAAAACTTACCGAAATGCGACGCTGGATTCTTGGTGCCAATGGGCGGGTTAAGCGGATGGCTAGGCGGTAGATTTGGAGGGCGTCCATTCCCGGCTTGCGGAGACGGCGGCGACACCGGTGGGGATCTGTGAAACAATTGCAACATTCGAACCGTTAGTTTTACTGGGGATTTTTGTTAAAGGCTGATCTAATGTACGGCAGTGGTTCACAGGCGTTTTTTTAATATACTTTCGAAATTTAGTTGGTACATATCTACAATATTTTCAAGACTTGACGCCAACGTAAATTCCGGGCTAGTCTCCTGTGGACTTCTGGTGGTCCATCCATCTGAGCCACTTTGGGCACTTAAGATATACATTTTAAAGCAACATTTGATATGCAACCCTATTCATAAAAAGCAACATTTATTTATAGCTATCGACCAATAGCTATAGAGTACAAATTAACAACACTAACCCTCGTATTTATCAGAGAAAAGTTTTACTTGAGTCTAATACATTACAGACCTACAAACTTATCTGTTCCGGTGGCCAAAATTGGAACTACGTGAAATGTAATGCAAAAACGCTATTTAATGACAGTTTTAAATAGACAGTAGCGACGCCGCCACCGGAACAGATAAGTTTGTCGGTCTATACTGAAATAACCGTTTTTATACAATTAACGAGCTGTCAAAAGTAAGAATATAATTCTTACCCACGTGTTCCTACTTTTTACAGTTCTTACTTCATTTAAAAACATCGTTTAGTGTCTAAAACAGCAAAAGCTACACTATCCCCGGTGAACATAGGGTACTTTTGATCCCGGAAATGTGGGGGGAAGGGGGGGATATTTCAAAAAGAGATTACGCGCGGGTGAAACTGCGGGCGGAAGGCTAGTAGTAACTAAGTACAAATTGTTTTACCTGGGCACCCTCATGCTCTGCGTCCTCGCAGCGCCCTTGCCGTTGATAATCAGTTTCTTAGGCGGGGGCGAAGGCTTGGTATCGGGCAGGGTGGGCGGCTTGGGCGCCAGGTTGGGCTTCCCGTGCGACACGCGCGGTCGCTCCGACAGGTCCGACGTCGACAGAGAAGACGACGGCGTCGGCGTGGGCGGCGCTGACGTCAGCGAAGTCATACTGCCGCCTGGAATACCACACACATCTTATTAAAACCTCAGGTCTTTGCGGTCAGGTCATACTGGAGTAGGCAATCATGAGTTGGTAAACGCAGGAGCGTTAATAGGGAGCCACAGAAATTGTATTATTATTTTACCGTACTATGAATATAAGCGCTGAATCAATATTTTAAATCAATACGGAGAATCCTGCATTATGCTAGAGTATGGACCCTATTTTTTTTAACTAGATCCACATAGTGGCCACTGCTGTCTATTGACTTTTAACTAGGAAGAAACGCACTATGTGCTGCAACACTGTAGGTTCCTCTGATATTTGATTTCAAGTAAAATATTAACAACAATTTAACGCAACAACTATGTTTATACTAGACCATGACTTCCTATCACCGTCAAACTCAAGAAAAAAGTTTGCCTATTGTCTCAAACGTCACTCACCAGTTAGTTATGTACATTATAGGTACCCACGAAAAATATAACTAGGTCTAACCCGTGCACTGTACCAAGCATCCCATTCTTTTCGTTATGGGGCCACCCCTTTCTAAATTAACTGAAGCGTTCCTTGATTATGCTGCGTCACATCGCGAGGGTCTATTGTGTTTCTATAAGGGCGGTAGACGCAAAAAAATGTTTTTAAACATGTATTAAAGATGTAAAAAGTATATGCAATGTAGCGTTGTTGTTAGCAGAACTATTATATTTCAGAAGAGCACACGTAAATTCTCTTGTGTACAACTCCGTATTCAGTTTACGATAGACTATCTTTTGTGGTTTTGGTATGTGTTAAATAAACTGCTACCGAGGTACATAAATAAAAATGCACTTGCATTTTAAGTCACAATCAAATTATTCGTGCTATTTCCATATTAACAAAAAAAAGGAGAGAGATTATTAAGTTTATTGTGCTAGTCGAAACTTATTAGTTTATTTAAAAAGAGAGTTCGAGACCCTTAGAGCCTTTACAATTAACAGCGTGCCTTTAAATTAGTTTAAATTGAACTTTTATAATTACTTACCTGCAATTCGTGCATGAAAAGTTAACTAATATTATGTTTTAAAGAGTTTTCTCAACAAAGAGCAATGGCAAGTACTTAGGTTATTAAAAATAAGTCATCATCACCGGTTTAACTGATCTAAAACTAAATTGCTTAAACACTTGAGTGATAATTACATTATTACACATCAGCAAGCAACCAATAAAAACAAAACACATTTACAAATGTCATCTTAATTGTTTCTTTCCCGGGACGCACAATATTACAAGGTGGCAGACTTCCTGAAACCATCTAGCGAATCAAACTGGCCATTGTCCTTGTAGAAATTTAACCAGCCCTTAATTTACCAAATTACCATACCTAGTTCCACATTAGATGAAGCAGTGCATCCGTTGACATTAATGGTGGGAAGCAAGTGTTATGAATTAGAGACAAGTGACCAAGCTAATGCGAGGTAAATGTGTAGTGTGTTTACCAAGCGCGCCCTGCCCGGCGCTATGGAGAGAGCTCCTGTTTCTGGTAAGCGTGGAGGAGACGTAGGGCGGCAGGGTTTGCTCCGAGGCGGGGCGAGGGTTGATCCGATCCGCCACGTGGTCGTGAGGGATACTGGGTTGTGTGTAGTGTGCGTGTTTACCGAGCGCACCCTGCCCGACGCAGTGCAGCGAGCTCTTGTTCCGCTGCAGCGTGGTGGCCACGTGCGCCGGCAGCGCCTGCTCCGACGTCTGCTGCAAGTTGTTTATGCGGTCAGATATCGACCCCGTCGTCAGCACAGAGTCCGATGAACTCTGGAACAACACATACAAGTTATTAACGTGATATATATCTAAGATTTATCATTTATGGCCAGTTTCGGCCATTTTAAATAGGTTCCTGATAATAATTCAACTGTCACCCAAAAATGAGTATGACTACTTTTATTAAATACTAGCGGCCGCCCGCGGTTTCACCCGCGTGGTTCCAGTTCCCGTGGGAATTGATCAAAATCCTTTCTTAGCGGATGCCTACGTCATAACATCTACCTGCATGCCAAATTTCAGCCCGATCCGTCCAGTAGTTTGGGCTGTGCGTTGATAGCTATTTATGTCAGTCAGTCACTCACCTTTGAGTTTTATATATATAGATAAATATGGATAAAAGGGACAGAATCTAATTTATCAAGAACTGAGCTGGCTACGGTGAAACTACCCCTTAGTGTTATTATCCAGGACTTGTATTACACCAATTGTTTTTGGCTGCCTGATATGAACGCAGGTTACCTAATCGTATAAGCAATCACTGCATTGCGTTAAGAAATACTTGATCTTGAAGTATCATACAATGTGCAACGATTCTCTAGGTTCCTAAGGTTTTTGACTCGTTGATTAATTTCAAAGTACTGTTAATTAAAAAAAGGGTATTGGTTCCCAAATCAACACAGGTCACAGCCGGAACTATAGCGGCAAATTTCACTACCATTGTGGACAATTTTTATTTCAAAATAATAAAGTTTTTTTCTTCAAAATGAATGCAAATTGAGATATCCTGATTTCTAAATTAAATGTACGAAAATAAATGATTCTGACACATTTTAATATTCGAGAAAATATGTGGTTTACTGTCAAGGAAAATGCTTAAATATCCTGTGAAATGCATAATTAGTAATTACGCAATTTCGATGATCCTGTAAATAAGGAAATTTTAACACCCTTGTTATAATTATCATTTATGCATTCTTGTTTATAGCTCGAATTATTTCCGTACCGCGCGTGAATACGTTGACAACTCGAGATGTCGTTTTTTTTTTTTTTTAGCTTAAACGCTTCTGTGTCCTTATACCCTACCGGTATTAAAAACTCAACTCGAAATACTCAAACAAAATCAAATTATTGCTTTCGTACATAAGTGAGTATCTACAATTATGGCAATAAATATTTGATAAAACGACATGTCAAATTAATAATACTTAACTGACAGCGTTTATATTATTGCATTTCGAATTATCAACATAAGTCAGAACATGCATTAGTTAATATATCAACATATACGTTTGTGGATTTGCGAGTGCAATATGACAAAATCAGTTATCAAGTTATGAACGTCTTTGAGTACGAAACACACACATATTATATTGAGTTATCTAGTTAAGCACGCTATCAAAAGTTGATATTATTTAAGAATATTTCGAATTGTCTAGTTTTATTTTATAATAAAATCACACGAGTCATAAAAAGTTCTTTATAATGGACAGCATTATTGTTTATATAATAACCAATCGTAAATTGTTACGTTTATTATCTTTGAAAATACTTTCAAATACGCATATAATTTAACTTATAAATAAAAATAAAATCATTTCATTGTTTTAAGAATTTGATTTGATTTCATCGTTTTGGTAATTTGAACTCAATTGTAAACATGTAGGGCAGGTTTATACTTGAATGGCTTTCCTATTACGAGTCACTGCAGATCTGTAGGTACTTGCTCAAAATCGGTTCGTTCATTCAAAAGATCGTGTCGGAACTTGTCTGTATCGAGTATCTCGTTGTCGAAGGTTTTATTGTTAGAATGTTACGTAAGTGTTTTGTATTACAACAACTATTTTTATGAAGAAAAACCCTTTATTCCCATTTGCCCCCACAAGGATTGCCGCCGGAGGCATTGGGGAATAAAAATACCCAGTTGCCTCCGGAGGCAACCGGGAAGTTATTGCCCCCACTTTAGCTTCGCTGTACATTGCTGCTGTCTCTCCCTCGTAAATAATGAAAGCATGAAATAACTTATTCAAAACCTACCCCTTAGAGATGATATCATTTAGGCTATAGAAATTGTAGTTAGTTATCAAAGTACGTAAGTACGTTTTAAGCGAAAGAATAAAAACTTAAAAAAAAATACAACCGTCTTCAAAAAAAAAAACTACCTAAAACACTGAAAAGCAAAAAATAATTTTAATAAGACAATAACAAATGCGCTTATTGTCTAAGCCTATTAATTACATTAAATTGTATTTTAAGTGCTAGGTAGGTACCTACTTATCTGTTTAAAGTCGGTGCCAAGCCTAATAGTAGGTACCTACCTAGACTACGTACGTCCGCAGATTAATTAGTAACCCTGTATAATACAATAATATTATTAAGTATCATTTTTTATTACGTTTGGCTTGGCACCGACTTCAAACAGATTAGAAGGTACCTACTTAGCACGTCAAATACAATTTAATTTAATTAATAGGCTTAGACAATAAGCGCATTTGTTAAATGTCTTATTAAAATTATTTTTTGCTTTTCAGTGTTTTAGGTAGTTTTTTTTTTGTTTTTTGGTTGTAAGGTCGTTTATTTTTATTTATTTTAAATATATTTATATAAATACTATGAAGTTAAAATCCTAAAACCCTATTTTATTATGTCAACTGTTGATTTTCTGTGATTTAAACTTATTGAAAATTTTAAGTCTTTTAGAATAATTTATTATAAACAAGAGAGCCTGATTTATGCGTGAGTAAAAAGTTTCTTATAATATTATAAGATTTTCATATTATATTAGTATTTCATATTAGTATTTTCTACAATATATTCATCTTTCTTAGTACAATTAGCACGAAATATACTCTATAAGGAAATCATAGAAAAAACTATGCAATAATTTAAGCCTAAATGATATCATCTCTAAGGTACAGGTTTTGAATAATTTATTTCATGCTTTCATTCTTTACGAGAAAGACGGCAGCATTGTACAGCGAAGCTAAAGTGGGGGCAATAACTTCCCGGTCACCCCCAGAGGCAACTGGGAATTTTCATTCCCCATTGCCTCCGGTGGCAATCTTTGTGGGGGCAAATGGGAATAAAGGCTCTAATAGAACCAGCATTTCATTATTTTTAAAAAAATATCAAAACAAGACAATGACGAAGAAGAAAACACAGAAGAATAAGAAATTTAGAAATGTTTATTTTTTTTCTTGTTATTTGGTACAATTTCATAAATTCAAAAAGAATATAGGATTTTAATTGGTTTCTGCAATTAAACTTTGTTATTACTTCATTTGGTTTTTGTTTAAATTTAATAATTACAGTTTGAATTTATATCTTTCTTCAGTGAATAAGTTGATAAGTCGTCGGTGAACAACTGGATAAGTCTGTTTTTAAGCGCATTAACAAATATTACATTTATTTTGTAACGTAGACTTAAAACAGGTCCTAAAAGAACCTAAATTCAACTATTAAAAATGTAATCATCATTAATTTCGATTTACCAGTAGATCGTAAACTTTAAATTGGCTGCCCTGAAAAGTACGCAAAAATGACATATCAACTTATTCACGCCAGGTACGGATTTTATAGTTACCTATTTTAGACTAAGTATATAGAAAATTAGGCTGTTTAACTTATTAACATATTGAAACAAAATGACTAGTTTTTGCCATTGATTTAAATTCTTAAACCAGATCTAAGGTTTTGGCACTCTCATGATTAGCGTTCGGTCAGAATAAAACGCTTTTTAATTCAGCCTTCAAAAGCATAGGTAACAGCGAACTTTAAGTTCGCTGATAGGTAAGAATAAAATAAACAAACAATCATTACATATCTTTGTAGTATGATTCAGCGGCCAGCGAGGAGTGCCAAGTTAAACAAAACACTAAGCACGTAACTTCTATCACAAAGGATTAAAGCTTCATTTCCAACATAATTAAATAATATGTATTCATCGTCTGGTCAGTGATAATGTTGAGTCACAGATGATTCAAATGACCGGTAAAGTTGACTACAAAACGGAAGGACCTTAGAGCGAACTTGGCTTACTTTATTCATGTTGTAGCAAAATAAATTTCCCGTTAGTATTTGCGACGATTTACCAAGAAATCTAATAACGTAAATGGAAAATCCTCTTTATCCTTTTTAGGCGAGTTACAGAACTATAGTTTAGTATCATAATAATATATTTATTATAAGCAACTATTTTTCAGTAGCTCTTGACCTACCTGACCCAAAGAGGGATTAAGGACCTAAAGGAAAATATGTAGACGGAGATAGTGAGGTCAAATTTCATCTCAACCTTGGTGAAAATATAAATCCTAATTCTACCTATACAGATAGAAATGAATCTACTGACGCAACTGCCACAAATAAGATGTTTTTTGCCGTGTTTGTTATCAGGACAAGGTCAGTTTACGATAATTTTCACCAGTGAGAAGCCTGGGCGAGTGGCTTGATTAATTATATACATGTTATATCTCTTGGTGAAACTAAACGTTATTACGTCACGTTACGACAAGTACTGTCTGACGATTGAACTACATATTCATCCCAATTTAATTAATTTACTTTAAAAAATACATTGTTTAAAAAAAATTATGGATAGTTTGTGTTAAACTACAGAGTGTTATGTTGAAGTAAAACAGGAAGCGATATCGGAAGTAAATCAAGGTAACTTTGGTTGTAAAAAAAAATACTTTATTGAACCCCTAAAAAGAATAGACGACAAAATGTGAGAGAGAGAGAGAGAGAGAGAGGCTCGGGACTAGGGTGTGAAGGAGAAACTGGGCCAATTTCGTCAGCATGGGACCACCATATTTGATCCAGAGCCTCACAAATGGCCGCAGGACTTGCTAGCCCGCAGTTATGGTGCGCTCACGCAATATCGTTCACACAAAAAAAAAACTTTTTTTAAGAATATCCAGGGATTTTAACTATGAAGCGAAATTTGAAAAAGATAACTAAAATGACTGATGCCTACTTTGTACGAGTATATTTTTTTTATTTATGTTTTCCCCCTGGTTCGACTTTCTACATCACGAGTTTCTATGTGGCTTATTAGGACTCCAGTCCCTATAAGTCATTAAACCTTTACTTATTTTTTCAATTAGGTAAGAATTAAGCTAATAATATAATCTTTATCAGTCTCCTCGAAAAAGACGACAAGGCAAACAAGATTTACTATAGGCCGTAATGATGTCATATTTTTCTTTATTTATCTAATAGTCGTATATAAGACGATAAGCCGTTAACGGCCAATTTTAGTGTGATAGAGAACTATTGTTATTCCTCATTTATTGTTACGGATATGATTTTTCGAATAGCATACATATTTATTTCTGAGCTTTTGCACGTTTCTTCATTCATAGCCCAGCCATATTTAGTGAGTGAATATTAAACTGTATTTTTATCTGAACTTATGCTATTTACAGACTTGTTACCATGAACGAGAAAAACAATCAGAAAATATTGTGATATTTTTAGGTTAAGAAACTACTTGTCATTACATAGATATTGTATTCAACTACCTATGTAGAATACCGCATTAACTAACCAAAGATAAGATTAGTTCATTTGTGTCGAAGTTTTTGTTCCAAGCTTCACAGAGGAGTAGAGTAATTGATACAAATACATCAGACAAGCGCATGTAATAACCAGGCTTGTCAAATCTAGGACAATAGTCGAAGCGGACCCTGAGCTCCATACTGGATATAATCGGGAATACGCTGGGATGATGATGACATCAGACAAGCGCATGAGATATTAATGTGGTATCTAATATGCACTTATTATACTTCCGTATTTATTCTTCAAACAATAACATTATGCGATAGACAATGTTTATGCATACAATATTACTAGCAAGAGCACCTTCAGTTTCCCTTTTCCTTGTGAGGCTTCCAATGACTATTGCTTCATGAATATTTAAACGGTCATGTACGATTTCAAAACTACCTCCATCGAACTCTACTATTAGTGCTCAATATAAGTACCTACTCAATATCAGAATCACTATTTGTTTACTGTATTCTCACAATCTTAGTAAAATTTCGATAGATGGAAATAGGAAAACGTTTATTAAAACATTTTACATTCATCAGAAGGTCAGCCAAAAGCCATTACAAAATGGATTTGTCAAGTACCTACCTATGTAGTTTTATTTTTAGAAAAACGCAATTGTAGGTATTCTTGTGAGAATTTATCTGCGGCCCAGAATAATTGTAAATTGAATTATTATTTATTTATTTATTTTAAAATTGAATTAGAACTTGTATTTAAGAATCTGTACTTATTACGGACTAGAATGAATCATTATTATGTTTGATCATGCAATGCAATCATTGAATGTTAGATAAAGCCTTAAGGTCAAGTAAAACAAGTGTCTCTAGATGATTCACAGATTCATTGACATTCACAGCAAGACGCCGTGTGACTAATCTTATTACCGGCGAGTTTGAACTACAATTTACAATAGAAACCGCAAACGACTTAGTGTAATGACGAAGAGACACCACATGACTAATGGAGACACTGCGACGATGCAGGCAACGTATTATAGAATCATCGACTGTCACGATTTAGAGGTCTTCTTTAAACAATATCTCTTAATATGTGGCGACAAAGCGACAACATCACGAATATTCATTTACTCTATTTCATCGACACAAATAAATAAAAATTTAAATCACAAGAATAGTCGTCGAGGAGGGATTCAACGATCTTCGAGCAAAGGGTAGAGTCAGTAAAAAAATCAATACTTTTTAGAAATAAAATTTGAAAAGTTATAAAAATTCAAGGTTTTTGCAAAAATCTTATGGGGATTGCGATATACCTATTGAATTTTGAGTTTTGAACATTTCAAAAAAATTAAACAAGAGGTTAATATACATTATAATTTATAATAAAAAGTCGCAGATTTATAGGATAAAATTTATTAAAAACTTACTTTTACGAGATAATATAGGCAAAAGAATATAAATATCCAACATGACGACAGTAAGAGCTCCAAAGCCATTGTGTTAAGTGTTAACCTTAGATACCTATATTTCTCAAATGATCCTATCCTGTTTATCTTTACTATCATTTATCTCTTCGTGATACTAAACTGATGACATTGATAATAAACCTTAACGTTTATGCGATGTATGTAATCTGAAAAGAATGCGTATTCCGATATATTTTCACATATAAATTTAACATCTAGTTTTATTGCTGAAAGAGAAATAAAACCAAATGCTAAGTTTAGGAATCCTAAAATAATTGTACGAATAAACAAACGGAATAATTTTACACCACATTTTAACTACTTGCACACAAAGGCAAAAACGACGACCGATTGATCGACTTCGTATCTCGCGAATGCTATTACAAACTAACAAACTGCAGATAATTAAAGTGTTAGGTTTATAAACAATTCGAATTTTCTTATCTCACACTGTCCTGTTCAAAAATTATCTGGGGTCAACAAGACAATTTAATTTTTTAACGGACATAATAATATTGGCTTCTTATTTTACTGTTGTATTGTAGGTATGCCTGACCCTAAATCAGTGTTTACGGTTTTTCTGAATAGAGCTTCGACATCCTACAATTTAACTTTTTGTAACTATACATCTAAAATAATACTGCTGATCTATTTTTTATTGTTATTTCAGTCAGCAGGCCAGTGAGGGTACGAACCACAGAGATGTATCTCTGGTCTGTGGTACGAACCCACCTGAGAGTGAAAATAAAATGTTCTTCTTTTCGGGTTGTGTAAATGTCGATCAGAATCATAACTGTATCATCATCGCAGCGTATTCACGATTGCATCCAATGTGGAGCTCAGGGTCCGCTTCGAGTATTATCCTAGATGTGACAAGCCTGGTTATTACAATAGAGCGATTGCCATCAGTCCTCCGTAGACCGTTACCCTTACAAGGGAAATCAGAATAATTACTGAATGTTTCGCATTAAAAAACATACTTAGCTACGAGAGTACAGTTGCTCTACGCGAACGATACCGTGGAACGAGGTCAACTGCTCGCGTCCTGTAAAGCAATCACGCCTGCCGCCGACGCGTGCCAACACTGGGGTGCCAAGCCGTAATAATGGCATCTGCTAAAACTGTTACACTAACCATTCATTCTAATTAATGAACCTCATTTGTGCATTCTTTTTTTAGAACCTTCAAAACGTTGTTTGTTATTGATTCGATGGCCATTTCGTAGTGACCCTGCTGACCCGCCAGAGGTGGGTTCTAATACTTCTAATCTCACCCAGGATTGACTGATTAAATATGGCACTTAGGTACTACGGTCGTGATCCTATCGCATTTAATTTAATTATTTAAAAAAAAACCTAATATTTCTTGATATGGAGCTATTTTCACGAGGATTATGTGTTACTAGAATATTTGTATCGGTACTGCAATTAAAAAATATAAGTTCCCATTTAAATGTGTCCTTACGGTTAATGCATTCGTTACTTTAACAAGTTAATACAACTATACATAGTAACAAACTCCACAGGCGCCTTAACGCTTGACTTCATTCCTCTTCGCAGTAGTAAATATCATCCGAGGATAATAATAAAATAAATAATATTATGCTGAGTCTAGACTCACAAATACTGAATCCGTAAATATTCAATCGTCAATAATCCGTATTAATTCTGTCCGGCAATCGGTCTGTTACGCTTTCACGTCTAAACCTAAAGTATTTTTTATGAATCTATTTGCCGAATGAATTATTTCAAACCACTGAAATAATTATTCTAAAAGGCACATACATAGACTAAAAAAATGCAAGCGTCTAGCGTGTCTAGGTCGAGACATAGATAGCGCTTTGAACTTTGATTGAACCTTATTTTATACGAACGAAAGATAGCTTACGAGTATATTATAAATACATAATACTTATTAACTTATTTGCTTATTTCAAACCACGACTGACAATATAATTCTAATTATTATTATATCAGCGTATTTTCCAATTTAATTATAATAAATAGTCATTGTAAATAGGTATTTTTTTTTTTTTTTTTTTTTTATTTTTTTTTTTTTTCTAACCTATACTGTCCCACTGCTGGGCAAAGGTCTTCCCCAAATCTCTCCACACATCTCTGGCTTGAGCCAAAGTTTGCCAGTCCTTGGAAAAGCGGAACAGATCGTCACACCATCGTTTTCTGGGCCTTCCCCTACGCCGCTGTCCATCTTTGGGAGTCCATTCTGTGACGATTTTTGCCCACCTCTCCGAGTTCATTCTGGAAACATGGCCCGCCCAGTCCCATTTTAGCTTGGCAGTTTGCTTGCCAACGTCTGTAATGGAAGTTTTGGAGCGGATGGTAGAATTTCTTATTCTGTCTGTGATTTTAATATTCAGAATGCTCCGCTCCATTGCACGTTGACAAACCTCGAGCCTAAACTTTTGGTTTTCAGTCAGTGACCATGTCTGCGCACCGTAGGTTAGGACGGGCAAGATGCAGACGTCGATAAGCTTGCGCTTCAGTGCTAATGGAAGGTCTCCCTTCATGTACGCCTTCATGGACCAGTAGCTCTTCCAGGCGTTTTCGATCCGGCGATCGATTTCCTTTTCCTGCCTGTTTTCGAAGGAGACTAACTGGCCCAAGTAAACATACTCATCGACGTATTGCAATACCTGCCCATCTACCATTACCCTACTTTGTGTGTGGTTGGACATCACTTTTGTTTTTGACCAGTTCATCGTTAGTCCAACCTCAAGGCTTGCCGCGCACAGTTCTTCCAGCATGGTTTGCAATTCGGTGGGTGTGTTTGCGAATAGGACGATGTCATCAGCAAAACGAAGGTTTGATAGATTCCTTCCTCCTACTTTGACACCTTTTGTGTCCCACGAGCTTTTAAGAACCCTAAATACCTCTTCCAGAACGCTGTTAAACAACTTCGGGGAGAGTGGATCGCCCTGTTTGACGCCTTTCAGTACTCTAAAAGTTGGACCTGGAGTGTGAAGTTTAATATTGGCTGTACTGTTTTTATAAATAGTCTGAATAAGTTTTATGTATGTTGGTTCTACATCCTGTTTGCTGAGGGCACTGAAAATTGACGAGTGAGTAATGCTATCAAAAGCTTTTGAATAATCAACGAAGGCAATATATAATGGCTTGTTAAATTCTTTAAATTTTTCTATTATTTGATTTATAGTATGTAAATGATCGGTGGTTGAAAAATGTGGTCGAAAGGCGGCCTGTTCTGGCGGTTGGTGTGTGTCTAACGTAAATAGGTATAATGTATTTAATTTATAGGGGCCTGTTCTGGCGGTTGGTGTGTGTCTAACGTAAATAGGTATAATGTATTTAATTTATAGGGAAAAGATAAAGTATTATATTAGTAGCGTCATGAAGTGCAGCTACGTCAAACGTGGTCATTGGAAGTCTAGTAAGAGTTAAAGTAAAATACAGTATAGAAATCAAAACACCACATTAATAGTTATACAAAAGTAGAGTTTTATAACTCTACTACAAAAGGCATATAAAAGTGCTTTAAAACACATTGCCATAACATCAAATGTTGACGAAAAATTATATTGTCCGTTTATGAAAAAACTACAGAGATGAATGAATCTGTAGAAGCATTACTCGATGTCGTGTTATTTGGTCGCAGTATACAGGAAAGAAGTACCTAATATAAGTGATGTTGAAAAGACGTCATAAAATTCTGCTCCATTCTTACAATTAGGGCGACTTAAACTAGCGAGATAAAGATGTGGAAACCGACTGCAGTAACAAAATAACCACAAGGGAATGACCCATGACGAAGACAATAAAGATGCAGGGCTGTGGTTTGCAAGAAAAATGATGGTTTTTAACCATATATTGATATGAGAAAAGAAAATAACTTACCACAAAACTATAATAAACTAAAGTATGGCCACCAAGAACATGACGTCGAAGTTACAACCTGTTTATACCTATAATTCGTTACACAAACATCACTTTTACGTAAACAGCGCTAATCTAAGTTGGTGTTACAAATTAAAGATTTATTATTGTTTAAACAATCATTTCAAAGCTAGTGTTGATTTCAATCGGACGCACCCAATGTTCACCTTGTGAAAGCATTACACAATAATTATCAGCAAAATAAATAAATAAACGAGACAGCAGCAACAGCAGCAAATAGATAATTAGAAAATATATCTAGCACTCCAATTTAAACTCACCCTCACGATCCTTCTAAACTCCACTAATTCTTCATCATCCATGTTTTATAGCAAAAAAAGAGCAACAACGTTCGAACAGACCTCAAGTAAAATAATTATATACAAAATATCGTGAAATTCTGAAAACAAAACTCACGATAAGATTACTAGACTTTACACCTGATAATACCTATACCTAATCAACAAACAATGAACTTATCTATACAGAGCAAGTACATTAAATCGCTTTAATTTGTAACCCAAAAAAATTAACTTAATAATGTTTTTAAGGCTGTGTAGTTCCGCAGATGCCGCGCGTATGGTTTTTAAAAGCCACCTGAGACATACAAATCAGTGTTTTCAATTCTAAAAAAAATATATGTATCAGTTAAGGATCTGATCTAGTTAAAATCGCATTCAATTACATGTTTTTATAAACTTCACTCGAAAGAAAAAAATCCCAAAGTTACCCCTTTTTTTAACGATTTTCGTATTTTATGTCTAAGCTCCTGCCAATTAACATTTGAATTTTCACTCAATTATAGCCACTAAATATTTACAGATAAATTCGCAGAGTTTGACTTGATAAAATTAGTGTCTCGTTTACTATGTTTAAAAAACAACGAAATGTGCGAGCGCGGCGCCATATTTGGACGTCGCATAATACAGACCTACAAACTTATCTGTACCGGTGGCCAAAATTGGAACTACGTGAAATACAATGCAAAAACGATATTTAATGACAGTTCTAAATAGACAGTAGCGACGCCGCCACCGGAACAGATAAGTTTGTCGGTCTATACCTCTTTTATGTACTCCCACCCCCCCTTAACACCTAATCTTAATCATCTATCAAAAACAGCTTCCGTCATCAACAAATGAGGCGAAAAGAACTTGCCTAGCAAAACTGTTTCAGAGTCAAACTGAAGCTTCATAGGTGAAAAAGGTTTAAGTGGGTAAACACTGCCCTTTCTAGGGCGTGGAAGTCCTACACACCACCCTCCGTCCCGTGACGAAGGAGTGTCATTACGTATTCCCCATAGTTTGCTTGAAGAGTTCGAGATCAGCGATATGGGCATTATACGTCTAGTAAATTGCACGTGTGATCTGAAAACAATACAACGAAAGCTACGAATATATTCTAGTTTGGATTTAAATCTTTTGTAGATAAGCCGTTTGATATCAGTGTTAATATAGATAAGGGTAGTACTAGGTGGCAGTGGCAGCTGGTATCAAGTACATCTAGCGTCTATCATAGATGTCAATTTGTTAAAGTGAATCAATCCAATTACTGTTTTCCCTATTATAATTTAAAAGAGTGGCTGCACACGAGCCCAATTTAAAATAAATAAGATTAAAACCATCATCAAATGGCTTCAGAAGACTTGATCTCCACCAGAATGTAAAATGTCAAGTCAAAAATTTATGAAAGACTTCTACACGCGTGTTGTCTTCGTCTCGCCTCTAACAGTCGTAAAGGCTTATGATAATGATGACAGCATTAATTATAAAATACATGTTTTTCTACATGATATTATGTGCCTAATAAAATATGTCCATTTCATTTTAAACATCTGTTGTATTCCGATTACTAACACCCACCAAATTGCGAGTCTCATCAAGTAGTCATTTCACAACTTGGCCAAGTGTAAGTGCATCATTATGTTGAAATCTTTGAATTCGTTGCACTGACACTCGTTTTTTAAAAATAATCTCATTTAAACGCATCGTGCAAGCTGAAAATAAATAAAAATTACCAAATCGGGTTGATATCCACACCCACGGCGAGGTATAATGACGGCACATGTGTTCGACGAACCATCTCCCCGCAGAGAATATATTTACCTTTTATTATGCGCGCGTGGGTGGGATTAACTTTTATTTTTAAGGAAATGTTATGATGATGATGTCAACTACTAATAGATCTTTTACACTATCTATGATTCGGCCCATCTCGCATTTTCGATGTCAAGGTTAAACGCAACGTGAAAATGTAATAAGCTCTCTCTAAATCAGGCTTGCTTAAATAGATGTTGTCATATTTTCAATGTACTCGTATTTCGTTGTAAGTTGCAATATTTTACGTGAAAAAAAATCAAGTCGGAAATCCATTTTGCTTGCTTAGGCCCTCTTCAAAATCCGGTTTTAATAAAAAAAATACTGCATGTAATTGAACCAAATAATTAAGCGATAACAACGGGAATTTGCAATTATATATATAGCGCAATGGATCGCACAACAAGCGTAATTAATAAAGCAAACTATTTGGTAAAGTAAAATGGATATAATTACATGCGTTATTTCAGTATGTTCTTATATTCAGCAGTAATAAACCTCCACGTTCATATACCTACTTGTAGGACGAATAAATGATATAGGCACGAGATATAGATCGTTCACGATCAGAAGTCCTCTAGCCGCTATATTGGTACTATTGTTTTTCAATACTTTCAACATAGATTTACATAGTATAGACTTTCAGGCTAAGGCTAAGTTCAGATGGTCGCGCGTTGACGCGCGTGTACGCGCGACAAGGAGTTCACATGACAAGCGTAAGCTCACGACAGTCGGGCGCGATCATTCATCGAGAATGGAAGTGGACGAGGCAATCTGTTTGTGGATTTTGTATCGGAGGCTCAAAAAACGACGAAGACAAAGAAGATACTGGGTACATCCGATTTTAAGAGATAGAACTACTTAAAGCCTATATTTTACTCTTTATCCAAAACTTAGAAGACATGAAAAAAAGTTTTTTAATTACTTCAGGATGTCGATAGCGACATTTGACTATTTAGAAAACATAATTGAAAATGATTTACGAACTAATGAAGTCCCAAATAGCTTTTTTTTTTCTATTTTATCAATGAATAAATCGACATCGAAATTCTCCTCCATTTTTCGCTGCTCCGTACGTCTGCAGGCTAGAAGTCGCGCGAGTCAACTGAACACGTTGATACATGAACAAAGGAACTCAATACGCGCGCAAAAGCGCGTACACGCGCGCATCAAGATACCGGCGATGGTGCAGCGACGATCGCGCGTAGCTGCGCGTAGACGCGCGTTCATGTGAACAGTCAGATATATTTACTTAGGAATTCTTTACGCGCGTAAGGATGTACGCGCGTCAACGCGCGACCATCTGAACTTAGCCTAAGTTCAGATGGTCGCGCGTTGACGCGCGTGCACGCGCGACAAGGAGTTCACATGACAAGCGTAAGCTCACGGCAGTCGGGCGCGATCATTCATCGAGAATGGAAGTGGACGAGGCAAGCTGTTTGTGGATTTTGTATCGGAGACTCATAAAACGACGAAGACAAAGAAGATACTGGGTATATAATTAATTAAACTTGGTATTCTAAAATAAAACCTTAAAACATACCCAATATCTTTTTCTTATCTTGCGATTCATCGCCATTGCCAAAAATTATTGTTTTATTGTTCTTTTGGAATAGGTACTCAATACAATTTAAGTCCCAAATAGCTGGTCTTTTTTCTATTTCATCAATGAATATCGACATCGAAATCCTCCTCCATTTTTCGCCGCTCCGTACGTCTGCACGCTAGAAGTCGCGCGAGTCAACTGAACACGTTGATACATGAACAAAGGAACTCAATACGCGCGTAAACGCGCGTACACGCGCGCATCAAGATACCGGCGATGGTGCAGCGACGATCGCGCGAAGCTGCGCGTAGACGCGCATTCATGTGAACAGTCTGATATATTTACATAGGAATTCTTTACGCGCGTAAGGATGTACGCGCGTCAACGCGCGGCCATCTGAACTTAGCCTCAATCTGTTTTTTGACAGATTTACAAAGCGTAGGCAATGCTGCCAATGTAGCGGCTAAAGGACAACTTATGGTGAACAGAGCATAGTCCTTTTCCTATTGGCAGAGTGAGCTTTTGTAAGTGCCAAATTGAAAAGTACCCAAATTGAACATACACTCATTAAATATTGTGTTGAATATAAATGGGGTTGCCATCCGTCCGGGTTTCCCCGGATTTGTCCTAGTTTAGAGGGCATCCGGGGAGCGTCCGGAGAAGGTTCCATTTGTAGACCGAGTTTTAAAAAAAAGGTGATTTATGACATTTTTAACCGTTTTTTATTACATTGAATATGTTTAAAAGATCTTGTTGACATGTCCGGCTTTCGGACTCTAAAATCCGGGGTTTTCACGCGTCTTATCCTGTTTTCCAAATTTAAGAGATGGCAACCCTAAATATAAAAAATGGTCGAAAAAGCGCTAGTTTTAATCGTATGAACAAATATAATCGTATGAACAAATATAATGGCGCAGGGTTCAAATTCGTTATCCAGGTAGGTATGCTGTAGGATATTAAATAGATATAGTGTTGATCTGCCGACTCTACACCTGTAACTGTTTGAATTAGAAGCCATCCCTCAATGCAATCTTTGCTGCTAGATTTTAAGTCCTATGGAATTGGATAAAACTCGATGAAATACAAACGACAAGACTAAAAAAATCATCACTTACCAGTGGCATTGCTGGTTTCTGTACAGGAGGTTGCGGTGGAGGTCCTCTGACTCTAATATCGCTAGGCTGTCGCCTGACCGCAGGCCGAGCGGGCGGTGGATCCCTCGGGTGTTCTCGTGGGGCCTCTCTATGATGTTCTCTCGTAGGTGGGTCTCTGGGGGACTCCCTATGGTGTTCTCTGCTAGGCGGTTCTTTGGGCGACTCTCCGCGTTCACGGCCCGCCAATGCTTCAGAAAGCGCGGCCGTGAGCGCTCCGACGGAACCAGATGGCGCTGATGGTAATGCAGGCCTGGTTTTTTCTGGAGATAACTTTTGAGGCTGCTGAGGTGGCGGGAACCTCGGCGCATCCATTTTGACTTGACCATTTGGAGTAGATCCTAGAAAATGGATTTGTGGTAAACTAATGGAAAATATATATTTCAGGACATAATGTATTTGCCTTCTTTCCACACATAATGTAAATTCCATTCTTTGTACATGTCTGTAGACATAGCTTGCCTTAAAGATATTCAATACATATTAATAATAATCCATTCATAAATTGTGTGTAGGGCAACTAGGCAAATGAGACTGGTTTGAAATGATTTGTTTAAAGTGTGCAATGAAGCATAATACCTATACTAGTATTATAAATGCAGAAGTTTGTTCGTTTCTTTGTGGTGTTTAATATCAAAATGGTGAGTGCAAATTTTGGTATGAAGATAGTTTGGGTTCTACAGAGTTACATAGGTAGGTAACTTTTAATATCACATTCTTATAACGCAACTAGGTCCAAGCAGGCTTACAAGGCTAGGCAGGAGCCAAGAGAAAGGCTAGTATCATAAATAATGGTATACCTACATCTTTCTTATAACATAAGTCAAGTAAGGATGTTTCAAATATTTATAAGGCTACTTATTCCTAACATTTTTTTCATTTTGTACCTGCTGTTCTTTTCTTGTTTACTAATATGTAATGTTAGTAATATATAGCAAATACCTTTCTCTTGATAATTACAATTTATTAAGCTTTTACAATATTCGGCATTATACATTGAAAGCGTGGTAAATCTATCTGTCAATCTCTCCGACTAGTGCGGGGCACCGTATGTGGTGACCGTGATGTTTTTATCGAGTGAACCAATTATTCGTCTAACAGTAACAAATATTAATGTTTGATCAATACATGTAACTACTTTATGGCATACTACTTAAACTAAATGGAATATATAAAAATAAATAAATAATTATTAAAGATAATTCACAAATTAGGTGCTCAGAAGAATATTACTAATACCTACTTATATAATAAAAACACTGGAAAGATAAGATCAAAACAAGTTAATTTATCTGAAGATAATGGTCATTAATTACCAATGATATACATAGTAAGAATATATTCAATGGATCAGGTCCATTGATCACTATTGCTGCATACTCTTATCCTTAAAATAAATTTTTTTTATTTATTGTAATAATACAAAAGATAGCTAAATATAATAGTTAAATATCCTGGGACATAATATATGGAGCTTATGTGAGAACCCATTTTTAGTAGTGTTCTGCCTAACTTACTTTAATTTCAAGTCTTGTTGAACATATTGAATAAAAAATTAATAATTATTATCTGGTTTAGTTACCTGCAAACTTTCCAGTAGGCCTTAGCTTTGGCATGCCACCAGCAAAAAGTCCTCCCAATCCTGGAGGTCCACCGCCACCATTCTGCATCGGGGGAGCACTCCTTACTCCGCCGTTACCGACCTGAGGTGCATTACTCTTGGATTCCACACTCACTTTTGCTCCTGGTATATATGGTCCACTTTTATCCACTGTTACAGTCTTTTTTAATTTGGCACCCTGTCTTATGGAACTCAACAAGGCACCTCGGTCATCCGATGGGCCCCCTTTTGAGGCTCCTCCGAAAATAGGAGGCGGAGGTGGCCCCGGAGGAGGCGGTGGCCCCGGCGGTGGAGGAGGCTTGGGAACCATTTCAAAAACGACCACAAAACACCAGCACTTAAGCAGCCATCAGTACCAAACAACGCAATTATTATTTTCGTGGTAACGTCAACGAGTTTGGTATGCAAGTGACGAACACAATGAACGACCCTTCACAGCAAGCTTTCGAGTTCACACTGGCACGTGATGACAACACACACTGCCTGATACGTCACTCTGATCCATGCTCATTTATAATACCGAGGAACCTTGCCCTAAAAGATTAATCATTGTACTCATTGTAGGAAATACGTAGGCACTAGAAATTGTTTTCATTAGGACACCCGATAACTTCAATTCAATGTGTTATTATTTTATAAAATCTTATGTTATTCTTATTTATTTATCATAAAATAAGTATGAATTTAATTAAATTGCGAAGCTTTAGAGGAACATTTTAAAAAGCTAACGCGAATTCTCAATGATTCTCAATTGACGAAAGTCAAAATTTTGTACAAATATGGCTGACCATCAGCTGTCAAATAATAATCACAGATACAAAATAAAGAATTGCCATTTTAAGAAAACTACTATTAAGGATAACTTAGGAACGATTCTCGGTCTTTCAGCTAAGACCAAAGCACAAACTTTTGGTCTAGTGATCTTGGGTTCAAACTCTTTTTTCATACAACAACCAAGTATCGAAGTGGTATAGATGGAATTTATCCACAAAGCATGTATTTGCTTTGTGAATTTCACCGTAGAAAAAACAGGCTGATATAAGCCAGGAGTTCACAAAATACAAACTATGAATTTAAAGGAGAAACTTGAAACCCATATTAATGAATTGTAAATAAATTAAAGACAAGATTAGTGACTCCAAAAAACCTTAGGAAGATTAAAGGTATTTGTCAAATAGATATTTGGAACGATTTGAAAAAATATAAAGGCCTCCAAGCATCCTACCCTACAAGGTACCGGCAAACTTCTTGTATATCGGAAGGGGATTGCGCAGAATACGAATCTTGACACGCCTGCGCGCTATTGGTCACACGCGCAAGTGCACATGCGCGAACTTTCGCCCTCTCCGACGACCGAAGTTCAACAAGCTTGCCGGTAGATATGAAATTATGACTTATGGTAAAATGTTAAAAGAATAAGTACCCCAGTTAGACAAAATATATTAATTATTGTAAGTATGTTATTATATTCAATAATTAAATGAAAAACCGCATATCAACTTACGGAAAAAAACAAGAAACTTAAAATATTCTCCACAACTTAAAACACATCTCCAGTTTGGTAACAAATTAATCTGAAACTTTCAAAACAAGAAACTAATAATATTCTCCACACACAACACAACTTAAAACACATCTCCAGTTTGGTAACAAATTAATCTGAAACTTTCAAGTATTTAAAAGTCATTAATGCTATTTCAATCAACAGACACGACGTCGTCTTGGTGCATTGAAGTATATTTCAACAAATTTGAATCATAGCTAGCTTCACTGCCACCTTGAGCAAGTAATGCCGCTTCCATTGCGGCTCTCTCAGCCGCTGCCCTCTCTTCCGCAAATCTAATTTCTCTTTCAATATTCAATTCCTCTTTTTCACAGGCTCTTTTATCTTTTTGTTCTAAGTTTTCTCTATATTTGATTAGTCTCACTGAAAGAAATTGAATGGGATCGGCTGGTTGGTGTAAAATAACATCAGCAATCGATTCACGCAATGCTGGGCCAACCGTTTGTTTTAAGTATTTAAAGTCTTCAGTTACATGAGCGTCGTCTGGACAAGGTTGAAACATGTCTAAATGGCTACGGACTCGAACTAAATTTCCTAAGCCATCATTTTCATATTCACTCATTGAATCAGCTTCACGATATATGTGTTTTCCTGCTTCGTTAATATAATAACGACCATAATTGTCATAATAGTATGTTATACCATCTCTTTCTTCTTTTATTTTTAAAAGGATTCCCGTAGAATCCATCATGTATTCGCTTGCAGTAGCATGAGCCTTATATACACGTTGCTTTGTTTTACAATCAACAAAATAACGTCCACACTCATCATAAAAATAAACATGCTCTGCATCGTCTGCTAAAGGCACTAGTTCATTCATCTCATTTGGTTGATAAAGCAAATCATCGTCTGGAATTTTGTAAATTTTCCTGCTATGTTCATCAATATAAAATGTCCCGAGTTCGTCAGTGAATTCTTCCTTCATATCAGCCGCGCTTAAAATGGAAATAATAGATTTATGACTTCTCTCTCCAAAAACCCCTAAGTCCCATAAATAACATAGTTCAGTGACGAGCCGCTCACGTTCCTCTGGCGGTAGCATATGGTTGAAGATTCTTAGTTGATAAAAGTCTTCGCATACACAAAGGTCCTCTTCAGATACTTCGTCAGTAATTTGCACTTCGGCTAAGTTATTAAAAGATTTCAGCGATATTTTTAGGTTTTCTAAAGATGCAAGACGCTTTTCTAAAAAATCTTTTTTGTGTTGCAATGCCATAACAGCAGCAGATAAAGGTTCGTGTTCAAGTCGTTGGATGCGATCTTCTAAAACGCTGATTTTTTCTAGAACTTTACTTATTTCAAGATTATGTGCGGCGGTACCTCGTATCATAGAAGTTAATTCTTTACCTTTTTTCTTTAATTTGTCTATTAGAATCATGGCCGACTCTGATTGAGAACTTTGAAGCTCGTCAATAATTTGTTGCAGAGTTTTAGTCAAATCAGTAGCCAGATGTGGTACATGAACTTTCACATATTTACATACATTTAAAGCTAGTTCGTCATAAATTTTGTCCAACCATTGAAGTAGTTCTTCAATTACATCATTAACTTTCAATTCAAATTCATCACTACCGACATAGTTTCTAAAACATCTTAATCTTTCCAACAAATTTAGAGTAACCTCTTTGTGCATCTCTTCGACTATTTCAATATCGGACATCAAATTAGCCTGATTAACATTCGATAGAGTGGAACGATGATTTTCCATATATCTTTGGTAATATTTCAAACGATAGGTCATAGCGTCAATAGTATAACTTATAGCTTGATACATGTCTTCTCTTGGAATATCACTGACACGTTTTCTAAAATTTTCTAACTCATTTACTGCATGTAGCCATTGTAAATGAAACTCGGCAATACTATCAATTGTATCATCCTTACTTTCGTTTTCAATTGCCGCACGAATATTACACATTGTGTTAAAGATATTATCTGAGTAATCTTTTTTTGTTACAAATATAACAGGTGTTTCATAAAAATGTTTGAGAGCTTTACTCATGTCAAATAAATAGGCTGCGTTTTGGTCTTTATCCATTTTCTTTTCTACACTACTTACCTACTATTCAATTATATTATATCAAACTTATATAGAGTTTAAGTTAGTTGTATAATGTTAATTCTCTAGAAAAAATGTTATTCAGATGCAAACCAAAAGACTAGAACCATTTACGGACGACGTAAAATTTATATTATTTGTGTTTATGTTGTCAAGGGAAACAAACAAACAAAGACAAATGGACAAAATGTCGGCTTTTTTCTTTTCTTAAAAACAAAAATAGAAACAAATATTGCTTTGACGCTGACGTCATTATATTACTTGTGGCTTTCCCAAATAAGATTAATCTTTAGAGAAGCTGTAAGGATTCCTCATTCAATTATTCTTTTACAACCAAACCAATGAAAAATAATAATTAATACATTAACCCCCTGCCCGCAACTGACAACACAATCTTGCGGTTTGTTTGTAAATTGTAGGTACGGTCAACAGCACATCACGGTAAACACTTGCAGTTCGATAATAGCACTTATGCCCCCGACATAAGAGCGGTACAAAGTCCAAAGTGTTACGTCTGACGTGCTTTTGACTGTACAAATTAATAGACATTTTTTCTACTACAAATGGTAGAATTTTCGTTTCTACTAAATAAAAAGTAGGTAATATTTTAAACAGAATATGGCAACTTTGTCCGCGTCTACAACTTAGAGTAGAACACATGGAGATGCCCTAAGTACGTACAAAACGTGTATACCTAAAGTTGGAACACAAAATGGCGCCACCAATGATAGCGCCCGACCGTAGTGCAACCAATATTGTATATCGATATATTTATCGATACAAGTTTACGTGTCGATCATAAATGCACATATTTTGTTAGAAATCTATAAATAGTTTCTTATTTTCCTATCACAAAATAATGATGATGCAGTGCCTTAATATAACAATAGGTTAGTTATATATATTATTATGGAAATTTCAACTTCACATGGTTAATAAACCTATTACATTTTTCCAAAATTCCTAAACAGAAGATAAAGTGAAGATACTGTACTGTTTCATACTACCATCACGTAATCTTGTTATGTCGAGAGTTCTGTAAAACCAGTTTTCGTTGAAGTGTAGCGAGCAAACGTGCTTTTATGTCGCGGATTTATATTTTCCCCACCTATTAACTCTATCTATTTCTTCTTTAATGTTTTACTTACAGGAAATCTGCAGAAATATACCATTGCAGAATATAACTATCTAAAACGTATCGATACATAAAAATATTGTGCCACATCACTAGCTGGAACACAATATGGCGAAACCGGCACGCGTCAAAAATTGTGTGACGTCACTAAAAAGTGTTGCCAAAATGGGTACAATGCAAAGATATCTGTCTCTTTTTTCATACGCAACAATCACTTAGATGAAAAGAGATAAGTATATATTTGTAAGGCAAGTGTCGATTCGATGTATATTCATATAAGCAATTTTTTGTATAGATCAATAGGGCATCTCCATATGTTCTACTCTAAGGTCTACAATTTGTTTCTGAAGAGGTCGTCGATGACTTTGCGATTATACAAAATTACAAAGGAAAAGTGCATCTGTTTTACCGTGGATTTACTGTTTACCTCTACTTTTTTTAGTGTAAGCATATAAATATAACACAACATGGCCGGTGCTATGTTATTCGAGAGATCACGCGTGTCGTCGACGAACAGAGACGAAGACGTCCGCATGACCGACAAAATGGTTAGCACTGGCGAGGTGCCCGAGGATGACGAAGAAAACATAAGGGCGAAGGAGCAAGGCATCCTGAACCTCGGCGAGAAATACAAGAAAGAAGGCAAGGCTAAGGAACTAGCCGAACTCATTAAAGCGACCAGGCCTTTCCTCAGCCTTATTAGTAAAGCGAAAGCAGCGAAATTGGTACGTTCACTGGTTGATTTCTTCCTTGATTTGGAAGCTGGCATCGGTATAGAAGTTCAATTGTGTAAAGAGTGCATAGAATGGGCGAAGGAAGAGCGTCGTACGTTCCTACGACAATCTTTGGAGGCGAGACTGATTGCGCTGTATTTCGACACTGGTATGTACACAGAAGCCCTGGAACTGGCCACGGCTTTACTCAAAGAGCTCAAGAAGTTAGATGATAAGAACTTATTAGTTGAGGTACTCCTTTTAGAGAGCAAAACCTATAATGCACTAAGCAATCTGCCTAAAGCTCGCGCCTCTTTAACTTCAGCCAGAACAACTGCAAATGCTATTTATTGCCCTCCAAAAATGCAGGCTGCACTTGACTTACAATCAGGTATACTTCATGCAGCTGATGAGCGTGATTTCAAAACTGCTTACTCATACTTTTATGAAGCTTTTGAAGGATATGATGGTGCAGACAGTCCCAAAGCATTGACTGCACTCAAATACATGTTACTGTCTAAAATCATGCTAAACCAAGCTGAAGAAGTGGGCACAGTGTGTGGAAGCAAAGCTGCACTTAAGCATGCTGGGAAAGAATTAGAAGCGATGCGGGCTGTCGCAACTGCTTCCCATAAGAGATCACTAGCTGACTTCCAAGCTGCCTTGAAAACATACAAGAGGGAGCTAGAAGAAGATGCAGTTGTACGTGCCCATCTTGGAGCTCTGTATGACACTATGCTGGAGCAAAACTTATGTCGCATTGTTGAACCTTACATGCGTGTACAAGTTGATCATGTGGCCCGCTGCATCCGTTTGCCTGTTGTTCAAGTAGAGAAAAAGCTCTCCCAAATGATTTTGGACAAGAAATTAAATGGAATCCTGGATCAAGGTGAAGGAGTGCTTATTGTGTTCGATGAATCCCCCCTGGAGAAAACTTACGAGACTGTCCTTGAAACCATCCATCACATGAGCAAGGTTGTTGATACGCTTTACCAGAAAGCTAAGAAATTGTCATAGACCCTGGTGTAAATTTGTTGTAGCATTAAAAATATGTATATCAAAGTAACCATAAATTTTCAGTTCAAATAATTGTAAATGAAACTATTTTTTGAATGAATGCAAAATTTCATTATTTGTATCAACCACAATGTTGTAAGCATAATAGTGACATCATAAAATATTATGACAAAAAAAATTGTAAAATCTGTTTTAGAAATTGGGGAATTGCTGTAACATTGTTGCAGATAATATCTTAGATGGTGAACTGTTCATCCAAAATAGCTTCACCTGTAAAGATTTCCAAGTCTTTATAACCACTAATTCTTCATTATAATTTTACATAACTTTTTTTAACATAAGCTAGTGAAAAATTATAATATTCTGTTTTATTGAGAAAAATAAAAGGTGTTCTCCAAAAATGTTGTTATTGCTTCACCTTACTCCCACATGCTGAGTTGAATCAGCAAGTCATGTTCTAACTGTTGGCAAACACCTTGTGTGATTCATTTCTGCCTGTGTACTTGCATACTGGGTGACCCAATTGCCCTACCGAAGTTAGTTAAAAATAGGGTCACTTTAGCTTTAACTCTGATAGGTAGAATTATGTTATATTATCATCAGTTTGATTATAGTAACTACAAACTTTAAGTTACATATTTGATCATTGTGATCAAATATAAGTAAAAACATTGTTTACACCTTCAATCTCTATACATGTCCAAAAAAGCTTCATTACTATATTTTTCTGTGTAAAGCAAGCACTGTTATTGTCCTGTATAATTAATTGAAAAGAAATCATAAAATATAATTTCTTGTATTTCAGCAATGACATCGTTTATCGTAATAAGACGTAGATTGCGGGTAACTGGAATTGTGTGAAATGACCTTACGTCCAAATACAGAAGTAGATTGCATTGAATTTTATTGACTGTAAAAGGTATTCATTAGGGTTAATCAAATGCAACGCACAGTCGCACATACGCCTGTCCGTATGTAGCATAGGATCAAAGTATGTTCGCTGTGAGTGTAAAAGTCTAGCGATTTTCCATTTTAGTTTTTTTTTACACTATACTCGTATTAGTTGGCAAACTGGCACGCGGTACGGTGATGGTAAGCGCCACTGCGGCTTTTTCCATGAGACGATGGAAAAAGCCGAAAGATGACTAAGTTCGGTATAATAAAACCTGGAGGACGCGGGGACCTTGAGTCTGGTTGATGGTATAATATTAGGTTCTAAGACCTGATAATTATAAAGCTATCCCAAAGTTGAAACCTTTCTCTTAATAAATTATTGTGTGTTGATGTATAAATACTGCATGGACTTAATTAAAATTAAGATTAAAGTCCATGGAATACTGTTTATCAAACACCGAAATAAAGATCTTACATCCTGACCTCATGCATGGCAATGAAGCCAGGTCTCAAAATAACATTTGAGTAAAAATACCTTCTCGTAATAAACATGTACAAAATTAAAACACGATGGTATCGTAAAATCATTTAATGTTTTTGCAAATATTAAATTGTAGGTAACTCTTAGGTATCTAAGCTAGACTTAAAACTATCTAAAGGCACCTTTCATTTTAATGAAAATAATGTTCATAACTATCACAGATCTGTTGAGTATAGAAGAAGGTCCCGTTATGATGATGTCATCACACTTCAGTTCCGTGCGTGAAAGGGTGGATCCGCCGTTTTGATTCCTTCTTAATTATTTTTACAATTTTTGGAAAATTGTAGGAAATGCGTGCTAAATGCTATAAATTTAAAGGCTTTTTAATAACCTTTCCAAAGCTACTGAAGGCACTAAAATCTAACAAGAGAATCAGAAGTTATAGATTATCAAAGTTATTTAATTGAGATGGCAATGACGTGTTCATGACGGTAATGACTTTTTTAAAACTGTAATGACGATAAGTTAATGGTAATGATAAGTAAGAGTAAAAGCACACGTTTCTGCTGTCAATCACTATAATCATAATAAAATAACACAAATCAACGATTGGTACATGAATAATAGACGTTCTAATCCAAATGGTATAAAGGTAACCTAAAAAATCCTTACAATGTAATTTTTCCACGATGAAATGATTTTTGGGTATTTTTTTTGGAAATTAAGCCATTGACAAATAGATAATAGATGTTTTAAACAATAACAATGACAAGCGAATTATATAGGTAACCTAAAAATCCTGACAGTATAATTTTCACTGGTGAAATGAATTTTGGATAATCCTTTGGAAATTAAGTCATTCGTACTATAACTTTAATAACAAAACAAATTAACGAATTACACATAGATAATAGATGTTCTAAACAATAACAATGACAACCTAAAAAAAGGTAGAGGACTTCTATGGCCGGTTAAACGCTTCGCATGCATCTCGACCTGATCCCGAAAATGAGGACTCTAGTACCACGATAACTCGCCATTACACTAAAGACCTGCCAGAAGTCAGCGTTGGCGAAATCGAGATTGACCTTGGGCAGATTAAAAATGGAAAAGCCCCTGGAGAGGACGGCGTTACTAGTACAGAGCTGCTAAAGGCTGGAGGTAAACCCGTACTGAGGTAGCTCCAAAAGCTTTTTAACGCTGTCCTGTCCGAAGGAAGAACTCCAAAGGCGTGGAGTAGGAATGTGGTCATCCTGTTCTTCAAAAAGGGAGACAAAAGCCTGTTGAAGAACTATCGCCCCATTTCCCTTCTAAGCCACGTCTCTAAGCTATTCTCAAGAGTAATCACGAACCGTCTTGCGCGAAGACTCGACGAGTTTCAACCAGCGGAACAGGCTGGGTTTCGGAGCGGATACGGCACCATAGACCACATCCACACTGTGCGGCAGATTATACAGAAGACCGAAGAGTATAATCAGCCTCTGTGTCTAGCATTCGTGGACAATGAGAAGGCCTTCGACTCGGTTGAAATCTGGTCTGTTCTAGAGTCCCTGCAGCGTTGCCAAGTAGACTGGCGATATATCCAAGTGATGAGATGTCTGTACAAAGCAGCCACCATGTTCGCCCAAGTACAAAATCAGCAGACAAATCCTATACCTTTCCATCGAGGAGTGACACAATGGGACGTCATCTCCCCGAAATTGTTCACAAATGCAATGGAGGATATGTTGAAGACGCTGAACTGGAAAGGACGTGGCATCAACATAAATGCCAATACATCTCTCACTTGCGATTTGCAGATGACATCGTCATAATGGCGGATACGCTGCAGCACCTACAACAGATGCTGAATGACCTGGCTGATTATTCTTTACGCATGGCCTACGGATGAACTTGGACAAAACCAAAGTCATGTTCAATGAACATGTTCTACCGGAACCAATTGCGATTCACGGCGCCGTCCTCGAAGTTGTTCAAAAATAATTATATGTACCTTGGGCAGTCATTGCAGTTGGGTCGAAACAACTCTGAGGACGAGGTGAATAGAAGAATTCAGTTGGGTTGGGCAGCGTTTGGAAAACTACGTCGAGTCTTTTCATTGCCGATTTCACAATGCCTGACGACGAAAGTCTTCAGTCAGTGCGTCCTACCCGTCATGACATAAGTACGGAGCCGAAACGTGGACACTTACGGCACGGCTAGTCCACAAGTTTAAAGTCACTCAGCGGGCTATGGAAATAGCTATGCTCGGCGTTTCTCTGCGGGATCGCATCCGAAATGATGTGATTCGACAGAGAACCAAAGTCACCGACATAGCTCGCCGGATTAGCTAGCTGAAGTGGCAGTGGGCTGGCCATAATTATCAGCCGTAGAACCGATAACCGTTGGGGTGACCGGGTTCTAGAGTGGAGACCGCGTCTCGGTAAACGTAGTGTAGGACGCCCTCAGGCCAGGTGGAGCGATGATCTGCGCAAGATGGCTGGCAGGAGCTGAATGCGTGTGGCCGAGGATCGATCAGCGTGGCCAGCAATTGGAGAGGCCTATGTCCAGCAGTGGACTATTACAGGCTGATGATGATGGTATACGGGCTGGTGGAGATATAAAGAAAATCTATCTCCCCCCAGCTCAGTTTCTAGATTTAATTATAAGACACGATGTTGAAAATGAAGCGTCTAATGAACCACAAATATGGAAGGTTAGTGATATGTTTCACTTTCAAAAGCTAATATAATTGTATTAAAATAATGAACTTAAATATTTTTAAAGAAAACATAACAATTTGATAGGAATTTATATGAAATAAACACATAGTTTATCATTACCATTTACATATTATCATCGCCATTAACACAAAATAAATGGTAATGACGATGATGGTTATGACGAATATGACTGTATGATTTTTTTTACCTAAATACCACGCTGTTAACAACACATACCAGCCATTGTCATGTTATTGTACATAAAACACAGTAGCTGTGATATTTTTAAAAGATATAGTACTAGTGCTTACCTGATTTCCTCTGTCAACGGTGATGATGTGAATATTTGACAAAGTGTCCACAAGCTAATATAAGTCCAAAAAATTGTGACTCCCGCGTGGATAAAATTGATGTGCGGTCCGCTCAGCTTCGTAAGAGAGATTGAGGAAAGGAGGCGTGGCCTCTCGAGCGCGGCTCGGTAATAGAACATTCGAAAAATACAACTTTGACGGTGCCGCGACGGTGTTGACGATTTTCCGTGACAAAATTTCTTTTATTTATTAGGGCATGTTATTCATTACTATATCACTTAGTTTTTTAATATATTATTCTAGATAAAGTGTACTTTCAAAATGTAAAATAAAACACGGAAAGTGCATTGATGATTTTTGGAAAATAAATAAGGAAGTTTATTACTCGACGTTTTTTCGCAAATGGTGATGATGTTTGGTGCGTGTTTAGTGAAATAATAAATTAAACAAACGTGGTTTCACTATTTTATATAGGGCGCCTTACGCTAAATCATATTAGAAATGTCTTTTAAAGGGAAAAAAATGCAGCTCTGTGATGATTAATTTATTATTAGCATATTTTCGCCATCTAAGCATTTCCGCGGATCCACCCGAAAGATGATAATGCAGTGTATAGTTTTTATAGTAAGCTTCACAGAGATATGTTAAATTACTTCCTTCCACCATAGAATATTTTTTCAAAATCAAATATGATATGTAATATAAAAAAGTTATCATATTAAGTACTCATAGAGAGATTTATCACTAATCGCCACCTAGCCTCAAACTAAGCATAACTGTTTGATAATAGTGCTAGGCAATAAATAACATTTCATTTTCTAAATAGATAATAAAACACCTACAAACACAAACAGACATGTCCATGCAAACAAATATATTTTAATGTGATGGTTACTTAATAATTGATGTGTAATTGACATTGCATGAATGAAAATATTTAACAAATGGAATGTATCTTCATTGTACAATATTTTTTTTAAAATACAACAAGATAAAAATCTTTAATGCACATGACTCACTTTGAGTTTCCATTAATTGATTTGTAGGCATGTCGGTTTATTCCCATCCGCTACCCTCGATACGGCAATCGGGGTGGCTCGCAAAGCAGTTATAAAATCTTAAATCTTCCTTCAATACCACACTGAAGAAGTGCTTCACATGATGCCCTATCTACAGAGAATTCTGTGGGGTAGTGGATGATTGAATTGGTAGCGTTTGCTACTGGGAGGCGGATGACTTACAGGTTAACTTTATGGTTTACTAACATCCGCTACACGGGTGGCCGAATCGAGGGTGGTGTATGGGAATAAACCGGCATGCAATATAACATGCAATTTGACAATATAAAGTATGTATGAAATGTAATAAAAAATATGACGTTCACTTTATTTGCTTTCCGTACTGCCGACACAGAACAAATAAATAATAATAGTGGGGATGTACAATCCCTTACTTATGGGATCGTATCCCGTATATGATAATATCCATCAATAACAATTAATTTGGATCAGCCGTATAAATAAAATGATAATCCTTTGTATCAACAAACTTCAACCTGTTTTATGCGCCGCGATAGCCCAGGTGGCCTAGACAAAGTAACATTTTGACAGCGATAGCGAAATTCGCAAACTTCAAATTGTTTGGATCAATCTATAATGAAAGTACGGGTTTTGACATTCGCTATCGCCAATTGAGCTATAACGAACATGCCGCTTGACTAGGGCCTCGACGATCTTAGCAGTTTTGCTCCCTTTTTTGTATGGACTATATTTTAACAGCATAGTGATTAACTGACGTTATTCCGTTTATTAAATTCTTCGGTGTCGGTAGGAACGGACCACCGCGGGTTCCAGAAGCCTTCAGGCGTCTTAGGGCGAGCGGGGTTGTTCCGACCGCGGTGTTTGGAGCAATCGTCCATCTTCTTTGCCAGCATTTCCGGGTCGTCTTTGTACAACTCGTCGTAGAACTGGATGGAGAGAATTATGCAAAATAAGTATAAGAAATTCGGATTTTACTACCTCTATTTATTTATGTTGTGTGTTCCGGCCACTGACAGGGCACAATGGCGCTCATTAGGGAATTCCTACAATCTCCAGCAGTGGAATAGTGCACGTAATTTATCTGATTGAACTCAATAGCATTTATAGAAAAAAAATGCTATTGGGTTTGGGAAACGCAATAAGCGCCGTCTCACCTGCTTGGGGGCAGGATAGTGTGTGGGTCTTCCAGTGCCCTAAGACGGGCGAAGCACTACCCCCAAGAGAAAAAAGGGGCGGGGCTTCTTACCCACTAAACAACTTCGAGATATTCCCTCGATACCGTGTGTATTGGTGTGGTGGGGCCCCGAAAAACTGGTTTATTCCTAACCTGACCCGAATTCCTAACCCGAAAATCCTGGGCGGGTTAGGTTAGGAATTTCAATACATAAAAACAAAAAAAATCCGATCTTTACCCGCAAGCGAGTTAGAGCTTCAATACAGGTTCGAAATGAACGATTGAATCAATTAAGGAATAGGGTTAAGTTCGGAATATATTTTTTTATTTATTGAAATTCCTAACCTAACCCGCCACCGGATTAGGAATTCGGGTCAGGTCAGGCGCGGTCCGAAGGGGGGGGGGTCACAGGGGACATGACCCCCCCCAAAATCGAAGGTCAAATTGAAAAATCTCAAAAATTTGCCAAATAATAATGCTGGTGAATGGTGGTAATTCCATAAGTATAATTATATTAATTATATATGATTTGGTAACACTTCCATAGGTTTCCTTTTTCTGAGGTAGAGTGAGTGACCCGGGCTGGTCAATAGCCACAAGGCTAACTGGGGGAGTTTAGTGCGTAGTGGACGCTTAGTCTCAACTCCAACACACGGCCGCAGGTTTAGCTAGCCTGCGGTTATGGTACAAAAACGAATTCTCCTCCAAAAAAAAAAAAAGGTGACCCCCTCCAAAATTTCAGGCTGCGACCGCGCCTGGGTCAGGTTGGGAATAAACCGAAAAACTTGGAACTCCAAGATACTACCACTGGCAACTGACCTCCTTACACGGTGGGTCCAATAGACCTCCCTCTCAAGGAGGCCGCGGGAACATTCCCGTCCAAGGGCGATTTGATAAAACTCAAGACTAGAAGATATAACCACTACACAATCACAATTTAATTCTTTGTTTGAAAAAAGATTAAATAGCTATAATACGCGTCAACTTAATTGGCTTGTCTGAACATCGTGCGAGTACCTGCGCAGAACACAAGTGTAGGTGTCAGAGGGGGCAGCCGCGCCTAGGGTTGCCAGGTGTCGGCTTGTCGACATGTTTGGCTTTTTTGGGTATGTCCGGCTAAATATTAGCGTGTCCGGCCTGTCCGGCTTTTGTTAGGCTATTTGTTTAGCGATGAACCATGATAACTTGCGCCTGTAGAACGAACGAAAAAACGTACGACCAGTGGCGACCAGCTAAAAAAGAAAAAGGGTAGCCATTGTCGCTAAACGGGCGGCCCACCCCTGTCCGGCTTTTAGAGCAAAATGTCCGGCCTTTTAAAGAGCAGGGTCCGGCTTTTTTGTTTTAGGAGTTGGCAAGCCTAGCCACGCCCCGCCCCTGCGCAAACGACGCTCGCAGCTAACTTCAGACAAGCCAATTAAGTTGATGCGGACTATACATACGTTTTTGCACTCGTCGCAGTTCCACCCAGGTAGTTTTCGCTTTTCAACTTTCGTACGAGGTAATTGTTCTTTATACAAAGGTTCAACGGGAGCCGGTGGCCTCTTACAGGATAATTGCCTGCGAATTAACGAATGTTTTAAACAATTTGGTCAAGTAAGTGTTAAAGCAGAAATTTCCTTTAACCAGTTATGGAAATTTTAATGGCACATTAACAAGATTCAAGTTTTACTATGTCCTATGGCTAAAACTCGATATTTATTTTCATGCAATAAAGCATATTGTTAAGAAAAAATTGGTACTAGTTAATCGCCAGTAACTTACTCATAAAATATTTCTTATAAAGTGGTGATGGATGTTCAAGGTTATTTTAATTAGTAATTATTTAATGAATACGAAAAACTGATAGCATACCAAAATTGAGATGTTGGATAGTTTAATTTACAGTGTGATATATTAATAATGATAAATATACTGCTTATAAAACAATTTATCTTTTTAAATTAATGCTTAGTTTGGGGCTAGATGGCGCGATGGTGTGTGAATAATGTCCCAAGATATTTATTTATTTATTTATGTTGTTTCGTAAACTGTATATACCTTTTTATCTTATCTTCCGTAGGAGACACTTTAATCGGGCGCAGTATCGACATGCTGGAATCCGTGTCATCAGGTTGTTAACGTTGGTTAAGTTTTTGTTTTCGGCGAGGGGCATCTTACTGGGACTGAAAAACATTAAGAGCTTTTGAATAATTACTTAAAGACACCTAGTCTGAGCAACTCTTTTGAAGCACTTTCTTTTATGTCATACTTAAATGGTGGTGCCATCACTGGACAGCTCTGTAGTGTCAAATTTCATAGCACGAAGTCTCGCGAAAAAAATATATGATAATATCAGCGAGTGTGGTTATGCCAGTACATACTCATAAATGTAGCGATGACTTGTTTTTATTGATGGAGGCCTTTGCCCAGCAGTGGGACATTAAATAGGCTGTTACAGCCAAAAGCACGTCAGAATACGCTTAGGACTTTGTACCACTCTTATGTCGGGGGCATAAGTGCTATTATCGAACTGCAAGTGTTTACCGTGATGTGCCGTTGACTGTACTTATTATTATTTTAAGTTCATTTTGTTATATTTTATCTTGTAGTTTAAGTTCATTTTATATAATAATGTGTTGTACATAATTTTTGGTGCCAAATAAACGTTTTTCTATTTCTATTCTATTTACTTTAATTTCACTATACTGACCTGATATTCTTTTGGTCTTCAACATGGTCCTGCTTCTCATCCAACATATCCACATGTTCCAAGATGGAGAGGCTGGATGGAATCTCGCAATGAGTTTCATCATCGTCCACTGGCTTGATTTTGATTGGAGTGTGATCATTTATAAATCTAAAAGTAGGTAGTTTCATTAGAACATCTACATGCAGTTTCCAAAAGGTTTAGAGATATTCATTTTAAAGCCTGACCAGGAATATTCGAATTCCATGTTTCCATTAAATGTCAATTGCCATAAAGCAACAGTAATTTCTGTGTTAAATAGTATTTTTTTATATTAGGTCAGTTGTTAGACAGGCATGCAGCCCACCTGATGGTGAGCGGCCAATGCGGCCTATTCCATTGAGAGACGCTTCACCTGGAAGCGTCGCTCAATGTGCTGCCAGACTGTAAGTTCATTTGATCTTCGAGCCTTTGATTTCAAATGTACTGGCTCCCACATTAATTTTGTCGGAACACAGCCAGAGTCGTTATGGCGGCACATTTTACCCGTGGGTGGTAGGTAGCCAGTCGGACTCTGAAAAAGCCCTACAACCAACCAGACCCAAGGTGGGAATCGAACCCACGACCTCCGTGTTTTTATAGACGTGCAAAAGAATTTCTTGGTAAATCAAATTGCAAAATAAATACTTTGACTTTGATTTATACCCGAGCAACTTAGCCACTGTTCCACGGAGGCGGTCAAAAGATTGATGATTAAGAGCCCTGCAGCCTCATTGGAATGCTATGGCGACATCAATAGCTATCATATTCAAGCAGTTATTATTTAATTGTATGGGACCTTTACACACTTGGCGGTTTGGAATCGTCGCCATGGAGCCCTAATTAGGCTCTATAAAGTTGTATAATACTCAGAATTATCTATAACAATTACCTGACAGGTTTTAATAAATTTATGGAATCCTCCGTTTGGTTGTTTATATTACTTGTGTCTTCTTTGACTGGAGTATTTTCTAAATCACAGATTGCTACCGGTGTGGTAATCTCAGATTTGCTTTTCAAGCATAAAGGAGGTTTCTTAAATTTAATGGGGCTTATCATCGAAGTAGCATTGCATCTGAAACATTTGAAAGATAATATATATTTCATGTTTATTTTCAATTCAACGTTTCCATGGTAATAATTATTACAATTTGAAATTCAAATATCTGTATTTTTTTGGATATTTATTTCTGTTGTGCCAAATTCATATTAAATATATGAATAAGGCATGAATCTGAATTAAAAAAAAGTAAGCTTTAACTTTTACTTACAGAGATGAAAAATTGTTAGGTCCACTAGTTGGAGATGGTAGAATAGTGTCATCATTGTCAGTTGATTCCTTCTTTACTAGAGGCTGTAACAAGTAATTTAAAAATGTGATTTTCAAACCAGTTTACGAGGAGATAGCAGAACTTTTAGAAATGGATGAAACAAAGGCCGGCAACACATCTTAAAGTGGCAGGTATCCACAGGCAATAGCTATGAATTACAATGAGGTGTTGCACTTTTTTTTTGTGTAGGGAAATGCTATTAGGCACCATAACTCGCCTTCCCCAGGCGACTGTGGGACTTGTGCAATTCCATGCACCAGTCTTTATAAAGACTGGTTCATGAAGGATACCCACTAAAGCCCCCGTGCACCTGCATCGGCGTCGGCGGCGTCTCTGGGACAGACCCTGACAATCAGAGACCGCATGATGAGATGTTGCACTGACTTGTTTACATTCCTCTTTCTTAATACAGAGATAACTGAATCATACAGAGAAATTACAAACAAAATTAAATAACTTTACCTGCACATTGCCTTTCTGAGAATTCCTATTCATGGCCATAAGCTCCGGTGAACTAGTAAGGTCTATAAAGTGATTTGATTTTGGCTTAATCAAATCCAGACGCTTCTGTCTCAACCTTACACCTGTTCCAGTTTTGCTTCTAGTGCTTGGACTTGGAAAAGTAAGTTTTACAGATTTATTTTCTGGTGTTGGCCTGGTATAATAGAAATTGGAACATTAAAAAAGTTAAACTTTAAATGAAATATGGTGAAAATTGAGAGCATACTTAATTATTTGAGTTGTTCAATTAAATAAATGAAAAAAGGGTGCTACCTTGAAATTACTTATTTTATTTTGATATGATGCAGATAAGAATGTTTTATCAATTATTAACAAAATATGAATTAGATGAAAAACCTTTACTTTCACCTCTTTAAGAAATTGATAGGCAACCACCATACAACTTACCAGTTCTTGGGGCACTTCTTTTTGTTTCGTAAGTCAGGAGAATTTGTTGCGTTTCGCAGCTTTAAAATTGGGCTTGTTCTGCCTGTGGGAGTTCCCTCGATTTCAGAGATTGACTCTTCCTTTAATGATAAGTCTGGTATTGGAGTAAAGACCTCTTTTTTAGGAGAACAAAGCTCCTTCTTAGGGGTAAGAAATTCATTTTTTGAATTTACATCTTCCTTTTTTACTTTGCAAATATCCTTTACAGGTTCCAATTTTGGTATACTAACAGGTATTTTTCCACAAAGTATTACGAAGACATCATTTAGAATGTTAAAATTTTTAGTTTCACATAATTTTGTTAGTGTTGTAACTGAAAAAAAAGAAAATAATTACTTTAAATAAACATTGGTATTGCAATATCAGCTATCCACTTATTATAAAAGAAAAAACAAAATTATGTTATTAAACTATTAAATGAACATAAGTAAAAACTACTTTGTTGACTGATTTGGTGTAGTAAAAAGTAGGTAACTATTAAGTTTCTCGTCCTATGAATCTCGATAGAAACAGCATTTCCAAGCCAGTGGTAAACGGTAAACGAAAACATTAAGTATAATTGCTTGACTATTTTGCAGCCATAATTATTAGAGATGGGCCGACTATTCGCCGACTAGTCGGGAAAGCCGACTATTCGGCACCATTCGCCGACTATTCGGCAATGCCGACTAGTCGGCAAAATTCGCCGACTATTCTGCAAAATTTGTAGTATATAATCACTACATAGTATAAAACAAAGTCGCTTTTCTGTCCCTATGTCCCTTTGTACGCTTAAATCTTTAAAACTACGCAACGGATTTTGATGCGGTTTTTTTCATTAGATAGACTGATTCAAGAGGAAGGTTTATATGTATAATACATGCATAATATAGTAGAGAAACACTGATAATTTTAGAGGTTTTTAATTTAAGGTCGTAAATAATCGCATTTTTTTGCGCTTACATTGCAAACGCTGGCTGAACCCTACGAGATAAATCAAAATAATGTACTACACTATTGTACACCTTTAAAAGTTTTACAAAAAAGTCCGCGATGGTATATGTCTATCTCTTAGGGATAACCCACAATAACCATTTTCCTTTACTTATTACGATAAAATAATGGCTTATTTACGAAAAAGTGATTTTAAGCAATACAGTATTAATCCTTATCCAATAAAGTACCATAAATAAATTGTGCATGTAATATAGATCAATATGGCCCTTTACATCATGTAATTTAAATGAATAGTTTCGAAGATATTACAGATTTAAAATGCAGGGACATAGCGGTTGCGGCGGTTACCGGCCGGGGAGCGGATGGATGAACTTTTGTTATTCTTTCACGTAAAAATTACTGAATTGATTTTAATGAAACTTTACAATAATAAAGCCTATACATAAGGATAACACATAGGCTACAATTTACAAGATATTCCCGCGGGATAACGTCCTATAGTTCACGCGGGCGAAGCCGCGGGCGGAAGGCTAGTATATTATAATATTATTCAGCACCTTCAATATTAACAAAGAATGTTCACACGCGCGATTTCTTCTATTTTTGGAATTTACCTCCCAGGGGTGTTTCATAGTGTTTTACAGGGTGTATCTAGTCTACGCGAGCAAAAGTCATCTAGTGTTGTATAGTTGTTTAGCGATTAGGAAGAGAAATGATTAAGTTTCTTGCCGGTTCTTCTCAACTGTCTGTTGACGATTCATTTTTTTAAGTTTACCTAAATAAACACCAAACAAATAAAAAAAAAATAAACAAACACGTCAGGCCATGTTCAACGGCCGCCGTGCGGAGCAGAGTGATGACGAAAAATCCCGAACACCAGTAGAACGCGTGACTTTTTTGTCGATGTTTATCCGCAGTACTATCAATTCATGCAAGTATTTTCTTCATTTGTTTTTTTAAGTTTGAAGGGAAAATGGAAATCAAATGGTATTAATATTTAGTTAATCATCATCTTTTTAATAAGCGCGAAGGGCAATTATTCCGGGCCGTTTACTGTCCGCGACGCAGCTAGTACTATTGGTTCGAGTTTCGTCTATCACAATCGTAAAACTTTTGATTTGACTAAAAAAAACTTCATTAATCTATTGTACTACTAAGATTGTACTACTAAGACTCATTTTACTGAGGGAAAACAACGACTAAAACTCACGCAGTAATAGTCAGCACTGCCGAATAGTCGGCCGACTATTCGGCAATTTGAAAACCGAATAGTCGGCTAGTCGAATAGTCGGCAAATACTATAGTCGGCCCATCACTAATAATTATGAATAAAAAAATTACTTTGACTATAGTTTGTAAAAAAGTATTTAAAGTACAAGCTATGTTAAGATTTGTGCTAGATAGTGCTGTGTGGTGAGAATTATCCAAGGATATACTTACTGACTGACTGTATAATATTGTTTTTAGATTCAATATCTTTCTTTAGTTCTTCTGAACTGCTACAAAGTTTACTGAAATAAGTACAGAATCCATAAGCTCACTTTTTTATGGAAAAGCCAGAATTCAAATGTTTTAAGAGTAAGTAATGTTTTTACATCATAAATATTATCCTTTGCATCACACTTGCCAAGTGAGGATTGGTAAGGTCACAAACTCGAGCTACATATGTCCAAAGAAACTGACACATAATTTGCTCGACCCGGGAATTGAACCCAGAAGAAACTGATGAAAGAACACAAAGAAATAACTTGGTATGAGTTTATTTACTTCATTTAATCTTCTGCACAGATTACAAACAAGCACATGCTACATTAATAAAAACATTTATTAGGATAAACGTAGTACATTATAAAAATAATACATACCTCTCGCATTTTTCTTTCAGTGTGCTGTATAGATTTCTAATTTTATTTGCCTCGTTAACCAAATCATCAAATTGTTTTGTAAGGTCTGTAAAAAAGAACATTGTAAATTGTAATGTTTATTCAGTAAGTTTTTATTTTAAATACCTAAGAGAAGAAAGAGTTAAATTCTTTACCTTGACAATAATTTAGACTTAAGTGTAAAGAGGATTCCAGAGCAGATATTTTTGTATTTGTGGAAGATACAGAACAAGATGAAATGGGTTCATTTAATTGTTCCATTGTTGTTTATTTTATCCTTGTTATTCGAATCCAACCAAAGATTTCAGAAAAGCTTTCTTGAGTTGAGTGAGTTTGGCTCGTATTTCAGGGTTGCCAACTCTAAAAAATATTTATCCCTAAACCTAAGTCAAAACCCCCTAAAATCACCTCAATTGCTTGAAAATCCCCCCAAAAATATTCAATAAAAATAATTACAATTAATTAATAAAAAATGTGCAGTAATATAATTTGTGTTTACTCTTTTAGACTAATATTATAAAGAGGAAAGATATAATTTTCATTGTCATTGTCATATTTGTCATAGACAACATGGTGGAATTCATGAAGTTAAAGAAAAAACTGGAGGCCACACTCTCCATACCTACTTGAAGCAAAATTTACAGCATTCTTTCTCGCTCCCACCTCAATCCTTAGGTCCCCCTCCTCTCTTTCTAACTTTATTTATTAGAAAGAGAGGAGGGGGACCTAAGGAGCGAGAAAGAATACATACCTACTTGACTTCACTTTTATGTACTGAGTTTGGCCTCCAGTTTTTTCTTTAACTTCATGGTGGAATTCGTGTTTTATTTTTTATTCAACTCTGTACTCTTAATAACAAACAATCGCACTAGATGTCGCTAAGGCGATATGTATAAAAATATTAAAAATGAACATTATTCGCTGGATTGGATTATCCCAAGGCTATGGAGACTATACTCGCCTTTATTTTGCTGAATTCGAATTAAAAAAATATATATCGCACACCCGGTAAAAAACTGTCATAACACAAAAACAGGCAAATCTCACCCCTTGCAGTAAAATATTATTTTACTGCAAAAAGTGAGATTATAAAAATATTATTTTACTGAAAAAAGTGAGACCCGCCTTGCCTCTACTTTTTGACAGTTTTTTAGCGGGTGTGCGATTATGTCGTCAATTATTATTAAGTAACAAAATGACTCTACCAGATTTGCCTGTTTTTATGTTATGACAGTTTTTTACCGGGTGTGCGATATTTAAAGTTATAAAAATCCCTAAAAATACCCCTAAAAATATAACACCCCTAAAAAAATCCCATCTCACTTATTTACCCCCTAAATCTGGGGGGAAAACCCCTAAGTTGGCAACCGTGTCGTATTTATATTTTGACAGTTTTGTTTTTTATTAACTTTGTGGCAAAGACGAAGAAAAAGATTTAATAAAGTCTATTACAATAAGCTTTTTGGCAGAGCAGGCAGCATAGTTATAGAAAAAGTATAAAGTCAAATTTTGTTTTGTCTATGTCTCGTGGCAAGGCAAGGCAAAGGAAATAGTTTTTTGATCAATCACAGGAAAATAAGAACGGTAGGTATATATTATGTGTTGAATAATCAATGTGATTTAAACAAAGCAAGTTCATTTTACTAAACAGTTATTTTTATGCAATATTATATTTTGTTGCTTGTGCAAGCAACAAACTTAATCTTAACTATCAATGGCGGGCGGTCTGGATCATTTATCTTTGCTTTATTTACAACAAATTTATTAATACTCAAAATGTTATTTAATGTTTTAGTTTTCTAGTGTTTTTATTATATTAATCTGATTTCCTACAGAATTTTTCGCGTTATTGAGTGACAAATCGTGAAAAATGAGCACAGTGGACGCTTCAGAGGTCGGAGAACTCGGAGAAGATGATAAATTTATAGTAGTAGTCATTGGCGATGGGGACGAAATTGTATGGAAAGACGAAAATGAAAAACTTTGTAGTCCAATAAAAATTAAAGAAGAGCCGATGAATGAGGAAGAAGTTATGGAAATAATAACCGCCGCTGAGACGTATGGGGAACGCGTGAAACTTGAATTTCAATATGAGAGGTCCTATTATAACGAAGATGAATTTACTGATACTGTATTTGAGGATGCTATTAATAGTATAAAGCAAGAAACAATTTATGATGAGGAAGAATCTTGTTTTGAAGATAGACATGAAGATCAAGATGATGAGTATGTTCCAAGTGACAATTCCGATGATGATGTCCAAGACTCAGACGGTGAAGTAGGTTCAAGACGGAGAAGGCAAAAAAGTAGGCATGCCATGGTACCAGCTGCACAGAGGAAATCCTTTATTGATGATTTGAGACAGCAGTACCCGGAGTTGGAGAGGGATGAAAAGGCTCTTATATTGACAGTTGCAGAAATAATGAGGAATGTTAAAGCACCAAAGCTTCCAGGGAGGTTCTGTACTAAGAATGGAGATTTGTTTGAGTGAGTAATTTTTGGGAAGAACTGTACAATAAATACCCACGATTTTAGGGACGGGGGTTGGGGGGGATGGGGGAGGGGGACCCCCTGATCCCCCCCCCCCAAGGGCGGAGGTTGCGGATTGCAATAGTTTCTGAGATATGATTTTTTTTAAATTTTTAGGTTAGAAAGCTATTATACAAAAATACTAGAATTTGGGGAGGGAGTGAGGGGAAGGGATGTGGAGCGAGGTGACAGCCTCGCCCTATACCCCTTTCAACCCTCACAAAGTCAGAAACTCCCCCTTTTTGAAAAGAGAAGTAAAAAATAGGTTGTTATTTGAAAAAGTGACCGGAAATTTTAAGTGACAAAAATAATTAATTTAACAATATTTTATCTAAAATTAAGTGTTTTAAAAAGAAAGACTAACAAACAGAAGAAAAAAAAATAACCACGAAGACTAAGGCGGGAGCTCCGCTGCGCTTCGCTCCCGCCTTAGCCTTCTAACCTATATTCATCCAAGTCGATTTTCCACTCCATTGTCTTTTATAATATTCTGGAACTTTCCATAAATGTTATTTTTGAGAGAACAAAATCGCGCAACCCATTTTGAGTAAGCTTGTTCTTGATTTTGCTAACAAATGTAACAAATTTCGGATTTTCAATAATTTTTTTCTCAGAAAGTATAGCATTCCGCAACTTGCGGTTTTTTGCAATGTTAATGTAATTTTGAGATCTATCTGCTATAAAAGTATGAAAACCGAAGTCGTGGGTATTTATAGTACAGTTGAGCCCTCAGAATTATCCTAGGTCCCAGCAAAATGATTATTAATAAAAAAAAATAAGTGTGGTACAACTCATCTCATACACATATATCGATACTTGTAATCTCAATTGACGTAAGGCCAGTGGCGGATTAACACATTTGCCGCCAGTAGGCTATTCAAATTTTGCCGCCCCTTTCGACCTCTGTATTTTGATACCCATCATAACTTTTGAAAAAATAAGAACTAATGACAGTCATTCTAAACCTGTCCAGTAAATTTTCTAAACTAATAACATTTATTCTAAACCAGTTTAGTCTAAACTTCGAAATAATGTAATCCATGAAATCAATAAATACTAGAGGGCTTGCCGTACCGGAAGCGAACTGGATTTTCGAATTCCCGGGAATTTTCGATAGATACTTCGGTACTGATTCTTTTCAACAATTCGTTATTATTTTAAGGATGTTTGAACTAAGCCAGCACTTGACCACAAAGTTGCCTAATGATATATTTTAAGTTAAAAAAATCAACGATGAAGCGCGCTTGCATAGCAAAATCCCGCGTAGTCCGCCGCAAAAAAGACGAAGCAAATCCGTCTCTGAGTCTATCTAGTCTGAGTCTATTCGTTCGGTTGTAACGGAGCTGGCGGAATCAAGTCGTGCAGTTGAGAAGCACACTCGCCATAGTGAAGTCTGTAAAAGACGGACAGGCAAGCAATCCTCCTTCTATGATCGAGGCTCTGTAAGCTCTCAATCAAAGCATCGTCACCGATAAGTCTCTTTGCACGCTGCTAGAGTTGCACGTTGCATGCAATAGAGTCCAAGGCAGCTAACTGGTAACAAGCAGAACCATCCCAAAGATGGCAGTAATACTCCATGCAGGAAAGAACTTGAGCTCTGTAAAGGTTTAGGAGCTGTTCCGCAGTGAAGTAGTGCCTGACTCTGGAATGGATGCCGAGCTTTTTAGACTCTATACAGCTCCCAAAATTAGGTAGATATCGCACCTCCGGTGCAATAACGTCACTTATGCAAATGATGTAATTTTTCAGCAGAAGTGTTTGAAAGTTCGACATCCTTTAATGAAATATAGTTCTTGTCGTCTAAAGAAATGAATATGTAACATTTAAAGTACATAAGTTTAAGCACTACACAAAGTGACAATGACGCACCAGGTAAAGAGGTAAATTAGCGTTAATTTCTCATTATAAATTTTGACAAAAAATGCATAAGTGACGTTATTGCACCGGAGGTGCGATATTTCCATATTAAGGAGCTGTAGTCGCTCTAATAAAGGGACCTATACACCACGAAAAAAGAGGAAGGCAGCTTAAATGCGCTCTTTTTGGTGGAAACTAGACAAACCTACGTTTTAGTGGATTTAAAGCTCAACAAATTGGCAGGTTATGGCTATTCTTTGATAATTTGAGGGGTCAGCACGGGTACCTTTTTAAAGCACAGGCTGCACCATAGCAAGTTTCCAGTTCCACGATTTTGGAACTAACACTCAGATTGGAGACAGCTCGGGTGTACTACTCCGCAATACTCTCGCTGATATCCCATCTGGACCACTCGCTTTGTTCACCGAACCTAAGCACCTCTCGTTGACGAATTTTAGTTAACTCAAATGTTGATTCACAACGAGGAAGATGGTGGCACATGGTTAGCAGCATCCAGATGTGAATAGTTGGCAAAAAATTAATATGGACCTAAGTCTACTGCTGGATATGGGCCTCTACAACACTCGTCTATATTATGGATCCTTGGCTACTCGTATTTAGCTAGTATTAGCTCTTGTCAGGTCTTACGCAAATCGTCACTCCACCCGGCCTTCGGGCCTCCTAAACTACGTTTACCGAGAGACGGTGTCCACTCTAGAATCCGTTTGCCCCAACGGTTATTGGCTGATATAGCGATCCCATTGCCAATTCAGATCGCAAAGCCGGCGACTTGGGTTCTCTGCCGGATCACCTTATTTCGGAGCCGATCATAACTTTTTCCATTGCCTGCTCAGCGACTGTGGACCAGCCGAATGGTATCGGCCGATTACTTTCGAGTACGAATCGCACGTACTTTTATCGTGGTTGCGTTCGCGCGCCTCACACGCAGTCTTTAATCGATTTTTTTACTAGAATTTTAGTGTTTGTGCAGTACCGGAAATTCCTGGAACATAGTCGTTATTTCTCGATACCAAAGATTTTTAAATTTAAATTATTATTTGGTTATTTGGCAAACCCTAATACTAACATACAGCAGCATACGAATCTCTAGTAAGCAAGATACCTACTGACTTTTTAACATCATTGGATTCCAAAAATAACTGCACAGTTTCTAATACGATAAACTATATAAGAATACTTTTACTAATTTTTGATATAATAATGGTTGACAAAAAAAGACAAATAGTTTGAAAATCAATATATTTCTCTCTTGCTCCCGAAGTCAATGCTGCCACACGTAACGTGACGTTCAGCTCCATCGGCGACCCGACCGCCCCCCGCGCTTTCATTTCGGCCAGACAGACCCTCTTACCCATTGTCCTAGGTGAACAGGATGAACAGGACGCGACAATAGCACGGTAATATAACATTACCGTGACAATAGCGACGAGACGCGATGCGACGTAAAGCGACCAATACTCACGCGGCTAGTGTCCTGTTTCATCTGAGGGCCGCTAGAGCGACAAACGCGGCAAATGTATCGGATTCGCTCCTATTTCAGTTCAGTACTGTTTACTATGGACAAGTATACTATGTTGTTACTATAAAAATCCTAATTTTAAATACTTAGTTAGCATTAGAGATATTTGCATTTAATTGGTAATTGGACAGAAACTCTAAGTCGCCGCGTCGCGTCGCGTCTTGTCGTGTAAAAAACAAGTCCGCATTCGTCGCAAACTCACTAACGCGAAAACGTAGGACACTATCATACACAACGACTATTTGATATTTTCGCGTTACGCCGCGTCGCGTCGCGTTGTCGCGTTTGTCGTTCACCTAGGACAACGGGTTAGCGAATGATCGTCATTCGCTCCCGCACCGCACTCCAAATAATGACTACCAACACAAATACGTAGTATAAAAAATGTAATAACAGATTGAAAAACGTCAAATTCCCCACTTTGACAGGTTCAGTTAAGTGGTGAAATCTAATAACATTTGGGTATTCAATTCATTAATCTTTTATTTCTGTAAGACAAAAAAAAATTTTTGGGACAAATTTGCCGCCCCCTAAAATCCGCCGCCCAAGGCTGAAGCCTTCTCAGCCTTATGGCTAATCCGCCACTGCGTAAGGCACTAGACTTTACCTTAGCTTTACGTCAATTGAGATTACAAATATCGATATGACACATGTATTATAAACATACATAAATGTTCTTGGTTTTTTGCAGATGCGACATCTGTGGATCTTTTACAATTACTATACAAGCAGCAGGCCGCCATTGGCAAGAGAAGCATGGTCCTAGATATCTTGTCTGCTTTGCTTGCGGCGTTGACTTCAGGAGGTAATTTTTTATAGATGATTTCTCTCACTAATGCGGGTGAGCCATACTTATTTGTAAATATATATGCGCACTCTACCAATCCGATTCCGCTGATCTGCTACTAACCTTCAGTTACGCTAATAACCTACAGTTAATTGGACAATAATGTTATTCAATGATGATTATATTTTATTTGTATATATATGCTAAAAAGCTGTTGAACAGGTAAAAACATGCATCAGTTATCGGTTGACCAAATTAAATACTATAGTTGTGTCACTGTGGGTTATATCTGTATATTTAGGAGTGTATGTACCTTAAGACACATGCAATAAATAAAATGTACACAATCATGAGGTCTTAGGCGATTGCGATATTGTTCATATTTGAATGAGTCTATAGATGTGAATGTATGACTGCACAACATTTGTTTTATTGTTATTTTGATCATAGTAAAACAAACCTATACAAACACGAGAAGCGATGCATGGCGCCAGACGTGGTGGTGATGCTGAAGGCGCGCGCGCTGTTCCTCGGCCGGAAAGGGCGCGGCCGGCCCTACATACCCGATCTTAGCACGATACCACAGTTGAAGCCAAAGTACCATAACAGGTTGGTGTAGTTTTCTTTTAATTAAATCAAAACTTTTTTAAAATGATTTATTTTAAGATACATTATTTCCTACTATAATAATAATAATAATAAGTGCGTAGGGATGTGACGACCCCATCGCCCACTGGTTTACCAGTGCAGTTAGTCTCCGCAGGGCAGCTTGTGGCGAGCTGTTGGTGTGTGGCAACACCACGGACCCGTGACCTCCCGGGGGAACTTACCATCTTATCCCCCACCTCTGGCTTGCCTTAGTTGGCTGTCCAGAGTGGAGCGCAAGAGCTATATGCTCGAAAGGGTGGTAGTGCTCAATCTGCGTAATAACGGGGAACGGCTGACCGGATTACCGCGATCCAGAAACCGGTGCACACCTCTCCGCACCCTTAGCCTACCACGCCGGTGTTGCTCCCGTGCTGCCCGCGACCCTAGTGGCCGCTTAGAGTGGTGGCTGTTTTCGGGGGCCCATCTAGTGGGAGGCGAGTCACCGTCTGCCATGATTATCAAGATGAGACATTTGATATGGCAGGCGTCCCGCTGTCTCATCAATATCCCGGCAACCAGTCCAGCAATTACCTCACCATAGACCCGCATTGGTTTCCCTTCTCTCTGCAATAGTCCTTGCACTTAGCCGGTGCTGTCTTTGGCTGTATCTTTCCCATGGTACAAGTCAGAGACAGTACCCGCTAGGTGTACGTATCCCACTTTAGATAATAAAATTGTGTCTCAAAGGGGCCTCTGCGTGTTGGATCTGTATCCCCACGTACGCCTTCCAAAAGGACCGGCCTATGTGCCGTGATATCCCGTAGGAGAGATACAATAATAATAATAGGGATGTGACGACCCCATCGCCCACTGGTTTACCAGTGCAGTCAGTCTCCGCAGGGCAGCTTGTGGCGAGCTGTTGGTGAGTAGCGACACCACGGACCCGAGATCCTCCGAGAGTCGGTCAGGCCCTCCGTCTTCGGATTGCCTTTGTTGGCCGTCCGGAGTGGACCCCAAGGGGTGCCGCAGGACTCTCACCTCTGGCTTGCCTTAATTGGCCGTCCAGAGTGGGGCGTTAGAGCTATATGCTCGCGGGGTGGAAGTGAAAGATGCATAAGTCGCGAGTTGGTGAGGTGGGAAACCACCTCGCAGAAAGCGGTGTACACCTCTCGACACCCTGAGCCGACCACGCTGATGTTGCGCCCGTGCTGCCCGCGGCCCTGGTGGCCGCTTAGAGTGGTAGCTGTTTTTGGGTGCCCATCCAGTGGGAGGCGAGTCACCGTCTGCCACTGGTAAAATTCTGAGACTTTATTCTTGGCAGACGTCCGCAGTCTCAAACAATAGCCCAGTAACCGGTCCATCATATTCACCCCATAAACCTGGCTTATCTTCTTTTTATTTATGCAATAGTTCCTGCATCTGCCAGGTGTTGTCTTTGGATAGATTTTATATCTATGCCGAGATAAAACCTGGCAGATGTACCCATCACAAATTAGATGGCCCCACGCATGCTTCAAAGGACCGGGTCCCCATGGACCTGAGATCTTCCAATGTACCAACATAATAATAATTAATAAATAATATTAATTTATAAAATAATATTATAAAGAGGAAAGATTTGATTGTTTGTTTGTTTGTTTGAATTGAATAGGCTCCGAAACTACTGAACCGATTTGGATAATTCTTTCACTGTTGGATAGCTACACTATCCCCGGTGAACATAGGGTACTTTTGATCCCGGAAATGTGGGTGGAAGAGGGGGATATTTAAAAAAATAAATTACGCGCGGGTGAAACCGGAAGCGTCGGAAGGCTATGCATGCACCATAACCGCAGGCTAACTAAACCTACTGCGGCCGTTTGTGGGCCTCGAGACTAAAGCGTTTACTACCCACTAAACTCCCCCGGTTTCTCCTTCACAACCGATTGGTACGAGCCGGTGCCAGCCTGGTGGCTATTGACCAGCCCATGATTGATAGTAGTGGCCTTGCTTTTTGCGCCGGGGATCGTGATTCATGTTTGTGATATCTTTTTTTGCGTCAGGAAATACTGTTACGCACCAGCCCGGCGTCCCTGACAAAACGGACGCCGGACCCCCCCCCCCCCCCCTTGCTAAAGCTGGGGGTCACTCAGGGACGGAGGTTCGTCCCGAGCGGTGTGTCGGACTCGCACTTCAGTACTACCAACTAAAACCTGACGATAAACCTCTCAGCGCAGTGAGGGGGAATTTTTTCACTGTTACACAGCTACACTATCCCCGGTGAACAAAGGGTACTTTTGATCCCGAAATGTGGGGGAAGGGGGAGGGATATTTGAAAAAAGAAATAACGCGCTGGTGACACCGCGGGCGGAAGGCTATAATATTATAAACGCGAAAGTTTGTAAGTATGGATGGATGGACTTTTGTTACTCTTTCACGTAAAAATTACTAAATTGATTTCAATCAAACTTTACAGTAATATAGCTTATACATCAGAACAACACATAGGCTACAATTTATGAAGATATTCCCGCGGGATAACGTCCTATAGTTCACGCGGGCAAAGCCGCGGGCGGAAGGCTATAATATTATAAACGCGAAAGTTTGTAAGTATGGATGGATGGACTTTTGTTACTCTTTCACGTAAAAATTACTAAATTGATTTCAATCAAACTTTACAGTAATATAGCTTATACATCAGAACAACACATAGGCTACAATTTATAAAGATATTCCCGCGGGATAACGTCCTATAGTTAACGCGGGCGAAGCCGCGGGCGGAAGGCTAGTTTCCTATAACGTTCAAAATAAAAATTAACTTAAAAAAGGTTGATAATCTTCTACATATATCTCTGCGTTAAAGATGATGCACTCTTTATAACACAAAAGTGATCTAATCTATCTACGTAAATAAAAACCAATCGCCTAAATATATGCGCGTGTTATATTATGTATGATACTTATAAACATGTACGTCATATTTCATAGTAAATAAGGCTTGGTTGATGTAATATCAAATTCGCCATATAAAACTATTTGGTTGTTATATTTGTGTCAATTTCCTGTGTAAAGAAATTGAAAATAAGAAATTCCAACTTCCGTTTTCAAATAGAAATTAATATCAAACTTCCGTTTACAACATTGAATAAATACGAAATATTAAACTTCCGTTTTACAAAATTGAATAAATACGAACTGAATTTCCGTTTCCGACAATAAGTTAAAAATATAAGGATATTTGCCATTGAACTTCCGGTTGCAAACAGAAGTCGAAAATTAATATTAAAGATATTTATTTGACTATGCAGTTCCGGTTGTAAACAAAAATTAATATTTTAACGTCGGTTTCCGCTGTCTTTTATTAAAACTGATTTCCGGTCCTGTTACTCTAAAATAAATATTAATATTTGAACTTCCGGGTTTTTAAATAAAAATAAACGAATATTGGAATTTCCTGTTTTCTTATTGGCCGGTTTGAGTACCCAATGAGAAATGAACAAAAGCCACGTGGGAAATGGGTTTAAATAGCAAGTATTTCTCATTCGCGGCACTTTTTGGATTCGAGCACTGAAGATAAGTGTTACTATTTGTTATTTTAATTATTGTTTGTTACTTTAACTACTGTTTGTTACTTTAATTTAAAAGTGAATAGTGATAGTGGTTAAATCATATTATTTGATTTGATTAATTAATTTAATAAACTCCTACTAGTGCTAGGATCGTGATTAACGTGATATTGTAAGTCGTGTGTAATTTATCATAATCTCAAAGTGTATAAAAACGTGTACGAAATTATTGAATTTAAATTAAATGGTATAGTTTAGTGTCAGTATTTTTATTTCAATAAGTAAATATGTAGCAGTATTGAATTTGTTTTCTTTTATTAAATATAATGAATAGAAATTACATTACATAAATAAATAAATATAGTGTTAGTTAGTGTGCAAATAAACTGGTGTAAATTAAATAAATTATACTTATCATTAGAGTTTTTAATTTAACACGCGCGTAACTTAGAATGATTGCACCAAATTTGAGATTTCCTTTTTCTTGTGTTTGTTTTGTCAGGAAAAGGTAACGATGATTTGCCCCCATTCGTAGCTGGGTTGGATAGCTAGCTAGTAATTAACAAATAAATCTAAGAGAGAATCACAAAGTTAGTAGTACCTAAAACTTAGTTGTGTTAAACACACAAAATAATATACTTATGTAAATTATCAAATACATACTGTGTGGCCCATTGGCCAAAACCACTACACATGACTTAAGAATCAGAACAATCAGACAAAAGTTTATGCAGATAGAGATAACATTTTCTTGTTTTGTTTGCAGGTTTAATTGCTGCGAGTGTCCTGCGTCGTTTACAACTAGGGTGGCCCTGACGGCCCACCAGCATATGCATCGAGGCGAGCGCCCGTACTGGTGCGACAAGTGCCCTAGTGGGTACACCTCCCTTTCCGCGCTCTCGGTAAGTATGTTTTTAGACTTTTTAGATATAGGCATACCTTAAGACTAGGCCCACACTTGACGGAAATTCCGCCGCGGATCGTCCGCGACGGAAATAATTTCTTATAAAACCGTCCACGACGGAGCGACCGATCTTCCGCGTAGTGTGCCCGCTGTTTGTAATTTATATGCAATAACATGTGTTGGCGTTCCGTCGCGGAAGATCCGCGGCGGAATTTCTGCCAAGTGTGGGCCTAGTCTGCTCTCCGCAAATGTAGACACTTTTGTATATTATGTTGGACTAGCCACTAGTAGCCACTCGTGAATATGAAATCTGTCTTTCCTGTCTTAAGGCGCAGACGTAGGCACTTTTTGAATCTAGTTATTTAATGGAAAATGGCTCTTTACCCCATAAAAATAAGATTCATTAGCTGCATCGAAGCTATTTAGCTTCTGTAACTTAAGCCTTCTTGCCATTGACTACAGTTTATTTTCCAATGGTGCTGAGAGCTGTCAAAGCGGACATATTGGACGACTCTAGTATGTGTTAAGTTTTCGATACAAGCTAGATTTATCATCATCATCATTATCATCATCAGCCTATATACATTCCCACTGCTGGAACACAGGCCTCATCTCAATTGTGAGATAGTGTGGGCCTTACTCCACCACGCTGGCCTAGTGCGGGTTGGTGGTGGGAGATTTATAGGTAGCAATAATTAAATGCAAAAATAATTGGTTTGGAAACCTGACCAAATGTCGTTTTTATTTCAGCGGCACCAGCAGAAACACTCGGGCCAGCGGTTCGTCTGCGACACCTGTCAGAGGGAGTTCAACGTGAAGGCTGCAATCGTAGCCCACATGGACACACACAACCGTAAGACTCAATTTATCAGTTATTAAGTCTGCTTTGAATAATTTAGTTAGTTAGGACAGTGATTTTACAAAACTGATGTAACTACGCAATTGATGAACAGTTCAAATCTCTGTGTCACACCTGTTAAACTTTGGAGCAAACTTAGGCAAATAAATACTTACATTATCAATGACGTTCAATATACACTAGACTCCCATTCACGCTCAAATATTGTCCGAAGCAAAAGTCTGCCCACGCAACTATTGGGCAGAGTTTCCGTTTAGTTTTATACAATTGACATTAAACACTCACTGCCACGAGATAAGGTGTTAATTTGAACGAATGTGTAAATGTCATCTGTGTCAACGCCGCTCGGACGTTTTTTGATGAATTTTTTCTTAGAGATTGGGTGTCTAGTTGTATATTGAACGTCATTGCATATAATACATAAAAACATAAAGACTGATGCAAACAGACATGTTCATGCACACAAGTGTTTGTGTTGTGCGTGACTAATAGTGCGCGCGCATCTTAAAATTCGCGTTCTGCGCAATGCCCTCGGTTTTAAGATGTTTGCCGGGCGTTGTAGTCCGGTGTAGACTGTGTAGTGTTGTTAGTTTGGGGCTAGATGGCGCTGTGTGAATAATGGCCAGAGATATTTGACCGCCTCCGTGGAACAGTGGCTAAGCCGCTCGGGTATAGAAACCCGGAGGTCGTGGGTTCGATTCCCGCCTTGGGTCTGGTTGGTCCGACTGGTCAGCTACCAACCCCACAGGTGAAATCTGCCGCCATAACAGCTCTGGCTGTGTTCCGACAATATTGATGTGGGAGCCAGTACCCTTTACATTACAAAATAAAAGGCTCGAAGATCAGATAAGCCTACAGTCTGGCAGCACATTGAGCGACGCTTCCAGATGAAGTATCCCTCAATGGCACAGGCCGCAGTGACCGCTTACCATCAGGTGGGCTGCGTGTCTGTCTGCCAATAGACTTGGTAAAAAAAAATATGATCGTGTTTGCAGCGGTTCCGAAGTGGCCGTGCAAGTACGTGGGCTGCGCGCGGCGCTACACCACCAAGAACGCGCTCAACCACCACGTGCGCCGCGAGCACCTGCGCCTGCCCATGCCCTGCGCCTGCCAGATCTGCCCCAGCAGGTATACAACTTAACACTTTACGTCTTTACCCATACACTTTAGGCTTAATTTCCTTCTACGCTGATTGCGGTCTCGTACGGTCCAGGGAACGAATAAACATGATGTCATATCTGCTCTTCAGCAAAACGGACGTAAGTGGCCGATTTTTGGATTATATCCTTTGTACCGTCTGCCCCCATGGTGGCAGAAGCTTCTAAATTAGTTTTGTCAGCCCCCACTGGTGGAAACAGAATTAAGAATGTTCTATTCACCCCCACTGGTGAAAAGAAAAGAAAAGAAAAGAATTAAGTTTAGATGGCTACTCACCCAAATCAAACTCACCCAAATATTTAGATTTTATTTTTCTTGCTACAGTATTCATCAAAATTTATATTTTTTTTGTTCTGGTAAATTAAACAGAACACTATAAAAGTAAACATCAATTGGTTAGGTTAGGTTAGAACTGCGACTAATAAAAAAAAAACTAAAAACGCGGGTGAGTTGATTTGGGTCAGTAGCCACCTAAGTCAAGAATTTACAAATCCCCGCCGATGGAAGTTTTTAGGTCCATCTGCCCCCCAGTGGTGGCAGAGTTTGTAGGGGCGGGCGGGAATAATCTTCTCTAAAATACAAGAGAATAAGCTGTACGACCTTATAAATTAAGTTTCGTGTTTCTTCCTTCGAGTTCCTGTTAGTTTTTTTTCCATCTAAGAAACTTTGATCTTTTTAACTTTTTATTGTAGGTATCCTCGAATGTCGCTTCTTCGAGATCACATGAAGAAAAAGCATGGAATGGCGTTAATGACGCGCAAGGTAAATAGTTATTTTACTAATTTTAACCACAATGATAAGATTTAAACCGTTTTCGATTTATATAATAAAAAAATTTAGCTCAGAACTATTTTTAAATATTATAATATTTAATTTTACTTTACTTGAAACTTTAAATTAAAAAATCAAGGTTTTCTTTTTTATCAATAAGTTTTGGACTTTATGATCTCATAATGTATGTAATTTTTTCAGATGTTCTTCAAAGCGCTACCGAGATTAACAGATGAGCAAATTCAGCAAGCCAAAGTTATATTGAAAGGGGAAGGTCCTCTTATAAACCTCTCTGCCGATCTCGACAGAATGGAACCCGAGCGAGTGATGTCATAGCGGATCTTGGCCTTCGTGAAAGTGATTAGACAGGTTGCGAATTATTTAGACAATTTTTTTTGCCACGTATTTATATTTGGGACTTTTTTATGAAGGAAAAAGCTGTTTTTTTTAAAGTAAATTACTCTGTAGTACTATCTGGTTCAAATGCAATTAGGATACGACCTTTTGGAGTTGCGTGACGCAACAGTTATGACTTACACACACGGATAAATTTATGCCTTGCTATTGTTGCTAACGTGACGGCCAAGCGCAGTTGACGCCATTTTTCGCTCAATTCCAAAAGGTAATATTATCTTAATTGGGGATTTGTGGAATAACCCCATTTGAATCGGATAAAAGTACTGATTTAGTACAGGTTGATTTTTTTTGAGGTTGATGATGAAATTAAAACATTGTCTTATCCCCACATGGTAACTATTTTATGCAATGGAAACAGCTTCCGTGTAATTGGATCGGTAGCATGTTTGTCCAAAAAGATTCATAAGCCAAATTTTGCGTATATTAAATATATTCAATGATTTTTTCTTTTCTTTTATTCCATTCAGAGGTACATGACATGTTGCCTTCTTGCCCATCTGAAGATGTTGTATAAATGTATGAGCACAAAAGCACCACATGTTTGTAACATAATATAATATTATATTATGTTTTTGGTAGTGTATGGTCAACAGCACATCACGGTATACACTTGCAGTTCGATAATAGCGCTTATGCCCCCGACATAAGAGCGGTACAAAGTCCAAAGTGTTACGTCTGACGTGCTTTTGACTGTACAATTATAAAAAAAATAGAAGATAAACTTATTGCTTCTATTTTTTGAGTTGTATAGTTATGGTACTTCTAAATAGTGAGGTTTGTCGTACGGTCAACAGCACATCCCAGTTAACACTTGCAGTTCGATAATAGCACTTATACCCCCGACATAAGAGTGGTATAAAGTCCAAAGTGTTACGTCTGACGTGCTTTTGACTGTACATTGCATTGTTGTTGTACAATAATTTAATGTTTAACTATACTAGTTATTGGGTTTGATTTATAATGAAGTACCCAATGATATTATATTACAAGGTGCCTATTTCATTATTGGCTACTTTTGCATTGTAATTTTATATTAAAAATGCCGTTTGACCAATCATTTAAATTATAAAATACGTCCATTGTTGAACATAGCCTTCCCCAAGGAATTCCAAACTGGTCGGTCTCGCATCCAGTAGATTCCCGTGATCCGATTTTGCATAAGGATGTTAAAATTATAGCTACCTCTTTCTCTTGCGAGTTGTCTCGTAATCTTTCACTCTAATCCTCAATGAATTAGGTAAATGTGCACAATAAAATCTCAGTCAGTTAAAATGTAAGTTTTAAATTACTATGTTTCTACAATTGTTTAAAATATCATTGGATGTACTTTAATTAAAAACTAAGCCATTTAGCTGTACTTAGTAAGAGGTTTAATTTATTATTATTAAAAGATGATTTTAGTCATTGTAATTAATGTGTATATATGTGTATTTTAATGGCGTGTATGTACTTGAAAGCAATGATATGTAAAACTATTATTTTATAACGGCTTATCCTGAACAGACAGATTTTATGCCAATATTTTGATTATTAATTGTTGATTTCCTGTTTTTAGCAAACCATATACCATTGCTACCATATTCACTGGTGATTTTATTGAATGGGAGTTCACAAAAGTGCGTTATTATATGTCTTTTCAGGATAAAGTACCATAGGAGTATATTGGTAAAGAATGTTAAATAAAGCTCCACAGTTTTAATACGAAAAAGTGTTTTATTACGCACTTATTATTTCAACCAAATGTTTACGAAATATTTTTCTATAGCATAATGCATACACAATCGTTAGAAGACACCACGAATTTTATAATGCTCCGTTACATACTAGGAAAATACAAAAATATTAAGCGGTTTCTTGGTAAACAACTACTGGGATATCTTATTTTTAAAATATGCGAAATGTACACGTACATGAAATGCACCTTTTATAAATACGATGTCCATTATCTTGGTCATTAGTTAACACTCCAAGACCTCAGTTCTTGATATTTCTAAGAGGTTGTCCTGTCTTTGATAATGCTTAATATAAAACGTGAATGACAAATCCAGAGTTATGTAGAAAAAAAACTTGAATAGTGGCGTAGAAGCAAAAATACAAAAAATTCAATATATTGGAAAAAGTGAAGTAGGAATTGTACGAACCAAGTAATGCAAAATTATGACCCATACAAGTAATGATACACACTACTTAACAAAATAATGACTGCGATTGTAACGATTTTTTTGGATGAAAAAGATCAACAATACTTATTACAAAACTGCTATGTATGTAGGTACTACATACTTTGAGCATGTTAATCTTTTAACGAAAAAAATATTGTCGTCGGACCCCTGCGAACCTAAGGCTGGTTATACATTAACGCGGATTAATCGCACGTGCTCGCGATTTCAATAGATTCGTGCTTTTTTTTATGATGACATGGCACGACATGACACTGTTGGCGGTGCATAGAGAAGGTATATGCATATTATGCATGCTAACGTGCTTTACTGTGTTACCAGCCTAATGTTTGTATTTTGTTATGGCCTCCAAGTCCAAGCCTCTTCACAAAGAGTAGGTATTGTTTGTATCAAGTGACTTTATAGATATGAGGAGAGTACCTTTTATTTGTGTGCGATAAACTTATAGCATTCTGGAAAGGTGTAGAATAGAAGTAATGGAATGTAGTTTAAGAAGATGGCAATTGAACAACCTTTTAGAAATACCAAGAGGTGTTATACATGTAGTATTTAGTGTATGGGTGCAAGTCGAAGAGCTATAGAAAGCGTTCCTCACTATCCTGACAACCATAACAAACATTCACGAGACTACATAATTCTTATCTTCAATCCACGAATACTGATCATAGTTTTATCTTAACAATGGTCCAAAAATATCTAATAGCATCCCTAAACGATCAAGTAGAAAAATACTTTAATTATGCCTCACAGAAATCTAGCTTCTTTATAATTTTCTCATACTATCGATTTTTTTTTCATTTATTTTAGTGTCATGTCGAACGGCTTCAAAGATCAAGATAAATCGTAGGTCTAAGAGTGTTAATTCTAAAACTACTGTGACAATCTTAATAAGTTTCGATTATTATGTTGCATAATGTTCAAGATGAAAATTCAAGGGGCTTATTCTGTACTCGCTAGTAATTAAGCGTGTACTGTACGAGTAATTTAACCCTTTCAACGCCAATGTCTGATATATCAGACAAACCATTTTCGTGCCCACCACGCCAATGTCTGATATATCAGACAAAAAAACATGATCAAGAAATGTTGTATTTTTACTTGCCTGAATGAGTTGAGTATAATCTAATATTTTTTTGGAATTTTTTTTTTTAATGGTCGTGGCGTGTGGGGCACCATTTTCGGAAAAAAGCGTGGCGGGGAAAGGGTTAACGAATGACATTAATCATAATTTAGAGACATTCGTTTTCAACTGCAGTGTTTTTGCGAGTAGAGTATAAGTCCCTTCGTACACGGATATAAACAAAATTAGAATCAGAATACGCCCACAGCATAGCCCCCTTATTTTTTAAATACCTAACAGATACAAAATAACAAAGTGCAGATGACTCATTTTGATACAGAGAAGTTACTTGAAGTTGAAATAAAGCAATCTTCTAAGACCTACATTTATAGTTTAATACAGCGCCTGCTCCACTTTTGTTTATATCCGTGGTCATCGTATTATCTTATAATCACATGATCATTCACATAGAAAATTACACATAGACTGCTGTTTACAAACGTAACAATATTGTTTAAAATGGGGTTGTTGGTTGATGTCGCCGATGTTTTCATTGAACATTGTGCATCAGAACTTAAGTTTATCCTATGATAACAGTTAATACGATTACATTAAACAGACAAGTGAACTTGCGATGCGTTTATCGATCAACCTTACCGTTTCACACTGGTTTTATACTAAAAACTTAACGACGTATCTGTTTCGTTTTGTATCTTGACAGTTGCAATATCGACATCCAATGGCGAGTGATTTTCGCATCATTTTAATTAAAATAATCTCAATATGAGGCAGTTATCATAAAAAAGAATGGCAAATTCATGAATATAGGTAATATGGTCTCTGCTGTGTTCTGATAGGTACAAGGGATTTACATTCATGAAGCCAACAGATTTGTACCCTATGAAAAATGAATTGGGTATCTGAAGGCTCGCATAGAATTTTCCTTTCTTTATGTAAATAGACCAGTTAAAAAAATTTACTTTGTAAAATAGATTTAGTAATAATAAGTTAAAATACAATCAAATGAAATAACAAAGTCCAAGTCCCACTTTCGATAAATTATTTTAAATAATCTATTGAAAATGATACGTTCAGGAAGAAATTATAATTATTCTTAATACAGATCGGTATAATACATGGAAACATAGTACACCGATCTATTTAAGGTACAATGTATTCTGAAACCAATGTTGATGAGGATAAAAGTCTAAGTAAATAATAAAACATTGGCATTGATGCGAAAATCAGACCCCATATCGTATCGATTCTATCGTCTTCGTGTTGAAACTCATTCACATCAAACTATGAATTTTAGAGCTATTACAATATACATATTTGGTGTTAAATTAATTTGTTATTTAGTGGTCACACATCGTTTATATCGTCACAAATACGTCTTTTATAGCCGGTCCTGATAATATTATTTGTTTGACATTGTTCGACATTTTTAAACATTGAGTAGAATATTATTTTTACGTGTTTGGATGTAATAAAAAAGTACCTGAACCCCGTATCACCTCCTTATGACTGCAATAATTAAATCAATGAATCGATGAATGAATGAAAGGGTGATTTATAATGAACAAACGGGTACAAAATGGGTAAGATAAGTGTACATATTTTATGGAACTTTTTAACATTAATAAAATTATCATAATACAAAGTATAAAATTTTTAAACCGATGTAAGTACGAGTAGTTCTCTTTATTAAAAAATGTCGAACAAGTCAATTAAAATCGCTCAAGACTAGAGTCTAACGAAAAGTTACAATAGACGAACGTCTTAACACTAAACAAATAAGAGTCTAATGTAGCATTCAAATTTCTTTAGTTTTTGTAAAAATAAACATTTTAAACATCAAACGAGCGTCACTTATACTGAATTTGTATTATTATTTATTAGTTAATGTATATTACAAACGTAGGTATATACTAATGGCAGTTATCAACGCTCTTGATACATGTATGCGACGGCTGAAGTTCTTGCGTACAGTAGAATTAAAAAGTACTTCGATAATTAATTAATTAACAATACAATGTGGGTCAAGCGACTACCATTTGTGACTTATGCAATAGTTTAGTTTTGATGCTAAGTAAGGGGTAGGTTCTGATATAATATCACTCGTGTTGTATATGACACAAATAATAGTAGATTGAGTCACGTAGTGAAGTCGGACGTAATGTGTTCCTATCAGTACCTGCCCAGGTAGACTTGGAATCCTAGGCGACTGAAATTACCAATTATTATTTCAATCATTTTGCGAAAAACAGGCCACGAGTTGAGATGCGATCTGACTGACTGTGCCCCAATGAAAAAACAAATTCCCATCAATTCTTCTTATTATCTATTTGTCAGAGAAATTTTAATGTTATGTTTTTTTTTTGGTTTTTATTTTATAGTTTTCATTTAGGTCATAATGGCTCACCATTTGTTCCATTTTTACATAAAAGAATAAAAAAACTAATTGTGTGTTCAGTCGCTCTTTCGCTCGTAGGTATATGGGCCGGTTCTAGGTTTCACGTGAGTCGCAACTCAGCAAACTAATTTCAATAATATCTTAGATTAAACGAAAGGGAGAGAGCGTCATTATTAAATAAATAATTTATGGAATGAGTTTTTTTAGAAGACCAAATAATTTATAATTGTTCATGTCAGTTAGTAGGCTAGGTACAGAAGCTAACATTAATAGCCATAATGTCACTGAAATTATAAGATAATATTTTTAACGAACTGACTAAAAAAATAGCTAAATGACTTTTAAGAATTTGTTTTTATTTTGCCGTACATTTTTTAATAAGCGGATGAAACGATTTTTACTAACGATATCCCCTTACCATTTACATCTAAGATATTATGCACATTATGTCCGAACCATTTAATAAGTAATTCATATATACTCGAAGCTCATGCAATTTCTTACGAAGATCGTTACAATTACAAATGAAGTACCATGCAGTTAAAATATACGATACGGGTAAATGTCGTACTAATCATTACATTTTATGGAAACAATAAATGAATAATAAAACTGTCCACGTCTCTCTCCATTTCTACAAAAAATGTCCTCAGATTTTCTATTTACTACGCGTGTTTAAGAAATTAAACTAAAATTATATTCCAATTTAGTCAACTGTTTAAGAAGTTAAAAAAATCAAAAGAGGAACAGTCCTTTTCGATCAAATAAAATTAAAAATAATAAAATCACTATATCAGGCGCAAAGTAAAGTAAAATGGAAATGATCCCTCCAGCACACATCCACTTTTCGACTAGTTTCCTCATAAAATAAAAAAGCAAATTGTACAGCTGAAATCATTAGGAACATACATCTGATACCTCTGAGCAACTTCTTGAAAAAACCGTTCAAGAAATCCAAAATTCTATACTAACATACTTATCACAGGTTAAAGGGGACAAGAGAAAGTATTAGTGTTCTCTTAATACAGTACAATGCATAGTACATAATGTATAAACTAAGACAACTTACGATGTACTGACGACCGTCGCGACGCCGAGCCGGCGGAAATCAAATGTTTCAAATTATAATTAGTATAAATTCTAAACCCATAGCCCTCGTACGGGGGCGGTTGAGATCGAAACTTATGTATAACGATAACATTACGTTGACTGGCGGTGCGCAAGCTGAAGCCGACTACGATACGAGAAGAGCAACCAGCCCGAGCACACTCGGAGCCTTTATTGCCGGCCAAACCAAGTTATACCGCCACATTGAATGACAACCATTCCTTCCGAACAATTTCCCACAGCGATTAATCGCTGCATCGATACCTATTGCAACTCTGACTCAGATAGCACTAGCTTTCGCTTGTTCTAAATCTTAACCAAACACGAGATGTGTCGTTCCACATCATCGATCACCGACGTCGAAAGAATCGAGTGTGCTTAGGCCCTAAGGCAGCGCGTCATGCGCTCGCAGGCATATGCGCCAAATTAGTTGATCAAGATACACCTCAACGTCGATGAGGTACCAACAGCCTTTTTCGATTCAGTAACCATCTTGCCGCATCCAATAATGCGTGGAAACAATACTTTAAGACATTAAAGAATCTTGATCAATGCTCTTTAGGATATACCTTTACAGTCATAGCGGCTTTCCGGACATGTTGTGTAAATCGGTGATTTTCAACGTTCCAATAATAATAATTAGTATGATAAAAATAGTTTCGTCTTAAAGCTGAAACTCACCGTTTTACACATTCGTGACGATATCCCTTTCAACGTTGCCTTTCTCAGTCACACCCTTGCCTGAATGTGGACCTTGTTCGCGGGTTTGGCTGAGAAAGGCAACGAGCCGTACTCATTGCACCTCACATAGGCGAGCTTTTCGTTCAACTCGCCTGACACTTCATCACGAGGGCTCCACTAGTCGACGAGAGCCCATTCTCCTCTTATATGAGTATCGCATAGCCCCTTTATTTAAGCCGAGAAGGAACACTCATGGTGCATATCTGTCCGACCCGTCCCGCGCGGGGAGTAATTGACGCATCGGAAAGTCGTCACGCGTCACGCAGCTGATGGCTTCCCACGACCAGTCTATCACACAACAGCACTTTAGTCCTCCTGAATGGGCGCTGGGCCCGCCGACCGCCAGCCGCACTGACCACTGGCCAGCCTAGGCAGGGTTCTGGCGCGTGCCAGCCGCCGGCCGGCCACCTAGTCCCACCCGTTTTCTTTCACCATATGCGCAAGTTCTATTATAAACTTCCCCTCCTTGTATTTCTGGCTTGACTCGAACGCGTGCTCCTGAAAAGAAAGAACTTATGTTAGGTATAAAAAACTATCGATTGACAGGGCAATTTTGCATTTCTTAGTAGGCCTACATAAGCAAACTAGAGTAATAAACAAACATTAAGTACGTTTACATATTGGCGTAAATTTATTTCGAAATAAAACTTTTCGACTCGTATTTAGCTGGTACTGTAATTATTTAAAATATGGAAAACATTCTCATTTCAGTATTAATGTTATGTTCAACGCAATATCTATAGTTCTATTGTTGTCTAATAAATGAATTCACAATATTTTATTATCTGCTTCGGTAAAATCTACGCTGTGTACCTGTATTTATTGTGTAAACGATGAAAAACAGTTAACTACGCTTATTTTTAGTCTTATAAAAATCTCGCACCAAATACAGGTAAGGTACCTACCTATCTAAATATGTTTTTTCTCAATACCGGTTATATCTTAATTGAGACTGAGTTATGAAACTTATGAAAGTAAAGAATTAAATTCAACTGTCATTAAAATTTAATAGGTACTGACTCTGACAATCGGCTGATTGACTGATTTCATATCAACGTACTTAAAGTAACATTTTTTATCCCAAACTTTTTCCGGATTTGAAATTAATTTCTTGCACCAAGCTTACTTTTATAATGTAGATAAACCAATAGATAAACAGAAAGTTTTAATAAATTCATCCTTTTACAAATCAATAAAAAACTTTATTAATGGTTGTTCACGCAGAGTTGAGGAAATATAGTTTTATTTATACAGTTATCTAGAGTTCAAGAGTTGATTTGGTCAACGAATCGATAACTTTTCGCGATAATGCGGTGTTATCTCTGCACTTGCAATTAGTTATATATGTTACAGTCAAAGCCCTTATCCAGTCAAAACCCTTATTAACCAGTCAAAACCCTTATTGACCGGTCAATAAGCTTATTGTCTGAAGATTCGGTTCTAGCCGCAGTTTGTGGTCGCAGTTCTAACCTAACCTAACCTGACACAAAGGGATGCTCCCCGTGAGATTCGAACCCATTTTGAAGTTAAAAGTGGCCTTTAACTGAAACCCTTAATCAACTAATTTTACCGGTCAATAAGGGTTTTGACTGGTTAAGGGTTTTGACTGTAACATATACATTGAAAGCATTAATTAAACATAGTCGTTATTACATCGTTATACGAATGTTGTTTGATCATTTCTTGATAAGCGCGAAAGGCAATGACCCCGGCCGGTGACCGTTCGCGACGCAGCTAGTAGGTACTATTGGTTCGAGTTTCGTCTATCATAATCGTAAAACTTTTGATTTGACTAAAAAAAACTTGATTAATCTATTTTACTACTAAGATAGAATCATTTTACAACGGGAAAACAACGACTAAAATGCCACGCGGTATACTTAAATAAAAATAAACATCTACCCTCTTATTACAAAACATGGTTTAAAAATGTCACCAGGCTTATTACTACACTTGCGCCTAAGACTAAAGTAAACGCTATTACAAAACGAAGTTTTACGTCATTTCGAGTACTAACTAATCTACCTATCAATGGTCTAAAGTTAGACCCACGTAAGTCCGCCGATGCCCCTAGTTTTACAATGGTCTAACTTTCAAACGTCAAAACGATAACACTTTTATTTCGCCGTATAGAAAGACAATTTTCGAAAAGAATAACTTAATTAGTGAACAGAAAATTAAAAATTATGTTACTTTTTCTTACATTACTAAAACACATTAATAAATAGAGAATTATTATTTTTACTATCTTATTTAACGATTTAAGAACATGTCATAAAACAAAGTCCTATAAAATGAAACGCACTGAACGAGTTAGTACCAGTAAATTATTCTTATGTTGGTATTTGTTTTGTAATAAAATATGGCAGGTTTTAAAGGTGGCCGGACTTAGTACCTGTACTAACTAGTACAGTTCTAAACCAGTTTTAGCGAATTTTTTTGTAATAAGAGGGCTAGACACAGGGCAAACGCAAATGTTAAATACCTATATTATGAATGCGTCCTGGGTGAGATTGCTGGCCCAAGTTCTCGTGGCGATGGAGAAAGGTAAACCTTTCTTCAGCGCCAGAATATACATATTATTATGTTATTATTTTAAGGTGTACTTACGTATTTCCAGCCCAACATTGTCTTGCAGCATTCGCAGTAGATATCGGCTACTGCGTGGAGCCCCGTTAGGAGCACGCGTTCTTCCGCCGGCCCGCAGCCCACGTTCACACTGGAAAGAGAAATAAAAACACTATTAATACTGGCCATTAACAGGCAATTACAATAGTTTAGTAAGCTCATTTTCTATATTAGGACGTACCGGTTTTCGATATTTCCTGATGGGTCACCTTTCGCTTTTGTATAGGTACATAGAAAGAAAATAGTATCTCAACGGCTGAACGAAATTGGATTAAATTTGGTACACAGATAGATAAGGATCTAGACTAACATAAATGGTAATTTTACTTTTTCGAAGCGTGTTGCTCGAAAACGAATAAGAATTTTGAAAAAATGTACAGAATAAAGTATTTAAGAAGAAAATAATAATAATTATGTTTTTTATTACAAAAATATGCAGCTAGAGGTAAATCTCATTGATGACAATAAAGACAAGAAAGGGCATTTTTACAACTTGGAGTACTCATTTAAATATGTTTTAACGACGCTAAATTACCTAACACCTTGTATATAATAAAGTATGCACACAGGTCAGGTAACCGGTGTGATGTGAAGTTTTTTTTATTTTTAATAATATGTTCTTTATTATAAAAATATGCAGCTAGAGTTAAATCTTATTGATGACAATAAAGACAAGAAAGGGCATTTTTACAACTTGCAGTACTCATTTAAATAATGTTTTAGCGACGCCAAAATACCTAACACCTTAATATATGACCTTGTATATGAGGCTTATTCCACAAATCCCCTTAGCTGATCCCCTGCGCAGGGGATTTGTGGACTTTTTGTCCAGAAATCCCCTTCGTATTTGTTTAAGGGGATTTTTAGACTAAAAGTCTACAAATCCCCTTAATATTTAAACTTAGTTTTTTAAATTAAATACAGTTTCTTTCATAATCACATTCTTTTTTATTTTGGAACATTAAGTACGAGTGATAAACCAAAACAGAATAAACACCTTCAATAATTTCCGGTGAACATAGAGTACTTCTGTTCCCGGAAATGTGGGGGGAAGGGGAGGATATTTGAAAAAAGAAATTACGCGCGGGTGAAACCGCGGCCGGAAGGCTAATTATTATTGTAAATAATAAGAAGGTATATTATTATTGTACAAACAATCTGTGATTAATGTGAAACCAGGACAGTTATGTTTGATGAAAGAAGATTGCATGTGTCAGCCATTCCTTAATGGATTTTCAGACATGCATTATTTAAAAAAAAATCCACTTTGCTAAGAATTCTGAATCAAGGATAAAAGTGGACGAGTAGGTACCAACCACCCCGGTGCTCCGCCCCGGTACCGGGGTCGTACATGAAAGTGCAAAAATATTTGCAATGGATTTAAGTGGACTTAGGGACCCAAGTTGTACCACCGGGGACAACCACAACAATCATAGAACAAACAGTTGAACCATGGGTAACTTTACTTCCCCGTGGTACAACCAGTTGAACATCGCAGTTGTACCACGGGTCGGGAGCGAAAATATGATTATCTGTGATGTTTTTATTATTGCAATTATTAAGAAGCTAGGTATATCATTATTGCAAACATTCTGTGATTATTGTGAAAATTTAATTATCTGTGATGCTTTAATTATTGCAAGCATTATTATAAGAGAAAGTTATATTAAACTTCATAATAATTATGAAAATTATTGAAGGTTTATTCTGTTTTGGTTTATCACTCGTATTTTATGTTCCAAAATAATAAAGAATGTGGTTATGAAACAAACTGTAATTAATTTAAAAAACTAAGTTTAAATATTGTTTAAGGGGATTTGTAGACTTTTAGTCTAGAAATCCCCTTAAAGAAATACGAAGGGGATTTCTGGACAAAAAGTCCACAAATCCCCTGCGAAGGGGATCATCTAAGGGGATTTGTGGAATAAGCCGTATATGATAATAAAATATGCACACAGGTCAAGCAACGGTGTTAACTTTTTTATTTTTAAATCTGTTTTTATTAGGGTCAGGGTTTATAATTTATAATTAGCAAAGGTCAGAGTTAAGATTAAATTGCGTCTAGCGATTAACGCACTCGGCCAGGAGTTAAGCCCTCTTAATTACGAGCGACAAGTTTTTTAATAGGTAACTCGTTTACATAACACACTTAAGTCTAATTATAACGTGTTTATTAATAGTTCAGTGAGTATGCAGTAAGATTATTTTATAAAAGACTTATTTTATTACTTCTACAGGTGAAATGATTATGCCACAATAATTAATGGCTTAGCTATATTACGGCGATATTCATGTGAGAGCCAATTATCATAATTATTAAGTTCGCATTGATAAATAACTGAGACGTACTAAGGCGTATTAAAACAAAGCCATTAAAATCAAAAAGAGAATTGAACTATTGACAGATAAATAAACTTATTTCAATAGTTTTGACTAACTTGGATATGATCGTGCTAAATCTGTGGAGATCCCTCAGGGAAAGTCGTGATTTATATTGAATGTGTATAGTATTTTATACGTAAAAAGTTTACATTGAGATAATCGTGTGTAATTCAAGTTTATTTTCTTTTATTACCTTTTGTACAGTTTATAAAGTTTTAAAGCTATTTTCTGTACAAAAAGTATTCAAATATTTATCGAAAATCTCTTTTAAAATCCCTGTAGACATTATGCATTGGCGGGCTACCTAAACCATGAACATGAAATATGTATGAATGTGTCATACCAACAGCACTAGATAGGGTTGCAGTATTGGTTGAGTAAAGGATGTAATGTATATTCATATTTTCACTATGCGGCACATTTTTCCAAAGTATTGCACAGTTTCTATCATACTTCTTTTTAAAATAAAAAGACCCATTTTTTATTTTATAAGTACAGAAAATATGATTTGATTCAAGTCTGACGTTAATTAAGCGATAAGGCTTCGTCTGTCTGTCTGGCCAACTGAAGTGACATAAAAAGTAAGAGATATTTCAAAATTATGGTTTCATCATAATTTAATTAAAATCCTCCATTTCCTTAATGGCAAACTTACCTATTAGAGTTCGTTATCTGTAAAATGAGGAATTTTGAACTGCACCCCGCGTGTATAAAACTACTACAAAGTAGTTTAACATTTATATAGGTACAATGTGTTACTTTTTTGGTTGCTAATTTAATTTCATATTTATGTATCTTTAACTACCCTTTTTAAGGGTGTGGGTGTTGTTTTAGAGATACGCCAATCGGAGAAACAAACGAGTCTAACGACGAATGATCAGATAAAATGTAAAAAAATACGACGTTTTATTTTTGCAGTATTTTGCGATTACGATTGCTGTGTTTCGCGATTTTTCTTTTAAAAGTTAATCCGCTTGATTTATTTTATTAATGAGTTTGTTACATGTTTTAAATTGTAAATTTTTAACCTCTATTTGATAGCCCTAAGATTGCAAACTATGTTTTCGAAGACGATAGCTTTTTAGATATTATGCTAAAATACTCACACTGAATTGAAGAGATATGCGCGCCCCTGGCTGCCTTGAAACGACTGGAAAACAACAAAATTGCATTACAAAAACAGCACGGAGACGTTTTAAACAATGATACACGAATGCCGGCTACTTCCCATTTGGTAAACTTCCCATTTGGTAAACCTCAATCTGTGTCTACTCAAAAGTTGTGTTTGGTAAATATTTTATTTACTTCATACGTTTTTCATACATTTAGTCCCAATTGGTAAACTATCAAAATGGGACTAAATGTATGAAGTAAATAAAATGTTTACCAAACGCAACTTTTGAGTAGGCACAGATTGAGGTTTACCAAATGGGAAGTTTACCAAATGGGAAGCCGAGGGCTTGACAAAAAGGTTGTATGCATTTACATGTGTATAAAAAAGACTCATAAACGTTAAGGAAACGAATAAGTCAATTTCTTTATATTATACACGAAATTCAAGTAAAGTAAATATTTATTATTTTACACAATTATGACAACTTTGTAAGATTTGTAGCTATAATAATATCGTACTTATACATATACATAGGTTTTAAAAATAACTTTAAGCGCATAATAATTATGAAAACTTACTCCTAAGAAAGAATGGATTTATGAATGACTATAATGAGTCATTCATAAATCCATTCTTTCTTCATTCATGAATCGAGTTAAAAGAGTAATGAACAAAAGATGGCTTCTGTTGAAAAAGATATTATAATTGAATTAATAATTTGCCTATTAGACTGATGTCTGTTCATGAATAAGGAGATTTAGCACCTACTTACTAAGTCGATAAACTTTTATCCTTGAAATTTACAGAGGGTGAAGTGATAAATATTTAAAAGAGGATAATATTGATCTCATATTTTAGAAAAGTCTGATTAATAGGTAATGTTTAGGTATCAATATTGTTACTTCGAATATAATGTAATGGACAGTATTTAACTGGAATTGATAATATCGATTAAATCACGAAGATTCGTCCCAGTTGTATTCATTTTAGGTAGGTATAATACTTGCTGCCCTCCTGCAACATTTTAAACTACTATGGGCGTAACATTTTATAAATATACCATAAATACATACTCGTATTATGATTTTATTTGATTTCCTTACATTTATTTTTTAATTGAAATTGAGTTGTGTTGTAGTTTATGAGTATATATATTTTTTAATAATTATAAAATACGGCTCCTCGCGATTTGTCTGATTATAATAATTTGTAGGACTTAGAAATAGTGTATGTATAATAAACACCACTGGATATCGACCAGACTTACGTCGATTGTAAATGAAACTCGTTAATTTGTAGTTACCTAAGTAGAAAGCTATGTACAATAACTTGATTGCGGGGGTAACTTTATTAATTTTCCCTAACATTCGAGGACCCTTAGATCAAAGGCTAAGGACAAAATTAAGCTTGTTTTCTCTGTAATTATATGATGTCATTAATATTATGTAATCTTAAGAATAAAGAGAGGCGTTAAATAGTGAAAAAGATAATATATTAATTTAAGAAGCATGTCTTATAAAGGTCTATACTGGCTTAATAGACTTGTGTTGTGATGTCACGGTATATCGAAGTCGATAGGCTGATGACATGGATTACATACACACAACATCTTTTTAGCACGACATTATCTATGTCTCCTTTAATGAAGAGTGCACCCCATTAGGAATGTACTCTCAGAGACAGAGTGCATTAGCACCCTTTCGATCACGATTGAGTTAATACTTCACCTCACACTAAACCGATTTTCAGGGGGCAGTGACCAAAACCTTTTTCGAGGACTGTATCCGCTTCTGTTACAAGTCTTAGTAATGAAGCTTTGTTATGCAAATGTAAAGTGCTTCGATTAACGTCCGTTCGCGTTAAGAAAATAGTTAGTCATCAATACAATTGAAGAGTGTCTTGCTATTGAATAATGTTAACCTTCCAATGGCATTGAGAGCTGTCAAAAAAGGCTTAATAGATCCACTATAGAAATATAAGTACGTTGACTAGGCTGGCAGAAAAGGAGGACTCACTACTTTGTTAAAGCGAATGGTGCTCCTTAACCAGACATTTTAATGAATTTCAATCCTAGGTCACGCAAAGTTTATTTTGATGAGGTTACAACAATGTGACTGATATCTGGTTAAGGGATAATGTTAATCAAAATAAACATATCACCCGAATTTAGGACCTTTTTAGAAGGCGGTTAATTAATTACTTGGATAAATGTGGGACTCACTATTAATACAAATATACATGAAAAAAATCAATTTGTCCAAGTATCAGGCGGGACTCGAACCCACGTCGCTCGCTGTCCGGGCGAGTGCACTAGTAGCGGGTGAGTGTAATATCGCCATTAAGCAGTATGCTTTGAAAATTATAAAAATAATGTGGAACTCACCTTAGATATAAGTTCGTCATGGCTAGCCAGGTGCGCGCGGCAGTGTATGCAGCTGTAGGTGCGGTGCGCCGGCGGGAGGTACGCTTGGAACGTCTTGACCGGAGTGCGCGCGGCCGCGGTGCCGCCGCCCTCGCCTGCCACCCGCCCACGGTTAGTCACTCCGTCCCGCATGAGTGCCTGCTAGCTGCCAAAGTGCCAAATACCGTCAGCCACCGCGACTCTCGGCTGAGGGGCACGCCCTAAGTGCACTATTCCGAATGCGATTGGGATTTAAGGAACTGCTTGGGAATCTTTTCAATTGATGGCTTGTGCACACGAAGGAGAATATTTTTATCTTTAATGCAGTTGTCAATCAAGAATACACCACCGTACAGTGTCAAATTAAGGTAATAATTATATAAGTTTGTGCTGACACGTCAAAAATAATAATAAATTAAATTAAAACTTTACAGTTTTGAAAGCTTACTACGCTGTACCTAGCCTGTAGTGCAAGATTAAACTTGTCTTTCAAACTAACTTTGCGTGTCTAAAAAGTTTACGAACAATATTATTTTACAGTGAAAATGAAAATTAATTTTTTTTAAGTTTGCAAGAAAGTTGACCGCAGACAAAGAAGTCAGCTGCAATAATCTCCGTCGTGTGCACAGTGCCGTCATAATATTAACACGGCTAGGCTGGGCCAGGGCTGCCAGATGTACGATTTAAATCGTACTCCTACGATTTTTTGGCATTTCTACTCATGTACGATCGCTAGACCCCGATCGTACGGAAAGTGTACGATTTTCCCTGCACCTGGCAACGTTCCATAATGAAACGAAAGTGTTCCTCCGGCAGCTCTAAGTTCGGGGAATCCCATAACAACGTTACTTATGTTATGCCTAGATCTTTTACTTGAAAGAAGACCTTTTTACAATGCTAAAAAGTCTGTATTTGTGTGCATTGTTACGAAACTTATTATTTTTCTCTTGTAACGAGTTGTGTTGGACTTGTCAAAAACCTGTTTTTCTCGTTCGTTGATCTCGAGCTGTACGTAGTGATTAAATCCTCTTTTGATCTTCATACAGTTTTGCGTACTATTTTTAAGAATGGATAGTGAAAGTGAAGAAGAGCGACCTGCGCCAGGTACTCCAAAAAAGAAATTAGCTAAAAGAGGAGAGCTGTCTGCATCAGAGAGGGAATAAAACACAGATCACAGAAATATCGTCCCGATTGGGAAAAATTGGATCTGTTTAAGGACTGGCTAGGGCCTGGTATTCATTATTTTTCTAATTCTGAACGAATTATTGTCATATTTAATAAAAACTTTGAACTTCTAAGTTGTACGATCTTTTCATTTCAAAATTTCCCTGGAATACGATTCTTTTGTAGTTGACGTACGATCATGCCTTTATTTCATCTGGCAGCCCTGGGCTGGGCAATGTTATCGCCTTTCTTCAGGCGAATTTTAAAACAATTTATAAAATAGATTCTCATTTTGACAGTGCCTATGTCATTTAAAGGTGTTAAAAACGAGAGAAGATAGTAGGGACAGTTTTCGGTGTATCGTAGTAGTATAGATTTTCTACCTTTATTTATAGACTGTATCTCCTATTTATACCCAACGTTGACCTTGGGAGAATCGTAAACAGACGAGTAATTGCGTCTCTTGAATGAAGACACGGACTTTTAATTTTATTATGTTGATTAAAAATAAAGCGTACTTTCTGCTTTAAGAAACTTAAATCATGCAAAATAAAAATTGTAACAGTTTGTGTAACTAGTGTTGCAAGGAAATTGCAGTGAGGTAAGTTACTTTATCTGTTTTTTTTCTAATGATGAAATTATTAATAATGATGCCATCTGCTCTTTAAATATGATTATTGATTGTGTCACGATTGCATGGCAGAAGCAATTTAATATCCATAATGACTGTTACACTGTATATTGATTTGTATGGTGCTTTTATAAGTTTCATGGGCGTGTTTGATATTTTTTTGAACTACAAAATTATTGTATTAAAACTGAAATTTTAATTTGTGTTATTCTTTTTTCTCGCTCTCTCCCTCTGCGTTATTAATTATTGAAATTTCATATTTATCATAATTACTGACAATAAGAGTGGCATCGGCGGTGGTTTTGGCGCACTTAGTACTTATGTGTTTTATTGTTACAGGAGTTTTAATTTACCATTAACAGACAAAAGAAAAACAGTGAAAATTAAAACATAGTGATCATTTATTTTTCATTAATTTTTTTAGTTTAACGTGTGCTGTGATGAACAGTTTCAGCCTTCAGCGAAGATTACGAAACACGTAAGAATTAAATTAAAAAGATAAAGACATTTTAAGGCGCTAGTTTGCGAAAATTCTGGAATCCTGAGTAATTCGAATCTACAATAGTCTAAAAATTTATCATTAAGTATTTTTTTGGGGTCTGTGAAGATTTTTAATTCTGGGATTGTTTGTCCATATCTCCACTAAAGTTAATTCCAAGATTGATTGATCTTTGAAATACAAGATTCATAAACTTACACCTGAAAAAGAAAAAAAAATCTCTACATCATGCCAATAATATTATGTTGAAAATTAAAAAGTCTAATCAGTCGCTTATTATACCTATTAAGCTTTTGTTCTTCGTTATCTAAATGCTCTATGGATTGTTAAATCTCGAATCTTGTCTTTCACGATCACGATTTCTTTTTTTTCTTTAAATTTGAAAATTAATTAAATAAATAATAAAAAAATAAAAGATTTAAGCAAAAGACAATCCCAATCGCAGTCTTAATAGAATAGTGCACGTGGGGCGTAACAGTAACAGCACTCATGCGGTTTTTAAGTTATATGAAGGTACAAGCCCAGACTGGCTCCTACACAATAGACCTACCTATCGCATCTGTAACAATAACAATAACATTGTTATTATCCTAATTAAAACTTATTAAGTTTGAGTTGTTTTAAACAATAAAGCTTAGAATTCATTTTCTTTTTCTACTCGTGTGTCTCAGACTTGTTTATTTATTTAAGTTTATGGCCAGTGAGGCCACTATTTAGTTATGTTCAAAGTATTGTTTATAATGTATATGTATTTTCTTTTCATTGTTCTTTCAATGTCTTTTTCAGAACCCATCAATGATCTTTTTAAAAATAAATTACACTTTTGGGAAGGATTTAGGATTAATGTAACCCGCATTGTATTGTAATGTACTCGTAATTATGTATTGTATAAAATGGGATTAAATAGAGACAATATGTATTAACGTCTAACAATTAATTACAAAGAAACTGCTTAAAGCTAAGCCTCATCAGTGATTCCTAGGGAAATTTACTTTAGTGGAATAAGTAGAAAATAGTAGGCTGCTTAGCAATAAGTGGGCTACATGTTCGTACTTTCAGTATTTCATTAATATAAAAGTGTATAAATGTGCGTCAATCGCTGCCTTTGCAAATGGGTAGAGTGGTAGTTCATTGAGTGAAGGCTCATAACGATTTATTATTTAATGTCTTCCACACTACCACCATGTTGGCCTACATACTACCTAATTTGTACTTAAATAAGTGCAAGTGCTGCCAACATGAGCCGCGTGGACTTTGTTAAAATGTCTTCAAGTGGTGTGCTCTTTGATGGAATAGGCCGTGGTGTCAGCTCACGCCTGTCGACTACGTGCTTACTTGCTTAAGGCTGGTTCTAGAGTCCAATTGATGCGCCCGCGATAAACTGCCAGTCTTACTTTTGACTGGCAGTTTATCGCGCGTATAAAAATGGTAATTTATGTAATGACTTAGAATCAAGTAATACTTGACTTGTCAATAGATACGAGTGTGATGCCTACTTGCTGGCACGCGCGCTGGCGGCTTGCTTGTCAACTTCACTCTAAAACCAGTCTTATTTTTATTTATATTACAATAGGGTGTAGGGTGCAGGTGTGCATCAGACCTGCCTGGCGCGAGCAGCACGCGCCCGCTGCCCACATGAGCCGCGCAGACCGCCGGTCACCTGCCGCGCGCGGCCTCGCTCCGCGCCGCCCGCGCTCGCGCGATGCCCGCCACCCTCTGCAACAAACAACAAACACCTGGTCAAACAACTGATCAACTAGAAATCCTTGGACACTATTCACACAGCGCCATCCAGCCCCCAACTAAGCATAGCTTGTACTATAGGTGCCAGGCAACGGATAAACATTATATCATGCATAGAAATACTTAAACCGATACAACAGACATGTTCTTGGACACAAATATTTGTACCGTGCAGGGATTAAACCCGCGGATATCTGGTGTAATAGCCGACTTCTCGAGTTCTCGAACATTACCAAATCGGTCATCAAATAGATTTATTTACTCGGATCGGGCGATTTTATACCGACCCTCTGACCAACAGATAAACATTGGAAGCCGGATATCAAATTAGAAACTTATTCTTTGTGCCGTCAAAGAGGAAAATAATTACAAACAAAAATCTAACCTATTCAAAAGTGAGCTACTTATGTTTGTAGAAAAAATAAATAAATAAAGATTTATTGTCTAGAATCTATTATCTAAAAATTTAATCACAGACACTTTCTATATAAACAAAACTCCAATCAAACTGAATAGCGATTCACGGTATATGTACATATATGGCTGGCAGGTATTCCTAGAAACACTAAGTGTGAACAGCGAGTTTCTTAAACGTAACGGATTCATTAACCGAGTAATTGCAAGCAAATCGGTCTACATTTACGATTATTCCATTATGATTAAGAAATAGAAATGCCAATGTAGAGAAATTGCGTACTTTGAAACCAGTGTAAGTAACAACTTATGCGTTTATTACCACTCGTACGGCATGCATTTTATCGTTAATAGTCGGAACTAGCCTTATAACAGGTATTTAATAGACAGGTATTGTACCTAAGTACACACATACATACATGTTCTCGTATACTGACTTGGCAAGAAAGAAAAAAGTGAACCTACTTTTGTGGCTAAGGTATATATATTTTTTCTTACCAATAAATACGTCAATTTAAGAAATAACGGTTAGTTTATTCCATATCACAATTTAAATGTCAACATTATAAACGAATCCAAAAAACTTATCCATAGGATAAGAAAAGGTATAGCGAGTAGTGATGATGGCGCTACGAGAAATTAAAGTAAAAAATTAATGAAAAATATTTTATAACAACAGTCTATAGTCAATATGATTACAAAGGGCAAGAGTACTTAGAATACATATTTCAATTAACTTCCAATTCAGTAGAGCATATATATTCTTTATTAGACATAATAAATATTGCATCGTTTCCGCTAGATTGATGACGTAGTGAGGAGTACTCGTATGCTCGAGTGGCGACTATCGATCAATCTCTCTCTTCAATGGCTCACCGGCCATGGCGTGACGGTACTTAGTCTTTAGCGATAAATTACTTCCAGCGAATGATATCGTGCAGCCGTAAAAGGTACTAGAAGAATGTCTACGAACTTTAAAGCAGCGAAGCGGCAAGGCCGACGCTCAGTTCGTCGTCCGTTGACCACCACCTGATGGATTGGATATTCCGCGGTGCGTAGTAATGAAGATGTGATTTAAATTCAATAGGCTATTTGACTGTGTTTAAAATATGGAACAATTTGTTGTCATCCTAATAAAATGTAATGTAAAAAGCATATTTTATTGGATGTTCTGAAAAAATAAGGTCATTTTCTGTATAAAAAACATAAATGCAATTTAAATTTTTTTGTGGTTTAATCACGTGTTTGAAAACGCTCTGTGATTGGTTGCAACTTTGAAGACGTCACAAAAAATGTAAACATTAGTTCAGTGCATGCTTTCTGTTTTTCTTTATATTGATCGTGCGATCTACGTGTTATTTACGTTATTTCCCAACCGTCCTAGTTATTACAGTTTTGTTTATTTAAAGTTCTGTGCATAAAATGGAGAGACATTTTGTGCGAGCTGACAGCATTTTTTAGGTTATGTTAACTCCTACATTTCTTTGGTGTCACGCACTGTTTTCACGTAACCTAAACTAACGTAACCTAAACTAACGCAACAATACAAATATTACTTACGTTAAAATGATCTTCACACATATAAACACTTGAATTAGGTCCAATGCTTTCAGGGTTTCGACGAGCTACACTCAACCACTTTTTTCGGCTCTCAGGATCTATAGGAACTGGTACAAATAGTTTTTCCGGAGTCTTTATCGATGTACTTGTACAGTCAACAGCACATCACGGTATACACTTGTAGTTCGATAATAGCGCTTATGCCCCCGACATAAGAGCGGTACAAAGTCCAAAGTGTTACGTCTGACGTGCTGTTGCCTGTACATTTGGGTACAACACACCACTTATAAACAATTATTTATGCAATAAATTTCAAAACTATTTTACAGTTTGTTGTTGAGTTTGTTGTTTGTCTATTTGTGACGTCATCTGTCAAAAATTGCGTTTTGGCGGGTAATTTTTTAATTCAAACTTTAACATTGATTTTCTCCGTATATACGACAGATCTCCAGGAAATATTAAAACGGTTTGCATTTTGTGCAATAATAAATAATATAAAACTATTTTCCAGCAGTAGTCAAATAGCCTATTCACTTCAAATCATTATTTCGGGCCAAATAGCCCATATACAGGTAAATCCAACTTCGTGAAGAGATTAATTTTCGACCGACAAAAGTCAGAAAGAGATAAGCAAGAGAGTATATTTCGTAAGGCGCAGAATTTAAGTGGATAAGTTGATATTGACTTATAATGTAGAAGATAATTAGTAGTAACCGTAACTAAACTTTTTGGCACAATATAACTGACAGGTTAGACATGTTTTCGGGCTTGGAGCCCATCTATACTGATTTAAATTAATACAAGTCAACAAGAAATATCTATTTAAAAAAAAATATAGAAAAGAAAGACACACAAGAAAGATATACCTTGCACAAATCATTGTACAATACAACAAATCATTCTAGTTACGTAAGTGCATCCTGTCGTGATTGCATATTTCAAAATGCGAATTGGAAATGTACTATACCTACTTATCCGATAATGAAAACATAAATGCATACTATTTTCTATAACAGCTTTGTGTTGTGGAAAATGACGATTAATTATGAAAATTGCTTTGAATAGCTGAGGAGAGGCCACCTATTACTTTGCCACTCCCAAAGGGGTGGCTAGGGCTTCACTTACTTATTAAATGACGACACTTCATTGATCATTCTTAGCATAGTATTGTTATGAGGTACTACATATAAATAATGTTTTTGGATGGGTAGATATAAACAAGTGATTATATATTATACATATGTATATGACATGAAATCATAAAAATACTTGAAACTGAAATACCTACCTGCCAAAAAAAAATACGCATTTATATAGATTGTAGTCAAAAATGTGCCGAGGATGTAACAGGAAGGTTTGATATGAAGTATGAACTTCCCCTATGAAATAAAGATTCAAAGATTTATTTTAACAAATGTATAGAGAAGAAAAAATGTATACAAAGATAAAAAAACAACAAAAACAAACGGTACAAACATTTGTGTGCATGAACATGTCTGTTTGTATCGGTCTGGGTGTTTCTATGTATAATATGTATGTATTTACAAAAAAAAAAGTATATAAGTAATGTTTATCCGTTGTCTGGCACCCATAGCACAAGCTAATGCTTAGTTTGGGGCTAGATGGCGCTGTGTGAATAATGTCCAGAGATATTTATTTATTTATTAAAAGAAGGATTGCTTTAAACAATTTCACGTTTTTGAAAGAAAATACTCTAATTAACAATAGTATGAATGAAAAAGGTGAAACATACTCATAGGTAAACCTATTGTTGACGAAACCACATCTTCATTTGTTATCTCCTATTCGGAGATCTATATTCACAAACGACACGCGTCAATCTTGATGACACACAGACAGACTGTCAATCACGATTCACAAAACGATAGAATCGATGCGCGCAGAATAATCTATTGGAACAATGTTTTGCACACTTTGTTTGCATGTAGCAGCAACAGGTTGGCAGGCACCCCTTATGACATTTTAATTTTTAAAATTTTGGTAACATTTCCATTGCAATTCACAGATGTGGTACTATTTGAACTTTGTAGTGCACTGGGAAAAAAGAAGGTAGAGAGAACATATTAAATGTAGCAGAATTCTGTTAAAAACAGGTCGCTTGCAATCCATAATATGTAGAAGTTCTGTTCTATACTGCTGATAATATTGCAATTGCTGAAGAAACAGCTCTTCTTTGTGGGTGATGCCAAGTAGTAGAAGCAGTAGACGCCGAACTGTGGCTAAGTAAATTTTCAATAGAAGAACCAAAACTTGTACACAAGACTGTACGTATCAGAAATCGTTACTAACGCCATGCGTGCAATACTTGTCAATCAATAATAATATTATCAGCTTTCATTATTCACAGGAAGCAAAGAATAGGATCCATTGTTCTAGGACCCGACCGACGAGAAGGATGGTGACAAAGAATTTTGCTACAAAGGAAGTATCCACATGCATAAAAAAGTAACACATTGTTATTAAAATAACCAAAGTCAATGACCTTTTTCAGAAGAAAGACAGACATTCGCTCCGTAGAAGATTCCAGATTTTTTGTACATTTGCTCGTAACTTGCAACAATGAGAATAAGTGCAAACTACTAACCCAGTTGTTTCTTAAGAAATTTTATGGCTTTTAAGGAATCTACTTTATGTTTTGTGTAGGATTCTTGCACATTTTAAACAGAAAACTTTTTAGTTACCATTGCGTACAAAATATTTGTATTCGCACTATTACCTATTAACAGTTCTATGAAAATTGCACGTCTGCAGTCATGTTTAGATTTTTATGCCCTACGACTTTACGGACTTAAAAACTTATAATATTTCCTTGCCATAAAAAAAACGAATGTTGGTTATTTTTTTAATTGACGGCAACGTACCAATGAATTAGCAAATGGAACAGGAGGTAATGGAAACAAATGGCACATAATGGGTACGACGAACGCTTCATTAATGTGTTAAGCTGAATCAACGGGGTTGCACGAGTACACCTTGTGCTATTCTGAATACATACAATTAAGAAGAACAAAGGTTTAATTAAACTTTTTAAAAAGAAAAACAAATCACTTTTATTTTAGTATTCTAAAGTATCCGAAGTAAAGCGCCAGTAGACACTTTTGGTTACTATCTTAGAACTTTATGGCTACTTCTTGGAAAAGCATTTTCTGAGTGTCACAGACTCATATCTCCTATTAAAATAAATTATTACGATAAAAACTATTATTACAACGTTTCTTCATTTCATTAAGCATCAGGTCATATAGATTTCTTTGATTAAAAACTACGAAGATCTGAGTAATTCAACATCAACACCTCAAATCCGGTGAATTTTGCATGTTTTTTACGTGTCACACGAGCGCCGACTTCTGAACCATCGCACATATTTTTAAAACCACCCACGTTTTTAACCAGTTTTCTACACACATTTGAAACAGATAAGTCAGTTTACATACTGGTCAAATTTTAAGTTAATTGGAAGGAAACTTTGGATTTTATGGTCATAAGTATATATGTCACACGCTTAGCAAGATTTTCGCGGCGCGCCTTTCGAGGGGCACTGCTCAGAGCTGGCCAGGCGTAGGCGAACCCTGATAGGTGTATTCGAATCGTCAGTTACCCCGCAGCTAGCAGGTGAGGTGGCCATGTCGCTGGTTCCCGCGCTTTGGATGCTGGAGATCGTTCTTCAATTTTAAAAATTTTGGTTCCCAGTTTTCTGGCATTCCCGTGTCACATTTTTTCAATGTAATTGTACTACTTTTGGTAAATGGGTTTTGAGGTAAAATACCTAGCTCCTTAATGTAGTTGGACAGTAAAAAACTAGCTGGTTATATCTTTTCAATGAAAAGTTATTTCATTATATTTATGTTATGATATAATGTTTTTATTTAATAACGCCAATAAGCGTATCATTCTGTGCCTTAACTAACTTTAAAAACACAGTTATGCAATCTCATTTAACCGGCAGAGGATTAAGCCTTGCGCAAACTAGGTAGGTGTCTATCTGGAATAAACCAGTTGACCTAAATTTGGTACGTTCAACTGACGTCATAATTATATTTCAAAGTCTTATGCACAGATAACAGAAACTAAAGGGAGATATGGTAAGGGGGCGGGGCAGGTGTCGCAGAAGTTTGCGCAAAAACAGAAACATTGCTTGTTGCACATTCAGTTGAAGTTTGACCGTCGGCCAGATATTTTTTGACAATGCCGTGTTGTTCCGTGGTGATTTGTAAAAATCGAAGTGATACTAGCAACTTTAAGTCAAATGGAATCACATTCCATCGGTAAGTACTGAAAATAATATGTTTTTCTTATTAAAAGTTCAAAAACTTGTCTTCAGAACTTTCACACTATGTGGCAGAACATTATTAGCAATATTGTATGTAAACAGTTTACAATGCTCGCTCTATACTAATGATTATTCGAACGTTGAGTTTTAAAACCGCAGTGTATGATGAACACATTGAAGCTAACAAAACACGTTCAATCGTGTGGTACGGCCGCTGCCCGCAGTCGTGAGTTAGTGATGTGCCTCGACTGTCTCCATGTCGATAAGAACTCGACAATTTAGATAATATTTAATTTTATATTGACGAATTAACACTACGCAAATAAATGTCTTTTTTTATTTATTTATTCATTGGTAGTTATTTGTATACAAAGGTATGATAAGTAGGTATTATTACAAAATAGAATAACGTACACGCTTACCTACCGAAGCTAATATCTATTAACAAAAAGTAAAGGTTGCTGACCATCTGTATGGATGTAAACAAAAGATAAGAAAGCTCTTTTGTGTCTTTGGCGGCCGACTCCGGTCGCAACATCTGCATGGGATTTCCAAGAATTTATTACAAACTATTCAATACTTACTTATGTATAAATGAAATGTATAAATGTATTTATGTAAAAAAGAAAATGACTGGACTTACTTAAATTTAGTTTAGATCATGTCTGCCGGAATCGATACCAATGTTTTCCATTTTATCGACAAGCAATCCCTATCGTGAACGCATATTTTTGCGTCTGTAGTGGTGCTGTACATACATAACTTGTAACCTGGTGTGCGAACCAGTATTCGGGCTTAATTCCTTGTGTGCATGGCACGCACACAACGCGAAGTATTGTTTTTATTCTATTTACTCTGTGTGCGTAAATTTCTAATGCGACAATAGGTTTCGAACTCGGCACACGGGATGGCATCTCTCTTTTTATTTTAGATCTCTATGGTCTTATGTTTGAAAGTTTATTTTTGGGACCGATGACCAATGTTAAATTGGTAGATGAACATAGATTTATGTTAACCTAGTTGAGAGGTAAACAATATGGATGTTCCGTGTAAATCGTACGTTGTACGTAGGTAGGTACATACACGACTTATCTGAGAAACTATGAAGTCAACTTTTGTAATAAAAAAAATGCCAAACATATGATAACATTTATAAAGAGGAAGTTTTGCCGTGATTTACAATAAATTGTAAATAAAGCAAAAAACACTCTTTTTGTGGATAATATAGCATTGTTTGTCCGATTTTGATACCCGCTTATTGTAGATTTAGTTCACGTCGATGAACTACCTAAATTTAAATAAAGCTACTCAAACATTTTGTCGAAGAAAACGCAAAGACACTGGCTAGATTGTACGTATCTACCATCCGTTTTGAAACAGGTGTGCCATCATAACATCTGAATGTGATGAATTGTTTTATATGAAAGTCTCTTTCTATGATCAACAAGTCTACACGTGTCTCGATTCTCAATACTATTGGTACACTCAACTGCAAAATATTATGGTGTTTTTATTATTGTTTGGCGCCTAAAGATTACGTGTTTTAAACGTGACGAATCATTTATACCGTGAAGTTAAAGCACATAAAAACGCAACATTACGTCTGTACCAGTAAATTAATTAAAGAGCAAGATCCAAGAATGGAGAGAACAGCAGAATTATTTTGTTAAAGTGCTATGCTATGTAGTATGTTGTATTAGATTTTTTTAGCGGAAATTTATAGAGCACTAGCAAAACAATAAAAACTTTGGCTGCGTACCTATTCGAATAAATGTTGGTGGCAGTATAATTGTGGGTAAGACTAAATGATAAATTAAATAATACTTCTGTCTGATGTCATCCTGAACATTATATTTCACGCGCAAGCAATGATGATGTATAAAAAGTTGTAATAGCCGCAAAAATCGTAATCACAATTCATCCATTAGGTAAACGTTTTTCATGCTGACTATATTAAAATTCAATCAACCAACCAGCGCGTAATATGTGCGTTTATTAATTTTGTACGGAGTTTGAGCACGCGTCGCTGCGATTGGCACCGGTCACGACTTTATATCGATAACCGTTTACTTTGTATTTGAGTTTTGACTTCATAGTTAGCGTTTTAATACTGACTGACCAGGTGGGACAAGAATATTTTTTTATTTTATTCTTAGACACAGAAAAAATATGTGGCTCAGTGATAGGCAAACGGAGATTGTTATTGTTATTAGCAGAAATCCTTGATAAGTCAACTAAAACTTGCTTTTAGTGAGTCAATATTTCAGTGTTTTAGGTACGTCTATAAATATTTTGTATGAACATGTCATTTAAATAACTGAGTAACTTAATAATGCAAAACATGTAAGGGTCACCATTGTACACCAAAGATTTTATGTCACATGATCACAAAAACTTGTAAGTCGACTTTTCTTCACCCAAACCGCGTTTTTACGGCCTGCTTTATTTAACTTAAAAGGTCCATTTGGCATTTATAATTAAACCCAGTGTTTTTATTGCCTATTACTCTGGCGTTAATCTGTTTTGCGAGCATCAGCCTAATTCACCCAATTGTGACCACTCATTAATAAGCCTATGAATATTAAGCTAAACAATGGTCATGATGTACCTGTAGTGCATACAGTATTGACCCACAAACCTAGTTCGCAATGATTAACCGTTCGTTATCTTCAGATTCAGTTCAATGATTGTTTCAAAGCAAAATTATAAATAATTGACGCACAAACATCGCAGTGCTTGAGCTAGCTTTTTACTTTGCGTCTCGAAAAGATTAAGTGATTCTCAATCTTATTTATATTGCGATTCGCTTTATAAGCTGTATTTTTGCTTTGGATATTTAATGGAACGCTTATTTATTCATCAAAGGGAATTCGATAAAATAGAATCCTGATAATAAAGTTTTAACATTAAAATCCACTGCTATCCTGCGGAAGGTGGTAATATACAAAAAAAAAGTACTATGGTAGAGAAATACTTCATGGAATAGCTCGCAGTCCTGACTCAGAAACAAGTGCAATGAAGGCCTTGCTGTTTAGTGTGTTTTAAAAAACTTAAGTAGGTTATTAAGTAAAAAAATAAAACATTTAGCCTAGGCTATGCAGTCGATTGAAAAAGCAGTTGAGTACCTATATCAAATCGTCAAAATACTCTATTGTGAGTATGACGGCGTAAAATATTATGTTAGTTGTGCCTACGCTGTACTTCCATTCCCTTTTAATGTCAATAAAATAAACCTACACGTCCAGTCACTGAAGCTAGATTTAGTTCTAACTTTATACGCTGTAGCGTTGGCTAATGACGTGATGACAGGATAATGAAACAACTAATAAGAACGCTATTATTTCTTTAGCGGTTCCAAGGGCTATATCTGTGCGTTCTAAATATTGCTTTGTCAATTTATTTGGACTGTTTGAACCTATTATTAGTAACATTATCCACTTAAATCCAGTTTGTTGTGAAATCGCATCAATGCACGTGCGCCAATCTGGGGTTCCAGATTGGAGTTCAATACGATCACAATGAAGAGTGAAAGAGTAAAGAAAATGTATCCAGCGATTTTTAATGTATTTTTCTTCCTTGGTCGTGTTTTAGGGCGAAAGGAGGTGTACGTTTTTGAAGTGAAAACTTCTTTAGCGGCGTTGTACACTTTTTTTTGTAATGGGTAAAAAATGTTAAACTTGCGTCAGGTGTCACGTGACTGATCGAAAATTCGTAAGACGGACACGTGTTTTTTGTTCAAGCGCCATCTTGAACAAAAAGTACCAATTTGCGAAATTTTCCTTGGGGACGCTAGCATGGCGAATACCATAATATTTAAGTTTTTCACTTCTGTCGGCACTCCCGGAGTGTAACTCGGCGTATTTTTTCCCCCGGGATCAGGAGTGTTTAGGATATTTGTATCCTAAACACTCGTAGCATAAGAAAAGGCATGTATAAACGTTTTTGTAAAAAATATTAAGACATTCTTCTTTACATTACACATGCTTTACATGTGTAAAGGTAGTATGATTAGTAGAAAGTATCACAAACATCAGAAATAAAATATAAAATTGTTTATATTAGTTGTTCACAATAAAATAAATCTAAGTCCAAATTGTTTTGATTCGCAATGTATAATTATATTAAGTATATTTAAATAACAAAGTTTTACTGATTCTGTAAGGGTGCCGCGGTTGACACAAGCCTTGGAAGTTTACAAACATTGGGTGGGCTAAATTGGGCGGGAATATTCCGCGCATTGCCTTTCGAAAGGGAACTCATGTATATTGCCCGTTTGTTCTATGTCGATTGTTTTCATTTGACCTCATTGCTGGAACTGGGATGGAAAAGGACACATAGTATGGCTTTGCGATACCTACCTATCTTGTTTGCTACGAATAATCTTTGCTAATGGTAAATCGAACCAGTTCGTTTTCGCACTACGCAATATAAAGCCTTTGCTGAAATTTTATGTCAGATAATGAGCTGTGTTATAATGTCCTCCTAGAAAAGGCTACGAATAATGAATTAAGTCCACCCTTAGTATATTTCTTTATTTGTGCAAAAATAATTAAATAAATTAATAATAGTCTCGGCTACGGTGTGTGTAGCACAAACACAGGTGCAATCCATAAATAAAATCAATTTAAGACCACTCTTAAGGATGTCATCCCACCAAGTGCAGCCATCGCCTACATTTGGTAAATTCCTTAAGAGTATTCTTATATTGATTTGATTTATGGATTACTTTACTGTCTATGATTTACGTTCCAAATCGAAGTGAATGAAGCGAAAGCAAGCATCACAAAACACCGTATGCTTAGAGTTAGAATACGATACAATAATAAACTGAAAGGGGACAGGAAAGTACAGGCACAACTTTTACTGTAGGACTGAAAGTTGGACCTATAATGAAACTTCTTCGTATGACCTTTTCTATTTTCCCCTTTAGTTTGTTATACCATTAGCAAATTCTTTATTAACAATACATACACATATCAATTCCGAAGAAAATAAAGAGCAAAAAGTTCAATAACATTATTATTGTTATCAGTCAGACAGATAAACATAATTGATTTATAAGCTATGTACAGTCAACAGCACATCACGGTATACACTTGCAGTTCGATAATAGCGCTTATTAGGAATGGCCGATACAAATCGTATATAGATATTAAATCGTATATCAGGCCAATATCGTAAAATCCGATATCGCTGCGTATCCAAACTATATATTTGGTGATACACGATATTGCTGGATCGATGCGATGCGTCTCGATTTGATATCTAGCTCGATATCCAAGACCTATCGATAAAGGATATTAAACCGTATCGCGTTGCGATACGAGCTAAAGAAAGGATTTGTGAGTGAGTGAAATAGCATTAGTCGTGTTTTCGTACAATTCTAAACCTTATTTTTATAAGAATAAGGTTGTTCCAATACTTTCATGTGTAAATACACATGAAAGTATGTACATGACACATTTTTATTAGACCTTGTTTTGTCAGCAATAAGATGCATTTTCGATTTGCAATTTTACGTAACTCTCACGGACCTTCGTCCTTGAACTCATAGCATTGGTGATCCATTTCTAACTTTTGTTATTCTATTTATAGATTCGATGGTTGGTATTATTAAGTTTATGTATTTCATGCTTTTAGTTACTACTAATGAGTTCTGCATTAATAAACATCGTATTTAGAAGTTCTAAATACGATCTTTATTAATGCAGTACTTACTGAAACACAAATAACTAAGTAAATACGAGTACTATTAAAGCATCCTTAATACACCTAAAGTAACTAATCGAGTCAGTTTTAAGAAATAAATCACAATGAAAATATCGTGTCATGATACAGTATCTAGTTTCAGAACACATCGTTTTATAGGTTTAGTGTAACCAAATACAGTCCGATACTCCGATACACCAATATATAGTTTCACAGTCCGATACTCCGATACACCAATATATAGTTTCAAATAATATATAGTTTCAGAATCCGATATCAGATGTCAATATATAGTTTCGATTCGATATTGTAAAAATCCGATATTACCCACTACTAGCGCTTATGCCCCCGACATAAAAGCGGTACAAAGTCCAAAGTGTTACGTCTGACGTGCTGTTGACTGTAAATTAAAAATGGGAAACAAAGATTTTTTATCTGTACCTACATATTTATTTTAGTTAAAGATTTAGGCGGCTTAAATAAATGTCTACAATCTGGTTATAGCGGCCAAACTCAATAATTTTGTTACGTATGAGATAATATTTAAAACATACTATGTATTGAAATTAGCATATTTATTAACCTTTGATATTCATATTATCTCCGGTACGAAGTGATGAATATCAAAGATTAATCGTTGGTAATTACTTTCACACTAAAAGACAATCGTATCGTTTCGTAATTATTATCAGGTCAATGCTGGGTATTGTTTTCCGCTCACGGGCCGTTGCAAGATCCCTGTGCGAGCGACTATTTGATAGTACAATGCATTATTGTGCATTATAATGACTCTTGGGAAATTCTTGTCGCTCGCCGTTGCAACATCTTGTGAGATATATCAGAGCGGGTATACTTCGCGGAATATGTTGGTAGACGAGCGGCATACAATGCTTACGTGACAAGTATTTTAGGATTAAATCGTCTTTTGTTTACTCTTTTGAACTGTTAAGGCGTTAGTATAAGTAGCTGTTGACAGTTGATCATAAAAACGTTGGCTACATTTATGTAACTTTTTTATAGATGGTGTGATGATGTGTGGTGATGGTGTGGTGGCATAAGATGAAAATTTTTAGTGTTTCAATGGCCGTAGTAGAGCATAATATGAAAATTAATGAAGCTTTTTCTTACAACTCCAGTTACGTGATTATAAGGAGCCATACATAGGATTCCACTTATCTAAACTGTAGTATATGGCTAAATGCAGTAGGTAAATGACTCATATAGATCTGATTTAAAAGTATTAAAAAGAAAAAATTGGTGGATTAAACCGTACCAACAAAAAACGGTGGACTCTTGCGATAGCGAAGCACATTAAAATCTGAATACGATTAAGAAAATGTAAGTGTAAAAATCTGAGCTGAACCCGAGCGTGCAAAAACTATTAAAATGTAATCTGGTCGCGTTTTTAACGAGTCTGAACCGGCAGGTACCTTTGTTGTTTTTTACAGAGGGTGATGTCCTCGGTCTGTGCGGACCGCACGCGTCTATTGAACACTGGTTGAATACGTTCCTTCAAGGACTCTACCCGACTGCCTTTACAATTCACGATTACGAGAATATTCAGCAACACATGTCTATACTACCATATCATATGTTTAAGAAATGTATTGTGGGCTAGCTTGGATGAATGTTGTCAACTAAACACATATTACTATCAGATTCAAATGCTATTAGGATAATACCTTTTGGAATTGAGCCAAAAATTACACATACCTACACAGATATTATTTTATAAACATCACATGCATTGATCCTTCCGATCCGACTGAGCTGTCAATTCAATAAAGCTAAGCTAAATATTTAAATCCGAAACACATAATCAGACATGTACGTCTTTAACATTTTTCTTCTAGTGATAAATATTATGTATCAACTATCAAATCATGAAATAGTACGAATAAGAATAAGTCCTTAATAATAGTCGTTTTGGCGAATGAATCGTAGTAGTCATATGTAAAGGCTAATTATTTCGTCCGTCTGCTTCACACACAACTGAGTATACCTGTCAAGCATAAGTCATCTGTGTGCTGTGGTAGAATACTGATTATTTTGAGTCATAAGTTGAAGGTTTTAACTTTAAAGCCTCTAAAAGATGAAATATAACAATTCATAATACGTTGGAGAATCTATTTAAGTTTTAACGCGCAATATTTTATCTTGTATTTAATTTTTTTGACCTATTTTTCTAGGAATAGGCTTTAATTTATATAATTCGACTTTCTTGAGCAGCGTTTTAGTTATTGTAATAAATAAAAGACGTTTTCGCTAATTTCTAAAATCAGTACCAATTTCTCGCCTAGATGGAATAAAAGATAATAAAAATGTATTATATAACATTTCAACATCAGAGAAAGAGATCAGGCGAAATTGATCGCTGTCATAGAGATCTAAACGCTCTGTTATAGACAGCGGTTGTCTGGGGAATTTTCCAAAAGACTTTTTATCTGTCACCTAAACAGCGTATTATACAACATTTTTAGGATATTGGTTTTATTTTTTTAGTCTTTAAAACTAATAACTCTCGAAAAAAATAATATCTTGTTAGAAAGTTCGTAGAATATTACAAAATTGGAAATTGTTTTGTCAATTCAAATAAATAAGTCGAGGGTTACTTAAATTTAATGTGATCAAAACTTCAACATCACCTTGTGAATGTTGAAAATTAATTAAGACTAATTATAATTTAACTTAGTTTATAAACTCGATCTGTTTTAAATGATGAATTTTTAGATTACTAATTAAGGTTAGATTTGCTATGACTAGGCATTTTTCAAACACGAATTTGTCCTAAAACATTTTTTTAAAGTCAGATTATGTTACGAAAAATAGTAAATTATAGTTTCGCTGTATTTTTAACTTTCTGTCAAAGCAATGTTAAAACGATTCCATTTCTGCGCATTGCCAACAGTCTATAAATGTTAACGAAGAGCTCTGTTAGTTCGAATACCGGAGCACGTGGTATAAACGTTCATGTCGTAAAGCCTTTAAAATATGTGGTGACACAAAAACAAATTCATTAAAGAGTCACCACGGCTCATAAATTAGCCAAAAGGGATGCAAAATGAACGCGTAACGAAGACGAATGCTGACGAGGCGCGAACACTGCAATAATTACCCGCGACTCGCCGCCGATGCTAATGTTACGTATTCGAAATTCAAAGACATATCTGTTGCAGGGGCAATTTTACTAAATTGTTGGAAAGCTGGAACATTATCCCCGGGTGACATAGGGTACTTTTGAAGGGGGCATAGTTGAAAAAAGAAATTACGCGTGGTTGAAATTATCGCATCTAGTGTTTTATACTGGAAGTACTTGTTAATTTCCGAAGATTTCCAATATAGAAAATAATTTTAATTTGTTTTATCACATTTATCAAAAAAAAAATCTTTGCTACGGACGTAGTCATGGGTTACGTTATGCGTGCTACGATCGTAGCACGTGCCAAGAGTTAACAAATCGACACAAACAAATTATGTCATAATTACTTTATTAAAGAAGATTTATGTTAAGATGTTATTAATTTCAAGGGTAAGAATAATGTAATATTGAAAGTAATTGCAGTGTTGTTCTTGTTCATGTATGTTTGCCCTGTATATTGATAAGTGTTAGAAGAGGCAGCCTGTCTCATGGAAATCCGAGCTTTCGAGTGAAATGGCTAATGCGTTGCGAATCTTTGAGAATTTTAAATGTCTGCACCTTAACGGAGAGATCTGAATACCTATCACGTTGACGTAATAGCAAGAAGGCTGGCTATACTGCTCTAGAAGTCGCAAATTCGATAAACGCAAGGTATAGTTTTTCTATGACTTGTATCCGACGCACAAGTTCTGCTTAGTTTGAGGCTACATTGCGTACCAGCCTATTTAATGTCCCACAGCAGAGCAAAGGCTATCTTTACTTAAATCAAGTCGTCGCTACTATTTTTACAATACAATTTTTACTCATATCCCATGGACTTGGCGCAGACCAAGTCCATGGGATATGAGTAAAAATGTTGTAGTATGAATTGTGTTAGACTTCTTACACACGAACGTCGACGTACGAGTATGTAACTGCAGTCGAGGGCATAATGCCGTTCGTGTGAAAGAACCCTTGATACTATGACAGTGGCAGTATTGTAGCAAGCAGTGCTATTGTCGTAGTAATAGCCTGGGATGATAGGGCAATTTGGGACTTGCAGTTCGGACGTGAGTCTAATCTAATCGCGGCTATCTGTGACAGACTTTTATCTACTGTTTTTTTTCCTGAGTGCATCACGATAATGAATCTGGAGCAGTTATCAGGAATTGCAGTAATTAAATATTCGTTGGACCGGTCAATTGCCAAAAGGCGGGCACAAAAATATTAAAAAAAGGTAAAGTATCAGCCTATTAATGTCCCACTGCAGGACAAATCTATCCTTGACATCAAGTTATCGTTACAATGATGGTACCTATCATTGTAACTAAATGGTATCATTGTAAATTGTGGCTTAATCACCACGCTTGCAAAATGCGGATCGGTGATCACAAGTCCGAGCAGTGTCCAAAAAAACCGCTCGACCCGGGAATTGAACCCAGGACCCCGAGCATCGGTCCGGTACTTAAACCACTAGACCATCGAGACGTTAAATATTTATGTTCATCTTTTTTTCTTATTACATATATAAATACATTTTTATAACTTGGTTGACCTGTTTGAAGGTTGTTGAACGAGGTGAATGTAGAACGATATCTAACTACAGAAGCTTTTCCCAGTGGTATTAAAAAGAACATAACTCCAAAAATGTTTATCATATCCTGCTATCAAATAGAAGGTTTTGTGTTTATTGTAAACTTAGGCGTGAGTTTATTTTAGCTTATGGAGCATCACATATGTACATGTTTGCCCTACATCCACTGAAAACTATTTTATCTTCCTATGATTCCCACCAACCGTGCAACCCACCAAAACATACCTATACGTAAAAGGAAGACAGTTTTGATCTTATTCGTTTTATATTTATTTATCATTAGACCAATCTTTGTTGAAGGTGTGCAAGAATATTGTTTGTTGAACTTGAATACTATAGCATAATTTTGTTTCGATTTGTCAAGTCGCCAAGCCAGCAGTTATATCACCATCAATTGCGTGACCAAAGTCAGGGTTAGTTTTAGTATATCAGAGCGTTTGCGTGGCGTCCACCGATTTCAGTGGTGATATGGAAAAAGTTTGTTTATCGTCCGTAAAAAGCAGTACCTACGACATAGTTTTCTAATGGTTTTGGTACCTATAATTTTTTGGTGTAAGGACAATTGCTGATGGGTAATCTTTTAATCTTGGACTGGTTTGATAATGAATCCGTTTAAAATCTATGCGCCAGCGATCATTCATATTACGAATGAGTATAGTAACTTGTAGATGTCTGTTGTATGGGATATCGTAGATGTTTTTGACACCCATAACACCAAAGCCAGAATGCTTCATATTTAGGAGTTAAGTGTGATGCTGTTTGATATCCAAACTAACTTACTTTATACTGCTACTACTTACTTTATACTGCACATTTACTTAATCCACAAAAAATATGTCTCGTAACATAATATAGAAGGTGTTTCACCTTTATTTGGAGAGAACATAAACAACCTCTAAACACGAGATAAATTTAACTGACGTATAGACGCTTTTGCGAGTGTTTTTCCCACGTGTGTAATAAGGAAAAGGTTTCCTACGGAATGTTTTCCGTAGAGCTACAAAATGGGGTCTTCGAAAGTCGAGTCTCAAAATAGCTAGTCCATCAGAAAGTGTAGCTGCTTTTATCAGTAAAAGGAGAAACCTTTTACTGATAAACAAAATAACCTGACCTAGAAAGCATGTTACTTTAATTAATTATCGAAGCAAGCATAAGTCTTTGTAACTATTATTTAATTCTAATTAAGACTTATTGTAAGTACTTCAATTGTTATCTATTTCTTTTGAATATTCATTTGTTGTGGTGGCTGTAAAACGAGTACAGGTAAAAAAAATCGAGAACTATTATGGTGTTTATTTTTAGGGAAAGCTGCATCTTTACGCCTAAATCGAAAACAACAAATGTATTTCGTGCCAAATGGTAATGTATTGTAGTCACAAACTTATCAATTTCGTCTTTATAATGTCACAATATGTATTTTTGTATGTAATATGTAGTCTGTTTTAGGTACCATCACTAACATAAGCTAAAAAAAGGCTTCGACAGATAAAGCAAAATATTGCTGTTTTAATTTCATATAATATGTAGTTGTAATTATTCTTCAATCTTATACATAGATTATTACGTTTCAGGTAATTCTTTCTAGAGCACTTTTGGATTTAACTCAGGTTTTATTTTACTCGAATTATTATTCATACAAATCAAGAAGTAATAATACTGTTTTTAATTTTATTGTGACCATTTGAATAGGCAACACAGCGTACAGTATTGAGAAATAAACACAGTTTCAGTTTATTTATTTTGCTAATTGATTTAGCCTAAATATTCCTTCCTAGTTCCTAAAACAAGACTTCATAAGATTGGTAATTCGTTTGTTGGATTAAGTGTTGCGTTATTTAACAAATTACCTCAAGATGTTGTTGGCTTACCAATACACAAGTTTAAGTCACACATCAAATGCCAACTCATCAAGAAGAGTTATTATAAAGTGGAAGACTATTTAAATGATAAAAGTCTGTAGATGTGAGTACTATTGTTGCCGCTCCTCTTTTTTTTTTTTTTTTTTTTTTATGTTAGAGGGAGGCAACGAGCAGGCGGGTCACCTGATGGTAAGCAATCACCGCCGCCCATAAATACCCGCAACACCAGAGGAGTCACAAGTACGTTGCCGGCCTTTGAGAAAGTGATATGCTCGTCTCTTGAAAATTACCATGTCATAGCGGTCCGGAAATACCGCTGCAGGGAGCTGGTTCCACAGTTTGGTCGTACGTGGTATGAAGTTACGAGTGAAACGTATGGTAGTAGATTGCCACTCGTCAAGGTGATGAGGGTGAAACTTCAGTTTGTGACGAGTTGTACGGTGATGAAACCCTGCAGCAGGTATAAGTCCGAACAATTCCTCCGAACACTCCCCATGGTACATGCGGTAGAGAACGCACAGAGATGCTACTTCTCTCCGCAACGCCAAGGGATCGAGCTTAGCGGAAAGACTCTCGGCGCCGACAATTCGATCGGATCGACGTTGAACGCGGTCAAGTGGAAGAAGCTGATACTGCGGTGCCCCGGCCCAAAGGTGAGAACAGTATTCCATATGGGGCCTTACTTGCGCCTTGTAGAGTTGAAGACGATGAGCCGGGGTGAAATACTGTCTCGCTCTACCGAGGACACCTAACTTTTGTGAAGCCAACTTGGCCTTATCTTCCAGATGACCGCGGAATTGAACATCACTCGATATGTTAACGCCGAGAATCCCAATACTCGGTTTGGCATTGAGAGGAGTGTTTTCAAATAGAGGGGATATGGCAAAGGGGGTCTTTTTTGTGGAAAAGACGCAGACTTGAGTCTTTTGGGGATTAAATTTCACAAGGTTTGTATGACCCCAATTTGAGACATGGTCTAAGGTAGTCTCAATGTCAGACACAAGTTTCATCCGGCTCTCGTCAAGTGTTCGAGAATCCTTTGCATGGCCGTTATAAAAAGCATCACCCGTGCTATCATCTGCATAACAATGTATGTCACTAGTTTGTAACAAATCATTGATGTGCAAGAGAAATAAAGTCGGGGATAGGACACAACCTTGTGGGACACCAGCATTTATGAACCTCAATGCAGAGCATGAGCCGTCAACAGCTGTCATAATGCTACGGTTCGATAAAAAGCTGGCTACCCACACGCAAAGTCTCTCGGGCAGTCCGTACGATGGAAGCTTCGCAAGAAGAGCTTTATGCCAAACACGATCGAAGGCTTTCGCAATGTCCAAACTGACTGCTAAGGCCTCCCCCTTGCTCTCTACTGCATTTGCCCATCTGTGGGTCAAGTACACAAGAAGATCACCAGCTGATCTTCCCTGACGGAAGCCGTACTGGCGATCACTGATCAGCTGGTGCTCCTCCAGGTACGACAGGAGCTGGCGATTAATTATGGACTCCATAATTTTCGAGAACAAGGAGGTAATTGCAATGGGCCTGTAGTTGTTAGGATCAGAGCGATCGCCCTTTTTAGGGATCGGATGCACTAATGCTGTCTTCCACGATGTTGGGACTACACCTGTGGAGTAGGAGAGGCAGAAAAGGCGCGTCAATACCGGAGCCAACTCCGGAGCACACATCTTTAAAACAATGGGAGGAATCCCGTCTGGCCCACTGGATTTGTGAGTGTCAAGGGAGAGAAGTGCCTTACGCACAGATCTTTGGGTAAATTTTATATCTGGCATAAAATTACCACAATTAGGAATCGTTGGCGGTTCCTTCTCCCTGTCGTCCAAGGTGGAATTGGACGCAAAAAGAGAGCACAGAAGGTCGGCTTTCTCTTTTGGATCATGGGCCAGCGATTCATCCTCCCTGCGCAGTGGTGGAAAAGCGGCCTTGCAAAAGTTCCCCTCAACAGCCTTGGCCAATGACCAGAAGGCACGCGTTCCTGAGGGGAGGCGAGCCAGCCTTTCACCAATCCTAGCTATGTGCTCGGACTTAGCCTTAGCTATAGTTTTCTTGAGGGATCTAGAGGCATAGTTATATTCCCTTTTTTTAATGTATTGCTTGTGGATCCCTACAAGTCACTGCATCTGCCCAAGCCTTATACTTTGTCTCCTTATGTTTTGCAGCTGTTTTGCAAGGAGAGTTAAACCAAGGCTGGGAACGGCCACCGATGGGCACTGAAGAGTATGGAACAAATAGCTCCATACCCTGAAGCACAACATCAGCGACAGAATCGGCAATGGCGCAAGGATCGATTTGCGAGAAACAAACTTGCCCCCATGGGTAGGACGAGAAGAAGGTCCGCATCCCATCCCAATCTCCTGACTTAAAATGCCATACACGACGACATCTCATAGAACGTGGCCGCAGTAGTTGTCTTGTAAGAGAGACTTCGCTCCGAATCAGACAGTGGTCTGAGGAGCCGAGCGGAGCTCCACCTTGGACTCGCGACCTGGTAGTCATCCGGATGGGCAGTCAGGAGAAGATCCAACAGAGAGGGCCTATGGCCTTCCACATCTGGCACTCGCGTAGGCGAGTGAATCATTTGCGTCAGACCACATGCCATAGCAAAGGCGTAGACAGATCGACCCGCGTGGTCTGTTCTAAGTGACCCGAGCCATTCGGTGTGATGGGCATTAAAATCGCCTAGGACCGCAATTTTGGCAGAAGGGATCTGTTGGAGCACATAGTCAGTCGCCGATTCAAGGTGCTCAATGAGACGGTCAGTTTCGGTATCACCACTGTGGGACCTGTAGAGGCACGCGTAGACGCGGGGGTGGTCGTCGCAATCTACACGCAACCAAAGAGTGGAGAGGTCCTTAACTTCAAGATTGCTAAGGCGGCGGACACAGACATCATCCCTGACGAACACGCATACACCGGCATGAGGCATAAATTTGTGCTCAATCGTGTAGCCGGGATAATTTAAGTAGGAGAGATCCGCAGGAGAAGATATCTGAGTCTCCGTTAAAAAGAGCAATGCAGGCTTTTCAGTCTCAAGGTGATGGTGGATGGCATTCAAGTTTGAATGAATTCCCCTAATGTTGCAGAAATGTACAAGGAGGGCAGGTGGGGTAGCCGCAGTGCCGTTGCTCTTACCCTTAGCGTTGTTGGATATGACGAGCGGAATATTGCCCACCCCAGAGTACGTAGGGCAGCCCGAGTTAGGAAACTCAGGGAGGGATTCTCCAGCACGTGTCGAGCTGGTACCCTCCTGGGGTACAATCTCTTTAAATGCCGCTGCCATATGCTTGGGGGGGGGGGGGGACTGGGCCTCCGGCGCTCACGCTTACCGAACGCAGCGCAATAGATACTATTACTCAAACGTCGGTCTTCTGCGGGAGTGTGGTACTTCCCCGGACGAGCCGGCCCATTCATGCTGGAAGTTTAGTAACTAACAGCGTGGCTCTACCACAAGTAAAACACAAGTCCTCTGGCTGCGCCTTTGTATTGTTATTTGTATTGACATTATTATTTACTGTGACATAAATTAATTCTGTGATGTTAATGTTAAATTTTTGAATTTGTAATTTATAATATGTAATATTTTTAAAAAAGGCAAAACTGTTGAGTTTCTTGCGGCACTTCTTTCCTCAACAGTCCATTGACGTCGAAGGAAGCTTGGACTCGCGCCTTTGCATTGTATAGAATCACGATAGTATCAACAATGTTAACTTTGCTATACAGTTACACATTAAATGTTATAATTCAGTAAAATTAAATTTATTTTTCATTCGAAGAATCCTGAAGAGTTTGTAACCTTGGCGGTCATGCTCGCTAAAATGTGCTTGGGGTGGTGGCGCTATGTGTCGGGTGGTTACATTCCCTCTAATATGGTTGAGTGAAATTATGGCTGGCACATACGTCATACTTGTGCTGCAGGTGCCACCTTTGGGCACTGGTCTTCCAGGGCTCACGGATTTTTCTCGATTATAGTCTCATTCTTATACTTTATACTGTATGGCTTGGTATTCTACAACTAATCAGTAGTTGTAACAAACAAATTGTAAACAAACATGGCGATGAAAAAGAGTAACTGTCGAGTTTCTTGCCGGTTCTTCTCGGCAGATGACTGCATTCCGATACCGGTGGTAGAGTCACTCTGTAATTGACGATTCATAAATACTTGATACAAGTTTACATGAATAAATAATATTTTGATTTTGATTTTGATTTTATTCCGGCCATCTAACTAAACACTACACAAAATGGATAGAATAAACGTTTAAGTATAAGGCGCTAAATAAAGATCCAAGGTTGTATCGGATCATCCCGATGTCGGTATAAATTGGAGGGAACTGAAATAAACCTTTGCCATTCGGTGCATCTGTTTTATATAGCCATCAATTTCTGAAGGGTTTCTTTGATTTGCGTAAACGTTTGTAGCATCTTGGGTTTGAGCATTTTCAGTAGGTAAGCTATTACGCTAATTAACCAAATTATCGAATCTTGACTTCTTTATTGCATTATTAATATTATTTAAACAACATCCTCTAAGTACTGCCACTGGCCTGACTGGGCACGGCCATCATTGGTTTTTTTTGCATTCAATCTTATTTTTGATTTACACAATCATTCTTTTTGGTAAGGATTAAAGAGAGTTATAAATAGAAAACAAAATATGTAACAGACATTACGATGACAAAAAGAAATAATATTATTTGGCACAAGATAACCTAATCGTGAAAACAGAGATACAGTGAAATACAAAAGATAAGATTAAGAAACTAGGTTTGTAGTGTTACTATTTCTATTGCCGCTTGAAGAACTTTGGCATTACGCGATATGTTGATCAAATAGAATCAATTTACCAGTTGGCATTGTGAATAATGTACGAGTATTTGGTCATGTGTTATGTACCTATGAGCATAAGTCAGCAGAATTATTGCTTCCTCGAGCAACAGGCAAAGAGAGATAACCAAGGCAGGATTTACGTGTCTATTGCCGGCATTTGCTGAAATCTAGTCAGTAAATTCGAAATGGTTACAGTGCAGATGAAAATGTTCAAGCTTGGAACATTTGTAATGATAAACAAGAATGTTTCATTATATTTGACGAGCCATTTGGTGTAATGTTCGAGTCGGCTATTACACCAGAGGCCGCGGGTTCGATCCCCGCACGGTTTTAACATTTGTGTGCATGAACATGTCTGTTTATATAGGTCTGGGTGTTTCTATGTACATATAATAATATGTAACTATGTTGTCTGGCACCCATAGCACAAGCTAAGGCTTAGTTTGGGGCTAGATGTCGCTGTGTTAATATGTCCAGAGATATATTTCGTATATAACGTAAGCTAAACCTTCAGGCAACCAAGCTTGTGATAGCAGACAGACAGTCGCCTACCCGTTGGCAACGCCATACACGCTCGCTGGTTGCTTGCAAACTTTACTCGGATTTGGTTTATGGTTGCAAGTCTTGTAAATCAAGTGTATGCTTTCAAAAAAAAAGATATGCGTTTACTTAGGGGTACTTTTGTGTAGGCAGAATTATGAAAAGTTACGAGGTTGATTTTGGCCGGTGCGTTTCGGCTTTTTTTACATTTAAATGATAGTTGCTGGCCTTAAGAACCCAAGATTTTTTACAACATTGAGATGGAATCGGCACTTGTCACCCTTATCTTAAAGGTCAGTGTTAACCATCCCACGTCCCAATATAGAAAAAAATGAAAAGACTATTATACTCCGTACCGGTTACCATAGTCCAGTTTTCGTTTTACCGTATTTAATTCACATATTGTTTTATGCTGTCGTCAATTTCATTACTCTTCATAACATTAAAATATCAGTTAGCCTCGTGGTCGGTTGATCAATAAACTGAATGTTCAGGTAAGCACTTCAGCCACAATTTATTTTCCAGTTGATATTTTGAGTAGTAGTTTTTATTTTAACATGGTACAGTCGACAGCACATCAGAGTAGACTACCCTAATTTGTCAAAATTATTTTTAAACTACTTTAGGAACTTTTTTTCTGATAATAAGGCAAAAACAAAAGAACTTTAAACGTGGCCTGAAAAGGTGGGTTAGTAGTCGATTCGCACGAAAATAATTCGCACTAAAGTGCGAATCGACAACTTTCAAAAATAATATTATTTTTAGTAGTCGATTCGCACGAACGAATTTTAATCGCGTGCGAGTCGACCCCTTTAAGAATTGATAGTAGGCGATTCGCACTTTTGCAGTTTGAGCATAAAAAACAATCAAAGTACAGTCGTGTACAGGAAATCTTTATAATATTTATAATATTATTAAAATATTATTCCTTGTCTATATATCTTACAGCATACAGAATCAATTAAATTTCAAATGTTATATTTTTTTCGGACAGGAAACATGTTAAATTATAAACTAATATCATTAAGCGTTAAATTTTATTTGATAACTTTAATATTATAATGACACCAAAAATTAGAAACGTGTTAAGGACAGCGGAGACAAAATCTCAATTTATGCTTATACTAGGTTAAATTTTATTTTGTTACGTAGGATTTATTGTAAATAAGTGAAATAAATATAAATCCAATTAGTTACGTAAGAACTGTAATAGGTATTAAGCATAGAATGTGTAAGAATCATAGTTTTGTAAGAAGAACTTTTTACGTAGAGATAAGATTCTAATAAGAAAAATTGTTGTACCTAATCAATATGTAAGTTATGTTTTCTAATTAGAATTAACGCGAACTTTAGAACGATGTAAGATACATGTATATTCTAATTGAAAAAATTAAAGTAATAAGCAAATAATGTCAACTTGCATAGAGAAAATGCAAGCGAAACTGTGTAAGTTTAACGGGGCTCTCTTTAAGGTATTGCTCCGAGGTACTTAAGCGATATGGGTTGGTCAAAAAATCATTCCTTAGTGTACGACCATCAAGATAGGATTAAGAAGAAGAATAAAGGAACCTTCTTGGAAAAAACCTGTTTCCTTCAGTCCCCAACAAAACAAATATGTATTGCTTGTCTGTTTTTTTTGTACAACTTATACGAATACTTTGATAATTTTATCATAACATTTTATTTATTCACGTAGGTACAATTTCTTTTTTTAATATTCGCGCCAGCGAGTGAGATAATTACTTTTAGTTTGTAAGAGAGGTACATTGTTTTGATCAGGGCTCTCGCCCCGGACATACTTATTTGATGAGTCATAGAAACTAAAGGATACCGACTTGAGCTTTGGTCGGCTTATTGCCGCCGTGCTTCTAGCTAACAGCTAGGGGGGTGAGGAGCAGGGTATTTCGTTGCACCCCGCACCCTGCAGTGTAATAAGCGTGAGAGCGCTATTTATTACACGCTTTACGTAATACGTTTATACATATTCGTTTCTAATTTTTGGTGTCATTTTAATATTAAAGTTATCAAATATAATTTAACGCTTAATGATAATTAGTTTATAATTTAACATGTTCCCTGTCCGAAAAAATATAACATTTGAAATTTAATTGATTCTGCATGCTGTAAGGTATATAGACAGCCAATAGGTTAATATTATTATAAAGATTTCCTGTACACGACTGTACTTTGTTTTTTTTTTATGCACATAATATTGCAAAAGTGCGAATCGCCTACTATCAATTCTTAAAGGGGTCGACTCGCACGCGATCAAAATTCATTCGGGCGAATCGACTACTAAAAATAATGTTATTTTTGAAAGTTGTCGATTCGCACTTTCGTGCGAATTATTTTCGTGCGAATCGACTACTAACCCGAAAAGGTATACGGCATTAGTTAGCCTACTATTGTTTCACTGGATTGGATAAGTCTTAATCATTTATTCATCGCTACAGTTATGATGAGTACCTACTAGCTTAGAAAATGCGACTTCAAGACTGAGCCGAACTATGATAGATGTTATTGGGAGAGTAGGTAATAGGGACAAAACGTTCGAAGAAAGATTATCATCTTCTTTTGTAAATCACCATGATTTAGAAAGTCATTATTACACTGGTACGACTACCATCTGACCTTGAAAAAAGTAATTAAAAACAAACAAAATATCTTAAATAGGTAAATTCAGTAATGATAAATGAACACTTCTTTGTGATATATCAAGGCTTGATCGATGGCTCGAGTGGGCGAGTCGTTTGCGTCGATAAGTATCTGATGTACATAAAATTATGTAGTAGGTATAATGGATACAGTACCCAGTCCATCAATAATATCACACAAAGAGTTAATTTTCTTCCACGTTCGGCAGACTACGAACACAAATCTCAAAATTTTTGACGATAAAAGAGATCAGATAATTCAGACAAATTACCTCGTCACAGAACCATTTGCTACCGTTTTTTTATGCTATATCAGTAGCGAAGGCACGCAGTCAACCTGATGTTAGGCGGCCGCTGCGGCCTATTCCATTGTGGAATTAATCGGGAAGCGTCGCTCAATGAGCTGTCTCTACTGTATAGGCTCTTGCAACCTTTGGTTTTAAGTATATTATTGGCTCGCACATTAATATTGTGAAAACACAGCCGATGTCTATAATGTTCTTTATCGGTTGAGAATTAATCGGGAAGCGTCGCTCAATGAGCTGTCTATACTGTATAGGCTCTTGCAACCTTTGGTTTTAAGTATATTATTGGCTCGCACATTAATATTGTGAAAACACAGCTGATGTCTATAATGTTCTTTATCGGTTGAGACCAATCTGGCATATTAAATTATCCTGTTTTGAGCGACCGTGTAGGTAAGTGCGAACTGTGAATTATTTAAGTACAATACCAATATTTTGATGGCATATTACGCACCTACTTCCTACTAAATGTTATCTCTAGCTTTATATTTTATCTTCGCTTTACATTTAGTCTATCACGAAGTAAATATTATTGTTTGCTCCTTTTATCGTCAATATCATACTAATAAACGTAAAAGTTTCTTGGATGTATGAGTGTTTATTACTGTTTTTAGTACCTACTGTGTAGAATTGGATAAACGATAGATTGCCTCCATACCCGAAGTGAACGTCGATTGATTGACCAGAATCTACGGTCCAGCTCCCCTAGACAAGCGGCATTTATGACGTTCGTTATAGCTCAACTTGCGATAGCGAATGTCAAATCCCATACTTTCAACACGTGACTTTTCTATGGCATCTGTCAAATCCATACAAATTGGACTTAGCGAAATTCGCCAGCTATGAAGCGATGTCATCTTGTGTAAGACCCCTGGACCCCATTGTACGAGTAGCTATTTTGTTTCGGACCAAATGCTGTGCTGAATGCTAAGAATATTATTACTATTATTAGTGATTACGACTAGCTAGTACCGAAAGCTGTATAATGAATACTTGTTTTAAACGTAATACGAGCCAATTAAGAAGAGAAACTACATTGTTAAAGTAAGAATTCAGACTAAACAATTGTTTATGGAGATGATTTCCATGCGAATCGCCATCACAAAGCGAAAGCGAATATAAACAAATCGATACACGACCGCCTGTACGCTGCAATTGCGTCATATAAACAAGTCACGACAACAACTGATAAAGACACAATAGCCCTTGCTCTTATGCAACGAGATAACAGCGGCTGCGCATTAACAACTCCTATCCGATTATATACTAAAACCAATTAAACTTAGAGTTGAAAATCCTTTGAGATAAACTGTGAATATTTTCATAGTAGAGCACGCTGCCTCACAGCTGTGTACTCCATTTACATAATCTGACCAAAGCAAAACCGGCTGTGATGACGGCGCTGTCAATGAATAATCAATCTAGTGTAGTCGTGATAAGGTTTAAGTTTTCTTGCAGTAACTGTAAACAGTACGCACACGCGAGCATAGAAGACTTGTAAAGGTGACTTCCGCGGTGACAGTCTTATCCAGCCTTTCTCAACTTGAGCTTAGACCCCTAGGGCCTCTTGTCTTATTAGTTAGAATTATGTGTGTGAAGGTTAGAATAGCCTAAAGGATTATTTAACACGTCCTGGTGAAAGGCCTCATGATAAGTCGTTGTGGTAAATTTACAATATTTATGCTTGTCTGCTCACTGAATTTATTTAAAATAAATATGACCTTTTATAATTTGCTAAACGAAACAGCATGTTTGGTGCTTTTGTCAGTTATTTCTGGCTGGAAAAGGTGTGCCGCTGATGATTATTGAAGTCTGGTTTTGGTTAACTACAATTAATTCCTTGCCGGTTGTTGTTGCTCAAAGACATGGTAAATATGTATGCTAGCATATTTCTTACTTAAGATTATAAGATATTACACTCGTATCTCTAGACGAATCCAAAGTATTACTTAAGTCTAAGAAATTACTTAAATAACCGTTTTTAAACAGTAAACGAGCTGTCAAAAGTAATAATTTAATTCTTACGAACGTATTCTTACCTTTGACAGTTCTTACTTCATTCGAAAACATCATTTATTGTATCATGTCTTTGGCTCAAGTATTACTTTGACTCATCTTTAGATACAAGTGTAAAAGATTATTAAAAAGGTTGAGAAAGGCAGCTAGACTGGACTAGCTCCCCGTCTGTCGCACTAGACAAGATCGGCGTATTTACCGATTGGTTACACATGTAAACCGTGGAAAATCCAACGCAATTACTTGCAGTTGCTCTGTCTACAGCATTTACCAGTTCAAGTCACGGTTGTTTTTGCATCGAACTAAAGTATTTTAACTGCAGATATAAGGATTTTTTGTAACCGCATAATCGATTTTTGCAGCAAAAACTGAAGCGAGGAATGAAACACGCATTTTCATCAAAGTATTGTTGTAGGTATGTAACAGGTAAGTAATTTAGAACGAATATAAAATAAAATCGGCCTTTGTATCATTATGCACTATTTATTCATGCTAATTTCAACTACTATTGCTGTCAGTACCTATTGTCTTTGTAGTAATTCGGTTACAAGGGTCAGTGGAATACACTATTACGAAAACTAATAATTTTGCTCATTAAATGTGGGTGATAATAATTGTCGCAGGTATTTTAGAGGTAGATAATATAGATAAAATGGACCAAGACGATAAATAAAGTAAATTTTTAGAAAAAGCTTTTTATAAGATAAATAATAAGCTTTGTAAAGAAGCCTTATAAAAACATGAAAATCCGGTGGCTTTTGAATGATCGATACGTGAGACAAATCTGAAGATAGTATAATAATGTATGCAGAATGGATACAATTCTAAACGGGTCGGGAGGCTTTTGGGACCGGGACCGCGGTCCCGAAAGCCCCTTTTTGATTTTAATACATTTTTGCAGGGTCATTCGGGACCGCGACAGGTGGTCCCGAAAGCCACCTTATATTTAATAATTATTTTGAGTGGTAAGTTGGGACCACAAACATTGGCCATAGTTCGAAAGCCAAAGCCTCCGTGGAACAGTGGCTAAGCCGCTCGGGTATAAAACCCGGAGTTTGTTCGATTCCCACCTAGGGTCTGGTTGGTGGTAGGGCCTTTTCAGAGTCCGACTGGCTACGACTGGTTTTAATTAGTAAAAACCATAAAACTTATTTTGTTATTTTGGTTTACCTTTAATTAAAAGTTGTGATTCTAAATAAATAAAGTTTTAGTGTAATAGAATAGAATAACGTTTATTTGGTACTTAAATATAGGATTACAATACAATTTATATGACAACAATTAAAACTAAATATTAGTACGTAAAGTACCAAAAAGGCCCCCGCTCAGCATTATGTCGTGGCGACCATATTGTAATCATTTAGTAAATCATTATAATTATAATATGTAAATCATGATGTTTTCTTAATAAGGTTTAATTTTAATTAAAAGCTGTGATTATTCAAATAAAAGTGATATTTTTAAATTACTACAGCTGTTTTTTTCTTTGATTGTACTATCCTGATAGAAAATAAAAAAAGGAACTTTTTAATACTAAGTCAGTTGGCAGACAGACACGCAGCCCACCTGACGGTAAGCGGCCACTGCGGCCTATTCCGTTGAGGGACACTTCACCAGGAAGCGTCGCTCAATGTGCTGCCAGACTGTATACTCATCTGATCTTCGAGCCTTGATTTCAAGTGTACTGGGTCCCACATTAATACTGCCGGAACACAGCCAGAACTATTATGGCGGCAGATTTCACCTGTGGGAGTGGTAGCTAGCCAGTCGGACTCTGAAAAGGCCCTACCACCAACCAGACCCTAGGTGGGAATCGAACAAACTCCGGGTTTTATACCCGAGCGGCTTAGCCGAGTTATTCGTCATCTCGCCCGAAAAAAACTGGCCCGATCGGGCGACTTGGCACCTTTCAAATTTACCTAATATTTCTGTCGTCAACTCGCACGCTCATACAAAGTACAGCCAGGTAAAAAACTTAGACATTATATTTGGAAACTACTTCGAATAAGTATTAAATTTTAAAATAAAGCTACAGGCTTACAGTTGTTGTTTAATATATAGAAAAGATTACATTATTAAGGCCACTGTTCCACGGAGGCTTTGGCTTTCGAACTATGGCCAATGTTTGTGGTCCCAACTTACCACTCAAAATAATTATTAAATATAAGGTGGCTTTCGGGACCACCTGTCGCGGTCCCGAATGACCCTGCAAAAATGTATTAAAATCAAAAAGGGGCTTTCGGGACCGCGGTCCCGGTCCCAAAAGCCTCCCGACCCTTCTAAACATCACACTTAAAACGTGAGAAGGTCAAATGCTCTATGAAGAGACCATCGGCCACTATGTTCAGTACTCGCACTTAGGTCGGTGGCATTTAACCTTTACAGAAACACGTACAAATGTTCCATTTCAAACTTTGAAACAAGAATTTAAATAGTAAAATACATGAAAAGGTTTATTTGCAGACGTAAAATTGCAAATTTCTGTGTGAGTTTCGGAGAAGCTCTATTAATGACTAATGTAAAAGAGCTAAAGAGCTATGAACATAGCACGGAGCACATACAAAGAATCAAAACGACTCGTTGAGCATAATGTTTTCTAGCCACGTTTTGGTCGCCATAAAAGGTAATCTTAAATCAACAATTTAACTATAGTGAACGACGAAGTGATCAATCCCAGGTAATCTTATTGTTCCGTTATATTAATTAAGAATACTTAAATATACCATCATGTATGTAAACGAACTGTCAAATCAAAAAGTTCCACTGTATGACGAATAGGATTACCTACTTCACATTCAATTTTTTAGATCTGTTCTAAACTAGTAATGGAAGTCAGTCATATAATTGGTGAGGCCGGTGGCAAACCGCAATAAAATCTCATTTAGGTGGTTGGTTTAAAAGTGTGCTTGTACATTACTTAATTAATGGACGTAGTCACGTAAGATAGCGTTTAAAATTTTCCTTTCCGCCATTTGTTCTGTATTCGTAAGGTAAAGTACAACCCTAGAGAATCGTCTCAGAGGTTAATAGAAAACGGTTCTTTTAGAAATGTTTATTGAGTTTCCAAATGATTTATTTTTGAAGTTCAGACATCTATTGGAGAAGACCTGGAGTGTACTTATTAATTGTGCTTACGACATAGGTAACTGAGATGTTAGCTGCATAACATGGAATTTATAAGCTTTACAAAACTTTTGCGGAATTAAAAACTATAAAACAGCTGATTAAGAGGAAAGCACGGAGCCATTTTTCCATACAAACGCTGTCCCCTGTTTTCTCCCTGGATAATGCCATTAGTGAAATATTTTTTTTTTCCAAAAATCTATGACCACTATTTGCATGTCCCTATGTTTTCCTTTTTTTCATAAATTAATAATTAAGAGAGATATGAACCTTCAAAAACCTAAAAAAATGGCCAGATTTTCCGCTGTGTTTGAACATCCAGAAAACAAATTTAACTAGATTTAATTTAAAAAAGGAAAACATAGGAACACGGTCAAAGCCTTTTTTTAATTTTTGATGAAAAAAATAGTTAAATCGGTCAAGTTTTGGAAGAGAAATCAGGGGACTACGAAACGTTGATTTTACGTACTTTTAATAGGTATTTTCGGTCCAAGCTGCAGTTGTCTCTATCGCGCTCTGCGGGGGAGGCTTGAGGTTGGGGAGACGCGGACTAATACGTATACTCTCTATGACGTGACGTAGTCGATAGTTATATCGATATCCTAGTGTTGTTCATCGATATCGATATTTCCAGTTAAAATATTTTGCGTGAAGTGCATTTAGCAGATTTTTGTGATGTTTTATTGTTGGAAGGTATTATGTAACTGATAAACTTTTTCTTGACAGTTTTTTATGAATTATATACTAAAACGCCTCGACTAGGCCGTCGGATTTAGACAAAAAAAGAAGCTAAATTCGCAAAGCGTGATGTAGTTCTGCATTTTAAGTATATTGTATAGGTCTGTGAGAGTAATGTTATTTCAAATTTGCAACTTCGAAAAACCTGTGGAAACTGAGAAAATCGAGAAAATCTTCGAAATTTTGGGACTTTTTTTACTATTTGCTCTCCAGGGCCAAAACTATGATTTTTTTGTGAACGACACACTACACTAATAAACTGTATTAAAGTACCTACCTACAACTGGAGGCAGCTCTATTTGACTTCATAGAAGCCAAGCTATGGCACTTCGAAGGTGACCAATATTTCTCGAAAATAGAAAATTTCAGGTTTTACTTACTTATTTCGAAAAAAAACTGGCAAAACCACTAGCCCCACGAAGATGTCTGATATCTTTTGTTACAGACCGAGCATTGAACCATGTCCTTTACCTTTGCTTGAGTACCTAATGATTTCTAATATTTACACGGTTAGTATAATGTTCCCCTACAAACAGCAGGAGTATACAAGCTTGATTGTGACTGTGGGCTCTCTTACATTTGACAAACCAAAAGGAGTATCAGTACGCGAATAAAAGAACATATCGCGGATATGAAACACCGGAGGTCAACGAAGTCAGCAGTGTGTGAACATGTACTGGATAAGCCCAACCATTACATTCGCTTTGATAAATCCCAGGTCCTTGCCAGAGAGAATCGCTATATACCCAGAATGCTACGCGAGGCCATTGAAATTAAAAAACATCCTAATTTCATTATGTAAGATGGTTGGAATGTACCACCTACTTGGGAACCAGTATTACATCTAATGGTTTCCAATGGACATCACAATACTGTGCAGCTTCAAGACACCATCAGCTCCTACTGCGTGGATAGGAACGTATTGAATGATAGTGAAGACGACAGTTGCTGATTATTCTAAAATAATTATAAAAGTGAAGGTAGAAATAACAATTTTTGACGCATAACACCTGAGTCATACCGTGATCACGGCCACTGAAAAGTAGTCGAAACGTCGGGTTTAAATTTCAAAATGTAGAATATACGCGAGTTTTCATCCGTTTAAAGTTGTTTTATTTTAACTTTGCTTGAGTGTTACATTTGCCACAAGAGAAAGCCATATAACTTTACTCGTGGAAAAAAAAAAACAAAAAAAAAGTTTCTATTAACAAATGCGAATAAATTCACAAAAAGCAATAGGGGTACTCGTCGGATCCGATCCACGAACCTATCGGTGTCGATGAGCAGTACGCGTACGTAGCCACTGTACCAGCAAGACTTAATACTGTCTGTCGAAATTAGTGACCTGTTTTTTCCTTTGCATTGTCCGTGAACATTTACCGGTTTTAAATACATATTATGCAGAAGTCTATTTTCTTTTGTTCTATTCCTTCTTAGCTGTGTGCAGGCAGGCGCGGGGCGTGGAGGCGGCGTGGCACGCAAACATTGACAGTCTCACTTACACATTGATAGCTCGGTTGTTCGGGCACTGCGCGACAGCAATAGATTTTACAAAAATCCAATTTTCAATTTTCCTCTTAAGAGGAAAGACGAAAGCCATTTTTCCATACAAACGCTGTCCCCTGTTTTCTCCCTGGATATTGCCATTAGTGAAATATTTTTTTTTTCCAAAAATCTATGACCACTATTTGCATGTCCCTATGTTTTCCTTTTTTTCATAAATTAATAATTAAGAGAGATATGAACCTTCAAAGATCTAAAAATATGGCCAGATTTTCCGCTGTGTTCAAACATCCAGAAAACACATTTAACTAGATTTAATTAAAAAAGGAAAACATAGGAACACGGTCTAAGCCTTTCTTTAATTTTTGATAAAAAAAATAGTTAAATCGGTCAAGTTTTGGAGAAGAAATCAGGGGACTACGAAACGTTGATTTTACGAACTTTTAATAGGTATTTTCGGTATAAGCTGCAGTTGTCTCTATCGCGCTCTGCGGGGGGAGGCTTGAGGTTGGGGAGACGCAGACTAATACGTATACTCTCTATGACGTGACGTAGTCGATAGTTATATCGATATCCTAGTGTTGTTCATCGATATCGATATTTCCAGTTAGAATATTTTGCGTGAAGTGCATTTAGCAGATTGTTGTGATGTTTTATTGTTGGAAGGTATAATGTAACTGATAAACTTTTTCTTGGCAATTTTTTATGAAAAACGCCTCGACTAGGCCGTCGAATTTAGACAAAAAAACCGGCTAAGTGCGAGTCGGACTCGCCCATGAAGGGTTCCGTAGCAGCAAGTACTTTGTAAGTTTGATCGACGTTTTTATATTTGAGTGATTGAATGAGAGGAAAATTGCGGTTTACGATTTATGACGTTTTAAAAAAAACTAATTACTTGATCTCGTTCAAACCAATTTTCAATGGAAGTTTGCATGGTAATGTACATCATATATTTTTTTTAGTTTTATCGTTCTCTTATTTTAGAAGTTAGAGGGGGGGGACCAACATTTTACCACTTTGGAAGTGTCTCTCGCGCAAACTATTCCGTTTAGAAAAAAATGATATAAGAAACCTTATTATTATTTTTAAAGACCTATCTATAGATACCCCACACGTAAGGGTTTGAAGAAAAATTTTTTTTTGAGTTTCAGTTCTAAGTATGGGAAGCCCCAAAAATTTATATAAACTAATTACTTGATCTCGTTCAAACCAATTTTCAATGGAAGTTTGCATAACAATGTACATCATATATTTTTTTTAGATTTATCGTTCTCTTATTTTAGAAGTTACAGGGGGGGGGGGGACCAACATTTTACCACTTTGGAAGTGTCTCTCGCGCAAACTAATCAGTTTAGAAAAAAATGATATAAGAAACCTTATTATCATTTTTAAAGACCTATCCTTAGATATCCCACACGTAAGGGTTGGATGAAAAAAAAATTTTTGGGTTTCAGTTCTAAGTTCTAAGTATGGAGAGCCCCCAAAATTTATTATTATTTTTCTATTTTTGTATGAAAATCTTAATGCGGTTCACAGAATACATCTACTTACTAATTTTCAACAGTATAGCTCTTATAGTTTCGGTAAAAAGTGGCTGTGACATACGGACGGACAGACAGACAGACATGACGGTTCCGTTTTTTGCCATTTGGCTACGGAACCTTAAAAAGAAGCTAAATTCGCAAAGCGTGATGTAGTTCTGCATTTTAAGTATATTGTATGGGTCTGTTAGAGTAATGTGATTTCAAATTTGCAACTTGTGGAAACTGAGAAAATCGAGAAAATCTTCGAAATTTTAGGACTTTTTTTACTATTTGCTCTCCAGGGCCAAAACTATGAATTTTTTGTGAACGACACACTACACTAATAAACTGTATTAAAGTACCTACAACTGCAGGCGGCTCTATTTGACTTCATAGAAGCCAAGCTATGGCACTTCGAAGATGACCAATATTTCTCGAAAATAGAAAATTTCAGGTTTTACTTACTTATTTCGCAAAAAACTGGCAAAACCACTAGCCCCACGAAGATGTCTGATATCTTTTGTCACAGACCGAGCATTGAACCATGTCCTTTACCTTTGTTGAGTGTTACATTTGCCACAAGAGAAAGCCATATTAACTTTACTCGTGGAAAGTTCCGTTTCCACAGTTTCCACAAGTTGCAAATTTGAAATCACATTACTATAACAGACCCATACAATAACATCACGCTTTGCGAATTTAGCTTCTTTTTTTGGTCTAAATTCGATGGCCTAGTCGAGGCGTTTTAGTATATAATTCATAAAAAATTGTCAAGAAAAAGTTTATCAGTTACATTATTCCTTCCAACAATAAAACATCACAGCAAAATGCGAATAAATTCACAAAAACCGATAGGGGTACTCGTCGGATCCGATCCACGGACCTATCGGTGCTAATGCGCAGTACGTAGCCACTGTACCAGCAAGACTTAATACTAGCTGTCGAAATTAGTGACCTGTTTTTTCGTTTGCAATGTCCGTGAACATCGTTATCGTTTTTAAATAATATGCAGAAGTCAATTTTATTTTGTTCTATTCCTTCTAAGCTGTGTGCGGGCGGGCGCGGGGCGTGGGGGCGCCGTGGCACGCAAACATTGACAGTCTCACTCACACATTGATAGCTCGGTTGTTCGGGCACTGCGCGACAGCAATAGAATTTACAAAAACCCAATTTTCAATTTTCTCACCCGTAGTATATCCTCTTAAGCAGATTGCGTGTTGCTTGTTTAAAAATTTACATGTAAAACTGTTTAATCCAAAGTATTGAGGTAATAGGTATGTACTTCAAAGTTCGAATATTTTGTATTATTCTACTACCTATATTCAGGAAAACTACGTCTCGATTGGAAACTTGTGACTTGCAGTTGGAAATTATAAGATTACGCCTTTATTGGAGCATATAAACCCATAAATTTGTTTTGTCATCAATCATTTTTAAATGAAAATAATACTTGATCATGAGTGACGTATTTATTATCTTAAATAAATGGGTCAAACATTTTATTACAACAAAAGTAAAACTTCTTACCAGTCTAGTATTTGACATTTAGTAATGGGGGAGGCAATACACTTAAAGTGTCGTGGATCCGAAGAGTTCTTATTAGGTACAGTAGATTGAGAGATGTCTAGTGAAGTGTCAATTGGCGAAAGTGGCCTTTTACCGTCAGATGAGTTACTGTGCCTATGTCACTGTCAAATAAGTTTTGTATATAACAAAAATATGTTGTACTTTATAAATGTTTTCTTCTCACGAGCTTAATTTATATTAGATGAGGATAACAAAGTAATTGTTATCCTCATCTTCCATTAATATCAATGGTTCTAATATTTCCAAATTCATGTGTAGACCCAAGAGTATTTTCGTGAAGGGCGGAAGATTGATGGATCACTCAATGGAACTGTGCATAAACCGATGTAACTAAATGATAACCTTTTGACATCTAGCAACAGTAAATGGAATTTTATGGGACAACCCGTCCCTGTGTATTCTTCCTTCATCATCACTCCACTTAAGATGACTACTTTAAGCAATTATTTTGAAATTACATACATCGATATCGTTTAAGGTATACCCAAAGCAGGAATGTGGGTTCATGTAGGCATTCGGTTTGTAAACTGACTTGCCTAATGCCCAAGTTGATTAAAGTCGATTTTCAGTCAATTTGGTCCTAATCGAGCGTGAATATGGATCGGCGAAGCAGAATATTACTTACTTACGTGTTAAAATACCGCAACCTTTGCTGTTATGTTTAAACATAGTAAGTACAAGCAAGCTGTATCGCTATTTGTTACATTTAATTTAAATAACAAAGCTGCTAGTACTCGTAAAAATGTATCAATGTTAAATGGACGATTGACATTCGATAAAATATGTAAATATATTATACGTGCGACGAGGTACATTATGAATTGACATTAAAATTGATCTTTAACTCGACATAGTAAGCAATTTTAAAGTTACCTACCTAGCAAAGAAGTTCTTTGTATGTTAGTAAGTTGATATCTTTGCGGTGTATTTCAGACACGATGCATTCATCAACCTCTTCAATTAATAATTGTTAATAACATTTCGTTAGCAAATAATCTAAGGCAACAAACTTAGCATATCGAGTGTTATGTAAACCTTAGTGTTGACACGAGTGGGCTTGATGTTCAACGTTACCCAGAAGCTAACAAAATTAATTATATCGTGAATAAAATCTGTTTGTTCACAACGTGATATAAAATATTTTATTTCGTTCAGAAACCGTATAATTTTACTTCTCAAATAGACGTAACGTGTCTTCTATACAAAGTATTTTCATCGTCTAGACGAATTTAGATCTCAAATGGTGGAGTAATAATGTACTCATTTTAAGTAGGTATTTTATTAAGTTAAAATAACTAAATTTTGTTATGTTTGCAGATTCCAACTAGGTTAATGTTAAATTGTTCTATTGGCAGTAAGATATATTTTGAGTAAATATTTTAATTCTTAAATAGATTCTATTCTAGAATCTTAAGACGTCTACTACACTACAGCAAATTCCAATTAGCAGACTTGCATTTTTATCTGGTCCCAGTGAAATGGCAAATCAAATCTAGTTTTAATTTTACAAAATTATGGAATCTGATGGCAGAGTGCTATGTTTCTCGATAACGATTCGGTGCAATTCGCGAAACTTGAGGCTTTAACTAATTCGAAACTGTAACAGAATTACTTGCTAGGTGAAAAATGTAGCATTAACTCAAAATGCCTTCGGCTGCCAATTCCTGCCAAGCCTGCTGTTAAACTTTGTTATCCGGGTGAGTTCGAGCAAATTCTGCAAATTCTCCCGAAACAAAACCTAATTTCATTCGCAGTCACGAAAATTGATAATAATCCGTGATCCAATTTCATTTAAAGTCTTAATTTGAAACCGGATGTTTATAAAAATAGAAATAGGCAAAACATAATAGCATATTAATTTCTTTGTTCAAAATTGATATTTAAGAAACCATTACGATGTTGGCAGGCAATTATTGTTAATGTTTTCATAATCACAAACTGATGAGTATTAATCAAGATAGCAGGAGAATTTACAAGAAATTTTTACTTAATTGGTACTAAGTAAATTGCGGTGGAGTTGATTTGACTTTACAAAGTGGTCCCATGAGGCGTATCGTGAATCCTCCCGGCTCTTAGGTGTCCCCTGTGCTCTGTACAAATATTAATTAAAAACATATAAATCAAACAATACTTATTAAGAACACACAATTAATGGTGGATGATTTAATAGAGGCGAACAATGGATTTTTATGTTAATTAAATAGAAAACTTTCCGAAAAAATAAATCGTATAAACTTTCCGAAAAAAATAATTTTTAAGGCTTAAATATGTTTCGTATGAGAAACTAACGTAAATAGTTTTTGCTGCCCCAAGAAAACATATACCTACCCAAGACAATTTAGAAAAAATTAAGGTAGGTGTCAAGATATAACTGGTTGGAGCGGAGTTCCTTTCGCTACATAATACAGCTGACGCACACGCTGCACGTCCATCATAGCGTAGCAGTTTAACTTTGTATATATGTTACGGGCCATTTGATAAGTCCGGGCATTATTCATAAGGGCCGGTCTGTATTAATAATGCCCGACTCAATTGGGCCATGTGATTAAAACAGCATGATTTATCACTTTTCCCGGCCATTATGAATAATGCCCACCCTATCTTGGGCCAAGTAATAAAATAGGTGAACAGTAGTGTTTTAGTTTATTAAAAGACAAAAAACTTACAATTTTTTCATGAAAAGTTAAAATAAGCGGCATGTATATTATTACCAGTCAAAGCCGATTTCAGGACAAACTAGTTTGGCCTAGGCTAAACTAGTTCTTACTAAGGGGGAAATCGTCTCGGATGGATATAGGTTAGTTCGTGGTTATTTTTTTTTAAACCCTGAAAACCTTTTTTGTTTTTACTACAATAATATATTCTATGTTGACTTAAATTAGTTTAGCCTAGGCCAAACTAGTTTCGTAGTTAAGTCGTTAAATCGTTAATTTGGGGAATAGGTGTTAAAAAAAAATAACCACGAAGGCTAAGGCAGGAGCTCCGCTACGCTCCGCTACGCTCCGCTCCCGCCTTAGCCTTCTAACCTATATCCATCCTAGTCGCTTTCCGCCGCACGTAAGGCACGGCCGCGGTCCAATTTATCAGATTGCCCGGCTACAAGTAGGGAATTATTCATACTGCCCGGTCCAAGTGATAAATTCAAGCTATCTTAAACACTGATTTATTACATGGACCACGGGCTGTCGGGCATTATTAATAAGGGCCGGTCAAAGTGATAAATTAATCACTTTGCCCGTCGCTCTCGGGCATTATTAATAATGGCCGGTCCTTATTAATAATGCCCAGTTAATCACGTTGCCCGTAACATATCGCACCTTTGGTAGAACAAGGGCACAACTGTCAAAAATTGGCAAAATGAGTTAAGTATACAGAAATGCTTTAAAATGCACCTTCTAACTGAAGGGACAAAGACACGCGTTTAATTCCTTCAAAAAACCGCCAGAGCGCACAAGCGGCGTTGTCTTTCTGGGGCCATTTTCTTACTCTGTTGGCGCGACAAAGTCTCATTGGTCATTTGTGGCATCGGCGGGGAGAGATGTAGTCGTCACTTGGAGCGCTAACGCCGTAAAATTAAATATGCCCTTTGATGTTTTTGATTTCTGGAGTGACAAGGCCACATTTGTCACACTTATGCCCTGTTTATGATTTAAAAATTTGGAGGACAAAGCCGTTCAGACATTTGTGCCGTTGTCTGTCCAAGATTTGTTTTATTCCTAGGAATACCTAGGAAGACCTAGGTCTTAAAATTATTTTTTATATGTAAAGTTAATTTAAGTTTTATACTGGTATCTTATTTAAACCTATTTTTATGTGTGATTCCAAACAGTTTTAAGAAAGAATAATACCAATTTAAGTAAAACCTTTGTTACTAAAGGATTGTTTAAAATTTTATTAAAAAATAGTTTTTCTGTTAGGTTTTTTTGTTAAGTTTATGTACCTTTTATTTTGATATTATTCTCTTATAATAATATTTTTTATTATACTATTTTTAAGCGATTCTAAAGATATTTTCTAATGACCATAAGATTTCATATTTTTGACGAAACGTGACGACTGATTACTAAGTTTTGATGTTTTTTTTGTAAAAAGTTACTGTGAAATGTTAAATGTATAAAAAAATACAACATTTACGCAAAAAACACGGTGTTTTTAGTCAAAAACGATGCCAAATTAAAGCTTAAATATGGTCACATTTACAAAATATTTTACTTATTGGTGGAACAAGGGCACAATTGTACACCTATGTTAGAAAAAAAATTTTTTACAAAAAAACTACTGGTTTTTAATTATTGTAAACCACGCACTTAAAAAGAATATAGTATATAGTTTATGTCATGCAAAGGAGAATAACTTAAGTATGATATTGATAGAGCTAGGCCACATTCAATACAAAAAATATCTTAAAATGGCTCTCCTGTAAAATCGCAAAAGGTGCAGTTCTGCCCTTGTTCTACCAAAGGTGCGATATATACATTGCACTGGTAAACATGCCAACACACAATTGCAAGCGTTGGACCGTCGCAATCTACATTTTTGTTAGTCTAGCCGAATGGCTGTTAACAGTACGATAGGTATTAAAATTTCGTAAATGAAAAAAAAAAACAATGTCCTCCTGGTCATATAGGTACATTGAATGATATGAATAGGTTTTCTAGGTTGTTGACACTACATTATACAGTCGTAAATCAAAGGACATAAGAAGATATCAAAGTGAATCTATGGTTACAATATTTCCAAATTCATTATGTGTTGAGCCCGGGTACTTCAGTGAAAGGCGGGAGATAAATGGAACAACATAAAACCCATATTTGTATACCCGATGTAAAAGAAGATAAAATCGATATCGGTCCCTGCACGTGCCTGTAAAAGTCATTATGGTGTACCTACCAATAAGTATGAGTACACGAGGTGCGGTCAATTTCACTGATAGCCGGTCAAATAAACACAAGTACTAACGTTATATTAGCTAAGTATTACAGTTTCGTTTACATAAGCGTTATGATATCTCATCAAAAGCGGGCTTGATACCAATCTATTTGCATTTTTAGTGTACTCAGTACAAAGTATAGTAGATAATGGCAAATATGGGATTGGGTATTGGAATTTTTCCGGACTATATAATTGTATGGTGGAGTAATCGTTACTGATATTACCCTAATACATTTTAACAAAATACTATGAAAAAATATGACATTGATAATAGCAATCAATCAAAAGTTTGTTCATAATACAAACATAAAAATGCTTTTATGAACCTCAATGACGATATGCCTTACGAATGCCATGCCATGCTTCCGAAAATGTTACTGAACTGTAAATTCCGAATAGTCCTCCTTTGCAAGTAAGGGGTTTAGATCTTACTAAACACAAACATTAAAATCTGAAAACGTTGTCAGTGTTACATAAAGGCACGTTTAAGATGATTTTGTACTTTTTTTAGTGTTACATAATTATATTATACTACTGCAGACGATTCGCGTAACAGTACTTTACCTGGCAGTAACCTGTGGTTTCGGGCTTAAAACATGATTGAAGACGGGTAAAGGCCGGAGTGCATAGTCTATGCTGGTTGTAAAGCAACTGTGAAAATAGGACAGCTACGCTCTGTATACCTCTTGGAAACTATTATCCCGCAGTGCAGTAAGGCAATTTTGTCAGCAGAAGGTACATTCGATTTCATTATAATGCGAATGACATTTGAGAGGGACCTGTTTGTAAATTTCTGTGTGCTCTTAAAATATTTTTTGGAGTAAAAAGAAATATTATTCTTAGATTATTTTCGGAGTTATTACGATAGGCAATTCAAAGTCAACGATAAAAGTAATTTTCTGCATCAATTGTAATAAATATTCAAATGAAGATTTATGAAGTAACGGAGGTTAAGAGTTAGAGATAAGTCTTTTCAGTAATAAATAGTAATGGTAATGTCAAACACAGCACTGGTAGTGACTAGTTGTGTGTTGAAACATGTTTCTGTCCTTACATTTTCGTTCATTATTAGTGGTTTAAGAAAATAACTCCTTTCACTTTTCATCCTTATATTTCAAAGTCGTTAGACCATCGATTGTTTTTAAGTTTTCGTTTATTTCTTTTCTTTTAAAAACATAATAACAAAACCTTACTTTTAGGAAATTCATATATTATAAAATAGAAAAATGGTGTATGTCAAACCAATTCGTAAAACTCTAGTTTATGCAAAAAGCAGACATATTTAGAGAGAATGCCGTCATATCTCTAAGGGATTTCTTTAACGCACCCGGATCAAATGAGCCGTGGTGATCTTCCGAGCCATTGGCCGGCATTATTAGCCTGTAGCGGCTGCGACCCACTCCAAACAGGTTCTGATATTATAAGGTTTCGCAACCAGTCAGCTGTTTACCGTATCACACGTTTTTAGCGGCAATAGACAGAAATATATCTAACTGTACACGATTTAACTACAGACTAGAGCTTGGTCTTACTTCAGCGTCTTTCATTCGTTAGTCATCGATCTCTTGCCTATACCAGGATAAAAGAGAACTCGAGTATAATAAATCAATTAATAGTTGAAATAAAGAGAGAATTTAATTGTAATAAATTTAAACTTTTGCCTGCAACAAATGGTCCATTCGATCCATCGAAACAAGCAAGTCAATTCGGCGTGGTGTGGGCAAGTACGAGTTTGAAACCAACGAGCATCGAGGAACATACCTCTCATACTGTGAGGTATTTTATGCAAAATTTCAAAAATCAAGCCTATCAAGTAAGAAAAATACTTCGGCTATTCGTCATTCAACAAGCATTATTGTCAGCGTATGTGCATCGCATTTTATTTTGCCGCCATTTTTCGTTGTTGAGCCATCACCCCTCCAAGAGAGAGCGAGTCGGCCAACGACCAATCAGCAGAGACATCATATTGCGCGCGCGTGCCTGCGAAAACAAGACGACAACAGCCAAGTGTTCGAGTGCGAAGAGAAGAAAGATAGGTTAGGTTGGCGCTGTTGGCATCACTGCATAAATACTAAGTTTATGATTGGTTTATTTTTGACAGTTCGTAACTTTTGACTAACTTCATAGTGAAGCGTTTCAAAACCACTGTATTAATAATTTGTAGTTTTGTAGCATAAATCGCCATTTTGTCGAGATTCAAGTTTGTAAAACTTAGTTTAAAAGTTTCTATTTGTGTATACGCGTATAAAACGCAGCGAAAAAGTTGTATAATTGTACCGTGTGACAAGTTTTCCGTCTTAATAAGTGTTCATCTTCAACTATTTGTCACTAAAAATGAGTGAATTGAAGGTTGCAGTAGCCTCAAGAGGCTATGCTAAAGGTGCAATAACGCGACTCTGTGCTTTAGATTATCAGGAGGACACTTTGCAAATTCTTAATGCCAAGAAGGATAGGTTAATAAAGGCATTTACAGATTACGAAAAGTATAATTTAAAAATATCGATGCTTGATCCCGGCGATCAGGAAAATATTAATGAAGTTGAGGACAAGTATTTCACGTGCCTGGGTGAAATTAACACCTATATAGATAAATTAATGCCCCAACAGCAAACAGTAACAGCAATGCCTGCTTCAGAGCACACGAAAAAAAGGATTAATTTGCCTCCTATAGATATCAACCAATTCCATGGTAAGTACAAAGATTATACACCTTTTATAAGCCTATTCCGATCTGTAATTCACAAAGATAAGAATCTGGACGACGTAGCGAGGTTATACTATTTACGCTCATTTTTAAAAGGTGAACCTTACGATCTCATAAAAAATTTACCCTTAACAAGTGACAGTTACCATGAAGCATTAAGGTTATTAGACGAACGTTACAACAATAAATATAAAATTGTTAGTGATCACATAAACAGTTTACTAGATTTACAGTCTTTTTCTAAATCAACTCCACAAAACATTAGAGAGTTTGTGTCTTCTGTCAAACAAAGTTTAGCTGCATTAAAGAATTTGGGTTCTAAAGTTGATGCCTGGGATGACATTGTTATATGTATTTTAATACGTAAATTAGATCAATACACTGCGAGAGCCTACCAACTGGAGAGAGATGTTGCTGTATCACCTTCAGTAAAGCAATTCCTGGAGTTCTTGGAAAAGAGGGCATTGGCTATGGAAAATGCTGAGCCTCCACCTGCAGCCTCCAGAAGGGCAGTGGTCAATTTAACTACGTCATCATCATCATCACCCGCAAGTACTTCATGTCATTACTGTAAGTTGACCAATCATAAATTATTTAATTGTAAAAAATTTAAACTTTTGCCTGCAAAGGAACGATTCAACTTTGTAACAAACAAAAAGTTATGTACAATTTGTCTTAACCAGCATGATAAGAAGTGTAGATTTCATTTTAAGTGTGCTGAGTGCAAACAAAGTCACAATTCACTCATCCACTACGAGCCTACCAAATCACCTTCACAAGTTTCATTATTATCTGGTAATTCAAATAACCATGTACTTCTCCCCACAGCACAAGTCAAGCTTGTAGGAGACAATGGTCGTGAGGTTCAAGTGAGGGCAATATTGGATTCTGCTTCTCAAACTTCACTGATCACAAGCAAAACTGTTCAAACATTGAATTTGTCACCAATACCAAGTTGTATCGAGTTAATAGGTGTGACTAATTCCAAGAACAGTTCAAATTATTCAGTTCCTGTTAATGTTTACTCACTGACATCATCATTTAGTACTCCTCTTAATTGTCAGGTTGTTGATAAAATTACATGTAAATTACCCCAAACAAAGATTGACATTTCAGCGATTAAAATCCCCAAAAATATTCTCTTAGCGGATGAGCAGTACCACACGCCATCTGAAATAGATGTTTTAATAGGGGCTGATGTGTTTTTCCAGGTGCTGTTACCGTCTGAGGGGCCTAGCAGTAGTCAAGGTGCATTACACCTGGTAAATACAAAGTTTGGCCACATTATCTCCGGAGTTTTGCCTGAGCAACCTTCAGCAACAAATAAGGTTTTATCTTTGCTTTGTACTAAATGCGATTCTGATGTTTCTAATACATTAACACAATTTTGGAAAACTGAACAAGTCCCAGGGACATACAATGAAAATTTAAATGAGCATGATCTAGCGGAAAATATTTTTCAAAATTCAGTTCGACTTGAAAATAAAAAGTTTCATGTTGATTTGCCATTGAAATTGCCATTAGAGGACATAAATAAGGTTCTTGGCAATTCATTTGATTTAGCATATCATAGATTTATAAACTTAGAGAAAAAATTACAAAAAAGTCCGAATTTATTAACTGAGTATAGCAAATTCATAAATGAGTTTGAAATTTTAGGTCATGCCGAGCAAGTTGATCTCCAATCATACAATTTTAACAGAGAACCTATATATTTCTTGCCACATCATGCTGTCATTAATGAGAACAGCACAAGTACTAAAGTGAGAGCAGTATTTGAAGCCTCCATGCAAACCAAAAATAAAATTTCACTTAATGACATTATGTTAAATGGCCCTCAGGTTCAAAGGGATTTATTTGATATTATTCTTTTATTTCGATTTGGTGATCATACCATCTCATCAGACATTCAGAAAATGTATAGGTGTGTTATGCTTAATCCACAATTTACTCCGCTTCAAAATATTTTATTTCGAAACACTCCCAGTGAGGAAATAAAATGTTTATGCTTAAAAACTGTAATATATGGATTAAAAAGCTCTGCATTCTTGGCTACTCGCTGTCTGACAGAACTTACTAAGAGATTTGGCGACACTTATCCTTTGGGGTCATTTATATTAAATAATTGTTGTTATGTGGACGATGTGCTTTATGCAGATTCAGATATAAATAATATTGTAAAGGCTAAAAACGAGCTGCGTGATTTGCTTTCTTTAGGGGGCTTCAGCTTGCATAAATGGGCTTCAAATGCACCAATCATTTTGAATGATATTCCTAAGTCACAATTGCAATTTGATGAGCTTGATTTTCAAAAACAGGAATGTAATATGAAGGTCCTAGGTTTGACTGTAAATATAAATAAGGATTGTTTTGCATTTAATTGTCCGGACTTGTGTGATACAACAAATATAACAAGTTTTATGATCCAATGGGATTTGTTAGTCCTATAATTGTGATTGCTAAATCTATTATGCAAAAATTGTGGTCAGCAAAGGTAGGTTGGAATGAAGCTGTGCCTGAAAGCATAAAATTTGAATGGCTTAAGTTTATTAATTCTTTGTCTGAAATGGCACCTCTACAGTTAAGCAGAAATATTCCTGTGAGGCAAACGGCTGTATCTGTGCAGCTCATTGGGTTTGCTGATGCCTCCAGTGCTGTCGGCTATGGCTGTTGTGTATACCTCAGAGTACAGGACATAAACGGGAACGTCAAGGTATTCCTTCTCTGTTCTAAATCGCGTATTAATCCAATTAGTAAAAAACTGACAGTGCCGCGGTTAGAACTTAATGCTGCACTTTTGCTCTCCGCGTTAATACGCAGAGTTCATAATGTACTTACTATAAAAATTAAAATTTACAATGTCTTTCTGTATTCAGATTCACAAATTGTTTTGGCTTGGCTTAAAACAGAAGTTGCAAAATTATTACCATATGTTGCGAACAGAGTAAAAGTAATACAAGAGAATACAGAGGGGTGGTCATGGCTCTATGTAAATACAGAGGATAATCCTGCCGATTTGATAAGCAGAGGGGTTGACGCACGTCAATTGCCTGGTAACACTTTATGGTGGGAAGGGCCATCCTTTTTGCAAAATAGCGATTACATATTTGCAAACAATTTGGATACCATTCCTTCGATTGATTTACCTGATCTAAAGGCAAATTCAGCCTCCCCTCATGCAGTGATATCCTTGAGTACACAAAAAGAAAATACAGGTTTTAGTTTCTTGTCAAAGTTTTCTAACATTAACAAAAGCGTCCGAATAATGGCATACATATTAAGATTCATAAACAATGTCAAAAATCCAGGTGACAAAGTACAAAGTTCCTTTTTGCAAAGTTCTGAACTGAAACAGGCATTGTTGGTGATAATTAGACATGAACAATCTATTTATTTCAAAGATGAAATAAATGCAATAAAATCTAATTGTAATGTAAAAGGTACATTAAAAGCCTTACATCCATTCATAGATAGTAGTGGTTTAGTTAAGGTTGGAGGAAGGCTTCAGAATTCAGATTTTCCTTATGCACAGAAGCATCCCATTATTTTACCTAAAGAATCTTATATTACTAAGCTTTTAATTGAAAATGAACACTTAAGACTGCTGCATGCAGCACCTAAATTATTACTGTCACATTTAAACGAAAAATATTTGATTGTACATGGTATACGAGAAATAAAAAAGGTAACACATAAATGTATAACCTGTTTCAGATTAAAGGCTGATACAGCAAAGCAGCTAATGGGTTCCCTGCCTGAAGCGCGAGTCACAGCTTCACAAACATTTCAAAAGGTTGCAATAGATTTCGCCGGTCCTGTCCTCGTAAAGAATTCGAGAGTGAGACGAACCATAACAAGCAAAGGATATGTTTGTGTTTTTGTCTGCTTTGTCACTAAAGCAATTCATTTAGAAGTGACCTCAGACATATCAACAGCAGCGTTTTTGGCTTGCTTTAAGAGATTTATTGCTCGACGTGGATTGCCCGCCGAAGTCTATTGTGACAACGGTGGATGCTTCAGGGGTGCATCGAACCTATTGGCTGATTTGTACAAGTTAAATGCTTCTGCAAGCCATCAGACCTTGGTGCAAGAATATAGTACTAAACAAGGCATTAAATTTAATTTTACACCAAGTTATTCACCTGTGTTTGCAGGGCTTGCAGAAGCAGCTGTTAAGAGTATGAAATTTCATCTTAAGAGAATTGTTTTAAATGCCATATTAACTTATGAGCAATTGAATAGTGTATTAACCCAAATCGAGGCGGTATTAAATTCGCGACCTCTATTACCGATGTCAACCGACAGTTCTGATTATTGTTACCTCACTCCAGGTCATTTTTTAATAGGTAGAAGTTTAGTTTCATATCCAGAGCCAAACGTTAGTGAAGAGCCTTCTAACAGACTCGATTATTGGAAAATGTGTAATAAACTCACTCAACAATTTTGGAAAGTGTGGTACAAATATTATTTAAACACATTACAGTGTAGACCTAAATGGCGTAATGACATGCCTAACATAAAAGAGGGAATGCTGGTCATATTAAGGGAAGCTAATGCGCCTCCATTGGTATGGCCAATGGCAAGAATAGTAAAGGTTTTTCCAGGAAGGGATGGAAAGGTACGAGCCTTCAATGTCAAAACTCCCACTGGAAAAATCTATACTCGTTCATTATCAAGTATTTGTATATTGCCTATCAATTGATTTGGTGACTAATTAATTTTAATATTTTCTGAACTTTAAGCAAAATGTATGTATGTATTACTTCAGATAACATGTAAAGTAAGAGTGGTTAAAGATATCATAATATATATAATATATAATGTTTAATTTACTTTTAACGTTAAACGAAAGGTTATCAACCCACCACACAGTTGCTCGAAGATGACAGTGGAAATTTGCTAACGGACGGGGATAAAGTTAAATCGCAATGGCGCCAGTATTTTCAGGAACTTTTGAATTGTCCCTCATCCGAAGCGCCCGTCACTCGTACTACAGCGGACAATGAGGATGAGTTAGCACCTCCTACTTTTGAAGAGACCAGACGCGCCATAATGAGACTTAAGAATAATAAAGCTCCAGGAATTGATGGCTTACCAGGTGAACTATGGAAGCATGGAGGAGGAGCGACACAGTCTAAGTTGTATGAGCTACTGTGCATGATCTGGGATAAGGAGCAGCAGCCTGTGGAATGGAACGTTGGGGTCATATGCCCAATCCACAAAAAGGGGTGTCGAAAAAGGTGCAATAATTACCGGGGAATAGCTTTGTTACCAACAGCGTACAAAGTTCTATCTTATATTTTACTCGAACGACTGGAGCCATACGCGGAAGCCATTTTGGGGGACTACCAGTGCGGCTTTCGTCCGAACCGTAGTACAGTTGACCAGATCTTCCTCCTTAAACAGCTTATGGAGAAGAGGTGGGAATACGCACAAAGCATCCACGCACTCTTCGTGGACTTCACCAAGGCGTACGATAGCATAGATCGAGATGCCTTATTTACTATTCTGAGGAATTTCGACATCCCCAGGAAACTTGTTGATATGATCCAGGTAGCCACGCGAGACAGTAAGATGAGGGTCCGAGTCCAGGGGGAATTGACAGAGGAGTTTCCGGTTGTTACCGGGCTAAAGCAAGGCGATGCTCTGTCTCCAATGCTCTTTAATTTGGTTCTCGAGTATGCAATACGGCGGGTGTTGACACTAGACGTCGGTGTAGAGCTGAATGGGAGGCATAAGGTAGTAGGATATGCGGATGATTTGGCTTTGCTTGGCGAAACCGGTGCACAGGTTAAGCTTTCTGCTATAGCCCTCAAGGAAGAAGCCTTAAAGCTTGGTTTGAAAATTAGCCACGAAAAAACAGAGTATCTTCACATGCGACGTTATAAAGATATACGCGCTAGACGACAAGATCTACAAGTTGGAGATACTACGTATAAGGGGGTGGCTAAATTCAAATACTTAGGCTGTACCATCACCGACACTAATACCAGGGGTGAAGAGATTGACATCCGGATTCAGAACGCCTTGCGGTGTACCGCTGCACTTCATAAGGTATTAGTGTCCAAGCTCTTAAGCCGAACAACAAAGATGAGAATTTATAAAACAGTTATACGACCAATTCTCATGTATGGGTGTGAGACTTGGACACTAACGCTCAAAGAAGAAAATAAGTTGCTGGTTGCCGAAAGGAAGATACTCCGAAAAATGTTTGGACCTAAGAGAACAGAGGACGGAAACTGGAGAATCCTGAAAAATGCTGAGCTAGAAGAACTGATGGCTGAGCCCAACATTATTGGAGAGACCAAAGCACACAGACTCCGATGGCTCGGTCATATTGAGAGAATGGCTTCAGATCGAAGTGTCAAGAAAGCATATCTCGGAAAACCTGTTGGTCGACGGCCGGTTGGTCGCCCTCGCTACCGGTGGAGTGACGCTGTAGATGCAGACCTCCAAGAGCTTGAAACGGGAGACTGGCGCGAAACCGCAGGGGACCGAGATAGGTGGCGCTATCTTGTATCGGAGGCCAAGACACACTTTGGGTCGCTGAGCCACAGGAGTAAGTAAGTTAATTTACTTTAAACGGATACCTAGTTTAAATTTAAGATATACCTTTCTCTCGTGTCTTTATAATAAGTCGAACTTGTATTAACTGTTAGTTACTAATGATAGATGTTAATATAGTTAAATATGCATTAGGCACAAATATTCTGTTTTCGCCCTGCGCAGCATGTTGGCAACACCAACAAATTATTTAAATATTTTTTTACGTTGGCAACAATTGCCCACATTATGTCTCTCTTCTTGCACGACCGCTAACGCGGCAAAACGTATTTTTCAAGTGTGCCATTAAAACAGTGTTTCAAGCAAAAAGACTTTGATTGCCCACCGACCAACCTCGCCACTTGCCACCAGCAATAATAAAATACAGTCCACAATCCAACACTTAACATTCAAACTACATAGTAAGTTCACAATGCTCTGTAGTAGATTAAAATTACTTGAGATTGAAAAGTACAAAAGGATCTTCATCATTAAAATTTGTTAGCTGTCGTAGAACATTACCCTTTTTAATTCCTTACTGACAAAAGAGACTAATTAGGTCTTTTTAAATTTAACAAAAACTCTTGTTAAAAATCAAATAGATGCAACCGAATAAATAAATTTGCAAAATAATTGTGTGAATAAACACAATTTATGTACTTGAAGAATAAAGGCGAGAAAACTACAATCACATAGCCTTGGTCTGGAGCTGCGGAGCCGATACAGAGCATAATATGTAACAAATAGGTAACAAGTCAAATACGACCTGACAAACAAAACAATTAGAAATAGATCGCGAAGGAAGAACTTATTGAGACCAATCCTGCACCGGACATAGTGTAGCCATAATAGTCTGCTATCGATCGATGGCTCGATTGATGTCTGGACATTACTGTCAATAACGACACGTATTGTCTTTGTAGTAAGGGAGGAATTACTTTGTATATAACAAGCAGATGGTAAAAACAGCTGTGTGGGTGTACAAACACAATTAAATGGCCGTGAACCTGAAACGTTGGCTATAACGTGACAGCTGACTTGAGGCAGCGATTTTTCTTTATAAAAGGCGAATCTTCAATTCTTATGTCACTTGTTTGTTTACAACGTAACAGCGTTTGTTTATTTTTAAGTACAGAAAATAGATCGACTTGCTAAAATTATTACAACCATGAATCATTATTTTTATATTACGTTCACGCGAAGTGTTTTACATATTACTAGTATTTATTCAATGACAAAAGTACGTACCTACATAGCAAACGACTTGAAATAATTATGTTATTGATGACAAAGAAAAACAAATATACCTATATGAAATTGTATCATTACTTTCACGGTTTGATTCACATTCAAAGCGTGAGTGTTGATAAAGATGTGTCCCACCAAATATTTTATAAATCATTATTTGCCAGTTAGATATAGGGTTCCTGTGCTTGTCACGTCATTAATTAATACTAATTCGGCTTTTCGGGTTAATACATTTTTCTTCCTCTTTCCAAAAATAGGCTGATGACTTGTAACATTTTACAAACAGTATAAAAAACAAAGCGTTTGTTTGCAGTAAGGAAGAGCACGCAAATGCGCATTGCAACCGCGAGCGATCACGCGTGCTAATCGAGTGTGCAAGCGCATTTGCATGCAGATTTACATAATTATGCCAACACACTTAAATGTTATTTACGAAGGTTAATTAACACACATATAAATTAATTACATTTATGATTTTATTACAAAGGAAAAGTAATCATAGAACTGATAACTGATTCTACATGAACACAATGTTGAATGAAATACCACAATTTTAAAAAAAGTAAAAAATATGCCATGGAACATAAATATCCTACTGCAGGCCAGAGACAAAATCCTTTGCATTGTTTGGGGTAAGATAGCGCTATGTAGAAAAAGCTGCTTTTTAGTTTCAAAATATATAAATCTTTTTGTAGAATCTTAAGAGTTACACCTGCTGTGGTCTAGACACTAGTCCCTAGGGATCCTAGCAAACGTTTAGTTACTTGCGATTTTTTGCGCAAAATCGAAACGAAGTGAAATTAGATACTTCTTCTTAGAATAGCTTTGTCTACTAGAATAGAAATCTATATTCAGAGGATTTACTCAAGCTTCTTTTCCAAGTAGCTTTCGAGAAAAAGATGAAACTCGAAAATAAAGTAGGACTTGTTATGCCCTTGCGTTTAATTACTATTAACATCTATAATTTAGTGTGTCTAAATAACTTCTATATTTTATGTCCTCGAAAAAAGGATACGAGAATGTTGATATGTTAAATAAATATTATAGTTTTGGGTTCTGACCGCCAAATCACAGAATCAGAAATTAACAAGGAATGGCGTTTAAGTCAATTACCCGTCATTGTAACAATTACTTGCTTCCAATGACGAAGCATGTTCTGCAGTGAGATATTAATAGGTTGATACTTTTGCTTTTACGGTACCTACAGTCAGCAGCACATCAAATTAATATATCGTATAGTTTTATTTTAATTAAGACTTTTTTACAGATTGCTAAAAAGGAAGCAGTACAAAAATAATACGTATACGCCATTGTTTAATGCAATAAAAAAACAATCTATACTTTATGTAGACATTATTGTTTATGTTTAAACGTGTAGAATACAAGGTTGAAAAGTTTTAGTTGTGTATGAATAGACCTGTATAATTGATCTTTGTACACAGTCACACCTACACAAAATCATTACGGAAAAAAGTAATTTACATGACACACCTACTGAATAGATACTAAGATGTAAAAGTTATGACGAGAAATCTAGAAAGAAGTCATTTGCATGTAACGTCCTTCAACTTTATTTCGAGTTACCTACCTATTAGCAAAACTGACTAACTCTAGCTTTATATTAAAAACAAAACATTTACTTATGTTTTGATTTTTCTCATTCCTTAAAATACGTATTGCGTAGCTGGTTCTTTGTGGCGTATTAGAAGTTATAATAATACATTAATCAGATACAATACAAGCATTGTAAAAAATAAGGTTTTATTTAATTTAAAGAAAAAGTCGAGTTCTTGGGACTTAGGTGATGGTTGAAAATTGACTAATTCGCATTTGCATTATCGCAACGGTTTGTGCTTAAGCCACGACGAAGTTTTGATGTTTCGAACCTTATTGTGTGTTGTACGAGTATATGGATTCTTGAGTATGGTAGTTCAGATTTTTTGGTAGGATTTTACACAACGTAAGAAAACGTACAGAAATAAAGAAAGAATACCTACGGAAATTAGGAATTATAGCAATATGCTAGTAGTTGACCAATTATAAAACAATCGCTAAACTCACAATGCAGACGCGACAAGCGATTTGAAGCGGGCTGAGCGGCCAGTGAAACTGGTCGGACCGGTCGCACCGTTTCTAGGTCTGTGGTCGTCGTCTTCCGGGTACGAAGCTGCGACCGCAATATGGGTTAGTTCGTAATTCGCAGACGAGATATACTAAATGGAAAAGGGTCCTTTTTTTGCATGAATAAACAACATAGGCGCAGACTAAGGAAACCTGTAGCCGAATTTGGCACTCGGGACCAAAGTCTAACAACCCGCTCAACTAGCACAGTTTCCCCTTTACACTGAATGAGGGACCAGTCTGTGTCCGATGTTGACCGACTCGATTGATTGGAAAGAAGTTCCTGGATGACTTACATCATAATAGCATCACGTTTACTCGATTTGATGCCGCTGTGTAAGATCTAATGGCCTCGGGGTTTAATATTCCCACTGGGCTATGATAATAAGGGAATAACAGCTTTCGCATGCGCTTTTCTCAACACTTTTATGCATACGTTTGAGGACTTACAATAATTCATTCTGGATATTACCTGCAAAAAAAAATATGTCATTAATATAAAGTTTAACAGGAAATAATTATTATATGCTTCATCTATCTTACTGCGACATATCAAAATAATTTTGATGGTTTCATTTAGAGAGCGTTCATTTTACAAGGCGAGCATTTCATTCAAGCTAAAGAGTTAAATCCAAAGTCCACGCAGTCAAAACAGCGTGCAAGAGCAAGTAAATAATCAACAATAACTCGTAAATGGAGCGCAATGAAAAAATATAAATAATCTCCACATCTCTGAGCAAAATTGAGAGTCGATAGTAGGGTTACCAGATGCAAAAATCAAAAGTCCGAAGAAAAGGCCTGATTTCCATTAAAAATTCTGAACAGTTAAAAAAACGTTAATAATGCGAAAGATAAGACATATTTAATCCTTCTAGCCCCGGAACACCAGACACAATAGAAAATCTATTGTTAAGCGGCACGCGAGTGCCGGTTCGGCTTTGAGTGGTTAAAAGGTAAGTGTATTTTATTAAAAATTAAAAAAATCCTTAGATTTCTTGAGATGGGCAAAGTCCGGCGGCAATCCCGAGAAGACATCAAAAATCTTGATATTTTAGGATAAATCCGGAGATATGGTGACCTTAATCGAGAGAGTAGTCTGGAGTCTGGAGCAATCGCGGATATCTTCGCAAACACCGGTGCTAATGAACCCGCGACGGATATAGCTTACTTATTTGTGCGGCAGCGCGCGAAAACACCGATTGCTCGTACTTCCAAAAAAAGGATAACATTATTTAAATCAGAAGTGATTAAAGTGCCTAACCTGTCTGTGTATTTGTGGAAGAAAAGGTTTATTCGTCTGTAGTACCTACAGTTACTTTAGTACTAGATTTTCTTAGAGCAAAATGACGTTGCATGAGAAAGAAAAAATCTTGTAGGTACATAATTTACAAGCTACATGTATTTTTTTTAGAGATGGGCCGACTATTCGCCGACTAGTCGGGAAAGCCGACTATTCGGCACCATTCGCCGACTATTCGGCAATGCCGACTAGTCGCCAAAATTCGCCGACTATTCGGCAAAATTTATAGCATATAATATTTTATAATATTATTCAGCACCTTCAATATTAACAAAGAACGTTCACACGTGCGATTTCTTCTTCGACGTTTCGTGACTATTATGGTTATAACATTGGCTTAAGGTGCTGGCAGATGATTGAGAGTCATACTTGTGAATAGGTGCTACCTTTAGGAATTGGTCTGCTGAACCCAATCTGTTCTTGAAATATATACACGAAAACTATAACTTAGATAAATAAATAGATAATACCCTAATGTCGTACTCGGTAGCAATCTAATACATATACAAAACAGGAAATGGACTGACTGACTGACTGATTGACAATCAACGCCCAGCCTAAACTACAACCCTTCAGCCATATTCGTAACTCAAGTTTGATAACCGGGACCTAAGAAAATGAAATTTTGTACAGGTACAGGGATTCTTTATAATGCGTAAGTTCCCACTAAGAAGGGGTTTTTGATAATTAACCTCCCAAGGGGGTAAAAGAGGGTTTTAAGGGGGGAAGTTTATTATATGAAACTCCGTTATTTTAAAAGTCACAGGCTTAAAATTGGAAAGTAAATTTTTGGTTGGGTGTATCAACAAAAAGGGAATTGGAAAACACCTCCAAGGGGTTTATAATAAAAAAAATGTACTAGGGTTCTTTAAAAATGTGTAAGATTCCATTTTAAAAAAGGGTTTTGGAATATTTCATCCCCAAAGGGGTTAGAGTGATGACGAAAAATCCCGAACACCAGTAGACCGCGTGACTTTTTTGTCGATGTTTTTCCGCAGCAGAACGCTTCACCTTTAGTAGTACTATCGATTCATGCAAGTATTTTTTTTATTTGTTTTTTTTTTTTAAGTTTGAAGGGAAAATGGAAATCAAATGTTATTATATTTATGTAGTTAATCATCATCTTTTTCATAAGCACGACGGGCAATTATTCTGGGCCGGTGACTGTCCGCGACGCAGCTAGTACTATTGGTTCGAGTTTCGTCTATCACAATCGTAAAAATTTTGATTTGACTAAAAACCTTCATTAATCTATTGTACTACTAAGATTGTACTACTAAGACTCATTTTACTGCGCGAAAACAACGACTAAAACGTCACGCAGTAATAGTCGGCACTGCCGAATAGTCGGCCGACTATTCGGCAATTTGAAAACCGAATAGTCGGCTAGTCGGTTAGTCGGCAAATACTATAGTCGGCCCATCACTAATTTTTTTATCAATTATTAATATCACTGATCTTCTTACTATTTATCATAGATAATGATCAACAGCGATTTCACATGTAACTACGAAAGAGTTTATTGACGCTAAAAAAAAGAACTTCCCACTTCCCAAACAATTAAGTATGATTAAGCATTAGTTCTGTAGAGTGATGACTCGTGTTACCAAATTATCATTCATTCTGCCTACGCAATTAAACTACTATCTACCTTAAATCTCTGGTTTAAAGTTATTGAACTTATGACAAACTAAGAAGCATTTAAAAACTTAAAAACATAATATGCGCATACGACAAGAGTACGTGCTTGGCATTCATATTGACAAATTATTTTTTATTATTTTAATCTGAAGTTACACATCTATATTACATATTTTACTCAGCTCACAAATAGTATTCTGCACATATTCTACAGCTTTTTTACAACTTTATTTGCTTATTCAATTAAGTATAACTCAGTCAGAAGCTCAAAGGAACAACTACATTACATACCTATTAGTAGAAATTAATGTTAATTACTGTAATGTATTAGTTAAATGTTATTTGAATCATGGTTTTACTTTTACATGGAGTTTTGGTAGTTCTTGTCCTCAAAAACACAATTTCTTATTTTTATTTAGGTAGTGTAAAGTTACCAGGCTGGAGAAGGCGAGCTCACTTAGCACGCCTCCTCCGGCCTGAGGGTTGACCTGCGGGCGGGGGTAGCTCCCCAACGTCCGCATTGCACAGGTCGCTCGAGCCAAGTCTGAGGGTCACCTTGTTTCTCGGGTGGCCTTCCCTAGGCGCCACCTCGACTTGAGGCCTCTCAAGTCGGGGTACCCGGGGATGGGCTGGTCAATAGCTAACGCTGGCACCGGCTCGTCCCAATCGGGTTTGAAGGGTAACCGGGGGAGTTTAGTGGGTAGTGGACGCTTTAGTCTCGAGTCCCACACACGGCCGCAGGTTTGGCTACCCTGCGGTTATGGTGCATAAAAGCATTCTCCTCCGAAAAAAAAAAAAAAAAAAAAAAAAAAAAAAAAAAAAAAAAAAGGTAGTGTAAAGTTATAACATGTGGAGCTAATTTAGCATCATTAAATACATGGCTATTGCCAGAAGAAATTAAATAAAATATGAACTTCGTTATTTTATTACTTTATAAAAACGAATTGTGAGCATTTAGAAAATAGTTCGATCATGTGACCGAGGCTCGGTTCGTCATACGCTAGTTATATATGTAGTTACATAACTAATTAAATTTTTTTGCTACCTAATGAATCATACAATTAAAACCTCTACAGCATTGCAAAAGCAGTAGAATAGATACATGCTAATTACTTAATTAGAATTGTTATTTATTTTTCACCTTTAAAGAATTTATCAATACGAGTCTTCATTCATGATTACTTTTAGGCACATTGAGAATGTAGGAATGTACAGTAGGTGAATGTTTATTAAAATATCAGCGTCCCACAGGGCAAAGGCCTTCGCTTCAATTTAAGGCTCTAGCTTTAGAATCACGCTTGTCAAATGTGGATTGGTGATCATAAACCTGAGCTGTGTTCGAAGCAGTATTTGAAGAGTAATTAATGAAATATAATTGCAATATATTTTGATAGTAACGAGTAGCATTAAGTTGAAAAAAAAATTTTTTTTCTGAATTCCAACCCTTCGTTTATTCTCGTAAAATAATACATAACACACATTTTTCTCAAAGTAATTGGTAATAAATACCAGGCATTTACTTCTGTAGTGTACAACTAGTGTTGAATAAAGCCAATTGGACCGAAACATCTAGTATGTAGGTATTACAACATCTAGGCATCCAAGGCTATGCGATTTGCTATTCTGTTACTTTAAAGTAAAACGCGAAATACGAGTACAGCTGCTCTGCAGAAACGCCGAGTCATCATTTCAATTTAACTTTACACAATTTGATATAAATATTTATGAGGAATACATGCTCCGGCTTCGCACGGGTGCAATTCAATAATAAAGAAAATGAGAAGTGACTGATTGTCGTAACATACGTTAGCCAGATTCTTCCCGTGGAAGTCTCTCTTATTTTAAAATGTCAAAAGACAGCCATATTTATTGAACTGAACATGATATGCGGCACTTGATATTTCCACATAAGTTAAAGTGAATTCATTTGTACCCAGCTAGTTAGTATGTTTTCAAACAGTCTCCTTTAAAATTCTGTTTGATGTAGGTATTGATTATTTTTTATTGTATGTCATGGTGTTACTGATAAATGTTTTCTTTGTTAGCAAATTGAGCTTATGGTGTTTATATGCTGACATTTGAATGTTTGCAAGATGCATTTGTAATTATTATATTTCCTGTTTGTTTGCCAAATTACTTCTTCCAAACATACATCACAATTACCTACGTGAAACTAATATAGTTTATTTAGGTACATAGAGCTTCTCTAAGGCTTCACAAATTAACTGGAGCAATCCGACGCAAACATCGTGTTTTCCATAACGATAACATTTGTAATGCGTAGGAAAGAAAAAGGATGATTAACAATTCAGCGAGAGGGTAATGTAGGAAAACCACCAGGTCGATGTCCTGAGCACAATCAAAGCACCTGTTTAGGGGGTGAATGTATCTAAATTAGGCATGCCATGGTCATCGATCGGCTTTCGCGGGTCAATGAATTAGCAGTGTTTGTCGACGCGAATCAAACGACAATCACACTGATTAACACAAATTTAGATAACACCCAAGATAACTTTGTTTTGATACAGTCTAAAGGATTCTAGAATGCAATACGTATATATATCATAATAACATAAACAAAGTGACGTAAGCGCAAGATAGCGTGCGATATATTGAGCGCTGTGTGAAGTAATTTAAAAATATCCGATATCTAAAAAGGAAACTGTGGCGTACGTTTTATAGCACATAAACCGTGGGACACAGAATAGAATTACGGAACGTGGTCTACACCATGTAAATGAGTTAATGCCCCAGTACTAAATCTTTGATGTTTACAAAATTGCGCAGAAAATGGAATAGAATTACGTGTATTTCATCATCACAAAAGCAGAGCAGAGTGCCGATGCCGGCGCGCTGCAATAACCTAGTCCCTTGGGTTTTAAAGCGCCGCGGTACCTCAACATAAAACGGGCACTGGCCCCGAAATCTCAGAGCCAATGATCGCTATCTGCAATAATACGAATGAATCACAGGATTTATGTTTTGTACATGACTCTTAAAATAAACACGGGAATTTTGCGTTATGGCCAATTGGGTTAGTGAAGTGCGACGCTATCTTCCAGTGAGTTAAAAATTTTGTAAATAATTTCTCCGATCACTATCATTATTTCCGCATTCCGTATTTATCCTTTAAGCATCGGTTCAAGTATTAATCATGATAAAATTAGCAAAAATAAAATTAATTGAAAACTTTTTCTGGCAACAATAAAAGCCAGACAATAAATTCATTGAAATCTAAATGGTCTGACAGTGACTCAGTCTAATTCAACCAGCCTAAAGATTTGGTGTGCGATTGTAGGACCGTGAACTAAAATTTACGCAATACTTTTTTACCAATGTTTTTGTTCCGAATATAATTCACAGTCACGGTCATGCCTTCTCTTCTGTTAAACAGGATTTATTTGCCGTAGATTATTAGTATCTGTAGTCTGTGCTCTTTTTAGATGTAAACTGGTATTTTTGGATGGCGACTATTTTTTTTTAAATTTATAAATAAATCTTTGTTGTGGTATCCCCCGCTAAGAATTTGCCAGAAGAGTTAAAATATCATGTGGTTTGAGCATATTGTTCAACGTTTAGTAAATAGAAACATGACTGTGCTTGTTCGTAATCCAGAGAGATTTGAGCATGGTAGAAAGTGAAATTAATTCGACCGCAGAAGCATAGCTAAGTGCATATTGGCCAATGCGGCGAGCCGAACTATCAGAGTGACTGGAAACTGTGATCGCACGAAATCCTTATACTTATAGCCGTAAGTTGCGAATCTCGTGAGCCAATTGAATGTTGCAACGGGATTGCCGGCGGAGATCCAGTCGTAAAGCAAGTTCCCGTAAAATCCCAGAACGACTCCAGGTTCCGACGAGAGTAGATTTTGAAAGTTCGGAAGTAATCTTGCGGTTTATGTTTTAAGAGATTATTTTTGTCAGAGATTCCAGTTCGCTTCCATATTATATAAAATAATCAGATGGCAAGTCTGTGTAGGAAACATTTAATTTTATGTTTTACATTTAACTCTAAAATAATGTGTGTATTGTGTATATGCTTCATTAAAGATTATTATTTAAATATGTAACTTTAAAAATGTCATATTTGGATGATAGTACAGTATAATACATCAATTATTATTCAAACAAGTATTAACGGAACACGAAATGATCTACTTTTAAGTCCGTAACATCTACTCGTAATAACCTTTCTTTCTTTCTTGCTGATCAGAGCAGAACAAGTAGGCTTTCAATGTCTCTATAAAACGTAGTTTTTGGAAAATGTGGTAACGGTCTCATTCTTTCCCAAATATTTTTTGGAAGAAGACCGATCAATCAGGATTAAAGTTGTAGAAAACCTTGAATATCTTTTATTTAAGCTCAATGTAATTCGCAAACGTGAAACTCAGAGGCAATAGGCACGAAGTAGCACGGATAAAGATAAAATGAATTATTGAAAGAGCCACTCCGCAATATAACCAAGTTAGACAATGTCGAAGCATTGAAAAGCACCATTGAGAGAAATCGTTTCATTTTATTGCCCAAGTTGGAACAGCTGACATACCGGCGCCGCACGGTGGGCTGGAATTGCAAAGTTTGGACTTAAGGGATAAAAAGTATCTTTTCGGCATCTAGGCATATATTTTAACAGTTTTTATTCTTGGACTTTTTTTTATTAACCTTGTATTTTCGGAGATAAAGCCATTTTAAAATTGTATGAAAATTCATGTCATTTTAGTTTAGTAATCGATGATTAAAGATGGTAGGGTATTACAAATAACTGACTGAAGCATCTAAATACCTATAAAAGTTCTTAAAAAATACATTCCACATTTCCCACCACCCTATGACGTCATTTGTTTTGACACTAATTTCCGAGAATCAAGTGATAAAAGCGCGCACGTGCAACAACAAGTAGTGACGTGTCGTAACGTGATTGGTGCATCGAAAATGTACAGAATGTACGGTTGCATTCAAACCCACCTCAGTGTTCTATTACCTACCAAAATAGACGCACTACCCCTACATACTTATTACCTGCGCATAAATTTCCCTGAGCTATTTAGTGTAATGTAATTTTAAGATCTAATATTGTGAATTAAGTTTTTTATTAAAGATTTTATTATTTAATTTTTTATACTACTATTTTAATCATTTATTCGTGTTGTGAAGTGTGTGTTTGTGAAAATGTTTCGTGATTTAGTGACAAATCTTGATCTCTTCGTTACTTTAAAAAATAGTGGCAGTGGTAGTATTAAAAATAGTGATAGCATCTACAGTGCGATAAGGTCCAAAATTTTAGTTGAAATAAGTGATGAACAAGAAAAGACCTTAAAATCGTTTTGTGCAAACTTTTGTTCTAATTTAAATAGAAGGTGGCAACGCGCTCATAGAAAAGAAGATGTTTTTAAAACTACAAATATCGAATGGTTACAAGCAAAAATCATATGGCCAGACTTTATTAAATGTTTGATAGGCAGTAACGAAGATCACGCAGTACCCAGTACATATGTACATCAACTCAATTTGTGTCACCAGCAAAAGTTTCTATCGGTGTCTCCACTGAACAAAGCCCTAGAAAACCTTTTTGTGAATTAGCTCCTAAACAGAAAAAAAGACGAGCAGAAAATTTCCATTTGTCGTCGGACGAAATAAAATATGCGTTTTGTGCCCAGTTAAAAGCAGATGGGAATGAAGAAATTGCTGAAATATTAGAACATTTACTTAAGAACCCACAAGATGTGAAAAAAGTAAAAAGGTGCATATCTGATAAAGAAACTAAACCTGCGTTTTCTCCGGATGAGGCTTTGGGGTTATTTTTATCCCTTAAGCTGACCAAGTGGCAATACAATACTTTAAAGAAAAGCGTCTACGAAAAAGGCTGTAACATATTTCCATCCTATTATCAAGTGCAACATGCGAAACAGGAATGCTATCCACCAAAAGACGCTATCACAGTGACAGAAACCTCAGCCAAAATTAAATTACAAGCTCTACTGGATATAACGACAAGAAGAATAATGATGCCTCTCGTCATAGATAGTGATTGCAAAGAATTAACCCTTATCAGTAAGTGGGGATTTGACGGTGCTTCTAATCAAGCCAATTACAAGCAAAAACTCCAAACAGACGACGAAACTTCAGAAAGTCAACCAGATGATTCAAGCATATTCATGGGAAGCTTAGTGCCAATCAAATTAGTGTGCGGTAATGAAGTTATCTGGCAAAATGATTCACCAAACTCAGCGTATTGGTGTCGTCCAATCTTTTTTGAATTTGTGAAAGAAAACAAAACAACCATATTGCGGGAAAAAAGTGTTATTGAGGAAGAGATTGCTAATTGAGTAGATTTTTTGCGAATACAAACGTTACAGCTGAGATAACCGGTGTCAATGAGGAATTAATTAGGCGATTTGCAGTAATTTTGGAAGTAATTTCATCGGGCTACCATGTAAACGCAGAAAAATTTCACGAATATGCTCAAGCCACCATGCAACTGTATTTGGACTTATATAGCTGGTATTATATACCTTCGAGTGTTCACAAAGTTCTTATGCATGGTGCAGATATTATTAAAAGTTTTGGTCTAATACCAATTGGACACCTATCTGAAGAAGCTGCCGAAGTAAGAAATAAAGACTTTTGTAGGTATCGCCAACACCATTCCAGGAAATGCAGCAGAAAAGCTACAAATCAGGATATTTTAAATAATTTATTGACCAGCTCAGATCCACTTATTTCGACGAAACGCCACAAACTTCGCAGAAAACATAAGATTTTGTCAGGAGAAGCACAAAGTTTATTAATTATTGAACAGGCAGAAACATTTGATGACGACGAAACCGAAAATTTTGCATTCCTTAATGTAGATACCTTTGACAGTGATTGAATTAAAATTGTGACTAGCAGTAATTGTAATTTTTTTTTTATTTTATTAGGTCCTTGGGGTCATTTATTTATTACGTAAAATTAAAAGTTATAATTTTTTTCTCATTGGTAAGGGGGGGGGTGGACTAACATCACCTTATGTAATGAATAAATGGTCTCTTAGTGGATTAAGCCTAAAGGGGACACCACTACAAAAAAAAACGCGCCTAGTTCTTAACCTCTAGGGTGGTGTGGAATAGAGAACAAAAGTTGAAATTGCGCCCGAAACGCAGAAAATCGCAGTCCGGGAATAGGCACTAAAATAGGACAAAAATATGTACTATGCATACGTAAAGGCGATTCTTTGAATGAATCTGTAAATTTCGAGATTTTCACTTTTTTTTGTTTTGCTCCATACAAAAAAAACTTTGGAAATTAATAACGCCGAAAATATTAAGTTATCAGAAAGATGGTACTAAAAATACTTTCTTATAATCGATAGATGAATCCAAATCTATGTTTGAAATTTCAAAAAGAAAAAACTTTTTTTTTAACATGCTAAGACCATTACCGGCCGTTTTCAGCCTACCGTGCGCCGTTTTGGCTTCCTCCAATCGAAACGGTCCAGACAGAGTTCAGACTTGATTATGTACAGAATACAGACGATGCTATGAATGAGTGGAAGATAATTTAACGCTTATCTATATTTATAAATAAAATTAAATTGCTAAAGGTGTTACTAAGCGCAAACGTAACTGAGATTATTTTCCCATACAAAACTGTTTAATATTACTGAATATTAATTATATGAAGTCTAAGTTATGAAGTAAACCAAAATAAACTTATCGAATCTGGTGAGGCCTATTGAAAAAAATTTAAGCATCTTTTAAGGTAGGGCAATATTTGAAAGATTAAAAGATCTTTCCGTTCACATTTCCGAAGATTCCAAAGTGGTTAAAAACAATTTCATTAATTTAAAATTATAGAATTGTATATATTAACATATGAAACTCCTATGGTTAAAGTCGTGATCGGGCTCACGTAAGTATAGCTAATTACGCATAAAATATAATTAATATTATGCACGGTTCAAGCTCAATTTCGTAACCTAGATAAATGCAAGTAGGTAGTCTAAAGTAACTTACATAGTTTATGAAGCCTTGACCTTATGAATATAAGCTAAATTTTTTTCAACTTTCATAGTACCTATCACACTGATACTTCTAAATTTTGCAGTAACTGGTTTACTACAAACAGCTGTAATTTTTTTTTCTAAAATCTTCTCAAGTCTAAACCAATGTAGGCAATAATTCCGAAATAGAAATTTAAAAAAATATAATATATTCAATGCCGATTTCATGTTCTAAATTAAAAATAAATAAGATTTAACTTATCTATATAGTGAGGACTAATGCAAAGTCGACACGGATCAATGACTTGATAGTGATTTAAGATTCACGAGCTAAAGTGGATGTGATGCGTCGCGCAAATCCTGTTTATTAGCTCGTGACCGCCGCTGATATGGTTAAGTATAGAAACGAAGAGCACCTATATAATTTTATTGAAAGAAACCGAAATATATACCATACTGGGTATATGAGACCTAATAACTGTCGTCTCGGTGTAGCAGGCGCAGGGCGATGCCAGGCAGTAACAGCTTAGTTACTGTTTGGCACTCAACTGTCTAAGGGCAGACGTGGCGCTTACCATCAGGTGTACGATCCGCTCGTCTTTTTACACAAAGCAATAAAAAAAAAAACAAAAAAAATTGCATTGTTAGTGAAAAGTAATGTGTATAACCACACTACCTATACAACGACGTCTAAAAGACCAGCAACGATAGTTTTGCTGCAGACGGGAGAAGGGAGAAGAAAACTTCACTTAACGCATGTCTAGACGGGTGGCTGCAACTATAAGCTGGTAATTTTATTAAACGAGCTCGTCTGGACTCCAGTCTAGACCATGTAATAGATGCAACGGAACGAGATATTGACACGAAATACGACTGCCATTAAATTCCTTTTCATTTTGCTGAAACGAATGAACTCGAGCGTGAATCACTTTTAGGAGTAAACTTTGAATCACGGTAAAATTCTAGTTATCATCGCTGAAGTTTTAATAGGTATTCTTCTATTACCTGATTCATTCATTTTTAAAAAACCTCTTTGTCAAAATATTTGTGCATTCTGTGAATTGGCACGAATTGGTTTTGGTGCCTATATTATAAATGTAAAGTGATATGTCCTCTTTATAGAGGTCTTTAAACGTTTGTACCGCATAATTTCCAAATTACCTACTTTTATCCAAGGAAATAACATGTTTATGCTAATTTTAAATTTTGTGCGCATGCGTACTGTGGTGTTCCACGAACTCCACGATTATTCAAGGCTCTTTAATTTTTGTATTTTCGTTTCTGCATTAAATTGCAAGTTTTCCAGTAAATCGTTGTTGGTTTCAACCTGGCAATAATCACTAAAACTATTATGTTAATGAAGCCCCAGCCATCGCTTTGTTTACATTCTTAGATTAGGTGAACTGTCAGACTGGATACGCGTGGAAAGGCTGCCATTACGCGAGTTACAGATTGCCCGCCGTTTTATTTTAGTTACTGCGTCGCAATATGATGGAAAGTAAGCACGTAGTCTCGCTGACAAAGGGTTCCGAGACATCGTCACGCAAATATTTTCCTTAAACTCCTTGGAGCACTGCCAACATTATCCGACACGGAATACCTTCAAATTACTTCTTTAGATGGTACCTACGTACGCATATAACAAATAATAGCATTATATTTTGACATTCTTAATCTATTGAATAAAACATTGAGAGAAAGAAGATAACAATGTTCCCACCAAAAATGTTTGATTAGATGTACATTATACACCTCATTACTGTTTTTAATTATAGGTATAAAATTATGTAAGTAAACAAAGCGCAATGCAAACCACTAAGAAGTATCCTATTATTAATACTCTTAATGTAATAACCAAATGCTGCACAGTCATTAAAACTGATAAACCCAGTGAAGTTAAAATTTATAAAGAAAATAATTTGTACGTTGAACCCGTCGAGAAATCATAATTGGGTTTTTATAAGCTGCTCACTCTGTTCTGTTCAGACTTGAGAACAATAAGACTAACTGTATAAAAACTATAAAAAGTTCAACCACCAAGTTAAGAATGAGTACGTGCCGTAAATTCTACGTTACATGGCGTCAACGTGTGTCATGTAGATTTATTGCGGTAATTACAGTGCCGTTAGTCGTGTTAATTCTGCCAACATATATGGTCCAGAATAAATAGCCTGCATTAAAAATACTGAAAGTAAGAATGCATCGGATTTTAGCATGCGTTGGATTAAAGCCAAACAAATACGAGTAAAACGGAACTTTCGCTGTCCTCAATCTTAGCTGACCTCCGCGCGGACAAAGATTAAAACAGCCTGTGAGATTTCTCGAAAAGGACAACTTCGAAACTGGTTTTTGTATCCTTTTCTGTTTCGCTATAATGTTTGTAATATAACGTATTATTGTAAGTTTCATTTACTATTGCCTCATTTGTTCAAGAGCTAGTTACTTAAATAAGATTTAATTTACAAGTTTCTAAACAGAATTAATTATATCCACTACTCAAATTAAAAATATTAATTATAAAGATCTTGATAAGACAACTAATAACGAATTGGAAAAAAAGAGTTCAAGTAAATTACCTGCGAAGCAGCGTGGGCTGGTGTCGAGTTACTTTTTCACTTAACCATTGAAAGTAGTTTTTCGCCTTAATAATAAAAGAAAGGCGAATGAATGAAGCAGATGGACAAAAGGACTTTTAACGCAACCCGCATTGAGATGAATAGAGTAGGTAGATGTTTACTGCCATTTTCTGAGAATTTTATCTCAATGTGACATTGTATGTGTCAGCACTGTCCTTTGTATAAAATGTGTAATCCAATGTTGTAAATCATAACAAGAATGAAAAAAAATATAAATTAGAACGAGGCACAATAACAAAGAAATTATAGATGGAAGTAAAGCATCTATACGATAGCAGTGATGATAAAATACGAATCATAAATGATATCAATAAAAACAAGTAAAAAAATTCCCGTCAAATCGTCATAGGAAATCAAAAGCTACAAACAAAAATGTTAAGAATTTAAGATTTGATAGGTAAGTAAAACTTAAAATTGCAATTTTTTCAGTCTCGTCAATAATCTATGATTCCTAGATGCTGATATCGATAATGACATAACTGTATGTCCACAACGAAGTCCAGTTCATTATAAATCACCGCAAAAAGTTGATTCATCGCGTGGTGTCGATGATCGCGCCTTGAGGACAAGTGTGCGTGCGTATTGGGACTCTTAACTAGATGTGCCTTACTGTACGTTGTCGGCATCATACATTGCTCGTCCCGTTACTCGAAAGACAAGTTACCAAGCTACCAGACAGCCATAACCATAAGAGGTACCGCTACGTGCCTCCTACGGCAACCAGCCAAATTATAACTGTATCTATCCGCAACAGAAGGCTGGAAATGCGACAATGTTTGTATTCCCAACTTATGCAGCGAGCGTCTCATTAGCGGTGAAATCGTGCGGTGACACTGCTTAATGACCATGTTGTCCTGAACTTTCCACTTGTCCCACTTTTAGTTTTGCAATACAAAGTTTCAAACTATCATGTTTACCATATCTAATAAATCACTATTGTGGCGTGTGTACAATTATCGAATGGAGCACGACTATCTCACGGATCAAAATAGAACCGATCGAATGCATTTATCGCATCAATTTATCATTGCAGCCAGTGTTGTCCGTGCTGCGGTGTCTACTTTATCAAAAGAGTTCATTTAGTTGCAACATCAAGCATTCATCCAACTTGTGAGCTGATCAAATAATTTTCAATGTCACAGAATTTGAAAAAAGAAAACCTTTGAGAAAACATACCTTCTGGCACAGTGGCGTTCGCGTAATTTTAGACGTTGAACAAATTTCCGCAGATCAAACTCCGGGCTGAGCACTGGGCAGAACTCGTAACAAAACGGCACTGAACTCCAAAACGTTGAGCAGAAGGGGAAAAATATTTGAAGTAACTGCACTAAATTTAGCCGATGTACGCGATAATACGAAAAGATCGAGGTGTTGACGCTCAAACGACACGAGCAACGCGCACGACGTCCACTCGCCAACAGCAACGCTTGTTGAATGCAAAGTAAGCAAAGTTGAATGTTGAGTTCGCTTGTCAACAAACAAAGAGCAGTCGGTCGCGAGCCGTTTGCGCAGGCGCAACGACGCCGCACGCACACACGCCCGTACCTCTCAATGAACACGTAAACATTGAGTATATTAGTAGATTTAGCTATAATCGCAGTGAAATAACAACAGACAAACACTACGCAGTTTGGTTACTTGCAATACTTCTTCAGCAAGGTGATGCGTAACGTTCACTCACCTTCACTTAAAAGGAAGAATCATTCTAGAATTTTCTTTAAAACGTACTACCAGTATCTATAAGAATAAGCAACCACCTATTTAAAAATAACGAAGAAAAACGTGTTTTTTAAAACAAGAACAGAAACAAGTTTCGTAGAGAAAATATATAAAATTAATGAATTAAGAATCATTTTTTCGAAATAATATAAGTACACAAACTTTATATAGGGATTAGTGAGTTTGAGGGAGCTTTGACAAATACGAGGCTTAAAATAATGTGTTTATTAAAAAAGGGCTCGTTCTAAAAACCAGACGGGTTGAGAAAAGCCCCACGTGTCATTGACACATGCTATTCACACCGACGAAAATATTTAATCAGGGCCGCAGACATTGGCAGACAGAACATTTTATCGTGCTTTATGAATTTGCACTGCGTTTTACGATATTTTTATAGGAAAGAATATGAAATATGAAAAAACCTTTTTCAAACGGATTTAGGCCGAATAGAAAAACATTTTCACAATATTTTTATCACCTAGTTCAATGTTAAGGATGTCAAGTCTTAAAATGAGACAGTTGCCGGGGAATGCTCTTCGTTTGAAACAGGCAATTTCGAATACGAGAATTTTGAAGATGATTTTTTTAAAAAGTCTAGCGTTTCTGTGGAAGTAATCGGATTGAAGTTTGATCAAGCGTAAGATTCTCAGAACTACATAATTCGTTATTGGAAAAAGTTCCAACTACTTACGTTTTATTTAATTTTGTTTCGTCATGTAAACTTATCGAAAAATAAAGTACAAAATCTTCATAATAAATGATACAGATGAGCAGAAAATGAAACGTAAAGTTATTGTTCTCCGCATTAATACACCGATGTTTATGTCGGACAAAGAAAGGATGTTTCGAAACATATCCTTTGTTACATTCAACTCGACAGCTATAAAAGTAATACATAGTTTTCCTGTAGATATGACGGTGTTGTTTATTATATTATTCGTTAGTGTAATGTTGCTTATAACAGCGTTTATTGTATGTTAATTTTCCACATACAGTAAGATCAACATTAGTAAATGTATGATTTTCATGGAATCAATTTTTAGTATTCCTTAGTGTTAAGAGTTCTGTCAAGGAACTAGATACATTTATCTAGTGTTTCTCTGTATTATACATAATGTTTCTCTGTATTATACATATAGTGTTTCTCTGTATTATCATTATCTGTATTATACATTTATCTAGTGTTTCTCTGTATTCGTATTTAAGCCCTAAATTGGTAATTATGTTATTTATATCATTACTAAAAACGACTGTTGCACTTTCTTTAAGTATAAGTTTAATGTAAAAACTATATATTATTGGTTATTTGTTTTACAAAACTTAAAAAAGTATTTTATCAGCCAATTAGTATCTTTGTAATGACAAAAGACACTACTTCAACAATTCACTAGAAACGATCATTTTCTGATCTGAATGATCTGTTTTTCCACTGTAGTTGTATGTTTCTTCGATGTTTTATTTAAATGTATTTGTTTATATATTTGTAATAATATTTAGGAATCCAGTCCAAGCGCTATCCGATATCGTTGAGAATGTTTTGCGGAAAAGTTGAATGTGGAATCAGTGTTTTGCGACTCAATATATTTTTTATCTCAGCCTTATTTATATTCTTAACCAATTCAACGCCAATATTATTTTCGACTGACCCAATTATGGATGCTTGTTATGATTGATAATATTTATTTTAAGTTGTGTATAAAATTATCTTAAACGTATTTGTAAATAAAAAATAGATAAAATCACTAATCACTATTTTGCGCAGTGGCTTTTCGAGTAATGTTTAGTGTGACTTTATAATTATTTTATTAGTGGCAGATAAGAATTGAGTTCATTATGTTTGAAAGATAAATATTTTTTATAAATGCGAAGACTAATTTATTATTAACGAAGACTGAGCGTGTATTTTCTGTGAATAATAGTATTGTATTACAAAAATGTATAAAACATTCAGGGTAAAATATTACAGTGATAGTAAAAACCCTATCAAATCTATTAATTAGTTTAAGGAAAGACGACGTACGACTTTGTTCAAAATGTAGAGTCTAGATGTATGATTTTTGCACGAATTGAAAGAAACAGTGCTTCGTACCTACCGCTACCTATGTACACATATGAAAAACCTCATCCAACATTACAGCGGGCGGTGGCAAATAGAATAGCCATTAACCGTACCCGTACCCAGTGCGTAGCTATTGTTGAAAGCAAACACTCAAGTCAACCTGGCTACGCTCTACTTGTAGCCAAACCTATCTGCCTTTGGGAGGACGTCGCCCTGAGCGAGGGTTGCCTTCTCAGACGGATATCCAGAGTACTAATTTTTATATTTTTTTATATTGCAATCTATCACAAGACGAGCAGATCGTACACCTGATGGTAAGCGCCACGTCTGCCCTTAGACAGTTCAGTGCCAAACAGTAACTAAGCAGTTACTGTCTGGCACCGCCCCATGCGCCCGCTACACCGAGACGACAGATAAATAAATGTTAAATAGCAATGTAACCCTGCTATAGTCAGGACGTAAACTTTTCGAATTGGTCTTTTAGTAGTTAAGTACCCTTATAGGAGTCATTTAACTCTAAATGTACGATCAATAATGGAGATAACCAAACAAATTGCGTCTTTTTTTTCGCCTGCATTCGCAAAATAACGTGCAAAAATAAAATGGAAGTAGGTACAATTTGTAATTAATAAAAAAATGACTAGAAATAAAAAAATATATTATAAACGAGTAAACGATATGATTATTTACCGCTAACAATGTTATATTTGGATTTCGCTGTACTCGTGCTCTCTTAATTATCTGATAAACGCCTGTATTGTTTTAATAGTTTTAACCGATTTCGGCTAATGGCCAATGCTAGTGCACAGTGATAGGTAATAATAATAGGTATATTATTAGCTACAATATTAGTTACAAGACAACCCTAAAATTTGCATCTATGGCACACATTGGAAATCGATTCAACGATGTATGCTAGAAGGTGCGGAGACTTCAGAGACCACCACAGGTCGCGGTACACTGTGTAGTGTGAAATAATACAAGAGCGGGCAATAGCCTACAGTAATTTGTGGCAGGCAGAGGAAATAAAGTTCAAGAAATACAACCCCGCGAGTTCGGATCAACGATACGAGACTAGTTTAAAATTGATATAATTAAGAAGTGTTGCTGAATAATCGATAATTAATCAATTCATCTATCAATAACATCGATTGTTCAGCAGCCATATTTGAAGACTAGCTCGGGGCGCCCGCTTCGCGGTCGCGCCCAGAGCTAGGTCGCTGCGCGACAGCGGCCGCTGTCGGGCTTCGCCCTCCGCGGCGCTCGGCCTTCGGCCTCGCTGACGCAGCTCGGCCTGCGGCCTCGCAAAATTTACATAGCTGGGTAGGACTGTCCGTGAGCGTGTCCTTTTTCTTTTTTAACGCCCGAGAGGGGCAATAGCGGAGTCCTAATGCTTTGTACAAGGCCGCTGTCGGGCTTCGCCCTCCGCGGCGCTCGGCCTTCGGCCTCGCTGACGCAGCTCGGCCTGCGGCCTCGCAAAATTTTCATGACTGGGTTGGACTGGTCGCGGTAATGTCCATAATCTTTTTAACGCCTGTGCGGGGCATCAGCGGAGTCCTAGTGCTTTGTACAAGGCCGCTGTCGGGCTTCGCCCTCCGCGGCGCTCGGCCTTCGGCCTCGCTAACGCAGCTCGGCCTGCGGCCTCGCATAATTTACATGACTAAGGTGGACTGTCTGTGAGCGTGTCCTTTACTTTTTTAACGCCCGAGGGGGGCATCAGCGGAGTCCTAGTGCTTCGTACAAGGCCGCTGTCGGGCTTCGCCCTCCGCGGCGCTCGGCCTTCGGCCTCGCTAACGCAGCTCGGCCTGCGGCCTCGCAAAGTTACATAATTGACGTTTATTTACCGTAGCAGTGTCCTTATTCCTTTTTAAACGCCCAAAGAGACATAAACTATGTACGTCCTAGGGCTCCGTTCAAGGCCGCTCCGGACTTAGCCCTACGCGGCGAGTGATGATTGATAGTAAATATACAAAATACTTTCTCTCTGTCTTGACCAAGTAAAATGGGTAGAATTCGGTTCTGGTCGCAGTTCTAACATAACCTAAACTCACACAGAGTGATGCTCCCCGTGGGATTCGAACCCACGAAATCTGGGTTTTAGAGCCAAACAATGTGTTTGAGTTAATCACATAAGACCATTTTTGGTACGTATTTGTAATAACGTTCTTTCAAACACTTGAAAATTTTCATACAAACTCACTGCCCTAATATAAAGCTCCAAGTCCAGTACAAAATGTATGGGGAAATCCCTTTGGTAGAACAAAAATTATTTTAAATTTTTTTCCAGTCCGCACGGATCTTTACTAAAATTTGGGCCGAAATGAAAACAAAAGACGACATTTGACAGGTCCTCATACTTGCTTTTGTCCCGAAATCGATATTTCGATTTTTTACATTTTCCCCTAAATCTCCAAAATTACCCCGAAAATGGGGTAAATTTATACACCATCTGTTAGAAAATGTCCGTCGCAACAACAAAGGTCATGCAACATTTTCTTCTAAAATACCTCCTTCCATCTTAAAAATCGATTTAAAAATTCTCGCAAACAAAAGATTTTCCAAAATGGCCGCTTGCTCGTCCGCCATATTGTTTGGAATTTTTCTCACATTTTTTCCTTAATGCTATTTAATTTTTACAAATAATAGATTTTACAGAGCTACTCTACGACCCATATTGGCCTCTCCAGAGACTCTCAAAGGGACCCCTTCCGAAAAAGTTTGAGCCTCCACAACTCCCTGTGTTGCCAGTTGCCGTTGATTAAAATAGTCAAATGTCATTTTGGGGTACACAATCTATCACGCCTTGGGAATATTTTTCGCGAATAGTCTTTATTTCTATTTTCGACCTTTTTGGGGCATAAGTCAAAAACTACCAAAAACTTCCAAAATATTTTTTCATTTGGCAATACCTCACGCCAAGACTCATAACCGCCCAGTACATTTGAACTTTTCTTTTGGTTCACCAACTGCCCGAAAAATACATTTGAAAGTTTTGAAAACAAGAAAATTTCACAATTTTTGTGACAGCTCGTCCGCCATCTTGAATTTCTCTGATCCCGTATTTTTCCCATATACTACACTATATACCGCATCGAACTGCATTTTTACTTTTTTTCTCTGTCCCACCCAGTCGGCTAAACAACTCGAGATAGAAGGCCATGTCGAAAATTTTCATTTCGCCCTCACGCCCAGTGTTGCCAGGTGATTGTCAAATCTCTACCATGATGTCATTAGGGACCCCGGAAGACATGATTTCTCATACTCAGATTTACTCCAAATGCCGTATTTCGAGTCGACCCCTTTTTGGGCCCTATGGCAAAAACTACCAAAATCTTCCAAATTTTTTTTCCACGTAGCAACACTCGACACAGAGCCCCATCTTGCCGCTATACAAAGCAACTCTGTAAAGTGTTGCCAAATCAGTCAAAACGGGCTTTGAAATTTTCGAAAAAAAGTACTTTTTGCAATTTTCTCTCCTGCGCGGCGGCCATCTTGAATTTTTGACAGCGCGTATTTTTCCCATAAACTACACCATAAACAGCGTCAAAACTCATTTTTACTTTTCTTCTACTATGTATAATACGGCCCCGACAACTCGTGAAAAGTGACGACACCCCAAAAATTTGTAAAATTCGCCACTCCCAGTGTTGCCAGCTCTCGTCAACCAAACTACCAGAAAGTCATAAAGGGCCCGCAGAACTATAGATTCGTGGCCCCGATTTTCCCCTAAATGCCCGATTTCGAATCGACCCTTTTTGGGCCCCTGGAGCGGAAACTACCAAAAACTACCAAAATATTTTTACGCCTGGCGACACTCGACGCTAAGATACACACCCGCGCCATACAACGTTTTCGCATAGAGTGTTGCCAAGTGGACGAAAAACCGATTTTAATTTTTTGCCAAAAAAAACTTTTCACAATTTTGGTCGCCAGCTCGTCCGCCATCTTGTTTTTTTTTTGCCAATTTTTTTACTTAAACAACAGCATATACCGCATCGACGGCCATTAAAATTTTTAATCTGCGACGCATAGTGTTGCCAGAGGATTTTTTCAAAGCCGGCGAGGGCGAAAAATCGATTTTCTTCCACCGTTGCCAGTGTTGCCAGGCGATTTCCAAAAAAATACCAGATGGCCACTTGGCACCAGAGTTGCCACCAAACTGCATACTCGGATTTTCGCCAGCTGTCAAAAAGTAATTTTCTACTAAATGTACCAAAAGTCCGAAAACTACTATAAACGTGGTAGATTTTTTTTCCACGTGGCAACACTCTGATAAATTACCCTCGAAAGGCACGGGGACTCGTTCCCCTCTAGTGTTGCCATCTACCAGAAAATTCGTTTTGAAAAGTTGCAAAAATTTTGTCAGTCAGTTTTTTGCCGCCAGGGCCGCCGCCATCTTGGATTTTTTTAATCTGTGGCCGAATCCTATAAATTGACTATATTTCCAACACATACCAAAAAAAAGTATAAAATTATCTATGCTCACCACAGAGTTAGAGCCCCCCCAAAAAGGGTCGATTTTTCAATTTTCGAGGCAAGATGGCGGCGCCGCCATTTTGTTTTTCCGACATTTTACTTTTTAAAGTCGAATCGTTTGCCACAAACTAAAAGTCCAAAAAGTTTGAAAGCTCTAGGACCAATAGTGACAGAGATGCAAACACCAACATGGCCGCCATCTTGGATTTTCGGAAAAAAAAATAAAAATTTCCAGATTGATTGGCGAAACTTCCACGACCGTAGAACATCACTTGTCGAAAAAATGCTGGCAACACTGCGAAAAAAGGCCTTGATGAATCAGTGAGTCAGTGGTAATTTAGCTTTATATAATATAGACTAGCTCGGGGCGCCCGCTTCGCGGTCGCGCCCAGAGCTAGGTCGCTGCGCGACAGCGGCCGCTGTCGGGCTTCGCCCTCCGCGGCGCTCGGCCTTCGGCCTCGCTGACGGAGCTCGGCCTGCGGCCTCGCAAAATTTACATAACTGGGTTGGACTGTCCGTGAGCGTGGCCTTGTCCTTTTTTAACGCTTGAGGGGGGCATAGGCGGAGTCCTAGTGCTTTGTACAAGGCCGCTGTCGGGCTTCGCCCTCCGCGGCGCTCGGCCTTTGGCCTCGCTGACGAAGCTCGGCCTGCGGCCTCGCCAAATTTTCATGGCTGGGTTGGACTGGTCGCGGCAATGTCCTTAATCTTTTTTAACGCCTGTGCGGGGCATTAGCGGAGTCCTAGTGATTTGTACAAGGCCGCTGTCGGGCTTCGCCCTCCGCGGCGCTCGGCCTTTGGCCTCGCTGACGCAGCTCGGCCTGCGGCCTCGCAAAGTTACATGACTAAGGTGGACTGTCCGTGAGCGTGTCCTTTTTCTTTTATAACGCCCGAGAGGGGCATTGGCGGAGTCCTAGTGCTTTGTACAAGGCCGCTGTCGGGCTTCGCCCTCCGCGGCGCTCGGCCTTCGGCCTCGCAAAATTTTCATGACTGGGTTGGACTGGTCGCGGCAATGTCCTTAATCTTTTTTAACGCCTGTGCGGGGCATTAGCGGAGTCCTAGTGCTTTGTACAAGGCCGCTGTCGGGCTTCGCCCTCCGCGGCGCTCGGCCTGCGGCCTCGCAAAGTTACATGACTAAGGTGGACTGTCCGTGAGCGTGTCCTTTTTCTTTTTTAACGCCCGAGAGGGGCATTGGCGGAGTCCTAGTGCTTTGTACAAGGCCGCTGTTGGGCTTCGCCCTCCGCGGCGCTCGGCCTTCGGCCTCGCTGACGCAACTCGGCCTGCGGCCTCGCAAAATTTTCATGACTGGATTGGACTGGTCGCGGTAATGTCCATAATCTTTTTAACGCCTGTGCGGGGCATCAGCGGAGTCCTAGTGCTTTGTACAAGGCCGCTGTCGGGCTTCGCCCTCCGCGGCGCTCGGCCTCTGGCCTCGCTGACGCAGCTCGGCCTGCGGCCTCGCAAAGTTACATAGTTGGTGTTAAGCTTTCGTAGCAGTGTCCTTAATCTTTTAAAACATCGAGGGGGCATCGTCTGTGTCCTAGTCCTAGTGTGTTAATTTTTGGTAGCAGTGTCCCTATTCCTTTTAAACAATTACATAAAAAAAAAATACTTTCTCTCTGTCCTGACCAAGTAAAATGGGTAGAATTCGGTTCTGGCACTCGCCGGCCGCTACCGCGGCACGCTCGCTTCGCTCGCTCGGCTCGTGCATTTATGGTCGCAGTTCTAACATAACCTAACCTCACACAGATCTATTCTGCCCGTGGGATTCGAACCCACGACCTCTGGGCTTTAAAACCTAACATTGAGTTTGAATTAAAAGTAGAAGACCATTTTTGATACGTTTTAGTAATAACCTTTTTCAAACACTTGTGTTCCCTATAAAGCTCAAGTCCAGTACAAAATGTATGGGGAAATCCCTTTGGTAGAACAAAAATAATTTTTAATTCTTTTCCAATCCGCACGGATTTTTACTAAAATTTGGGCTAAAATGAAAACAAAAGACGATATTTGACAGGTCCTCATACTTGTTTTTGTCCCAAAATTGATATTTCGATTTTTTACATTTTCCCCTAAAACTCTGAAATTACCCCGAAAATGGGGTAAATTTATACATCATCTGTTAGAAAATATCCGCCGCAACAACAAAGGTCATGCAACATTTTCTTCTAAAATGCCTCCTTTCATCTTAAATATCGATTTAAAAATTCTCGCAAACAAAAGATTTTCTAAAATGGCCGCTTACTCGTCCGCCATATTGTTTGGAATTTTTTTCACATTTTTTCCTTAATGCTATTTAATTTTCACAAATAATAGATTTTACAGAGCTACTCTGCGACCCATATTGGCCTCTCCAGAGACTCTCAAAGGGACCCCTTCCGAAAAAGTTTGAGCCTCCACAACTCCCTGTGTTGCCAGTTGCCGTTGATCAAAATAGTCAAATGTCATTCTGGGGTACACAATCTATTACGACTGGGGAATATTTTTCGCGAAAAGACTTTATTTCTATTTTCGACTTTTTTGGGGCATAAGTCAAAAACTACCAAAAACTTCCAAAAATTTTTTTCATCTGGCAATACCTCACGCCAAAACTCATAACCGCCTAGTACATTTGAACTTTTCTTTTGGTTCACCTACTGCCCGAAAAATCAATGTGTAAGTTTTGAAAACCAGAAAATTTTAAAATTTTTGTGACAGCTCGTCCGCCATCTTGAATTTCTCTGATCCCGTATTTTTCCCATATACTACACTATATACCGCATCGAACTGCATTTTTACTTTTTTTCTCGGTCCCACCCAGTCGGCTAAACAACTCGAGATAGAAGGCCATGTCGAAAATTTTCATTTCGCCCTCACGCCCAGTGTTGCCAGGTGATTGTCAAATTTCTACCATGATGTCATTAGGGACCCCGGAAGACATGATTTCTCATACTCAGTTTTTCTCCAAATGCCGTATTTCGAGTCGACCCTTTTTTGGGCCTTGTGGCAAAAACTACCAAAATCTTCCAAATCTTTTTTCCACGTAGCAACACTCGACACAGAGCCCCACCTTGCCGCTATACAAAGCAACTCTGTAAAGTGTTGCCAAATCAGTCAAAACGGGGTTTGAAATTTTCGAAAAAAAGTACTTTTTGCAATTTTCTCTCCTGCGCGGCGGCCATCTTGAATTTTTGACAGCGCGTATTTTTCCCATAGACTACACCATAGATAGCGTCGAACCTCATTTTTACTTTTTTTCTACCGTCTATAACATGGCCCCGACAACTCGTGAAAGTTGACGACACCCCAAAAATTTCTAAAATTCGCCACTCCCAGTGTTGCCAGCTCTCGTCGACGAAACTACCAGAAAGTCATTAGGGGCCCGCCGAACTATAGATTCGTAGCCCCGATTTTCCCCTAAATGCCCGATTTCGAATCGACCCTTTTTGGGCCCCTGGAGCGGAAACTACCAAAAACTACCAAAATATTTTTACGCCTGGCAACACTCGACGCTAAGACACACACCCGCGCCATACAACGTTTTCGCATAGAGTGTTGCCAAGTGGACGAAAAATCGATTTTAATTTTTTGCAAAAAAAAACTTTTTACAAATTTGGTCGCTAGATCGTCCGCCATCTTGTTTTTTTTTTGCCAATTTTTTTACTTAAACTACATTATATACCGCATCGACGGCCATTAAAATTTTCAATCTGCAATGCATAGTGTTGCCAGAGGATTTTTCCAAAACCGGCGAGGGCGAAAAATCGATTTTCTTCCGCCGTTGCCAGTGTTGCCAGGCGATTTCCAAAAAAGTACCAGATGGCCACTCGGCACCGGAGTTGCCACCAAACTGCATACTCGGATTTTCGCCAGCTGTCAAAAAGTCATTTTCTACTAAATGTACCAAAAGTCCGAAAACTACTATGAACGTGGTAGATTTTTTTCCCACGTGGCAACACTCTGATAAATTACCCTCCAAAGACACGGGGGCTCGTTCCCCTCTAGTGTTGCCATCTACCAGAAAATTCGTTTTGAAAAGTTGCAAAAATTTTGTCAGTCAGTTTTTTGCCGCCAGCGCCGCCGCCATCTTGGATTTTTTTAATATGTGGCCGAATCCTATAAATTGACTATATTTCCAACACATCCCAAAAAAAAGTAAAAAATTATCTATGCTCACCACAGAGTTGGAGCCCCCCCAAAAAGGGTCGATTTTTCAATTTTCAACCCAAGATGGCGGCGCCGCCATTTTGTTTTTCTGACATTTTACTTTTTAAAGTCGAATCGTTTGCCACAGACTAAATCTCCAAAAAGTTTGAAAGCTCTAGGACCAATAGTGACAGAGATGCAAACACCAACATGGCCGCCATCTTGGATTTTCGGAAAAAAAAATAAAAATTTCCAGATTGATTGGCGAAACGTCCACGACCGTAGAACATCACTTTTTGAAAAAATGCTGGCAACACTGCGAAAAATGGCCCTGATCAATGAGTCAGTCAGTGGTAATTTAGCTTTATATAATATAGACTAGCTCGGGGCGCCCGCTTCGCGGTCGCGCCCAGAGCTAGGTCGCTCCGCGACACCGGCCGCTGTCGGGCTTCGCCCTCCGCGGCGCTCGGCCTTCGGCCTCGCTGACGTAGCTCGGCCTGCGGCCTCGCAAAATTTACACGGCTGGGTTGGACTGTCCGTGAGCGTGTCCCTTTTCTTTTTTAAACGCCCGAGAGGGACATTGGCGGAGTCCTAGTGCTTTGTACAAGGCCGCTGTCGGGCTTCGCCCTCCGCGGCACTCGGCCTTCGGCCTCGCTGACGCAGCTCGGCCTGCGGCCTCGCAAAATTTTCATGACTGGGTTGGACTGGTCGCGGTAATGTCCATAATCTTTTTTACGCCTGTGCGGGGCATCAGCGGAGCCCTAGTGCTTTGTAAAAGCCGCTGTCGGGCTTCGCCCTCCGCGGCACTCGGCCTTCGGCCTCGCTAACGCAGCTCGGCCTGCGGCCTCGCATAATTTACATGACTAAGGTGGACTGTCTGTGAGCGTGTCCTTTACTTTTTTAACGCCCGAGGGGGGCATCAGCGGGGTCCTAGTGCTTCGTACAAGGCCGCTGTCGGGCTTCGCCCTCCGCGGCGCTCGGCCTTCGGCCTCGCTAACGCAGCTCGGCCTGCGGTCTCGCAAAGTTACATAATTGACGTTTATTTACCGTAGCAGTGTCCTTATTCCTTTTTAAACGCCCAAAGAGACTACTACGTCCTAGGGCTCCAAGGCCGCTAGCCCTACACGGCGATTGATGATTGATAGTAAATATACAAAATACTTTCTCTCTGTCTTGACCAAGTAAAATGGGTAGAATTCGGTTCTGTGGTCGCAGTTCTAACATAACCTAAAATCACACAAGTGATGCTCCCCGTAGGATTCGAACCCACGACTTCTGAGTTTCAAAGCCTAACCCTCTTACCCATGGAGGCAGTTTAATAGTTTCACACTACAGTATCACTTTGGTGGTACAAAAATTTTCATTTTCATACAAACTGCCTGTTCCATATAAAGCTCAAGTCCAGTACAAAATGTATAGGGAAATTCCTTGGGTAGAACAAAATAGATTTTTAATTTTTCCCAAACCACATTTAATTTCGTAAATATTATTGACGAAATGAAAACAAAAGACGATATTTGGCAGGTCCTCATACTTGTTTTTGTCCCAAAATCGATATTTAGATTTTTTACATTTTTCCCTAAATCTCCAAAATTACCCCGAAAATGGGGTAAATTTATACACCATCTGTTAGGAAATGTCCGTCGCAACAACAAAGGTCATGCAACATTTTCTTCTAAAATACCTCCTTTCATCTTAAAAATCGATTTAAAAATTCTCGCAAACAAAAGATTTTCCAAAATGGCCGCTTGCTAGTCCGCCATATTGTTTGGAATTTTTCTCACATTTTATCCTTAATGCTTTTTAATTTTCACAAATAATAGATTTTACAGAGTTACTCTAAGACCCATATTGGCTTCTCCAGAGACTCTCAAAGGGACCCCTTCCGAAAAAGTTTGAGCCTCCACAACTCCCTGTGTTGCCAGTTGCCATTGATTAAAATAGTCAAATGTCATTTTGGGGTGCACAATATATCACGGCTGGGGAATATTTTTCGCGAAAAGACTTTATTTCTATTTTCGACCTTTTTGGGGCATAAGTCAAAAACTACCAAAAACTTCCAAAATATTTTTTCATCTGGCAATACCTCACGCCAAAACTCGTAACCGCCTAGTACATTTGAACTTTTCTTTTGGTTCACCAACTGCCCGAAAAATCAATGTGTTAGTTTTGAAAACCAGAAAATTTTAAAATTTTTGTGACAGCTCGTCTGCCATCTTGAATTTCTCTGATCCCGTATTTTTCCCATATACTACACTATATACCGCATCGAACTGCATTTTTACTTTTTCTCTCTGTCCCACCCAGTTGGCTAAACAACTCGAGATAGAAGGCCATGTCGAAAATTTTCATTTCGCCCTCACGCCCAGTGTTGCCAGGTGATTGTCAAATCTCTACCATGATGTCATTAGGGACCCCGGAAGACATGATTCCTCATACTCAGATTTTCTCCAAATGCCGTATTTCGAGTCGACCCTTTTTTGGGCCCTGTGGCAAAAACTACCAAAATCTCCCAAATCTTTTTTCCACGTAGCAATACTCGACACAGAGCCCCACCTTGCCGCTATACAAAGCAACTCTGTAAAGTGTTGCCAAATCAGTCAAAACGGGCTTTGAAATTTTCGAAAAAAAGTACTTTTTGTAATTTTCTCACCTGCGCGGCGGCCATCTTGAATTTTTGACAGCGCGTATTTTTCCCATAAACTACATCATAGACAGCGTCAAAGCTCATTTTTACTTTTCTTCTACCTTGTATAATACGGCCCCGACAACTCGTGAAAAGTGACGACACCCCAAAAATTTGTAAAATTCGCCACTCCCAGTGTTGCCAGCTCTCGTCGACGAAACTACCAGAAAGTCATTAGGGGCCCGCCGAACTATAGATTCGTAGCCCCGATTTTCCCCTAAATGCCCGATTTCGAATCGACCATTTTTGGGCCCCTGGAGCGGAAACTACCAAAAACTACCAAAATATTTTTACGTCTGGCAACACTCGACGCTAAGACACACACCCGCGCCTTACAACGTTTTCGCATAGAGTGTTGCCAAGTAGACGAAAAATCGATTTTAATTTTTTGCAAAAAAAAACTTTTTACAAATTTGGCCGCCAGCGCGTCCGCCATCTTGTTTATTTTTTGCCAATTTTTTTACTAAAATAACATCGTATACCGCATCGACAGCCATTAAAATTTTTAATCTGCGACGCATAGTGTTGCCAGAGGATTTTTTCAAAGCCGGCGAGGGCGAAAAATCGATTTTCTCCCGCCGTTCCCAGTGTTGCCAGGCGATTTCCAAAAAAATACCAGATGGCCACTCGGCACCGGGGTTGCCACCAAACTGCATACTCGGATTTTCGCCAGCTGTCAAAAAGTCATTTTCTACTAAATGTACCAAAAGTCCGAAAACTACTATGAACGTGGTAGATTTTTTTCCCACGTGGCAACACTCTGATTAATTACGCTCCAAAGGCACGGGAACTCGTTCCCCTCTAGTGTTGCCATCATTCAGAAATTGCGATTTGAAAAATTGCAAAAAAATTCTCAGCCAGTTTTTTCCCGCCAGCGCCGCCGCCATCTTGGATTTTTTTAATCTGTGGCCGAATCCTAAAAATTGACTATATTTCCAACACATTCCAAAAAAAAGTATGAAATTATCTATGCTCACCACAGAGTTGGAGCCCCCCCAAAAAGGGTCGATTTTTCAATTTTTGAGACAAGATGGCGGCGCCGCCATTTTGTTTTTCTGACATTTTACTTTTTAAAGTCGAATCGTTCGCCACAGACTACACCCCTACCGAATCTCGTGCTCGTCCGATTGATAGTGACAGAGATTGAATGACCACCATGGCCGCCATCTTGGATTTTTTTTTCGCACCTACCATAGACAAATTTCGATTGACGAGTTGTCCAAGTCCGCCATAGATCACGAGACGAAAAAGGGTCAGCAACACGCCGAAAAATGGCCCTGATCAGTCAGTGAGTGAGTGGTAATTTAGCTTTATATAATATAGACTAGCTCGGGGCGCCCGCTTCGCGGTCGCGCCCAGAGCTAGGTCGCTGCGCGACAGCGGCCGCTGTCGGGCTTCGCCCTCCGCGGCGCTCGGCCTTCGGCCTCGCTGACGGAGCTCGGCCTGCGGCCTCGCAAAATTTACACGGCTGGGTTGGCCTGTCCGTGAGAGTGTCCTTTTCCTTTTTTAACGCCCGAGAGGGGCATTGGCGGACTCCTAGTGCTTTGTACAAGGCCGCTGTCGGGCTTCGCCCTCCGCGGCGCTCGGCCTTCGGCCTCGCTGACGCAGCTCGGCCTGCGGCCTCGCAAAATTTTCATGACTGGGTTGGACTGGTCGCGGCAATGTCCATAATATTTTTAACGCCTATGCGGGGCATCAGCGGAGTCCTAGTGCTCTGTAAAAGGCCGCTGTCGGGCTTCGCCCTCCGCGGCGCTCGGCCTTCGGCCTCGCTAACGCAGCTCGGCCTGCGGCCTTGCAAAATGTACATGACTAAGGTGGACTGTCTGTGAGCGTGTCCTTTACTTTTTTAACGCCCGAGGTGGGGGGGGGGGGGGGGGGGCATCAGCGGAGTCCTAGTGCTTCGTACAAGGCCGCTGTCGGGCTTCGCCCGCAAAGTTACATAATTGACGTTTATTTACCGTAGCAGATTCCTTATTCCGTCCTAGAGCTCCGTTCAAGGCCGTTCCGGACTTAGCCCTACGCGGTGATTGATGATTAATAGTAAATATACAAAATACTTTCTCTCTGTCTTGACCAAGTAAAATGGGTAGAATTCGGTTCTGGCACTCGCCGGCCGCTGCCGCGGCACGCTCGCTTCGCTCGCTCGGCTCGTGCGTTTGTGGTCGCAGTTCTAACATAACCTAAACTCACACAGAGTGATGCTCCCCGTAGGATTCGAACCCACGACCTCTGGGTTTTAGCGCCAAACAATGTGTTTGAGTTAATCACATATGACGTATTTGTAATAACGTTCTTTCAAACACTTGAAAATTTTCATACAAACTCACTGCCCTAATAAAAAGCTCCAAGTCCAGTACAAAATGTATGGGGAAATCCCTTTGGTAGAACAAAAACTATTTTTAATTATTTTTCAATCCGCACGGATTTTTACTAAAATTTGGGCTGAAATAAAAACAAAAGACGATATTTGACAGGTCCTCATACTTGTTTTTGTCCCAAAATTGATATTTCGATTTTTTACATTTTCCCCTAAAACTCTGAAATTACCCCGAAAATGGGGTAAATTTATACATCATCTGTTAGGAAATATCCGCCGCAACAACAAAGGTCATGCAACATTTTCTTCTAAAATGCCTCCTTTCATCTTAAAAATCGATTTAAAAATTCTCGCAAACAAAAGATTTTCCAAAATGGCCGCTTGCTCGTCCGCCATATTGTTTGGAATTTTTCTCACATTTTTCCCTTAATGCTATTTAATTTTCACAAATAATAGATTTTACAGAGCTTCTCTACGACCCATAGTGGCCTCTCCAGAGACTCTCAAAGGGACCCCTTCCGAAAAAGTTTGAGCCTCCACAACTCCCTGTGTTGCCAGTTGCCGTTGATCAAAATAGTCAAATGTCATTCTGGGGTACACAATCTACTACGCCTGGGGAAAATGTTTCGCGAAAAGGCTTTATTTCTATTTTCGACTTTTTTGGGGCATAAGTCAAAAACTACCAAAATCTTCCAAAATATTTTTTCATCTAGCAATACCTCACGCCAAGACTCATAACCGCCCAGTACATTTGAACTTTTTTTTTGGTTCACCAACTGCCCGAAAAATCAATGTGTAAGTTTTGAAAACCAGAAAATTTTAAAAATTTTGTGACAGCTCGTCCGCCATCTTGAATTTCTTTGATCCCGTATTTTTCCCATATACTACACTATATACCGCATCGAACTGCATTTTTACTTTTTTTCTCTGTCCCACCCAGTCGGCTAAACAACTCGAGATAGAAGACCATGTCGAAAATTTTCGTTTCGCCCTCACGCCCAGTGTTGCCAGGTGATTGTCAAATCTCTACCATGATGTCATTAGTGACCGCGGAAGACATGATTTCTCATACTCAGATTTTCTCCAAATGCCGTATTTCGAGTCGACCCTTTTTTGGGCCCTGTGGCAAAAACTACCAAAATCTCCCAAATCTTTTTTTCCACGTAGCAACACTCGACACAAAGCCCTACCTAGCCGCTATACAAAGCAACTTTGTAAAGTGTTGCCAAATCAGTCAAAACGGGCTTTGAAATTTTCGAAAAAAAGTACTTTTTGCAATATTCTCTCCTGCGCGGCGGCCATCTTGAATTTTTGACAGCGCGTATTTTTCCCATAAACTACACCATAGACAGCTTCGAACCTCATTTTTACTTTTTTTCTTCCATGGATAATCTGGCCCCGACAACTCGCGAAAGGTGACGACACCCCAAAAATTTGTAAAATTCGCCACTCCCAGTGTTGCCAGCTCTCGTAGACTAAACTACCAGAAAGTCATAAGGGGCCCGCAGAACTATAGATTCGTGGCCCCGATTTTCCCCTAAATGCCCGATTTCGAATCGACCCTTTTTGGGCCCCTGGAGCGGAAACTACCAAAAACTACCAAAATATTTTTACGCCTGGCAATACTCGACGCCAAGATACACACCCGCGCCTTACAACGTTTTCGCATAGAGGGTTGCCAAGTAGACGAAAAATCGGTTTTAATTTTTTGCAAAAAAAAACTTTTAACTAATTTGGTCGCCAGCGCGTCCGCCATCTTGTTTTTTTTTTTGCCAATTTTTTTACTTAAACTACATTATATACCGCATCGACGGCCATTAAAATTTTTAATCTGCGACGCATAGTGTTGCCAGAGGATTTTTTCAAAGCCGGCGAGGGCGAAAAATCGATTTTCTTCCGCCGTTGCCAGTGTTGCCAGGCGATTTCCAAAAAAATACCAGATGGTCACTCGGCACCGGGGTTGCCACCAAACTGCATACTCGGATTTTCGCCAGCTGTCAAAAAGTCATTTTCTACTAAATGTACCAAAAGTCCGAAAACTACTATGAACGTGGTAGATTTTTTTCCCCCGTGGCAACACTCTGATAAATTACCCTCCAAAGGCACGGGCACTCGTTCCCCTCCAGTGTTGCCATCAGTCAGAAATTTCGATTTGAAAAATTGCAAAAAAATTCTCAGCCAGTTTTTTTCCGCCAGCGCCGCCGCCATCTTAGATTTTTTTTAATCTGTGGCCGAATCCTAAAAATTGACTATATTTCCAATACATCCCAAAAAAAAGTATGAAATTATCTATGCTCACCACAGAGTTGGAGCCCCCCCAAAAAGGGTCGATTTTTCAATTTTCAACCCAAGATGGCGGCGCCGCCATTTTGTTTTTCTGACATTTTACTTTTTAAAGTCGAATCGTTCGCCACAGACTAAAACTCCAAAAAGTTTGAAAGCTCTAGGACCAATAGTGACAGAGATGCAAACACCAACATGGCCGCCATCTTGGATTTTCGGAAAAAAAAATAAAAATTTCCAGATTGATTGGCGAAACGTCCACGACCGTAGAACATCACTTGTCGAAAAAATGCTGGCAACACCGCGAAAAATGACCCTGATCAATGAGTCAGTGAGTGGTAATTTAGCTTTATATAATATAGATATCCTTTTATCAATCCGTGTTTGTTTATTTAGACAAAGAAAGTGATAATAATCTTAAAATCTTAAAAATTGGGATCATAATATTAATAATGTTGGGTTTTTAACCCGGTTTGATTCAGAATTGATGTACAATTATAATTACCAACTTTTACCTACCTATGTGTTATTCCGATAACCTATACTCGTATATAAGACGAAAAAGTAATACTCTATTTTGGAATATGTATCAATAATTAAAATATCAACAATAGGTGCTTACTGTTGGTCCGATAATTTCCCAGCCAAAAACATAAAAATAACACCAACGTATGATAAGACCCTTATGTAGTTTGATAAAAATAAGTTTATCAAACGGAACAACTAATTATTGTTAACGGGTTACCTACTCACCTCTAGCCCGCATTGTGTGGCTATTGTGTGTAGATAAAAACGGTTGTAGAAAAACGGTTTTGACGATACTGTTGTCATTAGCAAAATTAATTCTTTTACGCGTTCTCCGTGTTCAATAAAACCTTTATGTTGTTTGGTGAACGGAACATTTAATCTTCCTCAATTTAATTAGTTAAAGACGTAAATAAAATCTACTTAAGATATTATAAATAATTTCGTGAACGTATACCTAATGATATACATAAGTAGGAAAATCACACAAAACAATAGTTATCTAATAATAAAATTAAAAACATGATCGAAGTCATCAATTTGGTAGCAGTAATGACGTTGCTTGCTTTGGGATTTGCAATATCGTGAGCTATGTTCGAAAACTTAAACAATTTTTGCGAGATTTCAGAGTCAAACACAGATCCCTGATGTCGTCCGTCCCGATATATCTCGATCAGGTACGTGAGCCATTATACTAACTTGCACGTGATCAAGTTACTTATTTGTTGCACGACAAAATTACCGAACTAGAATAGTCTTAATTACAATCCTGAAGAGGTCGATGGCTCCACGGTTCTGTGGTTTATAACAATCGCAAAACAAATATTTTTTTAGCGTGCTCAGCATCTAGATGAGTTACTAAAAATTACACATGTTTTATCCCTGCATCGGATAAGAACGTCGCAACGCGCTTTTACGTGATAACATAAGATTGCATTCTTAAAAATAAGCCATTAGGCAAACGGCCAGCTATCTTGTACCCTTGACCACTAAAACTAATGGGAGCAGTGTACGGGATATATAAAAGAATATACATTTATTATTGATGACACACACGTTTACACTTGAAGGGCAAAAAAATCATTCAGATAAAGACCAAATTGTAACTTTCAAAAGACTTAATAAAACAAAGATACGATAATGGCAAGATAGGCAAGTATCTGAAGTATCTATCGTTCAGACAAAATAGGTGTGCAATTACAGCTATCATAGACTTTGTAACACGTGTGTCAGTCGAGTGATGAGAAAATGTATAATTCGATATTGTCCGTATCGCTATGGAATTATAGGTAAATATTAATTATGCTTTATGTGGTTGATTCAATGACGACCTTAGCCATGAACAGTACCCTAATGACCGTTGTTTCATCGTTGCGATGCCGGCTGCACTGGATAATTACCTAGCGGTTATGTGTCACAAATTACACGATGCCAATCGATTTGTGTGCACTGTGCACCGAGGCAATGGTTATCATATTATGGCATTAAAGAGGACAAGGCCAGTAATAGTTTTTAGTGTTGTCAAAATAACTATTGGGCCCACGGTTTATTGAAAAGTTTGACTAATATTTTATAGTGATATGGAAAGCCTCACTCGTGTTGTCACTAACAGTCATATTCTCGAATATAATGAGAATTGTTCTACTATGTATATTAGTATAGTAGCATAGGAATGCTATATATCTGATTATAAAATAGTAGAGAACATTTTTATACGATACTAAAATCGTATCCTCGTATTACATATCCTTTCTTACCGCTTGCCTATTTTCCTAGTACAGGCAATCCGATATACGCTATTCTTCCTCGACTTGCTACTTTTAGGGAAAACAATAAATCCATCTCTCATTTCGACGTGTGTGGAAGCCAACGAGACAAACAAGATGGAAGGAATAAAAGTGTTCACGAGACGCCAAACGCAATTTCAACATAGGGTCGTCCGCCATTCTGCGAAATGCCTCAATGAGATCAGACATCGATGATGGCAGTGGCTTGCGGAGGACGGGGTAAATTAACTGTAAACAGAATCTAATGCAGAGTGATGGCTTTGGCGAAAACAACCTGTTTTCGTTAAGACAGCCATTCGGTTTCGGAAGTCTTGGTAGTCAGTATTAACTACATATATTATTGTTTGTCCACAAACCTGAAGAGAATTTACTACCCGGGGAAATTAAGGACCAGAGACTAATTACTTTAGGTGGATTAAGCTAGCCTTCTCGCATTATTCGGCGTTCCAAAAAATATAGAAGATGACTAAAACAATGCATGGCTGTAAAATTGGGGAATTATTTAAGGAATAAAAAACACTTTACAAAAGTAACCAAGCTATTAATAGCAGAATTGAAGCATTTGATTTTAAAATTGTTTTGTTACACTTGAAGAGTTACAGGACGTCTTTAGTTGTAAAATAGCCTTTATCGTGTATGTTTTTTTTATCATCATGTAATAGGCAATCGCATATACGAGTAGGATCTTTTTTAAAGTGGCTGATTGTAAGGTTTAATCAAAGGTTGATTTTTCAATTTGAAAAATTATCTTCAAGCATCAATTTAACACTCACATTGCAAACAACATTGACCCCCTATTTATAAAAAACAATTTATTCATTTCTATTGAGCATAATCCGACTACGATGACAGTGGCTTGCGAAACGTCAGATTGTCTACCACTCGCTAGAGGAAATTAACTGTACACACAATCTAATGCGAATTGATCGCCCCAGGAAAACAAACTGTTTTCCTAAGGGGGGTTCATTGTTTCTTTTAATATTGAGAGTGGATGAATAATGAAAATTTATCGTTGGGTTGTTGGATGTTTTTATCAATATAAAGGAAGAATTATTTTACTACAAATGTCGGCATTCAATATTCGAAGGAGATAAAAGTAAGGCAATCTACGTGTAAACTAAATACATACATGAAGCTCACAAGAATTAGCAATCCAAAGTTTGGTTCAATCTGCCTTAAATAAATCCATAGTAAGTAAATGTATGTAAGCACTGAGCAATAAATGCAATAAAATAGACTTTTTTCAAAATAGTCAATTATCACAACTAATTTGAGTGTCTAAACAGATTTTTAAATTATTGTCTTCATGATTTAAGAGTCAAGGACTACATTTTGGAAAATTTAGTGAACAACTCTGTTTTGAATTATATGAACAATATGAACCTCTGACCTTCGTCATTCGAATGCGGCACAAGTTAATATTAATTGAAATCAAAATTCGTTTTTGACTTCAGTTAATAGCGGTTCGGATACAGAATTAATAATTTCCATAGTTATTTTTCAAATTTTCAGCGTTTGGAGAATACGTTGGTTTAAAATGTGATAAACAACCGACGTGATAAATATCGTCGGTTAAATCACGAAGAGACGAGACACGAAAAATATTTGTTCAAAAATTTACATTTATTAAAAACTAGTGCGTCTCAATTAAAACTTAATGTAAGGACATCTGAAAAGTCAATAAAGTTTAGGTATAAATAAAAAGGTCACTGTATATTTAAAGTTCTATAACGTTTAAAGGGAGGGCCAGTATTACAAAGATTTTGTTAAAATCGCTATAGGTACTTACTAAGATGGCGCAGCGATCCAAAAGTCTTTGCTATGTTGTAAAATTAAATACTCTTCGTGAGTTTCCCAAAGATATGTACTAAGTATTTGAAAATATAAATCCAAACAAGGAACAAGCGAAGCACGGAAAGAAATATCCATACCAAAGTGCCGGGAATGTAATTTCATTTCCACTGATTACATAATAAAATATACTTTATTACAGCAAAGGAAGGAAGGGAAATGCAGAAGCTATAACCAATACATTGCGATGCCTTTGCGATACTAATATAATACCCCTCTCAAGAAATATTAAGTTATTTTCTCAAAAAATTACGTCTTTTCGGGCTTTTATCTAAAATCTAAATGTTGACATTCTTAAACTTTTTTGTCAATAATTTAGTCGATTATTTTAAAAATATAATTAGTTAAAACATTTGAAACTGTGTAGTGTATTGATATTTTGGTTCATAAAAGTATAATAATCTCAACCAATTTGAGTCTGAGCTGTTGAATTAATGTAATAACAGTTATATCTTTAAGGCAGAGGTATGGCATGGTAACGAAAATAGCCTATGCTCCAAATAGATATACGAATTTTAATGAATCAATTATTTAGATACGCCATCATGATTGTAGTGTTTGGTATGTTGATTGCGTGGATACATAATATTATGAATATATTGTAGTTAATTAGCGTTAGTTGTCAAGAAGATTAAAATACATTAAAGGCTTTGACATTTAAAATGTATTAAAATTATTGGAACTAACTGTACCGTCTTAATTAAAAGCGGTAAGTATTATGAAGTAATATCGCGTAGATATAATATGTACAATTGTACATATTATTATATCCAATTATTTTTATCATTATAATCTACTTCCTATAAATAAAAGTCGATAGGGAAGACTCGGACTTTGTTTTATTACTTTTGTATATTTGCTAATTATTTTTCTTTATTTAAATTGCCTGAGTGGATAATGATCGGCAAATACACATATATATTATATAAAGGAATACATATTAGTAATTTAGGAATTTCGGAAATTCACTTAGACCAATGACGTTCAATTAAAAAACTAGACTCCCAATCACGCTCAAATATTGTCCGAAGCAAAAAGTCTCCCCACTATTGGACAGAGTTTTCGTTTAGTTGTATCCAATTGACATTAAACACTAACTGCCACGAGATAAGGTGTTAATTTGAACGAATGTGTTAATGTCATCTGTGTCAACGCCGCTCGGACGTTTTTTGAGGAATTTTTCTTAGAGATTGGGTGTCTAGTTGTATAATGAACGTCATTGACTTAGATGTTATTATTTCAGTAAGAAGATATAATATATTTTAACCTACTGGTAAAATTTATAATTATGCTATCATCCACCATTTAAATTACGTAGTTTTGAACTTGTAACGTAGGTAATCCTATATGACTATTAAATTAGACTGTGTTCCTACTATACATTATTATATTGATCGTTTCAATTTACATATATTCAGTTTCAATCGATGACCATATTCGTGCCAGTACGCAGTACCATATTCGTGCTTCGTTTTTCACGTTTTAAATTAAAATTAATATTCGCTCCTTTAAATACTATCAAGATATCATAATTATTGCTATAATAGATTATAATTATTAAGACATGATGCATCTCATGTGCAGGAATACGTTTATTCTGATGCAGTTTTTTTACCCTGACACGCAAAGTGGTATGATACTGACGATCCAGATTCTTTGACCCTGACATCTTCAACTTAGTGTTTTTACTTAGTCTGCCAATTTTACTGTACAAAGAGGAAAGGAACGGAGCGGTGCCGTGCTAATTATAATTAATGTTTAGTAGGCTTGCAAGTTCGTGCAATTAATGAACAAAGTTTTTTTTTATTCCCGTCCTGGGGGAAAGATAGCGCCGTGGGTAGGACTCCCGATGCCGTGATAAGGGCGTAGTTACGCCCTACTGGGTCAAGATGGAAGTACGCTCAGGGGCTTTTCTACTTAACCCCGCAGCCACATGGTAATCTCTCATTGGGCTAATACGGGTAGCAGCAAAGACCAAAATATATGCTCCGCGCCAATGCAAGCTCGTCCTGCTCCCTACTATCGCGGGAATGTCCCAGTTATCCAAGACACTTCCGTCTGTAGGTTGTGGAGCCTGCACGGTTCACGCCACAACCGTCACGTGCAGGTTATGGTGCCCCATGGCCTGATGGCCCCCTTCACATTTGATTTTTTAAATGCTTATAATAATGTGATTAAAGTAATGTAACCACTTATCTTTCGGATAGTGTTGGACTACCCACCCCATAATTGTATTTGAAAAGAGTGATGATTAAGCATTTTAACATCATTTTTAGTAATGGCGACCTTACCCAGCAGTGGGATATATTAATAGAATTGTAGCCACGTAACAAAGTTTTTGGTTCACCTGAAACCTAGTTGTTTTCATAATATGTTGTCAAGTCAGAGTACTCTAACTTATGCAGTACAGTTTAAAAATTAGATGGCCTTTAAAGTCAGAAGGGTCTGATATGTAATCAGCAGTGCCTTGACCTGCGGCATCGCGCCTTGGCACGCGATCTGACCGCGCGGCGTAACGGACCTACGCGGTGCGGTTGCCAACTGATAGAGGAAATGTTGTACGGCTACTTCTAATTTGGGCGGTATAGTTATTCTTTGACGCTAATACGTTCGGCGTCGCAACAAAAACTATATGTTGACTTCGAAGCATAAATTGTAAATGCGAAAGTTGGAATGTATGATCTGTTTTCACGTCAAAGATGGTTTTGAAGTACCACTTTATAATATTAAACTGTACATATACAGCGTGGAATTTTAGTCGTTGTTTTCCCGCAGTAAAATTATTCTATCTTAGTAGTAAAATACATTAATAAAGTTCTTTTTTTAGTTAAATCAAAAGTTTTACGATTATGATAGACGAAACTCGAACCAATAGTACTAGCTGCGTCACAAACGGTCACCGGCCGGGGTCATTGCCCTTCGCGTTTATCAAAAAAATGATTATTTACTATTTACTCACATTTAGTTTCCATTTTCCCATTATAATTTAAGAAAAAATTTCAAAAAAAGTTAAAAAAAAAATTCAAAAAAAAAAATTCAAAAAAAAATTACTAGCATAAATCGATAGTACTACTGAAGGTAAAGCATTCTGCTGCGGGAAATCAACGACTAAAAAACCGGCCAAGTGCGAGTCGGACTTGCCCATGAAGGGTTCCGTAGCAGCAAGTATCATCATAATATAAAAGTTCTTGTAGTTCTTTGTAAGTTTGATCGACGTTTATATATTTGAGTTGATTGAATGAGAGGAAAATTGCGATTTACGATTTATGACGTTTTAAAAAAAAACTAATTACTTGATCTCGTTCAAACCAATTTTCAATGGAAGTTTGCATAGTAATGTACATCATATATTTTTTTTAGTTTTATCGTTCTCTTATTTTAGAAGTTAGAGGGGGGGTGACCAACATTTTACCACTTTGAAAGTGTCTCTCGCGCAAACTATTCCGTTTAGAAAAAAATGATATAAGAAACCTTATTATCATTTTTAAAGACCTATCTATAGATACCCCACACGTAAGGGTTTGAAGAAAAAATTTTTTTTAAATTTTAGTTCTAAGTATGGGAAGCCCCAAAAATTTATAAACTAATTACTTGATCTCGTTCAAACCAATTTTCAATGGAAGTTTGCATAACAATGTACATCATATATTTTTTTTAGATTTATCGTTCTCTTATTTTAGAAGTTACAGGGGGGGGGACCAACATTTTACCACTTTGGAAGTGTCTCTCGCGCAAACTATTCAGTTTAGAAAAAAATGATATAAGAAACCTTATTATCATTTTTAAGACCTATCCATAGATACCCCACACGTAAGGGTTGGATAAAAAATTTTTTTTTGAGTTTCAGTTCTAAGTATGGAGAGCCCCCAAAATTTATTATTATTTTTCTATTTTTGTATGAAAATCTTAATGCGGTTCACAGAATACACCTTCTTACTAATTTTCAACAGTATAGCTCTTATAGTTTCGGTAAAAAGTGGCTGTGACATACGGACGGACAGACAGACAGACAGACAGACAGACAGACAGACAGACATGACGAATCCATAAGGGTTCCGTTTTTTGCCATTTGGCTACGGAACCCTAAAAAACACGCAGTATAATATATTCCCATCCTACATAGTTGGTTAACTTTACAGATTCGTACTGTAACCGAATATTAAGAAACATAACTATTATCTCACAACAAATTAGTTACGAAACAAAAATCTTGTACCTTTTATTTTCTTTCTTAAACATTATCAACCCTAAACAGGTTCAAATGGTAATATAATCTAAGTCGTACAATATACTGGCTTAACGTGGTCCTGAAGCTTCATTGACCTTTACTAGTATTACAGCCTACAGATGATAAATAAAGTACTTTCTATGTAATTGGATCAACGGCTATCTTTACGATATCTACACGACATACTTTTGAAATGTTGAAATATCCAAGGAAATATTGCAGTGCTTCGTATGTTTGTATATAAAAAAAGAGAGAGAAGTGTTTGTGTAACTCGGTCTTAATCGCAGAAATAAAATGGAAGCGCTAGCACCCGAGCCCATACAAGGGCCAACAGAACACACTAATGCTGATAAAATTGCTAAAATAATAGATGTTAAATGTTATTATTATACTCGTATGAATGATTATTATCAGAAGTATGAACGTCTTTATGCCTTTGTTAAGATACAAAAAAGGACTACTTAGAGAATTTAAAACATCGAATGAAAAATGAATTCAAGTCAAAAAGAAAATCCCGTCTTATAGGACAGTAAAGCTTTTCCCAGGATTTCATCACAATGAGCTTGAATAGTATTATTTAAATAAATATTTTTCTATTCAAAGAGTAATATTTTGTAATATTATTTACCCAAAAATATTTTTCTATCGTATCCTATTTTCTACTTTTTTCTGGTCTTTTCAGTTTTATTTAAAGCTAGTTATATATAGTTGGTGGCTCCCCTACTCTTTGTTTAAATACTAGCCTTCCGCTCGCGGCTTCGCCCGCGTGAACTTAAAGGACGTTATCCCGCGGGAATATCTTTATAAATTGTAGCCTATGTGATATTATAATGTATAAGCTATATTATTGCAAAGTTTCATTAAAATCAATTCAGAAATTTTTACGTGAAAAAGTGACAAGCATCCATACATACAGCCAAACGAACTTTCGCGTATAAAATAGGTATTAGTAGGATATATAATATTATTTTAGTTATTATGTATATTGGCTCTATACAGCGTGGAATTTTAGTTGTTGTTTTACCGCAGTAAAATGATTCTATCTTAGTAGTAAAATAGATTAATAAAGTTTTTTTTTAGTAAAAAAAAGTTTTACGATTATGATAGACGAAACTCGAACCAATAGTACTAGCTGCGTTGCGGAGAGTCACCGGCAGGGGTCATTGCACTTCGCGTTTATCAAAAAAATGACAATCCAATTTCCCATTAAAGTCTAAAAAAAATTCAAAAAAATGTAAAAAAAAAACTTGCAAAAATCGATAGTACTACTGAAGGTATAGCGTTCTGCTGCGGGAAAACAACGACTAAAAAAACACGCAGTATTGTCACTGGCTTGATATTTTCAGTTATGTTGCACATAGTTGTCTTTTGTTTATTGAGTGCTTTTTTCACACATTATTCGTTCAATGTTTTAAATGCAACTTCAGACGATATGATTATAATGCTTTAAATTTTAGTATAGAGTCATATATTTCTTTTCACAGCTACATAAACTCATTTCATAAAGTGTGGGTGGGTTTGTCAAAATGCTCCGCAGGTCAAAGGTGCATACGTGTTGCGTCACTAACTTGCCTGCCACATGCACATCAGTCTACCAGCGGTTATTACCAGCACTTGGCCTGCTTCAGTTCGAATTTGCATTCGCATTGTTGAGCGCCAAACGGTACGGCCGTGTGAGTGGGGCAGTTTTCAGCATTCCGCATTTATACGGTGAAGACCAAATGAAATACGTATGGAAGGAAAAAACATGTTGCGCCGACCCTACCTAGCGTGGGATAAGGGTGACCAAATGAAATACGTATATATCTAAGTTTACTGTAGGTATTATACGTACTTTGTTTCGCTGGTTCGACTTGAAATTGCGCCATATAACTAACTGTAGTATAAAGCGTGTATTTGCTTGGTGCCTCAGACGACCCAAGAGACAATACGTCCGGTTGGTTTGCCGAGATAGCCTCTCTGTATTTACTATTTACTGTAAATACATAGATAATATTATAGAATTTGTTGTAACAGTACATTTATGCACCACATCATTTACGTCATAGGTTTAAAATTATGCATGCTTAATTAACCTGATAACGTTTTTCAGTAAGCATGTTTATCTTCAACTTTTAAGCTACATATTCCTGGTTGCAGATTTTTTTTTAACAAATACAATAAATTCGTTGAACTGCGATTGCCTTTTTCCTAAATAGTCTCAGTTGTTATGTCTACGGAATCTTATCTTGCTCGAGAATAAAGCAAAGTCAACTTTTTCAAATTTCCCACGAGCCTCTATGTAGTTTACACTTCGAATAGGGGAAATAGTAACGTTGTTACTTGTGAATGCATACTTCGCGTTACAGGGCAATAATAATAGGCTCTTGTTTATTTTAATAGCCGTTTGACGAGCCATTTGGTGTAATGGTCGAGAAGTCGGCTATTACACCAGAGGTCGCGGGTTCGATCCCCGCACGGTACAAACATTTGTGTGCATGAACATGTCTGTTTGTATCGGTCTGGGTGTTTCTATGTATAATATGTATGTATTTACAAAAAAAAAAGTATATAAGTAATGTTTATCCGTTGTCTAGCACCCATAGCACAAGCTTAAATATGTATGTATTTACAAAAAAAAAAGTATATAAGTAATGTTTATCCGTTGTCTAGCACCCATAGCACAAGCTTAATGCTTAGTTTGGGGCTAGATGGCGATGTGTGAATAGTGTCCAGAGATATTTATTTATATTAGTTTACTATAAATACTAAATTCCGTTACTATGTCCTAATACTTGTGCAGTGCGTGACTACCGAATTTTAAAAACTTGAACAAATAAACAAGACATATTGATATTTTATTGATGTTTTTCGTTTTTGCCTACCATTCAAATGACATTAGGCTAAAATTGTGTATCGTGTGGGAGGTAACACAAATCAGAATAATTTTGAAGGAAGATATGAATGAACATTTTGTGAAAAATAAGGTTGTTGAAAAACAAAATGTTCCTAAAGTGTAGAAATAACATAATTTCTTTATTAAACATTATGTACATATATTATGTATACATTATCTTTACTAGGTATAAAATAAATACAAATTATAGCTATTGAACTAGCTTATGCCTTGGCTTATATTGGGTCTAAAAATATTTAAATTTGCACATAAATAGTTTGTGCTGTTGTGGAATTCAAAGAAGTATGGATGGATTCAGTTTCCTATGAGGCAATGTAGTAGGCACATGTAGGAAGGCATAGTAAGTCTAAGCGTGTAGAAAATGAAGCCGACTGACTGTCATATAATACAAAGTAAAATGCTATTTAATCTTGGAATTTCGCTGGTACTGAATACAAACTGCAACACATGAGTATAAATATGCATCCTGGGCTACAAATTGTGTTTTGTTTCTAATACTTATGACCTTGTTCACTTAAATAATGGAGATTATGAGAAGTTAAACAGACTTACGAAGTGATATCATAGAATCAAATCTGGCTGTATTTGTAAGTGACAGCCAAATCAAAATCCTACTTTACATACATAGATAGACAAAACTTTTATTCGCATAGTACAATAATAATAATTACTAAAAGAACAAGTGTGAAGTAGAAACATAATTGGTTATATTTTGTTCAGAGTTCGGTTTTCTTGAAAAATGAATACTTATTATTTTTTAATTTAGTGCGTTTAAAGAGAATTCCCTACGGTACAAATACAACACGTCTCCACTACGGTATCGTAGATAATGTTCATATTCACTATTCATTGTTCTATTTCACCTCTGTGAATTAAATAGCAGTCTAATGTACCCTTCATATAGATGCTTGACCTTTTGAAAATTACACAACAAACCCGTTTCTATTATGTCAGACTTGTTAAACTACTTGTTTAGAATAAAATTATGAGTATTTTTATGATGCATCACTGTACACGTATAAGGCAAAAGGCAACATAGTTTAGAGACAGATGTGTCGTGCATATTTTAAAGGGTGTGAGCTTATCTTCTGTATAAGACCCGGGGTTATTATTTATAATATCTGTCACCCTCCTTCGTATAAAAACTTCGTCAAAAGAACGATGTTGGTGACGTCGCGACGAGGTCATGCCATTCGCAAAGATCGTAAAAGTTAAACTATAATACAGATGGACGATTCAAAGTAGAGACCCATTTAGTTTCGTATTTTGGCAGGAACGTTAGTAACTTGTTATAAAGTAAAATATTGAAAGGAAAAGTAGTTTGAAAATGTGACATACGATTATCCAGTAGTTCTTAAAGTATAAGCAAGATTGCCAATATTATTGAAGATGAAGAATAGTGTTACGACGATGCCCGGCAACGGAGCTTGCACGCAAAAACGGACCTCACTCATCTACGCAATAAGGTTCATTCTCGCGCGCGCCCGCCTGCTTGTTTACCTGCGCGCGGCCGCCTGCTTTTTACCTGCGCGCGATTGTTTTCATGAAAAGAACGGTCCTGTTCAAACGCGTGTCCTCGCGCCAGTTCGAGAGGCTTCACGAATCATCCACGAAATACTAGAGGGCCCGCGCCGGGTATAAATAGAGAGTGAGCGACGCTGCGAGCAGTATTCATTCTTTGGAAAGCGATCAGTGCGAACTATCCTGCGACGTTTGAAGTGAACAGCGTTTAGTGTTTACCAGTGTTTGTTTTGAATTGTCTACGTAAAGTGTGAAGTGTAATTGTGTTAAAGTGGTGTATCTCAGTTTAGTGGTTTTAATAAATAATTGTCTTTTCGTAACCGGCATTTAATTTGAATTGACGTACCCCGGTATCCGCAACATTGGTGTCAGAAGCGGAATTCAAGATGCCACGAGAAGACAGCGAGGGACGTGTGACGAGGAGCCAAACTGCGTCTTCGCAAGGAGATGAAGCCGCAAGTACTTCGTCAACGGGTTCAGTAGCAGCACAACCACCGGCTGTGGACTTTAACACCCTGGTAATTTTGATAAAAGAACAAGCTCGTCGACAAGAAGAACAAGCTCGCCGTCAAGAGGCGCAGCTAGCCCAACTACGAGAGGACCAGGCCCGTGGTCAGGATGAGTTAGCGAAGACTCTATTGGGGGCTATTGAGAAAAAGCAGGCGGCGATGGAAAAGCAAATTGTTGCTGTATCGGACGAGGTAGGGCACATCAAGGAGGACGTACTTCAGGTGAAGACACAGCAAACCCAACACGAAGAGCGATTGACCCAGGTTGATGCAACGCTAGAGAAACACGATGTGACGTTGCAGCGACTGCACAATAAAATTCTGAAGGTTGAATCGCAAAGCGGTGCCGTACTTCCAGCACATATTGGGTCTCCTAGGATTGAAGTACCCCACTTTGACGGAACAACATCATGGGCAGCATTTTGGTACCAGTTCGAGACGGTGGCCAAAGGAAAGGGCTGGAGCGACGAAGAATCGATGATGGCGCTTACTCTAGCTCTACGTGGTGATGCCCTGCTGACGTTAGAAAACCTGACTCCGGAAAGTAGGACGTTGGATGCTCTCCATAAGGCACTAGAGAGCAGGTACAGCGACAAGCATCTTGAACACGCGTACAGAGCACAGCTCCGTGACCGCATGCAGAAATCCAGTGAAAGTCTGCAACAATGGGCCACAGAAATTGAAAGACTAGTTCGTCGTGCCTATGTCTCATGCCCAACGTTGGTAGAAGCAACCATCCTGCAAGCGTTCATCGATGGAATCAAGGACTCGGAGATCAGAGCAGCAGTTAGGCTGGGACATCATAAGACCTTGCAAGAAGCTTTGGCCCATGCCTTGGAGGTAGAAGCTGTACGCCAGGACCCTAGAACGCATAGACTACGGGAAATGGTGGTAAGGGAAAAACCATCATTGGGTCCAATGTGTTATGGCTGCGGAGAGAGGGGCCACATCCGGATTAGTTGCCCCAAAAGAAGATTGCCGCACAGAACGACAGTAGCGTCCTCAACCCAAGTGGACGCTGAAGAGCTGTCGTTAAACTAAATGGAGCCAGGGCCGTGGGGCAGGCGCTGGCTGGTCAACATCAAGCCCCTACTATCACTGTATCACAGATGGGAAATGGAAACAACCTTTCAGTGGAAGGCCAGCTGAACAGCAAAACATGTATCTTTACAATAGACACCGGTGCTTCAAGAACCATAGTGCGCCCGGAGTTACTGAAGAGAACTGTCATGTGGGGACGCAGACCTCTACCCATCCAGCTGCAAACAGCAACAGGCCAGCCAGTAACTGTCCTCGGTGAGACAGTGGTGAAGATAACAATTGGAGACCAGACCTTCGACTACAGGGTGCTAATAGCAAATATCACGGATGAATGCATCATCGGATTGGACTTTTTGAGAGACCAGAAATGTGTAGTAGACGTCTCTAAGGGAGTACTAAGTTTTCCGGAGCAAGAAGTATTCCTGGAGGGAGGATCATCGTGTGCAGTCTACTGCCTGAAAAATACAACATTACCGCCGAGGTCTGAAACCTTAGTACAAGTTAGATTCCCTCCTAATGTGTGTAAAGGACGTAGTGTAGTAATAGAAAACTGCGGCGATCATCCAAGTTGGATTACGGCAAGAACATTGGCAATGACCAGAGAAGGAGTGAAAGTGCGGATAATAAATCTTAGTGGAAATGAAGTACAGTTACGAAGAAACTGCGTGATCGGTCGGTGTGAAACGGGTTATTCTATAAGAAAGCTGAAAGGAACTCGGGAGCCAGAATCCTGTCAACGAGATGACGTCATGCAGCTTCTAGAAGATTGTAAGGATAAGTTATCTGCACAGGAACTTCAACAGGCTAAGAGGTTGTTACACGATTACAGTGACATCTTTGCAAAGGGTGACCATGATTTAGGAAGAACAGGCCTTGTTAAACACCGCATACACACGGGAGAAACGCAACCAATCAAGCAGACTCCTAGGCGCCTTCCGTTTGCCAAGGAAAAGGAAGTAGCAGAGATGATTGCCGAGATGCACAAGAACCGCATCATAGAACCTTCGACGAGCCCGTGGTCATCGCCTGTAGTCCTTGTTAAGAAAAAGGATGGCAGCACCAGATTTTGCGGTGACTACAGAATGTTAAATAATGTAACGAAGAAAGACAGTTACCCTTTGCCACGGATTGACGACACATTGGATATGCTGAGCGGTATGAAGTGGTTCTCAACAGTTGATCTAAAAAGTGGTTACTGGCAAGTGGACATCCATCCAGAAGACAAAGAAAAGACGGCATTTACCACTGGAACTGGAAATGGGCTGTGGCAGTTCAACGTTATGCCCTTTGGACTTTGTAATGCTCCGGCGACCTTTGAGCGGCTTATGGAGAGGGTTTTGGTTGGACTGCTGGGAGACGCATGTCTTGTTTACCTGGATGACATCATTGTCATGGGACGAAATTTCGCAGAACACCTAAGGAATCTGGGGAAGGTGTTCACCAGGATTCGAGAAGCAAATTTAAAGCTCAGTCCAAAGAAGTGCGCATTCTTTAAGGAAGAAGTGGCCTATTTAGGACACATCATCTCGGCGAAGGGTGTGAGGACCGATCCAGAGAAGATCAAAGCTGTCCAAGAATGGCCTACACCAACAAACAAGACGGATGTAAGATCCTTTTTGGGTTTGTGCGCATATTACCGGCGCTTTGTCAAGAACTTCTCCGACATCGCCAAGCCACTTCATCGACTTACGGAAGACAAACGATTATTTGCCTGGGACTTGGAATGTGAACAAGTTTTCAATAAACTGAAGGGACACCTTTGCACCACTCCCATACTTGGATACCCGAACAGAGAAGGAAGATTCATCGTGGACACCGATGCAAGCAATACTGGAATTGGTGGAGTTTTATCACAAGAGCAAGGTGACCGTGAAGTCGTTATCGCCTATTTCAGCAAGTCGCTTTCAAAGCCAGAGAGGAACTACTGCGTGACTCGTAAGGAACTGTTGGCAGTAGTGAAAACTCTACAACATTATAGCAAGTACCTCATCGGCAGACAGTTCACCTTACGGACGGATCATGCAGCATTAAAATGGCTTTTGCAGTTCAAGAACCCAGAAGGACAAGTTGCAAGATGGTTAGAGCAACTACAGGAGTACAACTTCGTGGTGGAACATCGAAGCGGCAGAACGCATTTGAATGCGGACGCCCTTTCCAGAAGACCTTGCCCTGAGTCCTGTAGCCACTGCTCTAAGACAGAAACCAAAGAGGAAGTCCGGATTATAACCACCCAGGGCCTTGACCATGAATGGAGTGAGGACGCTATTGGGAAAGCTCAAAAGGAGGACGTCGACCTGAAGAAAATCTTTGAATGGAAAGAAAAAGACCAAAGGCCTTCTTGGAGTGATGTATCGTCGTTTAGTCCCACTACAAAAAGCTACTGGGCACAGTGGGACAGTCTAGTAATTAAAGACGGAGTTCTGTTTAGAAAATGGGAGACGCCAAAAGGGGACCAAAGCAATTTACAGCTAGTTGTGCCCCGAAAACAAGTGGCGCCCTTACTGAGGTATATACACGATGGGGTATCTGGAGGACATTTAGGCGTGAAAAAAACCCTAGAGAAGCTGAGACAACGGTTCTACTGGATACACTGTCGAGAGGACGTTGAAGACTGGTGCAGGAAATGTACGACGTGTGCATCAGTTAAGGGCCCACAAACCAGGAATAGAGGAAAACTCAAGCTGTACAATGTCGGCGCCCCGTGGGAAAGAATCGCAGTCGATGTTGCTGGACCTTTTCCAGAATCTGAGGAGGGAAATAAATACATCATTGTGGTTCAAGATTATTTCAGTAAATGGCCTGAAGTTTTCGCGACGCCTAATCAAGAAGCTAAGACGGTTGCGAAGAAGTTAGTCCAGGAAGTGATCTGCCGATTCAGTGTACCCCTCGAGATACATTCAGACCAAGGAAGAAACTTCGAGTCCGCACTATTCCAAGAGGTTTGTCAACTACTTGGTATGCACAAGACTCGTACTACCCCAGCACATCCACAATCTGATGGCATGGTCGAGAGATTCAACCAAACGCTTGAAAATCACTTGGCTAAAGTTGTCGATGAACATCAACGAGACTGGGATCAGTACATACCTCTTTTTCTGCTGTCCTATCGATCTGCCGTACACGATAGTACTAGTGCCACCCCCGCAATGGTGAACTTTGGCAGAGAAATGCGACTTCCAGTGGATGCCCTGACTGGTACACCACCCGAAGCTCCGAAACCTGTCACAGATTATGTGGCTGACCTCCAGAAACGATTGGACGAGATTCATGCCTTCGTTAGAGACTGTAGTCTGAAATCCAGCGAACGAATGAAGACTCGCTACGATCGTAAAGCCAACACTACCGGCTTTGAAGAAGGGGCACTGGTTTGGTTACACAACCCACTCCGGAAGAAAGGGAAGTCACCAAAGTTCCAGCCAAGATGGGAAGGACCCTACAAGATCATCACAAGGCTGAATGACCTCACCTATCGGATCAAGCAAGGAACAAGGGGCAAACCTAAGATTGTGCACATTGATCGGTTGGCACGCTACTACGGATCAAATAATGCTCGGGACGAGCATGACTAAGAGGGGGGTAATGTTACGACGATGCCCGGCAACGGAGCTTGCACGCAAAAACGGACCTCACTCATCTACGCAATAAGGTTCATTCTCGCGCGCGCCCGCCTGCTTGTTTACCTGCGCGCGGCCGCCTGCTTTTTACCTGCGCGCGATTGTTTTCATGAAAAGAACGGTCCTGTTCAAACGCGTGTCCTCGCGCCAGTTCGAGAGGCTTCACGAATCATCCACGAAATACTAGAGGGCCCGCGCCGGGTATAAATAGAGAGTGAGCGACGCTGCGAGCAGTATTCATTCTTTGGAAAGCGATCAGTGCGAACTATCCTGCGACGTTTGAAGTGAACAGCGTTTAGTGTTTACCAGTGTTTGTTTTGAATTGTCTACGTAAAGTGTGAAGTGTAATTGTGTTAAAGTGGTGTATCTCAGTTTAGTGGTTTTAATAAATAATTGTCTTTTCGTAACCGGCATTTAATTTGAATTGACGTACCCAGTACCCGCAACAATAGGGAAAACTAAAAATCTACTTTTATTAACTACAATTAGTTTACTTGTATCTTATTTTTTGTGCGACTATTAATTCATTATTCATTTTCGTCATAATTGGCTTGATACTTGCTCTTAATTTATTACAGTTGAATTTCTCCTGTCAGCTGTTTGGATAATGCTTATCCAAACTGACAGAAGTAATCAGTTATTCATAAACGAATAACAACAGACGTCTAAGGGCCGGTATTTCAATATATACTTATCTTGATCTTAATCCGGGATTGATAATAAGTATGACTTAAGTGTATTTCATTATAGGATTAAAGTTAAGCGGCACCTAAAGTTATACACTTTTACCTGTCAAAAGTAATACTTATCTTAAATGTTATACTTAACTTAAGTAATAAGATAAGGTTACATTGAAATACCGGCCCTATGTGCAACATCGTATTATGTATTAAACATAAGTAAGATTTGGTATATAGTGCCTACCAAACAAAGGCACGACTGATATTTAAACCAAACTTCAGCACATAGGAACGAGTTCAAGATTACACCGTAACTAAACGAATCACGAATGACGAGGGGATGACATTATCGTGTCTGCCGTACGTGTGTTGACGTAATATATTTTGCCACGGGTTTAGTTCAGTACGTGGAAATCGTGGAATATTCAATACGTAATGGTATGTCAGAATAAAAAATAGCTAGAAAATTCAGGGAGGTTCAGGGACAGTTTCACCACTTTCTGATGGAATTATGATAGTTTATTCATCGGGTACAGGCCCCGGCAAACTTCTTCAATATAGCGGGTGGGAATTGCGCAGAACATGAATTTCGACATGCCTGCGCGCTATTGGTCAAAAGCATACCTCTGACCAATCGGGCGAGCGTGTGTCGGGAGATTTGCGCGCGCTATTGGTCATGCGCAAACCTTCCCCCTCTCCGTCGACCGGCAGGTATGTATGTATACCGTTGACGCTGTCTTCTTTTTCTGAACATGGGAAGTTAAAATATTAGGAACTTATTAGACGGTGGTTAAACTGGCTCTTATTCTAACGTATTAATTTTTTTAAATATAATAAATAATATCGAAGAAAAAATACAGGAGGATTTTAATAATGTAATAAAATGGGCGCATGACAACGGTATAATTATTAACATAAACAAAACTAAATGTATGTTAATAAAATCACCGTACTCTCACCAGAAAAATGTCAATATCTCAATAATTGGTCATACCTATGAGTGCCTGCATAGGGGAATGAAACTTTGTAATTGTCAAAACTTAGAATATGTAACAAATTATAAGTACTTGGGACTGACCATAGATAACACATTTTCTTGGAATCTTCATGTAGACCAAACATGTATGAAGTTAAGGAGTATATTAGGTCAATTATATCACCTAAAATTCATAACAAGTAGAAATATATTATATATGTTGTATCATGCTCTTGCAGAGGCTACAATATGCTACGGATTGGGTAGTTATGGTCTAACATTTCCAGTGCATCTAAACAAAATTAAAACATTACAAAAAAGGTTATTGAAACTATTAGTTAATAAAAGTACACTGCTTGAGTGCAATGGGGAGTACGAAAAATTGTTTAAAATATGCAAAATTTTACCTTTAGACCAGAAAGTTAAACAGATATTAATAATTGAACAATTTAATACAGATAAATATAAGAAGAAACGGAAACATAACTACCCAACTCGACAAGCTAGGAAAAACAAATTAATGGTACCTAAAATAAACAACTACTATGGCAAAAGAACGAGACAATGGATTATACCTACAATTCATAACGAGTTATCACAGGACTTACTAAATGATGTGTCATCAAAAAATCAATTAAAAGCTAAATTGAAAAAACATTACTTGTCACTCTGTCCATGAGAAAGATATAACGTTTGTGTATGTGGATATCGGATAACTGCCAAATAGATAAATATATGTGTTATATATAGGTATAAGTTCAGTAGGCAGCGCATCGGGTCTCACACTCAGTACAAGTATTTATTACTAATTAAGATAGCTCAAGGTAAACCTGGGTTTGTTTTTATATGCCAGATAATATGCCGGTTTTATTTTGAGGTACGGATGTGAGGCGTGATGTACTGTCGATTGAGTATAGTAGTAAGTGCATGCGAGTCAAAACATGTAAAATAGTTAAGATTCACGAGAACGACTGCCGACAAACTGCTCAGCAGTTTGGCAGACCCCGAAATTGGATTTCTTTTGTAACATTTTTGAGAACAATAAAAAAAAAAAATATAATCTTTTTTATTAATTTATTAGAAATAAAGTCGATTATTTTTTCAAACCACTTACAGCAGTTAAACTAACATTTAGTTAAGGTATGTTTAATCTTACAGACAGAAAAAGCCTTCTTATTACTTGAAGACTGGCCTATAAAATCAGGAGGGACGTCATTAAAAAGAATTTATTCTTTTTTGCAGATATCGAAATTTAACGCAATAAAAATACTGATTTTTAGAGAAAAAGATTAACTGATACATTTATAAAATGATTTCAACCAGTGTATCAGAATCAGACCAGTATATCAACACAAAGCCGATTAGCGTCCATTGAGCCTGCAACTTAGATTCACTTGGGTAAGCAATACTCAGCAAAGTAAGCTCAATAGCTTAACTGACAATATTCCTCTAATTACTGGAGTACTGAGCTGAGCTATAAAATATCGATCATTTGGTTGGTCATACCTTTTTCTGAATCAGACTGGCTAGAGTAGTTACAGGTAAAATCTGCCGCCAAAATAGCTTTGGCTGTGTACAGATCGTTCACGATAAGAAGTCCTCTAGCCGCTATATTGGTACTACTGTTTTTCAATACTTTCAATCTGTTTTTTGACAGATTTACAAAGCGTAGGCAATGCTGCCAATATAGCGGCTAAAGGACAACTTATGGTGAACAGACTGTACACTCGAAATGAAAGGCTCGAAAATCAGAGAAATTTCGTTATTGTTGCACTTGCAGATGTCTATAAGCGTACTTTCCATCGGATGAACCACACATTTTCAGCTTAGGGTCAAAAAGTAATTTTCATAAAAAAATACTGAGATTACAAAAAAATATACTAGTTCTAATGACGTAATGTTCTAATTGTTATTGTTAATCGAAGCAAAATGTTTACTATAAAGACAATCGTGTGACCTCCAGGGTTGGGAACCGGCGTCTGGTGTAAATAATGCTAGTCATACTACTCTATCAATCTATAACATAATCATTTATAACGAAACTCTACAATGTTTCTATTCAAAGCACTCGTATCGTAATTGCATTCAAATAAATATTAACGAAATAAAACAACACGAGTGTACATAAAATTAAATTAGTGCCGATTCTGTTAATTATGCCAGCTCAATTCTATTGAATGATTGAGGGATACCTTTTAGGTCTAATCTAATCTAATTTAAGAGCATCGCTCTTGTCAGTGGAGCAACTTCCACTCTTCTCTGGACTCTGCCAGAACCTTTTAGGTGCACATACCATATTTTGAATGTAATACGTTCAAAAATATTTAGGACAAAAAATAATATCAGTGATGAAATACGCTGGAAAGTGAATTAAATAGTTAACATGAGGTGTGATTATACATAGAAGTGAATATATTTAGTTTTAATCCTAAAGTAGAGAGCTAATTTCGTAAATAATATAACATTATTTGATCATAGACAATCAAATTTGAATAACTGAACGAAGGGGACACTCCTCATTCAGTTATAGGAATCATTTTCTCATTTATCACAATTCAGAACGTATTTCGTCGTGACATCCAGGAATACTGATAGTATTTCCTTTTTTAGTAGAAGATCCGAACTAACTATCTTGTTATTGCAAAATTTTGTTTAAAATCATAAAAAAAAAAAGAAAAATTGGTCGGTCCAGGATTTTTTTAGGCAACCCATTTTTAATATGTTTTCTAATATGCTAAATTCATAATAAAATAAGTTTCATTCTATTATCAACTCGGTGAAGATCGACCTTAGTTCGGATCTTAGACTATTGCGACGCTGGAAGTAAAAAGTAGTGTAAGCAAACAGTGTTCTATGTACAAATATCAGTCAAGAAAAGTGTTAAGTCAGAGTTGGTTCGGACTGCGACTGATGTTCGAGCTGTCGCTTTCCGTGACACAATCGCATTCCACCAGACCGTTTACGTATAGGCAACTCAACAACGGACTAGAAAAATCAATATCTCGACCGTCACGCGAGTCTCGTGTCGACCGATCGAAACTGTGATACGAAACCATTAGTGTCTGTCAGTGGTGTTCAGCTGGACGTTTAGATATCAGATGGTACATGTATTTTTACGTCCCTAAGGACATGATTGACGTAATAAAATTGTGGAACGTATTGGGTATGTGCTCGTTTCGGCGTAAAGGTGAACGGAATTCTCAGAAATGTTATGACTAAATACGTGGCTTACTTTTATGGAAGGATGTTTTTATACTAGATAATATAAGGATTGTGCTCAAGCCTACAGCCCGCCTAATAGCGGTCACCATCGCCTATGGACGCTTGTAACACAAAATGCGTTACGCACCATAACCCCGTCCTGGGGGACGGACAGGGCCGTGTGTGGGGCTCCCAGCGCCCTAAAAGGACGCTGCTTCTGGATTATCTTACAAAGGTCCAGGGATTTACCTACTACACCCCGCGGTACTCCCTCGTCGCTTTATTGGGGGACCACGGGTAACAGCAAAGCCCTTCCTCCGCGTGAGCCTACCCGCGTAAGCCTGCATTTGCAGGCTCCTTGGGGGCTGCGAGAGCGACCCGGAGTACTGGGACACTCCCGCCCACGGCGATAGTGGAGCCGTGCTATGCAGGTTAGGGCGCCTCCGCACCCATGACCTGCTGGTCTCCATTTTGAAGGGGCGGCAGGAAGCGGTCAAACTCTCGCCTCCTTCGCCCCCTTCTGCGTTTGCGGAGTGCCGGTGCGAGAGGATCATCCTCCCGCTCACGCTCCGCCGCCTCTTTCTGCAACATGACATCCTCGCAGAAAGAGGCTACCGCCTCACTCGCGTGTCGTTGACTTTGTAATTTGAAGGGCACACATAACGAAGCCAGCAAAAAAGGCGTCATTACCAAATTTTACAACACAAGTCAAATACCTACTGACTCATTATTTTGCCGTAACAAGTACTGTTATTTTTCAAATCACGACCTTTAATTTACAAGGCAGATTTTCTGTTACAGTACCAATTCAACGCGGGTGAAGATGCAATCACAGCTACTTATAAAGTACCTACCACACAGTTGCTTGCCCGCGATTGTCACAGAGACATTCAATTGGACAGATGTTATTATCATAGACCATACGCGCGTGCCTTCTGTCGGCGCCTTCGATGTACATCTGCCTCATGAATACGCTTCCGAGATTGTAGCTATCCGACGAGCACGCTATAAATATCACTGACAAGCGTAATATGCAGCAATTTGCTCGATACGAGCCGCTCGCCATTTTATATGAAGATGTCAGTAATAAGGAAAGTTCTAAGTTTTGTCACAATATCTATTATTTGCAATCAGTCATACATTCTCGATTGATAGGACTTAGGTATTGTATTGTTTACCAAATGGGAAGTTTCCACATGGGAAGTAGGCGTATTTCCAGTCGCGTATTGAAAATAGGAAAGAACAATATTTTTTTCCGATATAAAAAAGTAAGCTTATATTAAAATATTATTATTAGGAAAGAAAAACAATACTTCGCAGTTGTTGTAACAATTTTTTAGATGGATGGAAATCAACAACGTCAAGATTTAGAGTTCAAGTGATAAATCGATTGTACAAAATGTTTTTTGTCTAATCTACTTACAGATGTTGTCTAAAATCCTGCCTATAATAACTTTATTCAAAAATTATAATAAACCCAAAACTATTTTCATTTTGCAAAATTAAAATTGTCTTCTTTTTTATTTTATCACAACGGTCTAAAACTTTTTTGAACTCTCTGCGTAGTAATCCCTATTAGGTAGAACAACAAAAAAACTTTCTGGTGATTATGGTGTACAAAAACATTTTCAATTTTATTTCACAAAGAACACTGGTAAGTAAAACAATATTTCACCGGCCGCAGCATCCTCAAAGTAAACTTGAAACAAAGTTGGTTGGAGTTAAATTGTTGTATTGACTTCACAGAAATAACAACTGCCTTTGTCGTCAAAATATTGATTATGTTATCTTGGTATCGTCTTTATTAGGTACATTGTAAATCTTTTACCGTAATACTAGGAAACTTTCTTGAACCCTACAGCTAAAGCTACATAATTTAATTGAAAACTCACTGCTTCTATCCGTGACTAAATGCACAAGAAGTGTAAAAACATATAAAAAAAGAAATATAGAAAAAAATATTTACAAAATACCTTTTGACAGTAGAGGCAGCACTAATCCCGTCTCTTTGTACAATCACCACTCCAATGTTACACAGATAACAAAATATTGTGGAAACTAACAAAAAATGGACGTCAGGATCTGTAAAGGCTCTGCAAAGCTGAATTTACTGGCTGAAAATGCAGAAATCTTTAAAAAAATAAAGATTTGATATTCCTTTTTTGAATTTGGTGCGCGGGAAAACTTTTACTTTTCAATGGCGCGGGCGCGGCGGCTGGCGGCCAAGCGGTTTGTTGCGCGACACGACGTGCGACCGACGACGAATGGAGAAAAACTATGCTCGGTGCACTCCCCTCGGTTCCAGTGCAGACGTCTGGAGCTGATGTATATCGGTGCATGTGCACTGTATGTAGGTATACCGGCTCCAGTCAAATGACAAGCTTAACGGTTGGCAACGTCAGGACGGGGGCAAGTCGCAAATTACTACAATTCTTTAGAGATACTCTCTATATCTATTTCTTCTGAATAACTTAAATTAAGCTTAATTTTTATTTGGAATACATAATTATTTTAGGAAAGAAAACTTTTGTAAGCGTTTGATATAGGTACCTTCTTTACCTAGTTGATATAAAAGCACGGGATCGGTCGAAGAATGACTTGATGGATTATATACACACCGGCACAATTAGGGGAACACAAAAAAAAGTCGATTTTTTTCCATACTTTCGGTTATCTTGACAAGTTGTTATTATTGTGATTAAATTGCCCTCTCTAGAAGTTAACTTAAGTACAAATTTATCATTTTCAAGAGTTTTGACCGGTTTTATGGCTTTTTAAGAATATGCTGACAATTAGCGTTAGAATTTCTTCTGATAAGATCTTTGTTGGGTCCTGTGCATGGTGACTGTGGCTCAATTCACTGTTTATTTTTGAATTGTGCACACCATCCTGTTACGAAATGAGCGATTTGTCAGTAACTTCAGTGGCTAGGGCCGTTACCATGATCGTAGAGAGGCATACCTACCGCTCTGTAAGTCGAGCTTTGGGTGTATCGACTTCGGTGATTCATCGCGTTGTTCAACGCTACAGGGATACGGGATCTTACGTGCGGAGGCGAGGACAAGGCAGAAATCGGGCAACAAGTGCCATTGATGACCGTTTCATCACATTACAAACTCTTAGAAATCGTCGAAAAACTGCTGTTCAGACCCGAAATCAGCTGGCTGAGGTCTGTAACGTTTATGTCAGTGAACGGACTGTTAGAAGACGTCTGAATGAAGTTGGATTACGATCTTATGTGCCAGCAAAAGCACCTGAACTCGAGGCAGCTCATCGTGTAGCAAGATTGCCATTCGCGCGGGAACATCGAGATTGGACAAGTGAGTGGAGTCGTGTTTATTCACCGATGAGAGCCGTTTTTGCGTAAATTTCGTGGATGGTAGGGAAAGGATGTGGAGGTATCGAGGTGAACGTTACAACAAGACGAACTTCACAGAAACGGTGTCTTATGGTGGAGGGTCAGTGATGGTGTGGGGTGGCAAATGTTTGGGAGCTCGCACAGAGTTAGTGCTTATCGAAAATGGGTCCCTCACTGCACACAGGTACGTAACGGAGATCCTAGAGCAACATGCGATGCCTTTTGCCCCATTCATAGGCCAAAATTTCGTGTTTATGCACGATAACGCTCGCCCACGCACTGCGCGTATCGTGAGTGGCTACCTCCGTGAGGTTGGTATCACTCAATTAGATTGGCCAGTGCGATCTCCGGACATGAACCCAATAGAACACGTCTGGGATATTCTGGAAAGAAGAGTTCGGCAGCGAAATCCAGCTCCCAGGAATGTCGAAGAGCTGAAACTGGCATTAGTGGAAGAGTGGAACAATTTGCCTCAACAAATGATCGATAACCTTATACAGAGTATGGGGAATCACATACAAGCTCTATTAAGAGCCCGGGGAGGCAATACTCGCTATTAATGCCCATAATTTTGTGTTTTTTTTATTAAAAAACAATTTAAAGTTTTACTGCCAAATTGCCTGATTTTGCAAATTTTAGTTATTAATTTTTATTTCTTAATAAAAGCTGACTGTGTTACTTATTTTTACTTTATTTTAGTTCTTTTGAGGTAACGTGATTATGTTTTAAGATAAAAAAAATATACACAATAAATTAATTTAAAAAATCAGCCTTTTTTTTCTGTTCCCCTAATTGTGCCGGTGTGTATAGTTATTTCTTTATAATGGGATTTTCGACCAGCGTTGCCAGACGTCCCGATTTTGGCGGGACGTCCCGATTTTAAAATCAAAATTTAATGTCCCGCGCGGGACAGGCTCAGTCCCGCTTTTAGGGGAGAACTCGACCGTACGTGCAAAGTGCTGAGAAAGAAAGGCGCGTAATAAGATAAGAGTTTATTAAAATACATTTTCTATAGCTTTTTTTGTCAAATAAAAAGATAAATATTTGAAAACCTTTGATTATATAGGTACGTTTTTTTACTATGTCCCGCTTTTGACGGAAGAATCCCGCTATTTTCACTCAAAAAGTACCTAAGTGCAGACTTGGCAAAAAAAAAAACTGGTAACGCTGTTTTCGACCTTAAGGGGCAGCGCAGACGGCACACTTTTTGTGCGAAAGAGTCTGCCGCGGATTTTTCACAGACTCAACGCACAAAAAGTCTGTCGCGGATTTCTCACAGACTCAACGCACACGACGCACATCTTCGATCATTTTGTCGGCGGAACTGTAGGGACGTAGACGCTATGAAAATCGTGCAGAGATTAGAGATCGCGAAGTATTATTTTGTACTTGATGTAACAGACAGAAAAAGACGAAGAAAATTTTGGGTACCTACATCCTATACTTTCGGAAAGATTACTGAAGGGAGAGTTCTATATTAACATTCAATTCTGAACAACACCGGTTTTTTTTTTAAGTTTTATAAAATGTCTGTTATTACATAATATGATGAGTTGCTATTTATTTTAAGACCTGCTTTGACTCATTCAGACACAACAATGAGGAAGTTAATAATAAATATCTCTGGACATTATTCACACAGCGCCATCTAGCCCCAAACTAAGCATTAGCTTGTGCTATGGGTGCTAGACAACGGATAAACATTACTTATATACTTTTTTTTTGTAAATACATACATAATATACATAGAAACACCCAAACCGATACAAACAGACATGTTCATGCACACAAATGTTTGTACCGTGCGGGGATCGAACCCGCGACCTGTGGTGTAATAGCCGACTTCTCAACCATTACACCTAATGGCTCGTCAAATTAGTATTTCGGTTAAAGAAACTTTATTCTTAAAAAGAAATTACATAAACACTTACATGAGAACATTAAAATTTATAATAAAATAAATTATTCGGCAAAAAAAAAAAAAATAATAATAATACTACCAATTACACAGAGCAATCACTAGTTACAATTTGTTTACAAAAATTTTCTTATACAGAATATTACCAAGAAACAAGTGCGGACCGAGTTTTAATGATTTTACATAATATATGTATTAATATCTATATTCTGCCATAGAAGTATCATAAATTATTGGTCTATTTTGTATTTCATTAATTAGCATCGTTACATCGATGTCTGGCGCCATAATAGATCGCATACGTAGTTACGTCCCACCACTAGATTGCAGACTAAAATGTACGCCAATGTGCGCCGTCTGCGTTACTCCATACAGTTGCATACGTTCCATTTTTTTCGCACACTTTTTGTGCGGAGCGGTGTGGCGCGGTCTGCCGGAATCACACGGATTTTGTGCGCGCCGGACTTTTTTGCGCGTCGTCTGCGTTACTCCATACAGTTGCATACGTTCTATTTTCGCAGACTAAAAAGTCTGTCACGGATAGTCTGTCGTCTGCGCTGCCGCTAATTGTTACCAGTGGCTGTCTACTTTTCTCAAACATTTACTTATTACAAAATGTTGGGTATGTACGTTACTTATATATAATATGATTAATATCAAAATTATAGGATCATATTAAAACAATCTTTCGAAATGATCATGTGAATGTAAGTATATTTATTTAACAAATAAAGGTTTAAATGACATAATTCCATAGGTCAAATGCGCGCGTTGATGTCTTTTTGTCATGCCTCTTTCTTTCACTTATATAATTATCTCGTTTTAGTGCCTATAAATTTTTAAATAATTTGGATTGGATTTTACATGTTTATATGGCCTTTCTATCATAATTAGCAAAGATAAAATTAAATTTTAAATAGTCTATTATACATGAAATTTTCTTTAAGCGATTGCCCCGAAGCCTGTCCGACTCAGTTTTGTTTGACAGATTAAACCTACAGCAATGGTAGATTCGGATAGACACTTTAATAAGGAGCGTAGCTAGCATGAGCATGACTGCCAATTGTTTGTAACAACACTATAAAAGCCTTTTATACTAAACTTACATAGTATTATATGTACATTAATTTTACACGCGTAGAAGCTAAATGGGAAATTTTGTTAACATGAAAAGACGATTGAAAAATGCAGTATGCATCCTGGAAGCAACGTGAGAAATCGGTCGATGGTCTGGTGTGGCTGATCAATGAAGACCGGCGGTCATCGTCCTCGTCCGTTGACACCGCTTTGTCTTCGCCGATCGAATGTGCATCACACTTCCCGTCATGTACAGTCAACAGCAAAAGTAGATGATCAAAGTCAGAAGTTCAATACTAATGAACGTAGTTCGCGTCAGAACTATGAGGTTTCAAGATGATTTTAATGTAAGTGATTGTACCTATATGATACCAATCATTAAGGGGCCGTTCAAATATTACGTAAGCAGATTTATTGCAAATTTTTACCCCCCCACCCCCCTTGTCAGCAAAAGTAAGCAAAGCTCTTACCCCCTCCCCCTATGCTTACGTAAACATTTTTCAATTATAATTTTTTTATACTATAATTATAATGTTATACCTAATTATAACTTTATAAATAAGAAAGCAAATAGATTTAGGATAGAGATTAGATTTTACTTAAAATACAGTATTCAACATAGAGTAAGGGACAAAAATATTATAATCTTACGAACATAACAAACTTATTTTAAAGTTTTACACATCATCATCATCATCAGCCTGTGATAGTCCACTGCTGGACATAGGCCTCTCCAAATGCTCGCCACGCTGATCGATCCTCGGCCACTCGCATCCAGCTCCTGCCAGCCATCTTGCGCAGATCATCGCTCCACCTGGCCTGAGGGCGTCCTACACTACGTTTACCGAGACGCGGTCTCCACTCTAGAACCCGTTTACCCCAACGGCTATCGGTTCTGCGGCTGATATGGCCAGCCCACTGTCACTTCTATAGACGTGGCTTAGGAAATGGTTCGATAGTTCTTCAACAGGCTTTTGTCACTCTTTTTAAAGAACAGGACGACCACACTCCTACTGGAGTAGCCTTTGGAGTTCCCTCCAGCCTTTAGCAGCTCAGTAGTAACGCCGTCCTCTCCAGGGGCTTTTCCATTTTTAAGCTGCCCAAGAGCAATCTCGATTTCGCCAACGCTCACTTTTGGCAGGTCTTCAGTGTAATAGTAGTAATAGGATTTAACGTGGCTCTAGAGTCCTCATTTTCGGGATCAGGTCGACATGCATTGGGCTGGTCAATAGCCATAAGGCTAGCACCGGCTCGTCCTAATCGGGTGTGAAGGAGAAACCGGGGGAGTTTAGTGGGTAGTGGACGCTTCAGTCTCGAGTCCCACACACGGCCGCGGGTCTAGCTAGCCTGCGGTTAGGGTGCATAAACATGCATGCGAAGCGTATAACCGGCCATAAAAGTCCTCTACCTCCGAACGGACTGCCGGCTTTGAGGCAACAACTTCTCCACTTGCTGTGGTCAGCTTCGTCAGGTGGCTTCTTCCGAGAGATTGTACGAACACCTTAGACCCCCGATTTTGCTCTATAGCTCTTTCGATCGAAAGAGTATTAAAGCACCGGACACATTTTAAACATTGGTACACGTATTAAATAAAAATTAACAGTCTTCAGTCCATGAAACCCGAATCCATGATTCTAAGTTTTCGCTGACATTGGATTGCTTAGATTGCTGCTCAGTGTTGTGAGTCTGCTAACTTTCATCCGATTTTGGAATGTCTACGTCTTCTCACATCATGGTGCTCTAACTAAAATGTAATCTTGCTTTGGTATACTTACAATACGTCTACTCGCTATAGTATCCAAGTCCAAACAACACAATACAGTGACAGAGGAAATTTAGACAACTGAGTAGCGCACGGAAATTCCCCTAATCGGTTCTAAAGCGAGTGCCTAAACGTATGCATTATTTGCGGGAATCCCCGAAAATGGGTTTCGTTTTCAAGCATAGGCAATGTGAGGGTTGCCATTGGTGTTAAAAAGTAAATAACTACCGATGACGTAATCATCATCTAGACCCCCCTACCCCCCATGTCATCCAAAATAAGCAAAACAAAGACCCCCCCACCCCCCCATAGTGCTTACGTAATACTTGAACGGCCCCTAACTAGTAAATCATTCATTGAATTTTTTGTTCTGATGTGAATTTCGTTTAATTAATCAGGCATAGTTAATGTTTGGTAATATTATAAAATCACTTACTTTAAAATCATCGTGACACCCATATGATAGTTTTGACGCAGACTACGTTCAAACTTTTTCAATTCTGACTTTGATCATCTACATTTGCTGTTGACTGTACGACAACTATACATCGTGTAAAATACGCTTCACACTTCAATAATGGCAGACAGTTCCAATAGTCACACAATTAATTCAGTGTTCACGAGTATTGCAAAAACCTTTTTTCAAATAAACAATTAGGTAAGACCCACTTGAGACATTAGAGCGACTCTCAGGTCTCAGCCCCAACTAGCTAAGACTATGGGTGACACACAACTAATAAACTTAGCATTTAAATACCTCGTAGCAAAAAATTTGTTTGTATGACGTCGCAGTCTGATGAGATTTTATCATCATCATCATCGGCCCGTCTCTATCCACTGCTGGACAAAGGCATCGATGGGATGATTAAATAAAAAAAAAGGACGGGTTGCACTCCGGGAGTGCCGGCAGAAGTGAAAACCTGAATATTAACGTTGTGCATTTTTGATATGTATTTTGGAATGGTTAGGGATTTAATTGATTGGTAGAGGTATAAAAGTACTATCATTTATGTGGTAAAATACAATATTTATTTATTGCGCTATAGTACACAAACATGACAATTAAAAAGTTTATCTCTCAGAATTAATGTAATCAGAAACTTTTTCAGACTTATCAGAAACTCCTTGCTGTGACACTGAAACGCCATGTAATAAACGATGATAAAATGATTGACAACAACCGTCAATGTCATACTTTTTTGATTGACAACTATTTATTTTCTAAACAACGAAAACAAAGTTTGGAATTTACAACTAATTGCATACTGGAATCTGCGGATAAACTTTTGAATTTGGAGCAATCGGCCAAGAAATGATTCCCTTTACAGAATCCGCAGACTCCCGAATCGTTAATAACACGAGTGGTGTTACAGTAATCAACATGTCGCTTTTCGAGGATGTTCACTGGGAATTTGGGGTAACAAGCCAAACTGTGTGTGAGAACGAGCCTCTTGTCGCAGGAAATCGGACAGCATTTCTAACTTCATACGACCTGATGCATGCTCCGCAGCATAGCGGATCCAAAGACTGCGGAGAAGTGGTGTTAATTTCCACAAAATACTGTTATATAATTCCGGCAAATAAAGATATTCCAAACTTTTTAAATGTTTTATTACGGCAATTAAATTATGAATTTTGCAGGATATCAAATTAAGGTCTTTGTGGTCACTTTGTAGCATAGGAAGCATGAAGCTTAAAGGAAGCGACCGCATTGCGGCTATAATAGTAGAAGAGGTCACACTTGACAGTTCATTTATGCAAAGAAAAATATACCTTACGCTAAAGGAAACTCAAGAAAACAACATCAGTTCTTATTAATACAATTATTTACTCTACTCCTGATGTACATAAGAAGCACTTTTCTTTGCATAAATGAGCTGTCAAATTGAACAAAAAACCATTATTGTCTATAGACCGACAAACTTATCTTCCGGTGGCGGCGTCGCTACTGTCTATTTAAAACTGTCATTAAATATCGTTTTTGTATTGCATTTCACGTAGTTCCAATTTTGGCCACCGGAACAGATAAGTTTGTAGAAAACACGTGTCCGGACTTCAAATTTTATATGGATTTTCGATCAGGTCACGTGACACATAAATCCTGACGCGAGTTTAACATTTTTTCCCCATACAAAAAAAGTGCACAACGCCGCTAAAGAAGTTTTCACTTCAAAAATACATTCCTAAGAACCTAAGAACACATTTCTTATAATCTACGAGTACATTCTTAATCCAAAAAAATGATTCTACCTAGTGAGAGAAATACGCAGCTATCCGTTAAAACCGTTTAAACCAGTGATTCATCATGTGAATTAGGCCTTTCGACCCCAAAAGGAAGTAATGTTTGTTCTCATGCTGGACTAACGGTTTGCGCATCAATGTCCGTTGTCATCATCGCAGTTTCCGCATAATGATGGGTCATTACTTATAAGTGACACACTTTTTTGTCCCACTTCATTTTTACGCGACACATGAAATTATGGTGTATGTATCTACATAATTTTACACCTGTTTTTTATTCAACTACTAAACGAAATGTTGGGTAATGTTAAACAGTAATAACAGAAGTGTTTTTAAAATATTAACTACGTTTTTTAATACCTCTTTAACGAGGTAGATAATTAAGTGGGCGGGAGATAACCTTTGTCTATAACGTAACGACGGTTGGATAAAAGACATTTATATATTTTTTTCTGAAAGTTATAATAGTAAAGCTAGTGTCGTTAATATGATATCAGATTCATTCAGGATATCATAAATACATTCAACTCCCGCACATAGACTGCTTGGTATTGAAAAGTATTGTCAAGGACTGGCTAGCGGCACTCTCATAAGTGACATCCATTTAAAAACTGTAGTAGTACTTAGTTTAAAAATCATTGCATTTGAAAATAAAGGCGAAAAAACATCAGTATAGCCTTATAACATGACGTATTGCTGACGTATGGAGCGATGCCTCTGTTGTGTGGCTGATACACAGAAACAGTATTTGAATCCAGGACCGCTGGCGTAGCCGTCGCTTTAAAGTGCCACCGCTAGCCACCGTCCCGTGGAGGTGGGAGATAAATACTGCATCATTAACCGTAATCAACAAGAATTCTTTGCCCACATTCTCATTACCGTTTATCTTGGATGCTTCACTGCGGTTGTCACTTCGCCCACACTCATTCAGTCCCATCAAAGCAGTTCCAAGCCACATATTTCAACTTACCGACAACGTTTGTAGTGTTATATTATCTGTGGTTTGTAGTTACTAACCTACAAAATGCAACCGATTTCATTTAAAACTGGACCTTTTGAACGGCCTAACCTTGATACATTTACTAAGTATTGGTCTACGATATGTGTAAAACTTTGCCTTGACACAAATATTGAATAACGAAATAACCAATACCTTGTGAATAGGGCTTGAACGATATTACAACTGATATCGATTAGGTATTAAGTAGATACTAGATACTAAATATTATGTCTTTTAGTATTTTATTAATCGACTAGCTCTGTCCAGTTGTGTTTCCGTCCACTTGTGTTTATGAATGAAAGGGGAGATACATTCATTCTCTTTTGCAAATAAAGCTTGGCTTGAAAATCTTGCCAGAACTGGTTTAGCCGTTTTTGAGACCCATCATTCTCCTATTCGATTCTGCCAATTTCTAGAATTTTTTCAAGTTATCTATACTAATATTATAAAGAGGAAAGATTTGATTGTTTGTTTGTTTGTATTGAATAGGTTCCGAAACTACTGAACCGATTTGAATAATTCTTTCACTGTTGGAAAGCTACACTATCCCCGGTGAACATAGGGTACTTTTGATCCCGGAAATGTGGGGGGAAGGGGGGAGGATATTTGAAAAAAGAAATCACGCGCGGGTGAAACCGAGAGCGGAAGGCTAGTTAAAAAAATAATGGTCAAATTTTATACGATTCTCATAAACAATCAGATAACATTCCGATATCGATACCATTATTGTTATTGGCACTAAAACTAATACTTAGAACTGTTCTGGTGTATGTAACTGTTTGTTTAGGTGTAATATAAGATACCTACGACACTTGATCAAACTTCGGGCTAACGGGCACGGATGCCGAAATGTCTGAGAAGTCGTGTTGGCTGGCACACATAAATGATAACAATTGTATGAAGTTTGACGGGCGTTAATGATATGAAAATGTGTTTGATGGTATTTACTAAGTTACATTTTACAATGTTACTCGTAGAATTATTGAATAAAAAGATTTTATTAAGCTCATATAGTCGCCAAGTGTAGGTGGGATGCATTAGTTCAGAGGCACACAAGGCCGCAGGTCTCGCTATCTTATGGAAGTCAAGACAAAGTTAGTATGTATATCGACTATATACTTACATAGTAACTTTATCCTGTATAAGTATAGGTCATAAAATCATTCTCCTCCGAAAAAAAAAATACTGCTATGGCATGATTTTTTGTTCAATGAGGGTGCGTCTTGGGCCTCACTGAAAAAGAAGAGCTATATCAATGAAATAAATATTATCTAGTATTATTTTGCGATATCAATGTTCTTTTGATAATCATAATAACATTATAACATGATAAAGATACACAAAAAAACAACAGAAAAACACTCTTCTCAACCTCTTCAAACACTTTGCGCAATTGCACAACCTAAGCGGGGATTTATTTCTGTTACTTTACAAGACATTAGGCCGGGATCGTAAAACGTAAGGCAGCAGCATTTATTATCAAATGGATCGTCCTCATAAAACAACTAAATTGGCTTAACGAAGATACAAGAGCTTTAGCTAAAATTAGATGAAGTTCAACCGCCACGCAAAATGCCAGATCATTACTTTTAATTTAACTGCATCTGAAGTCGAAATTAAACAATGTACACGTGAAGTTTATAAATAGTTTTCAAACACAGAATTCACACGATGGTTTCTGTCTCATATTTTCGCTTTGGTCTTACAAATGTGGGAAAAAAACCGTGAGTTACAATAAAAGGATTATTTTCTTCTAAAAACTATATGGTTCAATGTCAATATTTTAGTTGTTGATGAACATAAACAAAATAAGCATTACAAATAAATCTACCTAGCAAACAATTTGTAAAACTTTGCGAAGTTCACTTATTATCATCATTATGATAATTTATATGAAACTATAAACTAAAGAAATATTACGCTACACCACTTTGTTCAAATTATATGCAAATATTCTATGTCGCATCTTGTGACTTTGTTTACATTTGCATACTAGAAGTAAGATTCATAACGACCTCTCTTAGACCAAATTAAACTTTGACTGTGACTTTAAACTCGTAAGATAGTTGAATCTAAGGATGGGTCAATTAAAGAAGTTTAACTTAAATTTTAAATACCTTAAAGTACATACATATTGTAACTTCAATTTGTAGATATTTTCTTCAAAGGTTTAACCAATTTTAGTAGGGTTACTACTGATTTTCTCTTGTGGCCATCCCTAGACGCAACCCCGACTTGAGCCCTCTCAAGCCGGGGTACCCGAGGATGGGCTGATCAGCCACAGGGCTGGCACCGGCTCGTCCTAATCGGGTGTGGAGGAGAAATCGGGGTAGTTTAGTGGGTAGTGGGACTTAGTCTCGAGCCCCACACACGGCCGCAGGCGTCGCTAGCCTGCGGTTATGTCAAGTAAATGCGTTCTCCTCTGAAAAAAAAAATGATTACTACTGATTATCGCTGTATACATTTCCCTTTCTCCCATACCCTAGTGGAATAACTAAAACGTCAAGACGTTTAAGTCTTTAACGTAGTTTTTCCGAACAGAAAAACCCATTTATAAGTTTTCGCCCAAGTTTTCGTCAAAAGTGAAAAGTAAGGAGTAAAATACTGCGCAATGGAGGCAGTCATCTCACATAGTTAATAATGACGCGTAGAAACTCAACAAATGAAACAACAAAGTGGAATATGAAACAAAGAGGACCTTGAACGTCTTACGGGTGTTTGCAGATTTGTATCTAATCAAATGATTCACTCAACGCGAGATAAAATAATGTTCAGTATTGAACCTTGCGCCCTTGAATGTATCTTGGTCAGTGGCCCGAGTGATAAATGGATAGTATTATTCATCTTAGGACCGATGAAAATATGATTAACAGAATAATACATTTCCTTCGATAAGTCTTATAATACTCTGAGATGAGAAGATCAATATGATAGGAACAACAGCTTCTTAAAGAATGTTGTTATCACCTCTAAAGTAGATTGTGCCAACTCAATAAATTCAGTTTCATTTCTAGGTTACTATTGTATCTAATTGTGTTTTAAAGTTCTTTTTTAACATCAAATGAATTCTTGGTCTTATTAGTGAAATTGTTTATGCCACTAAACCATCATCCCTTGGGTTATTCACCAACTCGACACGCGAGAACTGGACACGCGTGTCCGGTTTTTAGTCATGTACCACGCGCTAATTTCTCTTCAATTGAAAACGTCATATTCATGCGCTTTTCATTGACTCAAACGTAGTCTCAAGGAGGACAGTCGAGAGAATCATTGTTTACTCAGGATTTATTTACAGAGCAAAGCATAGGTTTTATTACAAATCCCTAGATTCAGTTTTAACCTTGGATGATTATAGCATAAACTAAGCCACAAAAATACAATTTACTAAGACGAAATAAAACAAGAATTCTCTGGGTAGCTCAAGACAAATACAACCGCTAAACAGTAAGCTGTAGGATAAAGTATAAATACAACAGGATTTCACCGCAGACAGAGCAAATTTATTGTAATGGCACTCCTCAAAGTCCGCCATTTGCAATATTCATGGTTTACGAGCGAAAAATTAAGAATTAGGTAACTTGACGTTAAAATATCTCGATGCTAGGCTAATGACTCACATTAAAATTATTAAGGTGATTCGGGTGAAAGGATACATTAAAATTATGAAAAAGCTGAATTTATTTAATCTGAGTAATCACATCGAAAGTTCTTCTCAAAGTTTGTAGCATATTATAAAATATCTTAGGAAAACTAATCTCAATATACATTTTTACTACTATTATAATGTAGTTTATAATAGTAAGCCTAAGCTCACGTTACTATAAAGTCAGAATCGATGAAGGGGTGAACACATTTATAAGTGGTATTTGGCCGTCCATTAGCTGGAAGTTGGAAACCACCGTACCAGCCTTTATTGTTGCGCAAAGAACAAGCAATTATTTTAGTTCAGAATTAATGTAATCTTGTATACACGACAAAGTTAATAATTAAATTTAGGTGCTTAGGATTTGTTTACGACAAAGACGTGCATTTTTATGTGTTTATTTAACCATAAAGTTACAAAGGTGTGCGAAGAGAGGTTGTATACTGTCGTCTCTTGCTCACACTTGATATAATACTGTGGTACTCGTAGACGCGATGACAGGAGGTCAATATAGGAAGATGGACACGGACAGACGCGGGGTGTGCAGCAGAGAGCCGATAAATAAATTACCAACTAAACGAGTAAATAAACAAACAGTACAAAAGGCATGTGCGAACACTAGCAAAATATATTTGAGTAGGTAAGAGACTATCAACAAAAGTCTAGAAAATGTAATAAAATAAATATCTTTTGTCTCCTGTACGAGTGCTGAATTTGAAATAAACGAATTCACCAGAGAGAGGGATGTATCAAGGCTAATAACATTACTCAATATCAGCCCGTCACATGAACAACATATACAATCCATCAATCCTGATGAAATTATTGAGCAAACACATTGACAGCATAGCGAGAATTAAAACTGCCATTTCATTTATGTTGCAGTGTCATTTAATTTTTATTGATAGTTGGGACGCTCACCCAAAGTGTTCAATCAATGGATAACTCAATTATCTATGTTAATAAATTAAATCATAAAACACATTTTAAGTCGTTACTATATATAGTACCTATGAGTGCTACGAATAAGTCATAAGTATGTACTAAAAGTTCTCATTTTAAAAGAAATCACACACTTGCATCAAACTCAAACAAATCAAAATGTATATCATCTATTATTTCGTCATCTAGACACAAAAATATTTCTAAACGTCTTCACCTAGGGAAACTTTCTAGTTTTCTTCAACGTAATTCGTAATCAAAACTAAATTACTTGAGAATTTGATTTCAACCTATTCCAAATGACGCTATGGTGTAGGTAATAAATCATGTCGAAACTTCCTAATAACTCCAGTTTTGACATCTTATTTGTTTCATTCATACATACTGTCACGCCTTCCAAGATCCTGGCTCACAACTTTTGCTTCTTCCACATTCATTAATCTAACCATACATGCTCGTCAGTTTAGGGTACTTCGTATCTGACCTTTCTTTAAGACATCGCCAATTTGGTCATGGAACGTCCCCTTCCAAAGCCCCCATTCACACATTTGTTTCAACAGATTATAATCTCTTTAACTTGATAAATTTCGAGAGACAATAAGTCAAAGTTGCAGCAACCGGCAGCAGTGGTCGCGCCCACGCACCAATTATCTTGTTATGAGATGCAACACGAGCTCATGGATGCACTGATACTCCCGGTTGTTGAACTGCGCAGATGCGGACAGCCTCGCATTGAATATCGCTTTTAAGTAATTAATGATAATTTGTATGATACGACGAGAGATAATAGTAATGGAAAGATAGGTGGCGTGTCCGATCTTTTAGGTGGGTGACTAAAATTAGACGTTCGTTTCTGATACTATGGCTACAAGAAATAAGTAAGAATTAGAGTTTTTAATATGTTTGCTTTTAAACCGGTATTTGTGTAATTAGTCATCATCATTTCGTATGGCTTCCACATGAATCCTCAAACGTCTATGTCGAGTTGCCGCAACCACTGCAACCAGTCCACTGCCGCCGGCGTAAGGTTATGGAGCTCACGCATACCACCAGAAAAACGACGGAGAGGGCATTCCTCAACAATATGGGTCATTGTTTGGATTGGAGCCCCACAGTCACAGTCCGGCCCATCTCGGAGACCCCATTTGTGGAGGTGGTAGTTACATTTCCCGTGTTAATTAGTAGTTACTTTACATTACAACAGAAGGGTATTTACGTTTTATTTTCATTTTGATAATTGAATAAAAGAAAAAGGTTGCGTGTTTTCTATCTTAAATAAAGACAGTGGAGAAAGGTACCTACTGCTACAATAAAATTCTAACATTTATAATAAAAATAGTCAACGAATCACAGAATTTTCAACAACTAAAAAACAAAAGGAAATAAAAAATAAAGGTACAAGAAAATCATTATCTTAGTGACAACTCCCCACCCCCACTCGAGAACTTTATTAAACGGTTTTAGTTTTACGAGTCCACCGCTCCGCGCAGGCGCTAGGTGTCGGGAGTTCGGGACCAGACAACAAAGGCGCTCAACAAGTGGCAATGTATATGATGTCTCTGTGGATTCGTATCTATGAAGTTCTTACACGTAGATGTAATTTTTTTTTGGCACTGGACGGCGGCCATCTTTTAATTACATTAAGAAAGATTAATAATTTTGAAACCGTAGACCGTTCATTGATGCATGTTCACATGAGTTTGATTCTTTTGTATAGTTCATTTTTGTCTGTGTGACTCTGAAATATAAATTACTTGCGTATAAAATTTTAACCCAACTACACCCGACCGAAAGCCGGGCTGCGCGTAAACAATAGATTTTCTATTGTGTCTGGTTTTCCGGGGCTAAGAATCCATGACATTTTATAAACAGTTTAAAGTATGCTTTGAGAGTTTACATATGTACAAGCATATCTATAATAATAACTGCTTAAGAAAATAGCAACATTATTTAATAGGCATATACAAGCTATTAAATAAAACAATATTATGATGTAAAGTTGACGAAAAACTAATGAGTATTGTGACAACACAACTTGACTTAAGTAACTCTTTATGAACTCCCAAAATATCTTTCAAATTTTCCAACAATAGCTTCTTAAAACGCTTACTCTGTGTGACATCGTAAAATGTTATTTTTAAACTAAAGTAAGTAGAATACGGGTCTCATGTGTGCCACGTTTAAAAAGACTACATTTTCACTGTCAGAAATTTAAAACAACATGCTCACAAATTACAAATAAGACGGTGGCCATAATAAATCAAGTTATCTAGCAAAGCAACGATGACTCGGTTTCAATGTTAATGATGGGGGCTTTTGCTTACCCACTCATACGTCCACTGTAACCACAGTTACAGAGACCATATACCTCAGGACAGTCCGTGTAACTACAGTTACATTTTTAAGAATTCGCGCCCGCCGATTGTTTTTTTCTTTTTCTTATCGCTGTGGATGTTTATAGTCTGTAGTGTTGCTGGTTTTTGACGCTCTATGATATGAACCACACCTTATTTCAAGTGGAACATAACTTCGGCTCATGGCTACAAAAAAAAATAATTGTCAAGTTGCTTGTTGTTTTTGTGGATCAGTGCGCGAGTGACTCCAGCAATTTTAATAGAGAAATCATGCCGTAAGTAATCAAATATTATTGTTTTGTATATCAAAATATTTATAATCTTACATATTTTTATATTTTATAACATTATGTGCGATTCCAGTCAGTTTTTAAGTAAAAATTTGGATTAAAAATAGGTCGGTGACTCTGTGTTTTTATTAGTGAATAATTGGAAAATCTAAAAAAGTTCTTAAATTATATCGTAATTAAATGTTTTAATATGAAAACTTATTAATATTATAGCCTGGTTATTACCATACTTTCTTGAAATATTCCATATTTCATTCTGGATTAGACAATTTACCATACGTGAACTTCGATTTCACAGATCATGTAGCTTTAGTTTTTATTTTATTTGTAATATTTTTAAGATGATTTATAATGGGATTTTGGTTCCAAATGAAAGGCCATTAAATTACCTAAAACCCAAAATTGTTTTAATATTGTTAACGTCAAAAATATCTAATAAAAAAAATTTTAAATTTAAAACTAGGACAAAATTAGCATTTCTTAAAGTTCACTGTAAGATCATTAATAGAATATAATGTTAAAATCAAACATAACTATTGCCTAAAAATCGTCAACTAATGAGCCTTTCATTAGTATTTTTCATTTTGCGATATTTGAGTTATTTACTGAGTAATAAGCATTTATTTAGCATACGTCTCCTACCGATTTTATTTTGCGCGTGTCACGTGACTCGCGGACTGTCCTGACAACCTTGCGAAACGCGCGCGGACGTTTGAGTGGTTACCAGTAAACTATTTATAGGCTATTCACTACAAGTAATAAATTTGTAATTTATAATAAAAATCGCATCCGGTACCAACATTTTACGTAATTTATTTCATTGTATTATTTACCTCACGCTAAACCTTACGTTCTTCTTAAGTGATGCTCATGGTTAAATTTATAGAAAAATGTGATACGTTGACTGAAACTATCGATACAAAACTCACACTGACGTGAAAAAGAGAAAGCATTTACCTAACAAATCATTTTAAACATTTTTATTGCGAATTATCAAGTACATACCTGAATATTGCTGCTATTCAGAGGAAAGAGGTGTTCAAAGGTATATAACTTAGTTATATTTTACGTCGCGTGGTTTTCTACAGTAATCGAGACATCTTCTGTAGGGACCCAGACAACAAAGACCTGCACAAGTGTTCCGGAGCTGGCTAGACAGTTAGGGAGTCTATCATCCATGTACTAAAACTCATATACAAGTACTAAGGTTGAACAAACTTCAACGTTATTACTAACTTAGGAAAAGGGAGGTTATAAATATCTGTTGGGTATTAGTATGACGACATCGGGTATTATTCAAACATGTACGACTAAATAAATGTGATGTTTTTAGTATTTTTTATTAATATATTAATATAAAATTGTCGTGCAACTCTATTGTTTTGCCAAAAACAATCTTGAAAATTTTGTTATTTAAAAACATTTTATCTATAAAAAAAATTATACAGATTTTACGCGAGGCACATGTTTTTTTATTTTTGTATAGAACTTTTTGGAAAATATTTAAAAAAAACATATTTCGCTGTCGTCCTGGAATTAACCTCTTCTAATCTTTTGCTCGTGAATGTAGGTTTATTAACTGGAAGGATCTGAGAGCTCAGGTTATACAAGCGTCTCATAAGGAAATAGCAGTGTTTCTTTGACTAAAATAAGGAGCCACATTTTCTGGAAAAAGAAATCTCCAGAGTAACATAATCTGTATTAATTTGTGCGATGATAAAGTCTAAAGAAATGTAAAACGATATTAAAGTATCGGTTTATAAACAAAAACGCACCGAAAAGACTATTGAAATACTGCATGAGATTGTATGCAAAGCCAAAAAATTGCCTATTATGGAAAAGAATCCAGCTGAATGTGTATACGGAAACATTAAGTCCGTAAATCCATTTCAAATGAGGTAGATGAACGGAATCTTAATGGTATTTTCTTTCCGTTTTTCCCTTTCAAGTTGGTGTACTCAAACAAGAGAAAAACCACATTGAACTCTAAGTCAAAGCATTAAAGTTCAGCAGGTAATAAGAGATCAATACTGAACTGAACAGCGTTTGTGTACAAGTACGTTTTAAGAACAAATTAGAAACATGACGTTTCTGAAATACATTTATTTCATACGACAACTTTGAAATATAGAGCTAGATTAAATAATAGACATTTTAAGCACCATAACCGCAGATTAGCTAGATCTGTAGCCATGTTTTTAGATTCTAGCATCCTCGCATCGCATCGCATCATCCTAGCATCCTTTCAGTCTTGACCAGTTTGGTTCCAAAACCTAAAAATAATACTTGTGGATGTCCAGACCATGTTTTCAGTAACATTCTGCTTGCTTTAAGTGTTCAAACTAAACAAGTTATAACAGAGGCTGAACAATCAAATTTTCTGACCGTACAATAATCTCGTAATATTATAATACCCAGAATAAACAGTTAAGTTACATAAACTCTCTGAAGACCCATACAATAACAGACACCGGATCGTAATAACTTCGCAAAATTTAAATTATTATAGACTTGGCAACCTTTAATCCTAAAACAGGGGTGTCATGACAGTTTAAAAGAAAATAGTATGGGATAAACATGATTTTTAAGTTATGTGAACTCTTAATTCTCTTTTTTGTTTTGTTTACGTGTAATTTGTTTTTCTATTTTACTATTCCCCACCAGAATAAATTAACAAGTCGAAACATAATAAGTTTTTGACAAAGATGAGTTTGTTACTTTTTAATTTAAATAGTAGGCAGTAATACACATGATATTTATTTATATACTAGCGGCCCGCCCGCGGCTTCGCCCGCGTGAACTATAGGACGTTATCCCGCGGGAATATGCATGTATTATACATATAAACCCTCCTCTTGAATCAGTCTATCTATTAAAAAAAAACGGCATCAAAATCCGTTGCGTAGTTTTAAAGATTAAAGCATACATACATAGGGACAGAAAAAGCGACTTTGTTTTATACTATGTAGTGAAGTGATAGTGACTCCGCTTTTATGCATCTACGTTAGTCCGTTTTTTAATTTTTCTTAGGTACTTTACTTTGTAACTAAAAGTGCTAGAAAGCAATAAAAGTAACACGCATTAAAAATACTTAAGTATTTGTAGATTTATTTTCCACTTCATGTCACGCTATTTTATCAAACAAAATGGCTTATAATTTCTAAACGATTGCCGATGATTACAATGAGTCAGCCCTACAGCAGGATGAAGTTTTGTTTCTCTAGTTTCATAGAATTTATATGACCGTCTCCGTCTGGGACTGCGGTAACAAATGTGTCTAGTCCGTCTAGCTTCGGTCTAGGAAGAATGAGGCGGCTTATCGATCTGATTAAATCGCATTTCCGCCCCATTATAACGCTGCGAATATTAAGCCTGTATTTCTTACCACCAAATACATCAATCATCTAATCAAACCCCATTTGATATTGTTGGGAGTGGTATTTCCAACAAACGCTCATACATAACCTACCTTAGCTTTTAAGTTAAGTTAAAATGAAACCTCATAAATGGCCAATAATATTATAGATGTTTAGTTTATAGAAATATTACGCGCGGACTATACGATGCTACGATCATATTATATCCCCAAAGGAATGTGGATTTTTCCGGTATAAAAAGGAAGCCTATCACCCTCTCAAACTATTCCCGTACCAAAAATAACGTCAATTCGTTGCGACGAAAAAAGGAGGACAAACATTATTAGTAAGCATTACCCCGGGATAAAGAGTAGATATGTAAGGAATATCCTTTGCTACGGTCTAATTTACTTATGTACTACATTTTATGAAAATCCGTTTAGTAGACAGAGTTGCAATCGGATTTATAATATTAATATTGATTATTTTACTACATAGACATACATCACATCATCACCTTATGATTAAGTATTCCCATGCATGACTTAATACTAAGATTTAAATCACAGCTATTTAAAGTATACCGACTTGTAACTATTTTGACGCATTTCTTAGTAGTGCCCGTTCGTACCTGCAAACAAATATAAAAATTAGACTTATAAAAACAAACATAAAATGCGTAAAAGCGAATTCTTTGCAATTTATAGAATTTATTAGATTTTAGGTTATGAAATAACCCTTTCCTAGATTATAAATTACATCATAACAGACCAAGTTTTATAAAAGGTTCAAATTGAAGTTGTTTTAGATAAATATTAACAATAGATTTGGCTAAATATAATATTCCACCATGGCTGAATGGCCTAAGTAAATAATACAGTTATTTTTAGGGTTCGGAAGAGTACAAACGGACAGACCACTTTATCCTCTGTGTAAATCCATCTAGATGTTTTCCTTAGAAACATTGAGATGTCAAGTCAAATTGAAATAAAATTATTATATAGGAACATTTGTATGTTTATCCTTGTTATTCGTTTCTAAGCCATTTATCCGATTATGATTAGGATTTGGTTGACATGGATACAATGTAAATGAAAAAAATAAAATTATTTTTAGAATATAAGGTCGGTGATCGTTCGATCCTTCTCACTGTCTAAACTACCTAAAATCTAACAAAAATTACGGACAAAAAAAATCAGAGTCATACAATTTCGGTTTAGGTACGTTGCCTCTAGTTTCAGCCTTACCTTTAGATTATTGATAGGTAAAATAATGGAATTCAAATCGAATCTACCGTACGGAAAAAAACCTCAACATTGTTAGACGATCCATGAATCCTAAAAGCCGATAAAAAGTTCCAAAAATAAACATCTGTCACGTTTCTTTCAATAAGAAAAAATAACAAGTTTTCCCATTTAGCAAAACCGAGTAGGCCTCTGTTTCGCGTGCAAAAGTTTATGTTTAAAAAGAAACTGAGCAAAATTACAATTTTCATTTGTAAGGCCGGGCGCTAAAACGGTGCTTTTCACTGTCACGTTTAAATAGATGCCATTACTTTAAACCGTGCACGAAAGAGTATTCGTGATGAATGTGCTAAGTCGGCACATTAATTGATATTTTTTTATGTCCCTACCAATGCTTATATTACATCCATGCATTTCTTGCCAGTTCTTCCCGATAGATCCGGTGGTAGAGTCACTCTGTAAGATTAATATCTGACGATTCATAAGTGCATCTTTAAAGCCTACATGAATTAAGCATATTTTGATTTTTGAATGCACCTATTTTATGAGATGACATTTGCCTAGTCATAAAAATTATAGTTGTCTTTTCTCTCGCTTATTCCTCGTCGTGCCACCAACTTGTTCCACCAGTGGCACGACAAGGAATTGTCATTCCTCGTCGTACCACTGAGTGCAGGTACATGCAGGGATGGTAGCTCTACTTAATTTCCCTTCAGATATCTATATATCTATATACAGTCTGAGTTTTCATGAAGTCATTAAGAGAATAATTTACAAATGTACTAGGGCAACATGACCTTATTGGAGATGTAATACTTTGGCATTATGTTTCGTATCTTTTGTTAGACTATCCGTGAAACATACAGTATATAAACTTTAAGTTCGGAACTGATTTTGACACAAATTACTGTGTACACATACTGGAATATTGTATGTCCAAGGGACTTTGGATAAATTTAGTTGATTGACATAACCTTCTACCTTGATGAATAATACATTTCTTCCAAATGGTTTTACAATTGCCACCACAATATTATTGTTATTAGTGTTAAATATACGATAGAATTATTCAAACCAGAGATAGGTGTCCTTGAACAGAAATACCCTTGGACCACATTGTATAGTACCATCTTGCCTTAAAACAAAGGGTAAACATCTTTTTTTGAAAATACATAAAATTTCACAAAGGATAATTATTATTTAGTGCGATCCTAAGTCAGTTAACCTTTCTTTTATTAAACAAAGTTACACCAACATCACTAGCAATTTGACTAGGTTCCAATTTCAGCGTAAGCATAAATATCTTTTATGAAAACACTTGCCGTACTATTCTTTCCTCTTTAATATCTACTTAAGCGTGTATTTATTATGTTTGTACCAACAAAGATACGATAAATACACGCTTATTCTTCTTTATGTTACAACACAGCTTTTAAGAATCACTGACTTTTTTTTAGTATTACAAATTATATCTCATTGGGCGCTATACCTACTTCACGTATGTTCTTTGCGGCTATTCATCAAAACGTTACAGGGTATTTTCCAAGAACTTTAGTCTGGAACTGGTTTCTCAAGAATTTTCTTACTATTTCCATCTAACATTCGTGTTACCAAGGATTTAATGTGTTTAAACATTGTTTGAATTGCAATAGCAAACATGTACTAAACCATATACAAAGTAAGATTTATCTTATTTCACTTCAATTAATGTTATTGTTTTAAAATGAAAGTAGAATTAAATAAAGAGTCAATAAAGGACCCTTTACTGACACTTTATTAAATTCTCCAAGGTAAAAACGTTGGAGAGCAAAATAGTTAAAATAAAACAGAGAAACGAAAGTTACGTCTATTCCCAGTCATTACTACTGGCTTTTTCATCACTGGGGATACAGCTAAAGTCATATACATGACTGACCCTACTTTATCAGTTTTAGCTCTAAATTTTATTGGATAAGTTTGATCCATCAAAATTGCTTGATAGAATTTTAAAGTTTAGGACATTGCAGTTAAATCGAAATAAACCCAGATTGTTCTTCACTATTTACAACATACAAAACGTAACCATTACAAAAATAGGAAGATAAAAATTCAAAGTATTAGTTATTCAGGAAAACCAGGTGAGTGTTCCACTGCTAAACAATGCCGTTACCCTGACCTTATCAACCCACCTTGCCATTGTTTCCAATGTGCCGATATTGTAACGTTAATACCTAATTAAGCTTAATTTGCAATGGCGCAATAGTTAAATGGGTCACAATCGATTCTGTTGCCAGCTGTTTAGAAAATAACAGTCATAAATAAAATATTATTAACACTACCGAAATCTGCTGGTAAAAGTTAGTCCATGAGTAAATAATTTAATAAAATGTTATACGTCGAAAATAGCACAAAAGTAAATATAAATGTATTAAAGTGTGTGCACTAAAACAAATTCATTTTTCACTTTCACGTTCATTCCAAGTTCAATAAACGAGGAGTTTTTCAATTTCAAGTCAAACAATTATTAAGAATATTAAAAATTCACTAAGTTAACATAAGAGCCAGTTAGACTAACATAAGAGGAGTTTCGTGTAGACTTCACTTTCCCAGTAAAACCTGTTTGGAAAATAACCGCAAAGTCTTAATTCATATTGAGTAATAATATTAAAGTGATGAAGTAGTTTTCTTTTTTTAACAACTGCAGTTGGCAGACTGGCACATGACCAGCTTATATACTATACCATTGAAGAATCACAGGTTGTGGGAACTTTAAACTTCCCTGTTCTTTTTTGTAACTAATCCTACTCATATTATATGAAAAAGTTTGCTGAGAATTTTAGTTGAAACCTTTAATATAGGTTGTATAAAATATATAAGTACATCAAAATAATACATAGTCTACATTTTATACGCGGATCACTATGCTGGCGGAAGGTAGTTTCAAATAATTCCAAACTATCCTTGATTTGACTCAATCATCATACTTAAATTTTTTTCTCTACACTAAAAAAATATTCTCGAAACATTGAGTGTAAATTAATAGTAAGTGGCACTTTTGTCATAACAGTAATAAGTATATAACTGTACATAATTGTTGGTAACATTAACAGAGTAGTGTGTCGTTTAACGCTCCCACGCCCACACAACTGTTTTTCGCGTACATTTCCTAACCGCTAAGCACACAGTGAAACCTAGGTAAACAGAATCCCTCTACCAGGTAAACATATTATTATTTACGCAAGTTTGTAATGTACTTCCGAATATATGGAAAACATACATTTCGTGAAACAGTATTTGTAAATCCAAGTAATATTTCTCTATTTATAAGTGCACCGGTTATCCCGAAGTGCATTGTTTAGGCATAATGAGAGTCATATCATGACATCTTTAGTTGACTTGAAAGTAAAAAAAACTTTATTCAATTTAAAAACATTTTTGTGTTTTCCCAATCCCTGCAATGGGATGTTGCAGTATTTGGTATAAATGCATATGAAATTGCTAAAGTTGTCTGTCTCTATTTAATTTACTTTACTGTTATACTCGTATCTACTGATTTAATCAAAAAAGTACAGACTATTATTACACTTGCTTTAAAAAGACCTTAATCGTTAAAATAACTTTATTACCTATTACTTTAAGTAAACAGTCTAACACTAAAACAATAAACTCCATCCAAAAGACAGACAAACGTAAATCGTAAGAAAAGAAAGGCAATTAGCAAAAGAAAACACCGCGTCGCCCACACAATATCGATCAAGCGATTCTAAGGTCAATGTTCGAATGCAAGTGCATTGAAATTCAGCGCATATAAAACGGTTGGCGGCGAGTGATGCTCAATAAATAAGTGCAGCCAGACGAGCACTCCAGACAATAAAGGAAGGGGACAGGGACGCCTCCCACAGGGATAATACCTGGACGAATTGAACTTCACTATTCATAGATATATCACTGATTAAACTATATATCGCTCGTTGTTATAATGGCACTATAGGGTTAGCGTTGAGTTCATAGCGTTTCGCTGAAATTTCGTCATGGATAACATAAATAACATTAGCCAGGGCTGGTCAATGGCCGCCAGGCTGGCACCGGCTCGTCCCAATCGGTGGAAAGGGGAAACCGAAGGAGTTTAGTGGGTAGTGGGACATACGCTTTTCATCCCGAGCCCCACACACAGCACAGCCGCAGGCGTCGCTAGCCTACGGTCATAGCACGGAAAGTATTCTCCTACGCTAAAAATAGGTAACATTAGCCAAGCAACACATCATCTGTGATCAAAGATGCAGACATACATTTTCTTCTACTGCTCTCAGCTCACACTACTTTAAAATAATAATAATTGTGCAATTGGACTTGGATTTAGACTTTGCTTAAAGCTTCGTTTGAAAAACTTCAATTGGGAGAGAGAGTGCGAGACACACATTGTATTTACAGCGGACATTGAACAAAAAGTCTTTCCCATGAGTAGGCAGCCCTATCCGGGAAGTGTCGTTGCCCAACTCATCAAAACAAACGGCTGTCTGCAGCAAATTGGTTGATGTTTTTGTTACATTGACTAATGCCGTTTCCTTTAGCCGTTCGCCATTTGATGATATTGAGAAATGGGACGTTACATACGGTTTTTTAAGGAATTCTTTACCTTTCCAATGATGGTCTAAGGGTTAAGTGCTGGGCCATGATCTTGGTTTGTGTTGGATTATTCGAACAAAGCTTAGGTTCGTAATGACCCACCCGCATTCTTTTCTCAAAAGCGGATAATACACTAGAGACCATAGTCACAGGCATACACAACTCTAGCGGTAGTGATAACTTACTATCTGGTGTCAATACTTTATTGAAGATTCTTTTTAGATATTCTTTTTCTTTTTATCTCTAATAACTTTATTATGTAAAAAAATAGAAAAATAAATGCGAAAAGTCTGATACTGGGTTGTCAATAAGACGGTAAATAACGTGTCGTCCCGTGTATAATGTTCAGTACCTACGTATGTACGTGTCCTGAATCTACAAAAGTCTTACCTATTTATGTAAAAGGTTATGCAGATGACAATTATATGCAAATAAGAATCTTATGCTGCTAAATATCTATGTAGGGTTGGTTGGTGCATTTTGACTTAAACGTAACGAAACTTAAACAAAAAGTTAAAAATTGTATATATCTGTAAATACATATACCCAGAAATACAAAGGACGCATTTTTAGGCAATATGGATGAATCTATAATGTGTCTAACTAACATCCATGATCTATCAAAATGAAAACTAAACCTAGGCAATTGTAATTAGCGCAGCCGTGAGTGAAGAGAACGGTGCGGTTTGTTTTATCTTATCTTAGTCTCCGCCAGCCGTCTCAGAAGGGTTGCGGCGCGGCACAGATTATTATTAACGTAATCTAAGTCTGTGCCAGTAGTACACAACCCCTGGTCAGCAAAACAATAATCATATTAGAGAAATTAGTAATAATCAGCTGGCAAACAGGCACACAGCCGGTGGGTAATAGTAAACGGACACTGTTGCATTGTTGTATTTGTTAATTTGTTTCGGGGGACACGTTAGACGTTGAGCGAGGATGCTATCGCAAGGTATTCGTAGAACCAAATCCTGACAAAAAAACTGAGTCAAGTAGTAATTCTAACGAAAAATTGGTCATGCGTCCCTTGCATAAAAATTGTTAATAGGATTTGATGTAGAGAACTAAATAAATAATTAATACTAAAATAGTGCCACTTAAACAAGTGTAAGTATATGCGATTTTATTTAATTGGTTTGTCATAGTCATAGTCATTTAATCGCATTATTTGTAACAATGGTACATATTATCGTACATATTTGAGAGCAGTTGGTAATGCTAAATTACAAATTGACCTTTTCAAGGCATATGCGAATTAAGATAAATTATTAAAATTATTGTTAAAATTATTATTAAAATTATTACAAAACTATTATGAAAATTATTATTAAAATTATTACAAAAACTACATATTTTAAAAATTATTAAGTTACATTTTTACATACCTACAAAATTAATTAATTAAATAATATCCAAAAATTAAAATATTAATAAATAAAATGTCAGATAAAGTACCTACTTACATATAAATAAATAGCATAATATTTAGCTTAGTCTAAAAACTTGTCACCAAAATATTCTTTTAAACAATAATAAGCCTTGCTGAATAAGAATTCCTTTAGTGTCCGTTCAAATTTGTCACCATGGAGGGCTTTGATAGAGCTTGGTAAGTGGTTGTAAACTGTTATTGCCATAAAATATGGCCCATTTTGGTATAGCGTTAAGCGTGACAGGGGCAGCACTAAGTTATTTTCTCGCCGTGAATTTTGTTTGCCTGGTTGGTCACCTATCTTCTTGAAGTAATGAGGATGCTTCTTTACAATACGGCTCAGTTCAAAAATGTATACGCTTGTTACTGTAAGGATTTTTAGTTCAGTAAACAGCTTCCTACACGACTGCTTCGGTGCAGTGAGTGTTATAATCCTGAGGCAGCGTTTTTGCAAGATGAATACACTCTCCACGTCCGCAGCATTGCCCCACAGTGCTATTCCATACCTTATCCAGGCTGCAGCGTGGCTGTGGTATGCAATGAGAGCACACTCAGCATTGGTGCTTTTTCGTAATTCGCGCAACGCGTAAGAGAACTGGCTCAGTTTGCTCACCACTGTGGCTATATGGTTTTTCCAGGTCAGAGTTGTATCCATAGTTATTCCCAAGAGGGTAAACTTACTGACTTCCTCGATCTTTTTCCCGTCATGGAGTAGACAGATTTTGATTTCGTTGCTGGGACTGATGGCACTCATTCCAATGTGAGCGGTCTAAGAGTATGTTTAAGTGTATTACAAGTTTGGGACTTAGTGATTATTTTATCAAGAGTCTTTGGACAATTCACAACAATGATTAATTATAATAACAGTAGACTTCGGAAAATATACCCTTAGGATTGACTAATTCATTCCACCCTTGCTATTTCGCCATTGGACGTCTAGACGTATCGCAGGTTATTACCCCCACTTGCTATTTATTCCTCGAATCCGTGCAAAGTATATATCAGCCTATGACTGTCCCGATGTAGGGCAAAGCCCTCTATCATTGAGCCCGTACTAATGTTAACAAGACCGAATTGTGTGAAGATGGATGAAGTTTCTTATTCTTTCACGTAAAAACTGTCTAGAACACGCCGTCCCCACAGTAAAATAAATTTAAAATAATAAAGATATGTTGTTTATTGCAAAAGCCTTCATATAATAGAAAGTTAATAAAGTATTTGGATGAAGTTCTGTGTAAACTTCTTTGTTGTCGACGAAGTGAGAGATGAGACAAGTATTCGTAAGTGCCAGTGCGCGTAAAGCTAAGTCAATAATAAATTGATATTAATCTGACATGTTTCAATTGTCTCACTATCTAAAAATGTTGGCGATCCCTTGTATAAAAGAACCCAGGCCATTCACCTCGACTGCGAATTTAATTTAAAAGTTCATCTCCATTAGTGCGAAACCGTTTGACCCTAATGAGAATCTGAAGGGCAGCTGAGCCCTATTGATAGAAAAGTGGTAAGCTCTAATAGCTGGTGGGCTTTAGAGTTGATTATTTTACGCGAATAAAACTTTAGTGAATTCTCTTCCTTTTGGTATATCTATTTGTATTGATGTGTAAGGCTCAAGTAAAGTTAAAAGCATAACTACAAAGATATTCCACCAAATCAGATTTTTTAAGTGTTTATTAGGTATATAAGGACATGGTTTGTTAACGTACATATTTGTAAATTATTTTTCCTCGTGCAAAGCCTGAGCTTGTAGCTAGTAATTAATAAAAAGTAAATAGCGACCATTGCATTAGTGTTAAACTAAAACTACTTCGTTCCAATAAGTACTAGATAAGTCTTTTAGGAGCATCAGTAACACTCATATACCTACTACATGCCAAATAAAAATCGCAAACATTGATTAAGACAAATGAAAATCGAAATAACTGATAAGCACTATTATTTTAAGTTGTACAAAATGTATTCAGTTATATGGAAACTTGTTATTTGCTGACTTCACGTATTCTACAAGATGCTTCTATATTTTTCAATCACATTTCTATGTCAACGTTGAAATATGATTGGCAAAAAGGGATCGCATATTTTGAGCGGAGACCGTCATCAATATACATAGCAAGTCCCCAGGGAAACAAAAATATATCTTGGTAAAATTAAATATAAATCGATATTGGGTCGAGACAGGGGTGAACAACATCTTTGGTTTACATTACTTTAAGTTCTTGTATGCTGTTTTTATACAGAGACATAATAAAGAGTTATAAGCGTTTTGTCCCAATCTTATCAGAGTAAGTTTGCCCCATGCCATCATCCAGGATTTGGCGGGTTCGTTGCGTTATCCCCCAGGTGCAATTTCACCCGAAATCGACCAGTTGCAGTTTTTCCCGAAACCCCTTCTAGTTGCAGTTTCACTCAAATAAAAAATTTCAAATGTAGGGGAGGTACAGGTAAGGAGACAAATTCTGCAAATTAAATAAATCAGCCTTTATTTTCAAATACTAATTTGTTAGTAACTGCCTCCGTGGTACAGTGGTTAGAGCGTTGGGCTCTAAAACCCGGAGGTCGTGGGTTCGAATCCCGCGGGGAACATCACTTTGTGTGATTGTTTCCAGTTTGGTTAGGACATTGCAGGCTTGAATCACCTGAATGTCTGAAAAGAGTGATGATTCCGTGCTTCGGAAGGCACGTTAAGCCGTTGGTCCCGACTATGTTCCAAGTAGGTCTGGTTTCCCTTGTAGGGTTACGGAGGTCAGATGGCAATCGCCCCATTGTAATAACCAGGCTAGTCAAATCTAGGATCATAGTCGAAGCGGACCCTGAGCTCCATAATGGATGCAATCGGGAATACGCTGGGATGATGACTAATTTGTTAGTATACAAAATCACAGAAATTAACCATTGATCACAGTTTGTTTTTTGTCAATTAGAGATCGTTGTAATAGGTACTTAATTAGCAAATTTTTTTACCGCCGTTCACATACGGCGTACTGAACTATTGACACACAGATGAGACTATTTGAAAAAAATTAAGTTAAATAAAAACACTCGGAGGCGGAAATATACTCGGATGGATATAGGTCAGAAGGCTAAGGCGGGAGCGGAGCAAAGCGAAGCTCCCGCCTTGGCTTTCGTGTTTTTTTTAACCTAAAAGAAATTGCCATCGGCATAATTCATAACTGCAAGCGTTTTTAAACTGACGACGCCGTATGTAAACGGCGGAATCATACAAATTGCCTGCGACATATCTATTGTCTAGTTATTCGCGGTGATGCTTGTAACAAACAAAAACAACTTGTTTTGGCTAATGGAATTTTTGGGCAAAAGTAATGTAATTTATGTAGGTATGTCCGTGCTCTGAAACTTTCTAATATCTGATTAAAACAAACTAATAATTTTATTAAAAATTATAGATAAATATTTTTTTTCGGGTGAAATCGCAACTTGGTTCCAAATTAATTTGCGGGTGAAATTGCAACTGGGGGATAACAACTAACCCGATTTGGCAAGCCCAGTCATTACATACACACAACCGATAGAAAAAAACCGTGCACCTATCGGCACGCCCAGATTTGAATACATCGGAGTGACTTTTAAAACCACTTTACTGCCACTGATCTTGATTTCAATATACACTGTCAATACAAACCTCGAGATTTGTGGGAAATTAATTAATATGAATAAAGTTGCAGTAATTAAAACAAATAAAGATAATGGTTTATTACTATACGACCTTGCTATTGCATCGGTCGATCTTCAAAATGTTTGGACCAATTTATAGAGCTAGACTATGTAACAAAAAACAATTATTGTTATTGTTACTTTAGATAATATTGAAATTATAAATCCTGTATCTGTACAAACGTCATATCACAACGTTATCTGTAGAAGAAAATCTTTGAATAGGAATTCATTTCCTTTGTCTTACATTGATAATTTTATGTAGATTAGTTAGCATTACGATTATTTTGATTGTGTGATTTCTGGTTATAACCAGAAATCACAACACAACAACGGAATTAGTTTCATACGTCATTAGTATTGAAACAAAGAGTAATTAAAATAAGAGTAAGAGTATTTAAAAATATGTATAATATCATACACATAATACGTTTAATTATGACCTTCAATAAGAAAATTTATTATAACTTATTCACAAGTCACTTTTAGAAAAGTTGAAAAAAAATGCAGACTTCGATGATGACGAAAAATTTGACCTTTATTGGAGCCTCAAAAGTTCTTTTGAACTAACCGTACAGAGGTTTATAAAAGAACGTTTTAAACAATAGGAGAGACACGCTTCCTACTGCGAAAGAAGGGCAAAAAGCGGCGACCTATATTCAGCGGTTGGCACGGCGCGCGCGACCTCCTACCCTCGGTTTCACCTGCATCTTACGAAACCAAACCTCTATTGATCTTCTCATTCTTTCATAGTAATTTTTATAAACGTTATAATACCTTCATCCAAATAAACAGACAAATAATCTCCAATTAACGTGTTTACTGGCTATAAACGTGATCTAAACACATTGATGCAACGTTTCTATCCATTTTGCGTCAACTCTCGTGTACATCGCACACTCGTAAATCAAAGTGGTTTATTTTGGTTCCCATTGGCGCGCGCCGAAGCAATAACCTGTGACCTAGTTAAAGCTGGAACATGACCCGAGTTGACCTCTTGGCCTAGGTCACGCCGCCCGCATCTGATACTCTCCTGACATCGGCAGATCTATCAGCTTCAAAACTTCTTCACATTAATGTAATCCTGGTATATTATCAGATCCAAATTAATCAAATTAGGTACTATCTGCAACTATATAGAACTGAATTTCGTATTTAGAGTACGACCCAAGCATTACAAAACAGAAACGGTTTACAAATCCTGTAACTGGCGTCCGAAACGGGAACTGTTACAAATAACTGTGTCCTAGTTTACAAAGAAGCATGTCAGCACTGCATAATAAAGCTATTCCAGTGAGACTTAATATTCGCCAGGAAGCTCGAGGGGTAAACAGTAAACTCCGGCGATTGGTCAATGTAACTGGCAATCGTAGTAATTGACAAAGGACCGTAAATCTTGGTTCATTAAATGTTATGAGCGGTGAACCGAGGCCGATGTAGTTACAGGAGGATCGAGACTGCACTCGCCGGATTGCTTTGGTTAGATCTCAGTTGCTTGTCGTTCGTATGAGTGTGTAATCCTGCTGGTACACACAGCACAACAGGAAAAAAGGAATTAATCAAGGAACAAAGGAAAAAAGGAAATCACAAACTTTTTTGTGTGCTTATAACTTATGTCATTTCAGATACTGAACCAGAAATCAGGATTCAGCGCAGTGTCCGTCACATTGCACTGTCAGCTCCTCTGATCTTCGAGCCATTTATTTTAAGTTAAGTTTTTATCAGACTACCATTTTATATTAAAGCTATAGATTCCTTAAACAGCTTCAAATCCCAATTGTACAATCATATACTTGAGAATTGTTAATTCCGCGAGAGTCACAACCCAATGTACGAGACTGCGTAGATTTAGTTTTGGAGCGGTGACTAACGCATCTAGATTAAGTTTAAAATAATATTGTTCTCATAAATATATAGGTAAGTAGATTTTATAATTTTTTTTATTATAAATTCTTAAAACCTTAGTCTTAGCCTACATCAATATCCTGGAAGATTTTACATGTGAGTGTGGTAGCTAGCCAGTCGGATTCTGATAAAGTCCCAACAGCAACCAGACTCAAGATGCTTATCGAAACAACGTCCTGCGGGTTTAACGACTCACGTTGGCTTATCAATTGTTCCACTGAGGCGGTGAAAAACAAAAATGGTTTTATTTTACTGATGTTATTTCCAGATACGATCCAGATGGAAGTTTGTTTTCCAATCTTTAAAACGAAAATTTATAAAAACTATTGAACAGTTAGTTGGACCACAGTTGGACCGACTCAAGTACATAAAGTAGACTAGCAGAACCCGTTGAGTTAGTCATCAAAATTAATGACCAATGACTAACCTACGACAGCAACTTATAATACAACCGACGCAGCACTAGGTACAAGTTCGAGCTATAAATCATTCAGAACACGGTCAGTAGCAGAACAGTAGGTAACTTATCAACTTGGTAGAACTTTCAGTTTGGCTATCTCGTACACGTTGTTGACTCAATTGAACGTCGATCGTGCACGACGAAGACGTAGCGATGGCTTCCTACATGCAATTTGCGTCACACATACCTACTATAAATAACTGGAGAGCGATGCCACAGGAACAAGAGATACACAAATGCCAACAAGGTGCATTTATTATTACCGATGCATCACTTGAGAATTTGCTTGGTTCATATTTTATGAAACCTGTTTTCGTTAATATTATAATTTATCACGACTTTTATTTCGATCAGCGTTAGAAAGATAGCTTGTTGTCCTATAGGCTTATAAGCCATTAAAGCTTTTTTATTTGTATTATATAAACTTCGTTTCTTAATTTTCACTTATACATGGGACATTGGGCTACTTAAAATCACACCAGATGCGAGATCGATAAATAGTAATAATTTTATGCAACGTAATTAGACAAATATTGTTAATGGCGATATTTAGAAGATATTATAAATATCAACAAGTTTTTAAGTATTAAAATATTCGATATTTTTTATAAAAATACAGAACTTTCGTTTTGAGTTCTTCACCATAACAACTTAATCCCATTATACTTAATTCACTTTCTTGTTTATCCACAAACTTTTCAAACTTGGGCCATTTATCATTGAAGATGTTGTCAAAAGAAAAATAAGAACTGCAACTCCTAAAAACAAAACGTTGATTTTGTTGCCGCTTCAAATAACAAATAATAATTTCTCTAAAATGTATTTATAGCCATATATTATGTTATTAAAAAATTATAAAACTTCTTTATTTAACTTGTAATGAATCAGTTTGCATTGTTATTTAATTCCTACTATGCTACATTTTTTTAGTAAATGTGTAGACAGATGAAGAAACAAATATCATGCGATAAATAACGTAAGTAAAAAGTACCGGAATGACTTTACATCGATTGATGAGTACCGTCGAATAGAATACCTGAATATTTTACTTCCTACTTCAAAGCACATAAACTGCTGTATTACGTATTTATGTGTACATCAATAGCCGTAGAAACCTGTAAATGTTAAGTTCTACGACTCTAGCTTCCAGTTCATGTTAAAAATGCATGTTTCGACCTCTCGTTCATCGTAAATGGCGGCTGTAAAAAACGACTACTTTGCAAAATGTTGGATATTTTCTGCGAGAAATTGTTCTATTTTAACTTATGACATTTTGATAAACTGAGGGTGAATCGTATCTGTTTAAAATTGGTCAAGCTTGAAAAGAATTCAGTAAATGTTAGCATCATTTTACACAAGAGTCCAACTAAATAATGAGTGTAGAAGACAGTTTTTACTACGTTTTATTTTTTACAAAATATACTACTCTTATAATTTTCCTTTAATTTTAACCTAAAAAAGAGGATCGTTTTTGATGACAGATCTGGTGCAATTATTGAAAAGTCGGTTAATCCAATCCATCGGTCGCGGAGTCGATCCCGGTACAAAGATTTGTGCGCATCAAAATCTATTATAGTATTTATTCTGTGGTATGGGCACAGATAAAAATAATACTAGTATGGGTAGTTGTATGTATTAAGAAAAAAATCATAGTGCAAGATAAACTAACTTTGGGGCTATATGGCGTGGTCTGACTGAATAGATGTCCAAAATATCTATCGTAATTTTTTATATAACGTTTAATTTTGTCTATTCACGTGTGTAGGTAGGTACCATTTCCTTTTCTGAGTTTTTTCTTAGAGCACTAAATTAAATGCTCTAAAGCATTTTCCTAAAGTGTCTACTATCGTAGTAGGTGTACACTGAGTGTTGCAAGCTATGATTTACTATACGAGCGTTTGTTTATCAGCTTCTATTATGGGCGAATTGCGTAATAATGTGTTTGATCTGGTTTGTGTTTTTCATATGCAGTGATGTTCTCATAAAGTTCCGTTACGACGAGATTTACTTACATTGTAAATCATTAGTGAAGACGTTTTTATGTTATGATGACAGACATTCAATTTTATGTCTGGTTGATTATACGGAAATGCAGTTTTAACATGTTTTGGGAGAATAATGACTGTTTCAGTGTGAGTCATTGCACATCATTTACAAAAGATGGACCTAGTTATCAAAGTATTATTCATTACTTTTGTAGTAAAAAAGTAATAAAAATCCATTTATTCTTAAATATTTTCACATTTAGCATAATAGTAGGATGACCGAAATATAAAACTTACTAAAAATTTTTTTATATATGTAATGAATGAGTGACACTAAATTAGTTATCACAAAACTCAGATATAACCTAGGAACATAGCTAGGCATCGTTAATCCGTTAACGCATAGTAAATTTTTTTTTAAGCTATTCTTTTAAGGGCATATTTTTACCAACTGTATGTATACACGAGACTGGAAATGTGTCAATTTGGTGAATTTAAAATTTGTATCATTTATTACTTCGTCATCTCGACACGGATTAACGATGCGCAGCTATGCCTAGGAAGACTAGATTATTCATGTAATTACTACGACAAAACATTGGTAGTTGTAATGTAGGCAGGACCTTGAAGATAAGTCGCCAGACAGCGATATGAACGGATAATCCCTCTGTAGTCTAACAAGAGACGTAACATTGTCTATACATAGACACGACATTGTATTAAAAGGTATTAGTAAAATAATTTGTATTTTCTTTGCATAAATTTAGCTATGATGGGCACTTTTCAAAAGGCAAAAAGCAGCGCTCAATCGCCCGAGGTGTTTTCGCACACACTCACCAAACAAAGCGCAATAGCAAAACTCTATTCATCATTTCATCCGTCAGTCTTCTGTGAGGTGAGATGTTGGTACTTCCCCGGTCGAGCCAGCCTATTTCAACTGACAGAAGGAATAGTCTGCATTATGGATCTACACTACCCATAAATAGAAACAAAAAAAGAAAGATAGAGAAAAAGAAAGAAAGCAAGAAAAAAGAAAAAAAATTCTCATCATTACATCACACAAAGCAACAGACAATATAAAAAGCAATAAGATAAAGTATAATAATGTGTGGTGCGGTGTGTGATGGTCAATCAGGTCTCTACCTCAGCATAGCTGCAAGCGTCCGGTTGAACGTCGCAACAGCGCTGGTAGTCTGGCGAGACCTGTTTGAGTGGCTAGTTTGAGTGAAATACTATAAGCGTTAGCTTGTAAGGTAAAAAAATGCTGAGAAAAAATAATTATATCATACGAGTATAATGCCTGGCTGTATAACTTTGGCTTGGATTACAGTTGTTAATCTAACTTCTTCGCTTTCTCTACAGAATGTTTATCACAATTAGAAACATAAGATTAATTTGAAACAGTCAGTGAAGCCGTGTCTATCACGCTATTTATTTAAATTATTAGAACAATAACCACTTCGGTGACATTACATTATTGACTAACATCTATTTAACTTTAGTTACGTAAGGCAACAATGGAGTTTGTGTAAACATTTACACGTGTTTTATTATCATAACATTGTTATCGCACGATAAACTCGTTATAGTAAACAGAGAACATTCAGCCTCATGTACGGTTTATATTACGGACCCTGTCAGGAAATATACTTTTACTTCAACTGAGTTCATTAACATTAGAAAATACTACTAAACAAAACATAGAATCAATAAAGTCTATAATTATCTACAAAATTTATTAATTCTAAAGTCTTGTTTATGCAACCAGCCATAAACTACTAAAATATATTTTATTTGAGATTGCAATGCATTCACATAAACTTCAATGAGATATTTTAAACTTTGATAGAGGTCCACAAAGAAATAGCTTCTACAATAACTGTCTATATACATACATACATATTTCATTTTCGTATTTAACTAATCTAAATATTTGGAAGTCCTATGATTTAGAGCAGCCATACTCAACCTTTTTTTTAATGGGGCCACAAACACGTTTCGATCTTGAAGCGCGGGCCGCAAAAATATTTAGGGCTAAAACTGCGTTGAGCGGGGGGGGGGGGGGAGGGCGCCCCGCGCGGGTTCATGCGGAAGTCACTTTTGTATGAGCCCGCGCGGGGGCCCGCTTAACGCAGTTTCAGCCCTTAGGTGTTAAAAAAACATAATTCAAAATTGGCGATGTGTTTATTAAAAAAAGAAAGTTGGTCACAATAAAGCCAACTATAAAATACATGATTTTGTAACCTTTATAATATTAGGTTATGATGCATGAAGTGCAATGTAGACCAAATTTTGAAAGAGCTAACTTTGAAAGATCTAACAATGAGTTCAGGTTTTAACAAAGCTGTTGAAACCATCTTGTTTTGAATGATATTTTTGATACTGTGAACCTGCTGTGAACACTTTTTCAAAACTTTGTCAAGATCTGGATTGTTGCTGCAAGCTAACCTTATAACATCATCCAGATGAGAGTCTGTAAGCTTGTTTCTGTACACATTTTTTGTGTATTTCATTTTCGAAAAAGACGATTCACACACGAATGTAGACCCAAAGAATGTTATTTGGGCAATTCTTTGGACGCTTTTATATTTTTGAAAAACAATGCTCCAAAATTAGACTATCGAGTTCGAGTACCTATTTTATTTACTCAGAGCGGCCACAGTTTTTTCTGATGGGCACGGAATTTTAAAACTTATTCAAAGTTTTAAAATTCCAAGTGGGCCAATCACAAAGGCCCGGCGGGCCGCATGCGGCCCGCGGGCCGCAGGTTGAGTATGGCTGATTTAGAGCGACATATTTGCTACATTAATTTTCAACTCCAACATTGTTACTAAGACCTTGGATTACCGCCTGAAAATTAACCTCTCAGAATAGACGGAAGGCTTCCGAAACCTTAACTGATTAGTTCCCTAAAGCTATGTCACGTAATCCTTGGTGTTGTGTTTCTCATTAATCACGTTGCGTTATTTTAGACTTTCACGCAGTAATAGGCTAGTACATGTATGTACGTTTGATTATTGAAGTTGTTCTAGTATAATCTAAGGACAAGGAGAAACTGTTAACTAATTAAGGAAGACTGATGCTTGCCATATGGAGGTTTTGCCCATAATCGCCACGCTAGGCAAGCGTGTTGGCGATCGCAGGGTGCAGCTCTCGCACCGGTGACGCTGCTGCCCGTCACCGGCCTCTAATTTTAGCTGCACCATTAGATTTGGATGGTTATACCGCCACCAGTCGGTCGCCAGAGCCTCGTTCGTTATTGGGCAGGATGCACCACGGGCAGGATCGAGAGGTTGGCTTGGAGCGGAAGGATGGCAGTTACACTCCCTTACATCCTCCATCCATAGGTAAAATAATTAACAAAACTCCCACCAGTATCTCGGCGGTAACGGCAAACATCGTTAGGAAACCTGCAAAGTCAAGTGGCTGGTGCACTGTGTGACCCTAAAGTTCCCCTGTTAAGTAGTATAGTATAATATAAACTAGACGTGCCAAGACTTGAAACATGGTACAAGCGTTCCCTATGTCTGGTATATCCGTGATCCAGGTCCCCTGTTAAAGATTACGGAGGTAAGATAGCAGACACTCCTATGTAATAACTAGACTTGCCAAGACTTGAATCATGGTGCAAGCGTACCCTACTAGTTCGGGACACAACCCTCGGTAAAACAATCACCGAAAATTCCGAATCTCTTGTGGCCGAATATTTGGCAGCATTCGGCGGCTATGCAGCTGGGAATTTCGACAATTCCTACAAAATGCAGAAGAAAATTCCTTGTCAAGTTTCTCTCCTTTAATTTAGTATTTTAATAAGGATATAAACTACTAACTACTACAATCACATTTGATAAAGATACATTTCCAATACTTTTTTGTGCTTTGACTTCGTTTCTATAGCCAGACAACTACGAAGTTTATAGAACTTAACGAAAATACACTTATTCGAAACTGATCACTCTCCTGGAGTACACTAACAGAACTAATGCTCAATTCTAGATCTGATAGAGATTAAGTTTTATGGACATTTGATGGACCGATAAAATCGTTATTGCTTTTTCAAATCTATAATTCAATAAATTACTAGTAAATGTCAGTGTTTTACATACATTTATAATATAAAATACTATGACTTTTATAATTCACATTCAAACACTGATTTGTTTTATTATTTGCAGTTTTAGATCATACCTACATTACTATTCGTTTTTATCTCAAGAAATTAACATTCACACATTTTTTTCATTCCATTTTATCAGCAAAAACAAACAATGCAGCAAACAATGAGCATTGATCTTTTCCCACATTTGTACAAATTGACAGTGATCCCCGTATTTTTAATCCCGACCCGCTGAAACCACGTTTAATTTTCCAACACTTTCCCAAAATGCGGACACGATGCGAGGGACAAAAGAATGATTAAATTATTTATTTCGCGTAAAATGTCGCTGCTTTTATTCGAATAAAATAACAAAACATACTGACTGTTATAAAAAAAAAGACATTAAGCAATCTATGATTTTAGCTATAGCGTGAGATAATTATATTTTTATCTTTTGATGAAAGCTTTCCATTTTTCTTTCTAGCGATTTGATTATTCTTAAAATATGTGATCATGTAGATTTACTCTACGGGGCTTCTTTTAAAAAAATGCAATTACCTACCATTTACATGTTTAATTATCATGTATTATATGTAATATTAGATAATGTACTGTCTAACCACAAAATCCTTATTCATCCTTTTGCCTAACCACACAAAAAAGTCATTTAATTTTGCCAATCGTATTCGATAAATAATCGTCCAAAAATACGCAATTGCACGTATATTTAAGCCTATTCAATGTAAGTAAAGTATTGCCATACTAAAACAAACACCGGCATGAGTTTATCATTGGGCAACGGTGCTCGAATATAACCCGTAACTAGGTTCTATTTATTTAGCGGTATCATCCGATAAACAGCGTCGAAACTGCGCTGTTTGGTTGATATCACGGAACTGGGACATCTAATCGCGCGGGCGATGCGCTTCCTCTTGCAACATTGACTTATGAGCTTTATTCAATCATGCAATATGCATTCTTGATATAGTGCTGTAATTGTGGGTAATCAGGTAAGTGAAAGTGTCGAACTAATGGGAAAATTGTAATTGACGTTTTTTACCCACTATATCTCAGCAAACTTCGTGTTTCGTCAGTCATCGGATTTCTATTAGTTACCCTTGGGCCTTGTATCATGTGGAGCATACTGAGATCAACACAGATATTTGAATATTTGAAAATGTTCGTATCAGGATCTGTCGCAGTCCTTGTAAATAACGTATTTTATTCCTCGATCTGATTGCTAACGTTTAAAATCAGAACAATCTTGATTGATTGATAATTATCTTTCCGGGACAATAATAATATGGAATAATAAAAGCCAAGGTCTATCATGCTGCAATATTACTCTAAGATTTATATAATTTACGAATTTTGTTTTATTTGTACCGTACCGGAATAAACATGTTTAGGTACTCTATTTATCCCATTGAACCTAAATACTCGTAACAGTTTCATACAATATGTTCTCTAGCAATACATCGGGTTGGTAACTAAAATATCTGCGTTGCAGTTACATCTAAATTAGAACCAGAGCGTTTTGGATTCACCAATGTAAATTATTGGCGAACACCAGATTCGTGAGTAGTGTTCATTTTACTAGCATAATATGCGTACATATACTGTATGTTACTATGGCGATGGTCGATGCCCCATATATTGGCAAATTGGATCCAATTGTCATATGATAATGGTTACGCGATTTTTTCTTATTTGCGTCATTGCAAGTGTAGGTTATGATCAAATCATATTCTCGTTGTTGTGTTAGAGCGGTGGTTTTTTTTCATACAATGGTTAACATCAAATACAACTTGGTAAAAATTAAACAAAAATACTACAATTGTCTACTCCGAAGCTTTTAAAAAAAAGTACGTACAGTCAAAAGCACGTCAGACGTAACACTTTGGACTTTGTACCACTCTTATGTCGGGGGCATAAGGGCTATTATCGAACTGCAAGTGTTAACCATGATGTGCTGTTGATCGTACTTGAAAATAGGTTGATTTATCAAATTCCAAAAATTTACACCCTTCGATAACATTGATTTGAAAAAAATCTGTGTAGCATTAAAGAGCAGACGTAAATAAATTAATATATTATGTGTAACTCATAACCGGTCAAAACTACTTTTGACTGCAAAAATCAGGCAAAGTAGTTTTGATCAATGCCCTTGGTCAAAAACAGTTTTGCCTGATTTTTGTAGTTTAAAGTGGTTTTGACCGGCTACCTATGAGTTTTGACTGTAACATATACACCAACATATTACGTAAACGTTGGCTAAATAATTGTTCTTAATTTTGTAAATATCAATATGTTTTAACTCACATATAATAATTATGTGCATTCTAAATGTCAATAGGATTGGTACCTATTAGTTTTGTTTATTTAAAGGAAAGGTTATATGTAAGCTACATTTAACCTTTCTTACAATCTACTTTCATCTATTTTCCTAGAAGCCTTAAACTTTAGAGTTTGACCTTCAAATATATTTAAAAATACAGATTCGTTGTCATGAAAATCGATTCAGATATGATCGTTGCCTTGACTGCAATCACGCGATGTGTTTACCTAGCACACACTAATTACATATTTGGGCTGGGAAAATGAGCAGTTGGTTTTGGGAAGTTCGAAGGATCTCCTGTATGTGAGCAATGAAATACTCCTAATAAACATAAACTTTTGTCAAGCTGACCTTTTGTCTGATTGGTATCATACTTATGTCAATATGTCATATTTATTTAACATAGAGATGACTTTGTCAATTTACATGACCAAAGGTGTAGATGGAATAACTGACGCCGCAAAAAGTGTTTTGAACAAACAACTACCGTGTCATCGATGAACAAATGAAATGAAAATTATTTTACACTATACATTGTATATTTAACAAAAGCAAAAGTGATAGCTACTTCGGAAGTACTCTGTACCTTAGTACCTACTTAGAATTTTAACAATGTTGCACGCGCGTTTATGCAACAGCAACGAATCCTGTGTTTTTGTATTATTACACCTATTGTTCGTTTAAAATGTTTTGTCTGCCACAACTGCTGTACGCATACCTTCAGTAATCTGATTGTTGCAAAGTATTTCGAACAAGCCTTATTAGTCGTAACAAGCTTTTCTGTGTCGCGGTTCTCGTAGTCATTAATTATTATGGATTCAAAATAAAATCTTTAATAAAAATCTGGGAATCTTAATGACTGTGCTTCCTTTTCATGTGATTTCTTGGAGTGACAGGGAAGTAATAAATATATGGAAACTGTAAAATGAAAAATGCTACCGCTGTTACATGGATACTGGATAATTAACTGAAAATTTTAAGACAGCTAAAACCGAACCAAACACCTTCAAATTTAAATGGCCATCAGACCATTTGAGCTTCAACCCTTTAACTAGTCAGAAATAATTGACAAATTACATTGTTTTTCGCTTCCTTTGGAATAGAATATAGTCCAACTTGAGGTGGTCACTGCAATTTCCAGTACGGAATAAGAACCAATGCTCCAATGCTGAAAGGTAAATATAATCGAAAATATTTTTACCAGAGAAGCAATTTGAACCAGAACTAGCAATGTGTTCAATATCAAAGGCCTACATGAAATACGATTCCACTGATGGACACGTTCACAAAAAAATCATGTCAGTCAAAAATATGTTTAAAATATTACAGACTTTCCTGGAATTCATGACAAATAATAAAAATATTATATGTATAACTGTCAACTTTCAGCTACAAAAATAAGATTTCTTGCTGAGCATCCCGGGTGAAATTCCAGTGCTCTGGGGAAATTTAGTCAGCATTAAACTATTTATACACGATTCTCACTAAAATGGGAATACTATAAACTTAGACAATAAAAGCTGCGCTACCGGTACCCTTAAAAGTGTCTAGGAAATAAAACAGATGAAGTTAAGTTCAAGCTGAGTAATTGTGACGATATCTGAAAATTTCAGTGCTGGGGTATTTTAATGAGATTTATTTCAGGGCACTTAAATGAAAAAATAATCGTAATGAACTTACTTAGTTGTTTCTAACTTAGTTGTTTCAGTCATTTTATTTACTAAAACGATGTACCTATGTTCCGCTGCACGCTGGAGCGATGTTGTGGAGGCTAATCTTCGCGAGTTGCAAGCTGGCGACTGGCGTGCAAGAACACAAGATCGAGAGGACTGGCGAATTCTTGTATCGGAGGCCGAGACACATTTTGGGGCGGTGAGCCATCGGAGTAGTAGTAGTAGTATTATGTGCCACATACTGTAGTTTTATTTATTTGGCCGGATGAGAAAGACAGAGAAAATAGTTTGACACGAAATGAAATAAAAAATCTAAACATATATATTTAAAACATATACATTCGTACGAGAAGAATATCACAAAGATCAGTGAGATTTGTTTAAGCAGCTGACAGTTGGCTATAGTCGGTATTTTGGGTGACAAAGTTGGCATTTCCGTCCATTCATACTTTGGCATTAATTCCAATTCAAAGACTCATGTATTTGACGAAAATAGCTGAAAAACAAGTATTGCGAAGAATTAAAAGTGATGAGCTGTTTTATTTTACGCCCGTATTCTGTAATATTCATGACTAGGGTATGTAATTATATGCATAAAAATATAAATAAATAAATAACGTTACGCATTGAATACTACAGTATCGGTTGATATGAAACTGTACCAAAATACGAGTACACAGATGAATCCATGCTGAAGTTCTTCCTTTATGACAAACCTACTTAATATGGACAGTCTCATCGTGTGAGGACAGTAGAACAATGGAACTTTAGCTTCTGTAGTAGACAACTACTCTATTCAACTAATTTCTACAATTGACCACAGTGTTTTTTCTATTAATAAGTGAATAGTAAATACCTAATATCTGAATATAATTATATAACTCATCATCATCATCATCATTTCAGCCGAAAGACGTCCACTGCTGGACATAGGCCTCCCCCAAGGATCTCCAAGCCGATCGGTCCTGCGCCACCCGCATCCAGTGGATTCCGGCGACCTTTACAAGATCATCGGTCCATCTTGTAGGAGGCCTACCACGGCTGCGTTTCCCAATACGTGGCCACCACTCGAGGACCTTTCCGCCCCAACGGCCGTCAGTCCTCCTTGCAATGTGCCCTGCCCACTGCCACTTAAGGCTCGCAATTCTTCGGGCAATGTCGGTAACCTTGGTCCTCCTGCGGATCTCATCATTTCTGATGCGATCGCGCAGGGAGACCCCAAGCATGGCCCTCTCCATTGCCCTCTGCGCGATTTTTAGCCTTCTAATGCGGCACATTGTAAGTGGCCACGTTTCTGTTCCATATGTCATCGCTGGCAACACACACGTATTAAAGACTTTCGTCTTGAGACATTGCGGTAAACGGGCCGAGAATACACTGCGAAGCTTCCCGAACGCTGCCCAGCCGAGTTGGATTCGTCGATCGATCTCTTTCTGGAAGTTGGACTTACCAAGTCGGACTTTTTGTCCCAGGTAAATGTACTCGTCTACAACTTCCAGTGTTGAGTTCCCAACTTTTACAGGAGTGGGTACGACATGGGAGTTCGACATAATTTTCGTCTTTTCCATGTTCATTTTAAGACCCACTTGTTGAGACACTCTACTGAGATCGTTGAGCATTGTGCCTAGGTCTTCCAAGGTCTCAGCCATGACTACGATATCATCGGCGAACCGAAGGTGCTGTTACGGGGTGGTTCAGGAATAGCTTTTTAAAAAAAAGGGTTTTTATTGCAACTGAATTTATTAATGAGAAAAATACACCAATTAATGTTAGCTCGCGACGGAAGCCCAATCCAATCTGAGGTTAATATCATTTATTGATTTTAACTGCGTTTGGGTTCCGGTTGCATTGACGTCAACGCTGTTAGTCAATGCAAGCGGATAGTCAGCAAGTTTATTTTTATGTAAATCCCTAAGAATTTCCGATATAACAACCCCCCCGTTAAGATCTCTCATCACGATTAAAGGAGATGAGAGATTTCATCTGATTAATTTGACATTTAATTAATAGCTTTTGATTGGACTTCCGTAAGAACTATGTTAAGTTTAAAACTTTACACTGTAAGACTTATAATAAAGTGAGCTTATATCTAAATGTTATTTATTCCACTCAACATTAGAGAAGTTATGTATTAATAAAAGTAATATGGTAATAAACTGAACTGTGATATTGTAAATTTTAATTTGCTTGTATTAATAAGTAATTTTATAATTTATTTAAAAACTCTAATAGACAAAACTTTTGTTTTAAAGAATGGAAATATGTTTTATTTATCTTATTTTTATCAACCATAATTAAGGTTAATTTTAAAACTTAGTTATACTTAATTACTCTTAAGTTCTCTGGTTAGGAAGACATTTCTCCTAACCGGAGATGGACTGATTATGTCCTCAGGATCTTCGGAAGATGAATCTTCCTTCACATCTCGAACAACTACTACACGTTTATTGCAAGAATCAGATCTGATCTTCTTGTTGTTGCACTGATTGAAGATCTTAATGCAACAAGGAGCTGTATTTGAGTTTTTACAAAACTTTATACCGTATTTAAATAATACGTATAAGAATAATAAAATGCTAAGTAGATAACTAACCGACATGTAATGAATTCCATATTGTTCGAAATGTGTAGGACTTTCTAACTTTGTGAGTTCATCTTCAAGTGATTCTAAATGGATGCTGGCATGTAACAATGAATTTAAGTCATGTATATTATCTAGCTTGGTGAAAGGTAATTTATTGATTGACTTGTTACGTTTGGTTTTTTCGCAACAGTCATAGTGCAGTCATTGAAGCATTATAGCTCCGAATTTTTTTACTGTGAACCGAATTGCATACAATTTTGGAATTAGGTTCATCTTACCCTTAACTTCAAAAGTGAAAATGATTTGCACTCCGCAACCACCATAGGGGGGGTTGCCACCCCTTCTCGGGGGTAAATTATTTTTTTATCCAAATAACCTCGGATATCGATAGAAGGCCTAATTTTAAGCAAAAAATCATCTATAAAGTTTTTCAAAAAATTCAATACTTTTCAAGTTATTGGCAATTGAAAATTCGCAATTTTTTCACGTATTTCATCGGTTTTTTGCAAATATCTCCAAAACTATACGTTTTATCGAAAATTTTATGAGGACCAAAATTGTAGCAGGTAAAACAATGAACAATTTGAATTTTTATAAAGTATTCTAAGTGCAATATTAAGCTAGATATTAAAGATCAAAGCCGTTTTTATTCTGTCTAAAATTTAATCGATGTGGTCAATGCCATCTAGCGGCGAGCAGACACATTTTATGCATTCTAATACAACAGGGTTTTGTAGTGCTTGAAATAAGCTTTAAAATGAGCACTATTAAAAGTCTTTTGCGCGTAAAATAAGTGAGCTGTATTGCAAATAAGGGAAGCATCTAATGTTTTTTCTATAAAATCAATGGGTTTCATAAGTGCCATTTCCACCAAAATTAAAATTAATCGTATTCCGCCTAGAAATAACTTTATTATGAAGAGTTTGATAGATATTATCAGTTTGGCTGCTTCAGGACACATATTTTTCAAAAAAGTCACGATTAAATAAAAAATCAAAATTTCAAATTTTTAAAAAACCCACTTTCTTTTCATAATATCTCAAAAATGACGACAGATACGTATAAAAGTGAACGGATTAAAAATTTAGGTATTTTTCTGACGAACAATTTGGTTATTTTGTTTTTTCTGTCAAACAAAAATTGACGGAGATATGGTTGTTTAAAGAGCGCGTGGCAGCGCAATCACAGCCTCTCTTAAGCCCTTTAACCCTTCACCGTTTTAGAAAAAAGTTTTTTACTATATATTGCATTATAGGATGTTGTAGCTCTCTTAATTACCTTTACAATGGTTTTTTATGAATTGTGATAGCATAAAAATTGAAGTAGTTATGGTCCAAAAACTTATCATATTTTGTTCTACTTAGTAACTAAGGGGTAGTTTTAAGGGTAGAAAAGCTAAAGAATATGATAATCATTTTCGAGAGTGTGGAATAATATTGAAATTCTTTTCATTTTATAAAAAAAAAAAAAAATTTTTTTATCAAGGGGTATTTTTCAAGAGTTGAAAGGGGTTAACCCCCTCATCATCATCATCATCAGCCTGTGACAGTCCACTGCTGGACATAGGCCTCTACATATGCTCGCCACGCTGATCGATCCTCGGCCACTCGCATCCAGCTCCTGCCAGCCATCTTGCGCAAATCATCGCTCCACCTGGCCTGAGGGCGTCCTACACTACGTTTACCGAGACGCGGTCTCCACTCTAGAACCCGTTTACCCCAACGGTTATCGGTTCTACGGCTGATATGACCAGCCCACTGCCACTTCAGCTGGCTAATCCGGCGAGCTATGTCGGTGACTTTGGTTCTCTGCCGAATCACATCATTTCGGATACGATCCCGCAGAGAGACGCCGAGCATAGCTCTTTCCATAGCCCGCTGAGCGACTTTAAACTTGTGGACTAGCCGTGCCGTAAGTGTCCACGTTTCGGCTCCGTATGTCATGACGGGTAGGACGCACTGATTGAAGACTTTCGTCTTTAGACATTGTGGAATCGGCGATGAGAAGACTCGACGTAGTTTTCCAAACGCTGCCCAACCCAACTGAATTCTTCTATTTACCTCGTCCTCAAAGTTGTTTCGACCCAACTGCAATGACTGCCCAACACACATATTTTTGAACAACTTCGAGGACGGCGCCGTGAATCGCAATCGGTTCCGGTAGAACATGTTCATTGAACATGACCTTGGTTTTGTCCAAGTTCATCCGTAGGCCGATGCGTAAAGAAGAATCAGCCAGGTCATTCAGCATCTGTTGTAGGTCCTGCAGCGTCTCCGCCATTATGACGATGTCATCTGCAAATCGCAAGTGAGAGATGTATTCGCCGTTTATGTTGATGCCACGTCCTTTCCAGTTCAGCGTCTTAAACATATCCTCCATTGCATTTGTGAACAATTTCGGGGAGATGACGTCCCCTTGTCTCACTCCTCGATGCAATGGTATAGGATTTGTCTGCTGATTTTGTACTTGGACGGACATGGTGGCTGCTTCGTACAGACATCTCATCACTTGGATATATCGCCAATCTACTTGGCAACGCTGCAGGGACTCCAGAACAGACCAGATTTCAACCGAGTCGAAGGCCTTCTCATAGTCCACGAATGCTAGACACAGGGGTTGATTATACTCTTCGGTCTTCTGTATAATCTGCCGCACAGTGTGAATGTGGTCTATGGTGCCGTATCCGCTCCGAAACCCAGCCTGTTCCGGTGGTTGAAACTCGTCGAGTCTTCGCGCAAGACGGTTCGTGATCACTCTTGAGAATAGCTTATAGACGTGGCTTAGAAGGGAAATGGGTCGATAGTTCTTCAACAGGCTTTTGTCACCCTTTTTGAAGAACAGGACGACCACACTCCTACTCCACGCCTTTGGAGTTCTCCCTTCGAACAGGACAGCGTTAAAAAGCTTTTGGAGCTCCCTCAGTACGGGTTTACCTCCAGCCTTTAACAGCTCTGTAGTAACGCCGTCCTCTCCAGGGGCTTTTCCATTTTTAAGCTGCCCAAGAGCAATCTCGATTTCGCCAACGCTGACTTCTGGCAGGTCTTCAGTGTAATGGCGAGTTAACGTGGCTCTAGAGTCCTCATTTCCGGGATCAGGTCGAGATGCATGCGAAGCGTATAACCGGCCATAGAAGTCTTCTACCTCCGAAAGAACTGCCGGCTTTGAGGCGACAACTTCCCCACTTGCTGTGGTCAGCTTCGTCAGGTGGCTTCTTCCGAGAGATTGTACGAACACCTTACCCCTTTAACCCCCTAATATTTGATAATTATTATAGAGAATATAAAATATTACTTACTCTATACTTACATCTTTTTAAGTCATACCAAAGTATTTTTTTGTGATTTTTTCAATTTAGGGGTTGTTTGCAAAGGATGAAAGATTTTCAAGGGGTTGAAAATTATTTTAATATGAGGTAATTATGTTAGAAAATACTTTACAATTTCACCACTTACGATTAGACATGTTTTCTAGCGATAAAATGGCTCAATGTAAATTTTTCCATTAAGGGGTTGTTTACACCCCTTAAAAATAATAGGCGGAGTTCAGATCATTTTCACTTTTGAAGTTAAGGGTAAGAAGAGCCTAATTCCAAAATTTCATGCAAATCGGTTCACAGTAAAAAAATTCGGAGGTAAGACCGTATTTTTCGCTTCAATGACTGCACTATCATCTAGTATAATATTAAAGTTGGAGATAGTATTGTTAACACCTTTTATGACAGTTTCTGTCCTAGGAATAAACTGTAAAGTTTTATAAAAAGCTTTGCAATCTTTAGGAAGCGCTAGTATGCCAGTACCCAAGAGAATTACATCTGTACTATCAGAATCACAGGTAATATGGCATTTGCCTGGTTCTGACTGAACAAAGATCCAACGATTGTTACTAATTCTGTGAAAGACATCAATTAGTCCATGGATAAACTTAACACTACAACTATCTGGTAACTTATCAACTACCTCTGTAAACAGAGTCGTTTCGCACGTTGGATTTGCGATTATTGAATACACGTTCACCATTTCACATACGTAGCACTTTTCACTGATCACTTTGCACTGGTTTATGTCCGTGATTTGTGAGTAAAACATGTGATCAGCTGTTATCGCAAGGTATGGACTACTCGGAGCGATAAGAGCGAATGTATCAGGTTTCGACATATCATATGATGCAGGTGACGGGACGACATTGTAAAGGTTGTAAATTTGGGGCAGGACTAAGGGAATAGTAACAATTATTATGATTCTATTTTGATGGTAGTAACATATGATTTTGGAGATGTCAATAAGCTCATGCATATTTTGTAAGGTTAATGAAATTGGTAATTCTGAGTGTTTGGGAAGCCTATTTCTATGGTTATCTAATTCGTTATATAATTGGTAGGGACTAAGCACACTTGGATGAAGGATGTTTAATTTGGCGAACATTATAGCGTTGTTAACATCGTCAATGTCGAATGATAGTGTTAAGATAATTGATTCAATAGAGTTTAAAAGGGAATTGACTCGAGATTTGATTTCTAACTTATCATTACTGTTTGAGACTATCTAAAATGTCATGAATTATCTCCATATTTTTAATAAGATGTTGTTCATTCATATTTACTTTGGAGATAGAATCATTGAATGATTTAATTGTGTTTTTTATGACGTGTATGTTGTCTTTCATGAGGTGTGCCAGTTTCTTTTCATCAGACTGGACATCATTTATGGCCTGTGAGTATTTCTCTCCGTCTTCGGAGTCTAGAGTTCCGAAAAAGGTTTTTAATAGAGATCCGCCAAGGTCAATAAGACCTCTTTTAAAACGTCTTTGTGACCGTTCATCTGAAAGGAGGTATGAGACTGAGGAAAATTTATTGATATTATTCAGATGTTGGTTTTTTAACGCTGTAATTGAGTTGAGGCAATCGGAATTTACTTTAGAAGATATTAGTGAGTTACAGAATATGCCTATCTTTTCAATTAGGGAATCAACCTTTTCTAGGTTGGGGCTTATGTGACCTACATCGAGGTAAGTAATTATTTTCCAATTATTATTTATAAATTTTACATCTAAAAGTCTGTCATAGTACAGCCCTGAGCTTCCACGGATTTGCGTGACGTAAGCGCATGTGACGCGTGCATGCACTGACCTGTAATAGAACAGATAAGATTGATACAAATTAATCTATTTAAATTACGTCATAACTTACGTGTAGTCGCTTGCGAGTTTAATTTCGTCATAGTGATGACGTACGTGTCTTTTATTAATTAACACCGTGACCGTATGATTACCGTTTAGTTTTATTATTTTAAATGGGCCTTTCCACACTGGTGATAAGGCTTTATTCTGCTTGTGATGGCAGCGAATATACACCATATCACCGGCGTTGTAGGTTATAGGTTTTGTTCGCGAATCGTAATAAGCTTTAGACCTTTCTTTAGAGCTTTGAATATTCTCAAGGGCCTTTTGGCGACTGTAGTAGAGTCGATGATTTAAAGCTCGAACGTAATCGGTGTACGTATTATTATCGAGCGTGTCGATACTCGAAGGCAGATAGGGTTTAAAACCGAATAATAATTCTAGCGGTGCGAATCCGGTTGTACTATGTACGTTAGAGTTATAAGCTATCATTGCGCTTGGGATGTAGAGATCCCAGGTGTTTTGATTTTCTCCTATATATGATCTTAAATATTCTTTAAGTGTCGAGTGGCTGCGCTCGAGCGCGCCACAGGTTTGAGGATGGTAAGGTGATGCAAATATGTGTTTTATGCTAAATAACTTTTCAAGTTGTTTAAATAGATCTGAACAGAAATTAGTACCTTGATCGGTGATGATCATTCTAGGTATTCCCATGTGGGAGATATAGTTGACAAACACCTTGGCCGTTTTTTCAGCCGAACAAGATTGCATGGGATACGCTTGAGAAAATTTAGTTAGATCATCTTGTACGGTAAGTAAAAATTTATATTTATGTTCATATGTTTCAGGGAGAGGACCGACGAGGTCAAGAAAAACTTTTTCATTAGGACGGGATGCTGTGGATGTTATTATCATAGGAGCACGAGTCGTTTGCCGTAAGGGTTTATTGATTTGACATGAGCGGCAATTTTTTACATAATCTTCAATATCTTGCCGCATATTTTTCCACCAGAATTGAGACTTTATTCGTTCGATCATGCGGGAGATACCAGGATGACCAGCGAGAGGTGAGTCATGATTATCTCTGAGGATCTTCTTAACTTCGTCTGGTGTAGGATATTTAATAGAATTATGATAAATGTGTACTTTTATATGAGTGTGATGGAATAGGAATGCTATAATGTTATAAATTTTCGTAAATGATAATTTAGAGAAAGGATCCGTGAAATCTGAAATAGCTATTTCTTTCTCTTCTGAATACCAATATTTAATCATGTCTCTGTAATCTCGGAGAAGGTTAAATATATCTTTGTATGACATTTCATCGAAATGATTTAGTTTAACGAACAAATGTGTAAATACGTGTTTATCATTAGATGTTGAATAGTAGGAATAGAGTTCGCGTTCGATATTACTGATATCGGGAATGTCAGGGTCTGTTGTAGAGGCATCTATTATGTCACTACAGTACGGTATAGATTCATCTAAGTCAACTGATGTTGGATATGCAATTAACTTAATTTTAGTTTTTAATAAGGACTCATTATGTTCTTGAATGACTGTATCATATGAGACATTGGATTGTCTAGAAATTTGAAGGAATTGTTCGTATGTTTCAGACATAGAAGGAAGATCATGAAGATCTGTATCGTTATCAGGAGACGGCGTAGGATTGCGAATGGCTACGTTAGAATCGGTGGCGTCATCAAGGACGTTTACCGGGAACCGAGATAGAGCGTCAGCGTTTGCGTTTAAAGTGCCCTTTTTATAGACTATTTCATAGTCATACTCTTCTAATTTGAGGCGCCATCGGATAAGCCTCGAACCGGGATCTTTGACATTGAATAACCAAACGAGAGGCTTATGATCGGTAATGATTCGGAATCTGCGGCCATATAGATAAGGACGGAAGGTCTTAACCCCGAATAGGATGGCCAACAATTCTTTCTCTATAGTGGAGTAGTTGCCTTCAGCTTTATTTAGAGTACGCGATGCAAAGGCGATAGGTTTATCTTTACCGATCTGACCTTGGGATAGGATTGCGCCAATAGCATAATTTGAAGCATCAGTGGTCAGTAGAAAGGGTTGGTTAAAGTCAGGATATTGAAGAAGAGGGGCCGAGGTCAATTTATTTTTGAGAGTATTGAATGCTTGATCTTGATCTTGAGACCACTGGAATGTAGCATCCTTCTTGAGAAGGGAAGTAAGAGGTTTTGTGATCTTGGAAAAATTGTCTATAAAACGACGATAATAACCGACCAACCCGAGAAACGATTTTATATCTTTAGGATTTTTAGGGATTGGAAATTCGGCAACGGCCTTGACCTTCTCGGGATTGGGTGACACACCTTTATCGGTGATTATGTGGCCTAAGTAGGCGACTTCACGGCGTAAGAACTCGCATTTATCTGGCTGGAGTTTAAGATTGAATTTCCGCATTCTTTCGAAGACAAGATTAAGTTTGGAGATATGACCTTGAAGGTCATGTGAGTAAACTAAGCAGTCATCAAGATAAATAAGAGCGTGAAGGCCTTGGAGACCAGATAGAGCTGTATTCATCAGCTTTTGAAACGTAGATGGAGCATTCTTAAGCCCAAATGGCATTCTGGTGAATTCGTAGTGTCCAGAACTGCTAGAATTAGTGTTGACGGTGAAACCTGTTTTAGGCGCGTCCTTGGGGCTCATCTTACACTGATGGAAGCCGCTGGCCAAATCTAGAGTGCTGAAGTACTTGCAGTGACCCAGCTGATCAAGTATATCTGTGATAAGAGGCAAAGGATAGCTTTCTGAGACAGTTACATCATTGAGGCGACGATAGTCAATGACTATTCGCCACTTGCGTTTACCAGAGGCGTCCATTTTTTTAGGGACAACCCATACTGGAGCACTCCAGGGAGAATTAGAAGGTCGGATAATGTCTTGGTCTAACATTTTACGAATTTGGGAGTCGACCTCTTCCTTATGACATTCGGGAAAACGATAAGATTTGACGTGAACGGGAGGAGCGTCGCCTGTGTTGATAGAATGCTCAATTGCATTTGTAAACGATAAAGGTTCACCTTCTAAGTAAAAGATGTCAGTGAATTGAGAGCAGCATTCTAAAATAGCCTTTTTCTCTTCAGAATTCATATGAGAACAACGGATGTTGTCGAGTACTTTTTGTGCACGATCTTGTTTATAAGTAGAAATGGAATGGATATACTGAGATGTCTCTATACTGTGGCGCTCAAATGGCGACACCACTGCGCAATAATCTTTGATTGTAATATTAGAATTAGTTGTATTTAGAACACTGATATTTATTCGTCTATTAGGTTTAATAGAGACAATGCAATTAGCGACATAAACACCTTTACATATGGTTTGGTCTAATACGAGAGCTTCATTGTTTTGATAAGACTCGGGCGCGTAATTTGATATAGCGCATTCTATTATAGCCTCGGAACGGGCAGGAATAACGTAAGTCGGTTGAATGTAATGAATCTTTAGATTATGACCCTTAATGTTTAAGAGATTAGAGTTATAATTAATACTTGTTTTAAAATATCCTAAGAAGTCACTACCGATGATTCCGTCATACTTCAGGTTGACGTCATCGTTTACGACGTGAAATTTGTAATTGAGAGTTTCGTGAGATAAATTAAAGTTCATCTGGAAAGTGCCTAGAGTTTCGGAATAAGATTCAGCGTTATTGATGCCTCTTAATTTTACTACTTCTCGGGATAGTGTAGGTGTTTTAGTTAGACTTGAATTTTTTATCAAACTTATACTTGCGCCAGTGTCTATAAGTAACTTTAACTGGTTAATTGAATGATTAGAGTTTAGATAGATGTAAGGCAGCGATATATTTTCGTTTAACACGTTCATTGCGGCACCAAATAAACTAAACTTACCCAGAGTGCGACATGAACTCCATGATTCTCACGCAGGACTCCACTGCGGTGCGTCATGAACATCATTTGTTCACATTAGTTAAAAGATTCAAGAGGTCATAACTATTTGAAATTAAAACATTTTTGTGTGTTCTTTTTTTAAAATGTAGGTAATATGTAGTAGTGTCTACAGCATAAATCGTTTTTAATTCTGATTTGTATTTCCCCAGATTTAGGAGAAAATGTACTACCCTGATTTCATGAGAAACATTTTGCCATGCCGCACTATGTTAATGAGACGCCTAACGAGTAATAGTGATGGGCAAGCAATAAAAACCAACAATACAAATCAACAATTCTTCATAATCATTACAGTGTAACAGCCCACTATGCTGAACTTAAATGAAATGTCTCTAAAATCGCAGTAATTAAGGAACTATAATCCAAATCAACAATTAAATGCTAATCATCTTCATAACTTCAATAAAAATTCACCTAACCTAACATTATAAAAATTTTACGTTATTTAAATTTAAAGTTAACTTAAATGAAATATGTCTATTATATCACAGTAAATAAGGAACTAAAATAAAAAATTAACAATGAAATATTAATAATCACATTTTTAAAGCCTGATTTTCGTGCGGACGTTGTGCATCACTATGCGCGACTGGCGAGAATGGCGCGCCCTCATTCGGTGCGGCATGAGGTGCAGGGGCGTGACCATTATACTGACCATGCCGCACACAGCGCAAAAGTACACAACTCTGTGCGACATGAACATTATTTTGCCATGTCTGTTTTAAATAAATTTAGAACCTTTTTAAAAAAACACTCAGAAATATCTATTTGTTTCTTTCTTACTCATAGAACAACATATGAAATACCCCCCCGCACCGTGGTGAGAAACACATTTTTCTGCACCGCACGCTGGTAAAGTCAAGGATGGCCCTATATTGGTCATGTCGCATGGAACGTGTTAAGCTAGTTTCATAGATTGGGATAGAGTCATCTGATTGAAGGCGATTTTCGGAGTTAGAAGTTTGATCTCGCGAGTTAATTTGTGAGATAGGAATAGTACTATGAGTATTATCGCGTGATTTAAGATGAGAATTAGTATTGTTTGTGTGACTCAGCAAGTTGGGCTGAGATGTAGAATTGGTCGTACTCGAATTAATTGTTTTAGATATTGGAATAATGGGTTGGCAATGACTCGGAAGCTGCGTCCGAGGTGAGGAGCTAGAAAGACTCTCATGCTTTGATTGATACATGGAGATGACATCACTCAGGATCGGTGTATGAGCGTCGGATTTGTTATGACTCGGATACGGTTTCCGAGATGAAGATTTAGTAAGACTCGGATGCTGAATCCGAGATGATAAATTAGATTGTCTCAGATGCCTTTCCTGAGATGTGGAACTAGTATGACTCAGGTTCTGTGCCTGAGATGAAGGTTTGGTAAGACTCGGATGCTGCGCCCGAGATGACGACTTGGGAGGACTCAGGTATTTTACCTGAGATGTAGAACTAGGATGACTCAGGAACTTTGCCTGAGATGTAGATTTAGTAGGACTCGGATGCTGTGTCCGAGATGAAGATTTAGTAGGACTCAGGAGCTTTGCCTGAGATGAGGATTTAGTAAGACTCGGATGCTGTGTCCGAGATGAAGATTTAGTAGGACTCAGGAGCTTTGCCTGAGATGAGGATTTAGTAAGACTCGGATGCTGTGTCCGAGATGAAGATTTAGTAGGACTCAGGAGCTTTGCCTGAGATGAGGATTTAGTAAGACTCGGATGCTGTGTCCGAGGTGAAGGTTTAGTAGGACTCAGGGGCTTTGCCTGAGATGTCAATTTGTTAATAACGAACGACTTTATTTGTGTGTCTGTGGAAATCGGAATACGGCGACACGAACTCGTAACCCGATTTAGTAGTTTAAATGACAATCAGACTCGCCGACATTATCACACGCGATTTGATCGGGTGCCGACCGATGACGGCACTGGAGACGGCGGTAAATCGTAAGAAATATGATGCATCGTCGGGTTACCGTTATTGTTACTGGAATTTTTCCGTTCGTTATTATATTTCCGCTTGCGACATTGTGAAATATCATGGCCCTTACTTTTGCAATACCTGCAGAAAACTTCTGACCCTGAATTTTGATAAGACGTTGATGATGGACGATTCCCGAAATGTGCGCGAGATGAATAATTTGGGCTAGCGTTTTGATAACCGCGTTTTTGTTTAAGAGAACATTCAGATTCAGAATGTCCGGGTTTTTTGCAGATTTTGCATATAGATTTTGGTGTGGCCCTGTATAAGAGATTTTGAATTTTCTCCTCCTCAGTGGCCATAATAATAGCTTCATTGAGAGAGCGAGGATTTCGGCAACGCACATTATTACCAAGACGCGGATGCAGCCCTAGGTTAAATGTGAAGAGGGCCAGATCTTCGGTCATGGCGATCCTACCGGATAAATCTTTCTTAAGAGATACTGAGTTGTGGATTTCTGATTGAAGATCGGTGAGACAAGTCTCGAGGCGGAGAGCGAATTGAGCAACGGATTCACTGGCCTGTTGCTTACACGATTGCAACTCTAATAGAAGGTGATTATAGTGCTTTCTCTCACCAAAGTTTTGTGTGAGGAAGGCCTTGAGGCTGTCAAAATCGTCGAATATTTTATTAGAGCATGCAATTTGCGCCTTTCCTTCTAAGCGCGCTATAATAAACTTTAGTAATAAAGTCTTTTGGCTCGATGACGCTAGATCTAATGCATTTTGGCAATTCGTAAGAAAAGCGGTGAGAGTTTCACGATCTCCCTTATAAACGTTAATAAAATTACATAGAACACTGATAGGAAATGGTTCCGATAGTAAGGGCTCTGAAACACTGCTTTTCTTAGAATCATCAGGCATTGTGAATGAGTTTATAAAGCACCTATTGATTGAAACGAGATAAAATAGGTAATAATATAGGATTATGATGGGTAAGTTATTATTTATATATTTATTATTATTATATATATATATTTTTTTTTTTTGATACAAAGTTGGAAGGAATAGGGTTTAGAATAATATGGGTAAGTATATTTATAGATAATTGTAAATTAAAATAGATTTAAGTCAAGGCGAGATTTAGGGAGAGAGACGAAGGACATGGAAAAAGGTAAGTACCTGAGTGTATGATTTGTCGAATAACCGATCTAATTAATATGCGAATTAGGAGTGCGATAACAGTTAATTGAATGTTTCACTTACAGGATCAGCAGGAGCGCGAACAAGGAGGACTTCATATCTGGAGACGGGACCACGCTGATTGGGACGAACGACGGCAGGAACGGCGTAGCAGTCAGGACGCGAAGCGCGCAGCAACCGATACAGGACACGGCGATAGCGGGCTGCTGGCGGCTTGACTCGGAGTACCGAGATGTTGGAGATAGCAGGATCTTCGAGCGAGTGAGACGGCAGCTACGACGGTGGCTGCGGTGATTAGCAGGATGACGGCGGCAGGCAGGACGTCCAGGGACGATGTCAGGGCGTCGCTACTTGGGCGGCGTAGTTTATTCAGGAGTTTGAAGATGGGCGGCGCACGGCGCCGGCTGGATACAGAGGAGGCGGCTGGGCAGACCAGACGCGGAATGTGACGAAGTGCAGCTAGGAGTTAGCACTCCGGAGATGGATTGGCACTGGAACTTGGAGATGGTCGCGAGACCTTCGATTTGTAAAGTTCTTAAGAGTTTGCAGACTTATTTGCGCGACTCGTTATGGAATACCAGTGGAGCGGTTACGACGATATCCACACTGGTATCCCACTTCTGACACCACTGTTACGGGGTGGTTCAGGAATAGCTTTTTAAAAAAAAGGGTTTTTATTGCAACTGAATTTATTAATGAGAAAAATACACCAATTAATGTTAGCTCGCGACGGAAGCCCAATCCAATCTGAGGTTAATATCATTTATTGATTTTAACTGCGTTTGGGTTCCGGTTGCATTGACGTCAACGCTGTTAGTCAATGCAAGCGGATAGTCAGCAAGTTTATTTTTATGTAAATCCCTAAGAATTTCCGATATAACAGTGCGTCATGTACTCACCGTTTATGTTGATGCCAAGTTCTCTCCAGTCCAGAAGCTTAAACACGTCCTCCAACAGAGTAGTGAACAGTTTCGGCGATATAACATCGCCCTGTCTCACACCACGCTGGAGCCGAATGGGTTTTGTCTTCTGGTCCTGGAGGCGAACTGACATGGTGGCGTTTTCGTACAGCGACTGCAACACTTGTATGTATCGGTAGTCTATTTGGCACCTTTGGAGTGATCGAAGCACGGCCCATGTCTCGACAGAATCAAAGGCTTTTTCATAGTCCACAAACGCTAAGCATAATGGCAGATTATATTCTTCGGATTTTTGTATAATCTGCCGCAGCGTGTGTATGTGGTCTATGGTACTAAAGCCTTTGCGGAATCCGGCTTGTTCGGGAGGCTGGAAGTCATCAAACCTACGTACGAGACGGTTCGTTATAACTCTAGAGAACAGCTTGTAAACATGACTCAGTAGCGTGATGGGTCTGTAGTTCTTCAGCTGCGTCCGATCGCCCTTTTTGAAGAACAACTTCACCACGCCCCTGTGCCATGCTGTTGGCGTTTGACCCTCAAGGATGACGGAGTTGAACAGCCTCTGGAGAGCTTTCAGGACCGGTCGGCCTCCTGCCTTTAGAAGCTCCGCTGTTATTCCGTCATCCCCCGGCGCCTTGTTGTTTTTAAGCTGTTTCAGAGCTACACTAATCTCGTAAAGGCTGACCTCCGGGATATCTTCTGTGTAGTGTCGGGTCAATTTGGCTCTACGATCTGTGGCCTCGGTGACAGGTGTTCGTGTCGTTGCGTAGAGCTGCCCATAAAAGTTTTCGATCTCGGCCAAAAGCTCTGGGCGTGACGTGACGATTCTACCATCCTCCGTCTTCAGCTTCGTCAGCAAGCTCTCTCCAAGAGACAGATCTCTGGCAAACACTTTGGAGCCTTTGTTTCGCTCAATGGCCTCTTTAATACATTCCGTATTAAATCGGCGTATGTCGCGGGTAAGGCACTTGGAGATCTGCCTGTTGAGGCGCCTGCGTCGTCGAGCATCTTCAGAAGATAGCAGAGCCATATTACGTCTTTCCTCCATTAGCTTTAACGTAGGCTCTGAGATTTTCTTACCTTTTACAGTACGGCTAGGTTTAGAGAACTTGGACCCCACCGTAACAACAGCTTCCACGAACCTGTCATTGTAGATGTCCACATCTGTACAGTCCTCCAGGCAATCGAAGCAATTTTTCAATTCGAGCTGGAAGTGTTCGGGGTTCTGGATCTGGATGGCTGCAGGGCGGAGCGTAGACTTCATCAGTCGATACCTCTCGGATTTAATTATATAACTACATTGATATAAATCATAAAGGCAATACTACGGGTGTCGGTTTAACCACAGGTAAAATAATAATACTATATTACTAATAGATTCCGGTTCAATTTAAATACTTAAGATGTTAACCGATCAGTTAGCATCTTAAGTATTTAAATTGAACCATATATAATTATTAATTTATTACAAATGAAAATTAATAGTTTTATTCAAGTAGATAGCTAGATATATCACGAAGTGTTATTTGCCAATCCAAAATGTAAAAAACGCTTTGAATCAACAAGAATTTGCATTGAACAAACAAATTTCAACCAAACACCAACGAAAGTAAATAAAACCTTTTTTAACTTCCAAACTGTAAAAATATCCAAGTTTATTGTATCTCCGTGAAACGCGAATAGTGAGCTGTGTCAACTTCCGACAAAGGTTGAAAAAAAAGGACCGTCAAATGCAATAGAACTCGTACACAGAAGGTTTCATTCAAAGTACCTTTTGTATTGGCATGGTTGCAAAAATATCAATAGGCAATTATGCACCCTTTTGATATGCCTGAACATGTGTTTTTTGCTATTCATAATAAATAAATAAATTAATTAATAAATATTTCTAGACATTATCACACAGCGCCATCTAGCCCCAAACTAAGCATTAGCTTGTGCTATGGGTGCTAGACAACGGATGAACATTACTTATATATTTTTTTTTGTAAATACATACATATTATACATCGAAACACCCAGACCGATACAAACAGACATACATAATATATATTATACATGCACACAAATGTTTGTACCGTGCGGGGATCGAACCCGCGACCTCTGGTATAATAGCCGACTTCTCGACCATTACACCAAATGGCTCGTCAAATATCATAATTATGCAGTATTGCGAAAAAGCGTGTAAAATGCCAGTTTAAATTCTTCTACTTTCTCAGAGCTTTATGTTTAGATCTACTCGGTTTACTCAAGGTTTTGTAATCAAGATCTGATAAAAAATTACGAATAATGAAGATATTTTATTAGTTTCTACATAGCCCCCCGTAACGTCAAGGGTAGACTAGCAACCTAGTAATTATACGTTTCCCACTATTCCTATTAGCAGGAATTCTCTTTACATTATTTTTACTAAATTTATTGTTATTAATATTTATAGATTATAGTAATATTTATTGTCTCAATATTCCTATCAGCATTTATATGGTATGTGCTTTCGGATGATGGAAGTACAAAAGAATTATTTTACTATCAATAAAAAGTAATGCAAAACTATAACACTGCTGAACTACCTAAAATAAAAAAAATTTTTATTGCATTCGTCAGTGCTGTGTATATGCTACAGTCAAAACTCATAGCCGGTCAAAACCACTTTTAACTACAAAAATCAGGCAAAAGTGGTTTTGACCGATGCCCTCATCAGTTTTGACTGTGTGTCGCGGCAGCGGCCGGCGAGTGCCAGAACCGAATTCACTACTTTTGACCGATTTTCCCAGTCAAAAGTTTCAGTGGTTTTGACCGGCTATGAGTTTTGTCTGTAACATATACTGCGTGTTATTTTAGTCGTTGTTTTCCCGCAGCAGAACGCTTTACCTTCAGTAGTACTATCGATCTATGCATGTAATTTTTCTTTTGAATTTTTTTTTAAATTTTTTTTTAACTTTTTATGGTTCTTTTTTTAAAAGTTTGATGGGAAAATGGAAAACAAATGTAAGTAAATAGTAAATAATCTTTTTTTTGATAAACGCGAAGGGCAATGACACCGTCCGTGACGCAGCTAGTACTATTGGTTCGAGTTTCGTCTATCATAATCATAAAACTTTTGATTTCACTTAAAAAATAACTTTATTAATCTATTTTACCACTAAGATAGAATCATTTTACTGCGGGAAAACAACGACTAAAATTGCACGCTGTATAATGGCAGAAAGAAATATTGATAATTTCTACTAGTAGAAATAATGACGACATGATACATGGTCCGAAGAAGCCAAATCAATCATTGATTAAATTTATAGTTCAATAGTAATTTGACTGAGCAGGTTTCTCTCAGGGGTTTTCCTCCACTAATGAATAATGTATATGTGATAAAACAACTACAACATACAAACAACATCTATAGAAAAAAAAAACACGCATTTGGGGTTAAGGCAAAAGTTATATCAAACGGATGGTCATGGATTTGACTACTCATATGAGTTTGTGTGAGTAGGTTATCATAAATAGACCCCTGTTTAATTTATTAAAGTTGTCTGAAGTTCAAGTTGATAACCGACTAACATGTATCAAATTGAATTGACAGACATTCGACGGATAAACTCCACTTTACATAATTGATCAAAGGTGCCCTTATGTGCCTCATTTAACAGAAAAATACGTATAGTCACCGCCAACATAGTACGTTAGTACCTACTTCACTACTTATTTAAGTATGGTACTTGAATTCAGTTAGCACATATAGGCTCACTTCACCAGGAAGAAAAGGCAAGATATTGATAATGTGGTAGAGCCATGCTGCAGATTGTTTTTGTCTGTCAATTTGGGGCGGTTTGACCGGGGAAGTATCACCCTCTCTATTTTCAGCTTTGCTGTAACGATACTTTTGGTCAGTTTTGGAGGCACGGACTGTAAATAAAAATAATTATGAAAATAAGTAAATCTTCGATCAACTATTTTATACATAATTATTTATTGAATACTGTAATCCAAAAGAAATATCTGCAATACTATTCAAATAATACTTGAGTGAATAAGATTTCATTAAAAATATTCATTCAACCAATCGACCGCACTTGATCAAGTCATTAAATAAAATCCTAGAAATGAAAAATGTATGCGCAAACACGTTTACGTTGACTGTACAACTTGTCGAACAAATGCTCTCTGAATAAAATATTTCCCACATTGGCTGTCTAGGCAGGCACAGTGGTTAGGCCGAGTCGGTACTGCAAATCGATCGTAAACAGAACCTTGTGAAGTTTAAATGAACCTATTCATTGCCTTTACTCCATTTTAGGCCATGACATAAGGATAAGAATCTAAGTGCACATCTTGCCTTTACTTGAAGCGTTCTTTAAAAGCAGTTTGGTGAAGGTACTCCATTTTGATCGTCATTATTTTTCAACATGTATTATTTTTTCAGTATTATCCTATTTTATTGACTACCTTGATGAATTTTTTTTTTATGCCATAAAGTTGGCAATCAAGCATACGGCCCACCTGATGGTAAGCCGTTACCGATGAACGCCTGCAACACCAGGCGTAATTTGAGTTGTTCCTACTGAAATTTGTCAAAAAGTGACTTTATCATACTGGTTTCTGATCGCTTAATACGTAGCAAGCAATCTAGCAATACGTAGCTTATTATCTTATTCGGTCTTTTATAGCAGTGCTCTTTCTTGTTAAGTTAAATTTCAAACTGGGAATGAGAGCACTATTCGTAGAAAGCTTCGTTCAATTTGTTGCCATACTCTTTTACTACTTGGGGCTTTAGTCGCGTTTAAAATAAAATGCTTTTTAGTGAAGTCAAATTCATGAATAAAAAGTAGAAGGAGTGTCCGTATCATGACTCTCGTATTAATAAAGTACATAATGGTATATTACCAGTATAGCTTTTCATAATTGTTGATAAAGTTTTATAACGTTAGTTTGTAGGCTTATTATTTTCCGACGTGCGACTTGCAGGCCTTGGTTCGCGTTAGAAAGACTAACGTTGAAATTGCAGCTGTTATAGCCTTCAAGGGCGGTGCACTGGTGCAATGTCGAAATTGCCTCGTGACAATATCTTGCAAAATTCTGCATTATTACGTGACGAACAGTTAACCAATAGATTATCTTGATAACTTAGCAATTTCACATTGGGAATCAACTTCATTAGGATTAGAGTTAATTCTCGAATCCCGATAAAGTTGATTTTAGTCCTGAAGTTAAAGATCTAATTTACTGATGCCATCAGACAGGGAATCAGACCATCGAATTGCATATAATTTTTCATAATTAGGTAAATGATATCTGATTAATTAGGAATATTATCATTGTTAAATTTCTGCACCATGAATACCTATCAGTTATAATAGTAGCAGAAAACAGAAACAAAAGGAAATATAATTCTCTTACACCCCTATACGGACAACGCACACAGGTGAAATTGACGTATTTTGTGGCCAAAATTAAAAAAAACAAAGTTACTCCGATTCTAAATTAGTAACCTAATTTAGGAACAAGACATATGGCGCCATCTATTAATGACCTTTAAAACGTTTGACCCTCTTTTTTCAGATACCCACAGCACTCGATTTAAACAGTTTTGCTTGTTGAGTAATTTATTATAATTTTGAGCTTTGTTTAACAACGACGTTTAACTTTTATTTAGTTGATATCTGGTATGAAACATAATTTTTCTATACCTTAAGGTTAGTTCATTATTTCTGTATTACTAAACAGTCAACATTACTTACGTTGTTATAGATATATAGGTTTGAATAGAAGTCTATTTTTTAACAGTTTATTTTTTTTACATGGTGAAAAAGTTCATACTTAATCGCACTCAACCCGTTTCTTTTACATATTTCGAAAGAACATATTTATGGCTTTCAAATGACACCAAAATTAGCTGCGTCAAACTGCGTCACCAAAACAAAATTTTGCAAAACTGACAATGGTATAATATGCCAACTACAAGTCACAGAATATTAATCCACGGGCATATTATGGTACAGAATGCAGTAGTTCCTTTATGTCTTTTATCTGAAGAGGGCCAAGAAGATATAGAAAAAATTTGTTAGGTTTCACACGGAAATTTTCCAGGAAATAGACTATGGAAGATTTGTTTCACCAATCTTATTTTTAACAAATATTAGTAAGATTAGATTAAAACATTAATATTAGTTTTACTTTTTAAATCACCTTAAAACTATTATTTTGGACAGACTACAGCAATATATAGGCATTACACACTTAACGTAATTTTGGCCAACTTTTGAGCAAATTTCACCACTGTGCAACGGCGCAAAACTCGTTTTTACGTCCGTGACTCGTTAAATGAAGCGTGCGGCTTTATTTACGTGTCCATCTTTTGCGTTTGCAACAGCGTTTTGCTACCAAGCAACCCCGGTAACCCAAATAGGTACGAGTGCATCGTCTGTCGGAACTAGGGCACGGTGACGTCACGACACTGCGAGATGCGCCCGGAGAAAGACAATCGGAACACCAATAAGTATAAAGTGGGTGCGCCAGAATCGGGACCAAAATAATATCAGTAGGACTAACATAGCCACATTCGTTCGTATTGAAATCAAGTCATCGTCACAAATAATGGGTACTGGCTTAATCACCACGCTTTATAAATGAGGATAGCTTGTTAATTGATAAGCAATAGACATAATTACTACTGTTCGCCAGTTTTCCTCCCCAAACGGACACAAGGCTTCATAAGCAAATGAGGCCATCCATCCCCATGGATATAATCGTATTTATATTACACAAACGCTACGCCAAATAAACTACTAATATTAAAGGTTTGTAAAGGTTCTTCTATGTCAATACCGACCGCGAGGAATGCCCAGGCATCTTATACAAATTACTTATAGGTTTAATGGGTCGTTTTCACTTCTTTTTCTCTATAGCCTGAATATTGGTGGTGAGTATATATTTCTATAAAATGTTTGCTATACTCTTTCCTTTTTTAAATTAACACATTCTTTTTTATTGCAGTTGAAAATTTATCTTGCCATCCCGCCACCCTGACAACCCAAATACGATCACTTCGTTTCTGGTAAGTAGGGCAGTGTGACGCCACAGCACTAGATGCGCGCCGGGAGAAAGTCAATCGAGCCACTATTGTGTCATATTTTGTGTCCAAAGTGGATGCAGAGGAAACGACACTAGGATTTATTTTAGTGTTTGAAAGCAAAAGTAATTTTACAAATACATGACATGAATTTTACACAATTGCTTAAAATATCATTGCATCAAAATCGTTTCTAACCCTTTTAAAACAAACAAAAAATAACGAAAAAAAGCATGTCCTACTATAACTTGGAAAAAATCTGCATGACTGAAATCAAGTTATTGATACAAAGATGAATAATTTGACTTTAAAATTAACTAGGTACAGCAGTTGCTAGCTATAATAACAAGTAGGGCAAAGAGTCGTCTAAGCAAGAAATAGGAAGCATTATCCAAAAATCCCCACAAGTAGTCTTAAAGTTTTACTAAAACAAATTACTTAGTAAACTTCAGTGCCACAGAAACTAAACTTGTGCATAGATAAAATAGTATGAATAAATGCAGAAGTTGGTAAGTTGTTTAATCTTGGCTGGCATAGAAAAACGGGGGCGCTAAAGCACTGAGTAGAACACACGTTATCATGCCACTTTAGGGTACTCAATAGTCCGCCATTCGGATACGATTAAACTCGTACAGCGGCTTTGACACGCGTATTTTCCTTTATTTTTTTGTATGGGAAAATATGTACACGTAGCAGACTCAATAGTTAGTGCTGTGGAGGCTGTGTCTCATTCCAATGCTAGAGAATATAAGTAGAGAGTTTCGGGATGTTTCGCCTAATTGCAGTTATGCTGTAGGCTCGTGTCTTAAAGCCTTTTATTACAAGTATACAACATTAATATTGCCGAAACACAGCCAGGATAATAATGCCAACGATCTTTTCCTATGGGGATAGAAACTAGGCTGTTGGACCTAAATTAATTAATCTGACCCAAAATCTAATCAACATCCAAAGTTAAATAAGAGCATACATAAGATACCTACCTCTATGACGCTCTCGTCTCGTTGAATACTCTCATTTGAAGTAATGGGTGTGTATAAAACAAAAAACTTAAAAAATAATTTCGATGATTAAAAAAATTAGTCATGTCCAAAAAATAATTAAAATACAATACATTATGACGGAACGACGTAATTATAACACAACCATTACAAAAAAGTTCTAAAGTTATCATTATGCTTGCTCGCACCATATGTAAAACAGGTTAACGTTCCAAAGCCTGTAATTAAGTAACAATTAAACAGTTTCGCAATCATAATAGAGTAATTAGAAGCTTAAATTGTCTGTTTAGGATTCCTCCTATTACCGTTGGCGTAGAGGGTGTTGCCCTCCTTATTGTCAAGTCAAAGCCTCCGCAAATGGTGGGTGTAAAAATTTACAGCTGCTGTTATAGAGAAAACTACACACATCAACACTGTCTAGGGATATTTTGTATACGATTCTTTAAATCAATAAATATTGGTCAGTTTAAAAATCTTGTGAAGAAAGCTTATTTCGTCAGCCATTTTGAACGATTCTAAATTTGAATTCGAAAAAATAAATTAAAAACAAACGATTTACGCGGAATAATGGTAGCGAAGTCCGTAGGTTTAATTTACCGACAGTTGTTTTTGGCAATTTTTTTGTGGCAAAGGAGAAGACCGATCCCCATACAATCTTGGGCCTGGCGATACAGGGCTGTAACTTGGCCTATATTTTGTTCATTTAAAAACTTCCTACGAGGCCAATTTTCACTGCGAATTTCAATGGCCAAGTCAGTAAAATAATCTACTGAAAATATTAGAGGTTATGTAACCCATGATAATTTTTAGTAAGAAAAGTGCTAGTTTTTGAACTTTTATTAACTCCCGACACAAAAAGAGGAATAATAGTGCCCTGTATGTTTGCCTGTGGCAACGACATAGCTCCTAAGCGGATGAACCGATTTTCATGCGTTTTGATTTATTACATTCTTAGGTCTTTTGTTAGGTAGCAAGGCAGTCTGCAGTACAACCAACATTGATTAAACTATCACTATGAGTAATTGACAACATACCTATTATGCATACCTACCTCACATGTTAATAATGCAAAGGATCTGAATATTATTCTTAAATAAATGGGTATAAAAAACATAAAGTTTTAATTATATTTTATTCTTTATCATCAGTACAAAATATTAACATAAGTAGTAGGTATCCAAAAACTGGGCAGGGATGTTGTATTTTCTTGGTGTCGGGCCCATCCTTCTTCTTCCAATGCGTCTTCGTATTGTGTTGTGCTGAAACGACCCGTTGCTATTCCACGATACAATTCCACAGCACAAGCATGTGCTTGCAAACATGTGTTTATTTATACCCATAAATCACGCTGTAGTCGTCAATAGGCATTAGGTTATCCGATGTTCACTCAAAGGTATATGGGACGATTTAAATCTTTGTTCATGGGTTGCAGAAAACGATGTCCAAGGATTTTATAATAAATATAATTGATCGGTTTCAGAGTCCGTAAGTAAGCAGAGGTCTTTTAAAAATCAGGAGCAATACAAAGGAACACATTTATTACTAACGCATGAGTACGAAAAACGAAATAAAATCAAAATCCAAAATAACTGATTAAATATAGCTGACACTGACATTACTGACATTGACAATACAGACAGTAAATAGTGCCGTATATATCCGATTAAAAACACAACTGGTATAAATCGATTTTCGACTCGCTTTTTTGTAACAACGTTTAAAGAAGTAAAACTCATTTGCAAATGTCTAATCATATTTATCAAGTAACTGTTATTACTTATAAGAAAAAAAATATTCAGTATTATGCCAAAAAAAGCCACCGTATAAAATATATTAAAGTATCGATTAAGATTAAATCGATTAAAACTGTCTCACTCGTTTTTTTTATTGTTATTAGAGCATTTAGAAAGATAGTCGAAAATAAGTCTAATGAAATTCGCGTTTATAAAGCAAGTTGAATATAATGGAATCATAAAAATCCATTTTTTTTGCTGTTGGCTATTGAAATTGATAGTAAAACGCAAATAGGCTGATCTAAAAAAAAATATAGATTTTTTTAGTATATGTTTCATGTCTGTATCGTTGGGCCCAAAATCGGTCTTCTCCTTTTAGTTTTTTAACAAGTTATTGATAAATTTTGAATTAATGTTATTGTTTGCATCATGTAGCGGCGCCATTTATCGAGAGAGGAGATTTTAATGGCAGTAGTAATGCTCCAAGCTGGGGCTGCTCAACAGAGCATTGTTGAGGAGATTGACACAAGGCAAAAGGTGATATCAAGGTCATGGTCACGTTATCGTGTTACTGGTGAAGTGGCTAAAAGATACCCAGGCGGAAAGCGCATAACCACTCAACGAAAAGACTGATTTTTGCAAGTTGCCGCGAGAAGACAACCAAATGCTACGGCAATGCAATTGGTTCAGAGGCTCCAGTCAGAGCACCAGTTGCTTGTGGGTGACCAAACTGTAAGAAAGAGGTTGCATGAAGCTAATCTTCATGCTCGCAGACCGTTTCGTACTCCAGCCCTACGCAAAAAAAATCGTGGACGACGACTAGAGTGGGCTCGTGAACATTTGCTCTGGGCAGATAACCAGTGGTCTGTGGTGCTGTTTACCGATGAGTCTCGGTTCGGTTTCCATCCCGATACACATAGAGTACGTGTTTGGCGAATTCCTGGTCGTGAGAGCCGCCCCCAACACCCTCAGGAAGTCCATCCACACTACGGCGGGACAATTATGGTTTGGGCAGGAATTCATGTTGATGGGAGAACAGACCACGTTTGAATCAGAAACACCATGACGGGTGAAAAATGCCGTAAAGAGGTGCTAGTACCAATAATCTACCCCCATCGACTACAGATGGGCCAAGAATTTGCGCTCATGGACGATAACGCCCGTCCTCACACAGCGAGAGTGGTGACGAGCTGGGTGCAGGAGCACGACCAATCGGTCTTAGGCTGGCCCGCTCAATCGCCTGATCTAAACCCCATAAAACACGCGTGGGACATGCTCCAAAGAAGGGCTTTGAGCAATTTTCCTGCAAACATTGCGACGGAAGAGCAACTTTTTACGCATCTTAGCCAGATCTGACAATATTCTGCAGCAAGACTTTGATAACTTAATCCAAAGCATGAAAAACCGTTGCAGGACCGTTATTAACGTCATGGGTGGTTTTACTGACTACTGATTTTTCACATTACTGTTAAAAACAGAATATTTTTTTCTTATTTTTCACTTTTCCTTGAGAAAAACATTCATTGTTAGTTTACCATTATTTCGCATTTTTTCTTTATTTGAAGAAAATTTTTTTATGCCAAAGAAAACAGTATTTTTTTTATTCTAAAGTATAGCCTAATAAGTAAGCTTTATAAAAATATATATATGTTGTATGTTATTTTTAATAAATTTTAAGTTAATTGAGTTTATACAAAATATCCCTAGACAGTGTTGATGTGTGTATAAGAGATAAAATCGTATTACCTACGTTATTTAAATTTCAGACATGGGAAAATGGTATTGCTAGGTAGTTGATTCATTTAAAATTTTCGGCATAATTTACCTAATCAAGATATTCGTAGATATAAAAACAAACATAATAAGTACAATTAACGTTACAATGCGGTTTAATAAACAAATAATCGCCTGTCATAACGACGTATGCAATATGGAGCACGGCCAAATTATTTAGTTCATGAATGTTCTTGTTAAATAGGTCGAATCGTGACATGGAATGATACACCATATAAAACGGTTCAGTGGTACCATATTATCACTGGCTGCCAAGTAAAAGACCAATACGAGACAAATAGAGACGTTAAACTAGTATGATATGTGTCGGGAATACAGCACATTAAAAAAATACAAGTCTCGTACTGAAATCATAGTTCAGAAACCACAGGGTAACAAATAAAACAACACACTGCCCTGAATTAACAATCTTAGTTAAAAGACAAGGTTATAAGTGGAATAGCGAAATAATAATTCCACTTGGTTGGCTCTCAAGAGGGTACAACAGAACTTAATTAGTACAATAAAAGGCTTCAGAGCTAATGGCTCGCTTGAAAATCGACTCTTACTGAGAACTTTAGCGCATCGCTTGACGGCAAACAATAGGCAGCTGTAGGCATAGTGAGTATTTTTATACTCATCATATCATTACCTCTAAATTGATCTGGGTTCCAAGATAACGGTAATGAATATTTGAAAAGCGCACATTGCGAAAACTCAGAAAGGATCGAGCCAGTTGTCTTTTTTTCCAAACTCATTCGACATTTGAACAACTCTAAAAATTACACTTTTTCCTTCGTTTCCCTCTCTTTTATTTTCCCAATCGCTTAAGTGAAACTTGTCATGTGCGCAGTTTCGTTTTTTTTTTTACAAAAACGATTCAATTGCATTTGTAACAATTCAGCACATTCTCTGTCTCTAGGACACTGGCGCAGCTTGTGGTGCGCAGTAGCCTATTCAGTGTTCCACCTGTTCGTAGATATTTTAGGCGTTACCCTTTTACTACTAACTGCTAACAAAAATGTAATGACATGCCATAAAATCTGTCACATGTTTAAGATTAAAGAAGAAGACAGTTTGTGTGCATGGTCATCATCATCATCTCAGCGTGTTCCCGCACTGCATCCAGTATGGAGCTCAGGCTCCGCTTCGACTATGATCCTAGATTCGACAAGGCTGGTTATTACAATAATGGAGCGATTGCCATCTGACATCCGTAACCCTTACATAGGAAATCAGACCTACTTCGATTCCGAAGCACGAAATCATCATTATTTTCAGACATTCAGGTAATTCAAGCCTGCAATAATGTCCTAACTAAACTGGAAACAATCACTCAAAGTGATGCTCCCCGCGGGATTCGAACCCACGACCTCTGGGTTTTAGAGCCCAACGCTCTAACCACTGTACCACGGAGGCAGTTCATGTTTGTGTGCATATTGTTACCCAAATAAATAGATTACTATTATTACAGAAATGTTAAAAGTATTACTTTTTTATTTCAAAATAATGTTCATTACCTCAACTATAAAGCTTGATGGGGTTATTTATCCTACCTCATTTCAACTAAAACCAGCAATCGCTTCTTCGCCGCAGGACTAAATTGAATCGTAAAATGCATTTTAAGGCCAGCGAGGTAATTCCTTACGATCTGACCTGAGTCAAAAAATTAATCACGGGCACCTTTATTCGATGTGTTGGATAATTGGACTTAAAAATTGAGTTTATGGAGGATGCCAAGAAAGTGAACTCGAACGAAAGAGAAAAATGAGGGCCAAGGCAGACAAAAATGAAATACAACTCTTCATAGGTTGATTTTTATAAAAGTTGTTGCCAGTTATTAGGCAATGAGTTCATCGACCTATTTAGTGTTTTAGCCATAAGTAAATTTTAAAGCTTTGGTGGGGATTTTCGGAAAAAAAATAACAATCCCCACTGGTGTCGGTGGGGATTTCTGGAATAAACCATCCTAATGAATTTTTTCCTTGCCAAACGTTTTTGACGGTTCGTTAAATTAATACTCTTAAGTCACATCGCCAGCAACCTCCTCACATTTTCGTTTTAATCACCACGACAACGCCTGGTAATCAAATTAAGGATTAAAGTTTAATATTAAGGGTTCAGAATCAAACCAATAAACAATTTGCAGCACCTGATAATAAATTAATAATAAGAAGACAGGTTGATTAAGTATCCACCACACAAGAATCAACACACAGTGATTAAACAAACAAAAAAAGTCCTCTTAGCTTAACCCTCTTAGATTCTTTTTTAGTTATTTTAAAACTGAGTGGATATGACGTGAGTTTAAAGCCTTAGAGATGACAGTGACACCTTTATGAGGACACAATGTGCTCGACGAGTGATATAGAAGTACCATTGTAGCTTTGTAGAGGGTCGTTGCACCTCTGCAATGGCAGGTGAGCTAACAATAGAGATGCAAGTAACCCGAGACGGAGCGTGCTTTCTAGTTCGAGACAGGGCTGTATTATGGCCATTTAGGGCTAAAGAGGTAGAGCCATAAGGCACTTATTAAGATTCAGTTATTTAAGATTTTTATGTGGCTTATCTCTGACAATCTTTATGATCATCTCAAAGATTATTAAGATCAAATTCTTCATGTCTTTAAGAAAAGAAAATATTGAGGAAGGTTTCTTCTCCAACCATTACACGCAGAGAATAAGGTTTCCACGGACAAAAAAAAATTCCCGTGGTACCACCGGTGCCGGTGGTACCACGGGTAAGAACGGGTTTTTATTACTTATTAGAGACGACCCGGATTGCGGGGCTTCAATCAAAATAAACACGCATATAGTTAAGGAAAGCCCTCTCTTAGACCTGGCCAGATCTGACCAGACCTTCTTTCCTTCTTTATCAGAGAAACGGCGGAGAGGTATGGTCTGGAGGAATGAGTAAGCTCTATGATCTGACTGGCAGTAGGCTGCAGTGGACTGTTTGCGGCAACTTGATATAGATATATGAGGTTTGACAGGCAATATGCCCTGATGATTATTATTATTTATTACGCCACAGTTTCTTACATGTGAAAAAAACTAATGTTTATTAATCCCAGGCCACATAACAGGAGAAGAGAAGGCCAACGTTGTCTTGTCACCAATGGGGCGGGAAGACCTCCGGATTTTATTGATAGAAAACAGACAAAAGAAAAGACAAATAAAATGTTCAGATTATTATTTGAGATTTTGTGATTCTGATTTATAAGTAGTTTGGAGGAATGAAGTGTCTAAAATTTGATGGCTTCATTATCCTGATTTGTTTGAAGAAATTCTTTGACTTCAGTAAGATGGAATATTCATAAGGTTCATAATATTTCAAGCTGCAACGCCACGCTCATTTCTTTTGCCACTTTCTACCCAAATACCATCCTGTGTCGAGCAAAGGGAAGTCGCGGTCACGAACTAAGCAAGAAACCGCAAATCATTGGCCGCTCTGTAAACGTTTGGCTTTCCACATTTCCAGGTTTTAATTTCATCTGTGGCGTAATTTAGACGAGCAAATGTGTTTCATCGTCCGCGCGGGTAACATTGCATATAATTTACTAATTAGGTTTGTTTTAGGTTAAAACAATCATGAAAATGAGAGGATGAAATGGATGCACGATGCACATACAGCAACATTGACTGCGTGGATAAAGGATGGATGGGTATATAACTACTTTTATACCCTATGTATCAATCAACCATATCATCAACTGAATGTGAGATTAATTACAACAAAATACCTACGTCAAATATTTTTGTATGCAAGAGAAACAATAAAATTTATTCCTCACTTTCATATAAAATGAACATTTAAGTAGGCCAACGCTATTAGGAATTCCATTCTACAAAACTGAAAATCTTAAACAATGTTTTTCAATAAAACCATTGTTACCTCCAACTGTCTGCTTTGCTTTACTTATTATATGGGTCCAGATTTGACATTTTCTGGAAACATAAAACCAAGCTCAGTGCAAAAACATTGCATGAGCTTGCAACAGCTGACGTAATGTTTTACTGTCTGAATTCTAAGAAGTATTCTGTGCTGAATAGTTGGAACATGAATATTTGAACATTAAACCGTAGTGTTCATTGCATAAAATAAAGAGGTTTGTTAACAATAGGTAGTAACTGAATAAAATTATCACGGTATCACAATCACATCTCGAACCCAACCTATACATAATAATTTTTCTGAAAAATAAATATCAAAATTTAGACAGGTGATCCACGGTAGAAAAGCAAGGCCCCTGGTTAACCCAGTTATCTTGGGGTGACATAAGGGAAGAAATAATTGCCCTTGGTACACCCGGGTGAAGTATGAAGGACCATGAGGGAAGACCAAGGCTTTAAGAGATCTTTTCGTTCATAGCTCAACGATATCCCAGTCCAGAGTGCAGGCTCCAATGTTTTCCGATTTTTAGCTTCTTATGTTCTAGTTTAACTCTCTTCGTTTTGGCATTTTGCCATTCATGGTTAACTTGTGAATTTACTAGCTCTTTGTAACGGTCGTAGTTTTAACGTTGGTCCTTTTATTAAAGCGGAAATAAAAGAGTTTTTTTTTTATATTTTATTTAAATCGAATCATCACTTCAGCCAAAAGCAAAGTTAGATTGTGTTGTGACGTGTTAAAAATACGTATTGGAAACTTACTCGTTTGCAAGTCAGTCATCTTTAAATTTAAAACTTGGTAATGTATCAAACAAATTCTTCAATTGCATTAAAACCCACGTCATTGACTTAATTAAGTAAATATGTTAAGACCTGCTCTGCGTTTTGGCAACGTGTTCAAAGAAATTCTCAGATATTTTTGGACGGAATCTCGAATTGGCTTAATCCAATACCTAAAGTACAAACTTGTTTTAAACGAAGGCGAGTTGGCCAAATACATATCTCCTTACTAACCGTTATGCTGAAACAATACTCTAACTATTCTTCGCTACAGCGAATTGCGAATGCAAACTTAGTCTATGTAGCTTCCTGGCTCTTTAATAATATGTAGTAGATGGACATGTGCATAAACTTTCAATTGTAAATGATGATAACTCAGTTAAGGAGTTGGATTTTGTAAGAAAACTTGTTTTTTTGTTTGGCCATTATCATTTCGCAAAATTCAGCGTTTCTAAGGGTTATACGTTTATATAACTTTTCAGGCCAATTTAAAATTTGCTTTTACCGTTGCCATCTCACATGCTCATTAACAATTTAAGTCGAAGCAAAGTCTGTATGTTTAGGTTAAGACACCCAATCTTTGTCTTACGTCTATTAGACTTTGGAATGCTCTCCCCGAGAACATCAGACAGGCACCGAGTCGGATGTCTTTTAAGTTCCTTCTCCGAAAACATTATCTCCAAACTTCCCTAGCATCGTCATCCACCTATCCCTATCATTAACCAGCGTCATCTTTCTTTTTTTGTTTTTATTATATATTAAATTATTATAATATATATATTTATATATCTATGTATGTATATATTGATATTATATTGTATTTATGTTATATTAATTTGTTTAGGTTTTCTTTATTATTATTATTTTTCGTTCTTTCTCTCTCTTTAGCCCGTTAGCACTACCTACTATTATTTTTTCTGCTTGGCCCAAAGGTTGACTGGCAGAGAATGCCATTAGGCATTAGGTCCGCCTTATGTACTCTTGATTGTGCATTAAAGTTTAAATAAATAAATAAATAAATCTCTAAGAAAAATTCCTCAAAAAACGTCCGAGCGGCGTTGACACAGATGACATTAACACATTCGTTCAAATTAACACCTTATCTCGTGGCAGTTAGTGTATAATGTCAATTGTATACAACTAAACGAAAACTCTGCCCAATAGTCGGGTGGGCAGACTTTTGCTTCGGACAATATTTGAGCGTGATTGGGAGTCTAGTTTTTTAATTGAACGTCATTGGTTTAATAGTAAGCTTTACTCGTAAATTCGACCGCTTGCCCAAAAGGCAGCGAGATCGATCATACCTACCGAATTCATGTAGTTTTTTTCTGAATAACGTTTGCAGTTACTTATCTTAGTATTTTGATTCTACACGTAAAGTAGGTACCCATTAGATTATTTAATGTTCCGCTGCGGTGCATCAATTATATAAAGGTATCGTCACAATGACGGGTAGGTAGTAGTAGCTTAATCTCCATGCTTGCCAAATGCGGATCGGTGATCACAAACCTCGACTGCTTTCGAAAAATCCGACATATTTTTTTGTATTAAGCCCTTAACTATTTGTAGCAAAAGGTACCAACCAACATAAATGGGTCTCTTATCAAAGTCCCTTTATCTCCGGCGGGCGGACGACTGTGCAACAACTATTGCAGCTAACTAGGTTACGACTGAATGAATGTTAATCTGGTATTACGGCGGGTCTGTAGGGAAGTGCACTGGTATAATGGCTTCACCCACATAGGCACGTCATGAAGGGCCGGCTGTTATGCGTTTATGGAAGCCGGATATGTGCTTTGCGACTATAGTTTGCTTACTGATGTACAGCGGGCCACACATCAAGCTATACAAATCTGTCAAATTCCTAATTGCTAGTTTAATACATATCTATTGCATAAAGTTCTATTTCGATTGAGACTTTTTGACAGATTTGTAAAGCTCGATGTCTGGTCCAGTGTACAATACAAGCACACAAGGCTCGGAACAGAGATCGTTTTGTAAACTGAACATAATAATAGTTAGTATTATCCTTGGACATATTCAGTGTTATCTAGCTCCATAATAAGCAAGCTGTGTGCAGTCAGCAACAGAACCTGTTGCCGACTGCAGGTCAGCAGTTTAGCCGTTGCAGTATCTATTACACATCTTTAATTTGTTGTTAATTCAATTTGTCAGTATTATACATTTTTAAACTAAAGTTACCTATTTGTATTCAGACACGTAGCTGAGTAAGTCATCAGTATTTTAATTTCCAAATGGATCAATACATTTAACCTATTCTAATTCGTTTTATACTAGTAATATGGATAATTCTTCAAATGAGGGAAAAGTATTGAATTTGAGAGGATTGGGTAGAAAAATATTTCCGAAGATTAGAACATTCCCTTGGCTTCACAGTACCTACAGGAGATGTAGATACCAAGATGAAGATACCATGTCTGTATAGGTATACCACCAAACATTAGTGCTGCATACCTTAGCAGGCAAAACTGTGATTGAATTCTATTGTAAATACGTAGTCGTACAATACTATAATACCAAAGTACAGCTCGAACGAAACTACTAACTATACCTAGTTTACTTAGGATATAAGACAAAGACAATCTGTATTTATTTTGATAAATTTCTTACATTGATTTTCTATTAGGTCAATTTTATAACATCGCCACGAAGGCTTTAGGCTTTTCTTTTTTATAATGAGTCATCCAAGGTCTGTTTCTGTGGCAAAGTTTATTTGGACTTTTAATTCAAACAGACGACTTTTCCGAACCGAGCTGATCGTAATTACCCTAAAGACGTAGGTACTAAAGTTAACAAAGGATTCAAAGGATAAAGTTTATCGTTCGTTTATGCGGAGAGTTGCTTCCTTAATTTTACAAAACATTAAGTACTTTAGTATTGTAATCGGATCAGTGAACGAATAGATAGGATATTCTACGCAGACTTGTTAGATCTTACAGAAATTATTAGAAATAGTAATCCTGGATATAGGTATTTCATAAATATATAAGTACTTAGGCAAGTATAATATTTCTACTATGACAAGAATAACGTACATAATATAATATTATTGATTATCGGAAAGCTGACTTCAGCGTGTGTGGTGTGTGTAGGTGGTACTTATGATGTTTTAGGTGAGTACGACGTATACCCAGTGATAATGAAGTGTGAAAAAAAAGAAGTAGAGACCACAGAAATATATCTATCTCTGTGGTAGAGACCATTATGAAATATTGTTAGGTTAGGTTTATTACCATGAACCTTTTTGTAAGTTCATGTTTATTACCCGATTATTAGGTACCTAAAATGTTTCCTGCTCTTTTCGATGTAGGTATGTACCTACTAATCAATATTTTAAGAAACAGTGACGCGCCAAGGGTACAAAGATCTGCACCCTTTATACCAAAACCATTAACACCACAATTCAAGTTCAATAAGAAAAACTTAAATCTTTTTTTCCGCAATCAATTAGGTGGTGACGAAGGGGGTCGGCAGCACACGACAAAATATAATTGTTAGTGTGCGATCGGCCCCTTGCAGGGCTTCAGACATAAAGGGAACAAAACCGGTGAGACATAATGCAAGGCGCGCGCGCGACCAGTTTGCTGCCCCCTTTACCCCCCCCCCCCCCCCCGAACAGCTGACTGCCTGCACAACAAAGAACATCAACTCAACCCACACAGACGCAGCAATAACAATCACGATTATTATTTTTATCCTGCACGCACATTTTATTGATTACGTGCGGGTCTAGAATAGAATTAAGTAGGTAAGCAAACATAAAATGAGTCAATTACCTATATGTAGCTATATCTCAATGTAATTTAGGTATTTCATATAATCCACTTTTATGGAGTATGAGTCTGATGACCAACATCTCCGCATACGACAGTCCTGTTTTGCATTGGACGCGTACCTACTTATGTAATTGATGCATTTTCTGCATGATACTCGAGGTAAACAGAGGTGACCATGAATATCGCTCGAACATGAAAGGTGAATATGTCCTAACAAAGGGCATCTACTACTTGCCTTTCTGTTCATCCAATACACGTGGGCCCTCGAGTTGTGGCACTCCGGGAAACAAAAAGTCTCTTTGCGTAACGTTTGAGTTTATTTATTTTGATGTTTTATCACGGATTCATTGTCAAGACGCGACCGTCACTTGTGTCGTAGTTTCTCACTGAACCGTTGCTATGGTGCTGTGAACGATGAACGATCACACTGCGGCTACGAGTCCAAAAGAATTACGACAGCTGCAACTTATTACGTGACGACGTATTTGTTTACAGTGTTCTACGATTTATGTGTTATTTACATCACTTTTGGTGGCCTGCGAACGTGATAATCGTTGCACTGCCTGCGCACTTTATTTGCTGCGCTTCTGCGTCAACATTGAACATTCAACAAAACAGTCTGGGTCGGGGCCAGTCGAGACGGTTCGGACGGTTTGCCCTCTCGGTCGCCGCCTGGCGATTCACGCATGTGCGTCCCGCTCCCACATTTGACATTTGTCTAGGGTTGCTGCTTTATGCGAGTCGTTATCTATCGTAGGTTTTAGTATTATTTTTATTCCTTTGTTTTGATTCTTGAGGATTCTTGATAAAGACCAACATCCAAACTTTGTCCATGAAGCAGCAGAGGTAGCGATTCATTTTGTAAAATGAATTGTAAAGCGCCTTTAGGATTAAATTAGCAACATAGCCGTGTTATCACCTTTAAAGTGATTAAATCCGTACAGGTTGTTAATCCTCACAATCGATTATTTTTTAAGGAAATATAAAATAAACTTAAATGTAGAATCGCAATTCGCATCTGAAAAAATAAAATGGGATAGTGTCGGCAAAAAAACCTTTATTTTCAGTAAGATTTTTTTAATTTTTTCATTATCATGTCCAGAGATATTTATTTATTATCATTGATTTTTTATATCCTAGTTGCTCGCGGATTTTTTTTATCTCCTTGTAAAGAGTAGGTAATTTCGAATGTTTTGATTGAGGGATCGATAATATGGATTTCAGTTTTGTAGACGTTAGTTTTTTTCCATGGAATTAGTTACTTATTACTAATTCTATGGTTTTTTCATTTCAATAAAGAATTCATTTCATCTGCTGCTCTCGTCATCTTAAAGAAAAACGAAGACCTACTAAAATGGTAGAAATAAATTAAAATGATAAGTCAATAACATTGAAACATGGCGCACTTTTTAAAATGTTTTATTCTCGTTTCACCATACAAAGTGCATACAAAGTGTTTGTTCGTAGGCAGGAATGATCAATGCTACAATTTCCAAGCATGGTGGAATACCAAATGCGATAATCGTCATGGACAAAACGGCAACTTTACTTCCTGGATCAACAGATCTGAATTAAATGCAGAATAAAGAAACTGAATGTTTCGCGTATTTTAAATTATCTTACTTAGATCCGCATCATTACTTCGATAAACTTAACAAACTCAGACCAAATAAAAAAAACCCGGCAAAATAAAGCTTTTTATTTGGTCCGAGTTAATAATCAGTACTGAAGCAATGCGGTGATGCGCGATGGTCTAAGATAGTTTTTGTTTCTGGTTTTTTACTTTCTTCCCATTTAGGGAAGCATAGGTATACATAAGACATTATTTGGGTAATCGAATTGTATTACGTATCGAGAAATTAGGAGGTCCGGATGATCTGTCTGTATCTTTAAAAACTATTGAGCGGAAAGTAGCAGACCTGAACGGTTGACGTCTTGCTGTTGAGCGTTCGCGGTACGAACGCCGTACTGTTGCCGCAACGCGTGTTTTGTATGAAAACTAACAACCGTCCTTAGGCGCGCGCGGTGCGACAAACGCGCGGCTACCGTACCGCAGCCGTCCGACGCAAAACGTCTAATTTGAAAGAGCCCTAAAAGTTAATCTGTGCCAATAGTAAGGTACACGAGCCGCTGTTTTCTGTTTCCACAAACATTATAACTCGCGGCACGTAAGTTTAGCGCTGACTGTTATGCCCAGAAGTCAAAAATAAGGTAGGTATTTTAGACCACTTACATGCGCAGCCGTAACGGTCAGCGCTAAACTTTCGTGCCGCGACTGCCGCGAGTTATACTAGACCATTCCATAATCTCCGTTTTACACAACATGCGTTTAATCTATCCAACAGTTTTGGGATAAGGAGCTTTACCCATATCTACACTGGAAAGCATTGGTTTCCTTACCATAGAATTATTTAAATACACTATTAACATAAAAGGCAGTACGCCTAAGTTGGCATTCGTTGATTTAAGCTGCGTCATAACCAACCGATTAGAGGAGTACCTGTAGCGTTTGTTGCCGTCGCCACTTGCGTAACTCACGAAGTCACGACTCACTATAAGGCAAGGAGTAGCACCCCTTTCTTTTGGCTTTAATGAGTAAAATCCGCCTTTTCTAAAGCATGGGTTGGTCAATACTAGAGATGCACCGGATCCTACTTTTGCCGGGTACCCGGCAAGAAAAGACGTACATTCCACTTCCCTGTTTGGGCGCGATTGAGGGTCAAGATACAAATCCCTATAAGTGGTGGGCCGACTTAGTGAGTAATTAGTATACATCGTTATCGCGCGGGCAGTTTCGGGGCGACGCGTGGATACTGATGAATAGGGTTGCCACGCATGGATCTTTTTTTTAAAATTATATTTGACCAATAAAAATATCGATTTTTAAATCGATATTATGCATTGAATCTATTTGTAATCCTTAATCGACCACTGACACAACAATGTTACCTTAAAATTTTTTTCGGTTTCGATAACTTAACCAATTTTATGAAAATGTTATTTTTATCCTGATTACTCATTTATAGCTGTATGATGTCAATTTCTGACTTACTGGACTGAATCAATCCTCAGAGAAAGTGTTGCTAACTTAAACAACGCTTCTACACTACTTTGTCCCAATTTTGAATACAATATCAAAATAGAAATAATATTCTATTTATCCTCATAAGGTATTTATCCTCATAGGGAATATACACAACACGAAAGGCTTCAATTTAAAGAATAAAAAAACATGCAAATATTCTAATACTCGTTATATACGTGTGACAGCCCTTCGGTCATCTATGCGTCGCCCCCAAACTGCCCGCGCGATAACGATGTATAGTAATTAGATATGGAGCTGGCAGCCTCTGAAAAGAGGCGTTCACTATACATATACGGATATAGTGAACGTCTCTTTTCGTAGGCTGGTAATATCTCTGAGAAAAAGCGCAACAGACTTAATCCAGATCATGCTGAACTGCTTGTATTTCTTCAGCATAATATACCTCTTTTGATAAATGTCCGTTTTTAAAATAACTTTTTAAAAATTTTGTTCTAGACCTAATTACCCGGCAGTGCCGGGTATCCGGCGCAATTATCCGGTACCCGGCCGGATCCTGAAAAAGTGCCGGATCCGCCGGGTACCCGTCCCATCTCTAGTCAATACCCACAAGGCTGGCATCGGCTTGTCCCAATCGGGTGAAAAGAGGAAACCAGGGGAGTTTAGTGGGTAGTGGGACGAACGCCTTTAGTCCTGAGCCCCACACACGGCCGCAGGCGTCACTAGCCTGCGGTTATGGCACGGAAATGTGTTCTCCTCCTCAAAAAAAAGGAAGTCACACACACAATCCTCGGGATGACAGTACGTAACATAATATTACCCGGATAGCAACATTATAACCCCAATTATGTACTTGTAAAACTGACTCCAGATTAAGTAATGGTACCTATATTTACGAAAAATTAATAATTATGCAACAGGTTTAAATAACGCATGCCAAATACGAGTCAGAAGTAATGTATCAAGCACTGGTATATAAAACTAGAAAAGAAACTTTAATTGATGCGGGAACTCAGTTTCGACTTAATTGATTATACAATTCATAACATCTATTAGCGGAAACAATAAAGGTTATAAATTTGATTTCCTAGTTTCAATGATTTGTGGATTAAGAAGTAAAAGACTGCCATATAAGAAGCCATATAAATATTCTGCATCAAGGTGAGTACAATGACATTTGACCTGATTTTAAAGGTTATGTGTTCTTCTGCCAGAACTTGGCGGTGGTTCGGGGCGTCTTGCCTTTGCCAGAGTTCTTCTTTGGTGCAGAGTGCGTCTCGGTGCCTCCTCCAGAGGCAGCGTCTTCATTTTCCAGTTGTGTTTTTAATGTTTTCTTTATGTACACTATCTGTAATGTAACAAGAATAGATTGCATCAATATCTTATATGTAATATTTTAGTTCTAGTCTGTTCTGTTTTCTTGGCACTACCAGCTGTTTTTTACAAAAGGCGGATCACTCAAGTTGCTAAATTCTATTAAATTACCTCTGTAATAAGCATTAATGTTTATGTTACAATGGAACTAAACTAAATCAATCGATGATACACATCCATTTAGGTGTGCAGATTTTATCACACTGGGCTTTTTTCATACAAACATGGTCACTTTAGAGTCTCATAGATAGAAAACTATTTGCAGCTGTGCAATGATTATTACGTCAATAGAGAGGCCAAACGCCCAATTGTCGAATCACAGTTTCAAAAATTGCCAAAAACCGCTTAATTTTCTCAAAAAGGAAAAACAATAAACCGAACTCAACACTCCATAAAAGCCCAGTGGCCAAGTTTTATTGCCGGTGAGTTTAGTTTGCTTCTTAAGTTGCTGGCAGAGTTCAGAGAGAAGAAGGACAAGAGTACCCCTTATGTTAATCAATGAATAAATTGTTAGCATTAATATTTTTATGACAATGTGATTTACTCTTGTTTATAATGTAAAATGTTATTATCATGTTCTATTATATGTTTATGATATAAGTTTAAAGCAATGAATTAACATACCTCCTGTTCAATACCCTGCTGGTGCCTAATGGCACGCTGCTTGTTGTGGTTGGCTCTCTGTATGTGCCGGTCCACCGAGCTCAGCACAGCCTCACAAGCGTTGCACCAATCTGCGAGCACATCTGCGATAGACGCAGCATCTTCTAGCCGCGCGTCACGACCCAGGGCTACATCGACTTCAACTCTCTTACATTCTTGATCTAGTTTTCCGTGGATAATATCTGAAGAGTTTAAAATTTGTTTTTTCATGCAGTTATATAAATGGAATATTTCTGATTGGTCTACTTGACGAAAGTGTTATTATATACTACTACCTATATTTAAAGTGTTTTAACCATGTTAGAGGAAATGAGGAAAAGGATTCACTTAAATAAAAAAGTTATTAAAGAGGATAGCATCTAGATTCTAGATCAAATACATTTTACGGTAGATAAAAAAGAAAATATGAAAAAACTGAACTTTTTTGTAAATAATAATATAATAAATAATTGAAATACTATTATTTTGTCTAATAAATTACCTGCATATATGGCCTCTATGATTAGATCTTCCAGGTCTCTTACATTTTTAATATCCAACTCTTTGAGTAATACACTATAAGGGATGCATTTTTCTTGAGTAGCAAGAGAGGCAATAGTTAAATGTTGCAGTTTCTTGCATTGTACTGGAGTGAGTTCTAAGTAATCTGATTTATTCTTCAAGTAATCTTTGTATGTGCCATAAGCAAATAGATTTAAAGTCTTAAGATGAGTAGCATATGGTCCGGTTTCCAACTGAAATAAATGAACAAATAAAAAGTATGAAATAAAAGGTTCCATTTAAAGAATTGCATTCTATATTTACATTTATCTTGCTAACAAGTACATGTTTGAAATACTGTGTGTTTTAACTATATGTAATAATGATAGCTATAATTCGATTTTTTCAGTGTTCTTTTTGGTAGCATATTATGTTGACAGTTACCTTGTACAATACACAACTTTTATGTAATGAAAACAAATTGTTGTTTGGTTTACAGTGATCATTTAGGTTATGAGATACGGGCAATTTTAATTCTAACCTCTTTTATATTGGGCATCTCTAGGAGTTCTCCAAACACATGGACGCCAGGCGCTTCTAGGACTTGCTTTATAAGTTCCGCACAAGCGAAACCCTTAGCGCCTTTTGCTAAAAGGACGAACTGTTCCAGAGGATGGTTTGATGAAAACGACAACAAAGACGACGGTTCTTCTCTATCCATTGACATAGGATTCATGGTTAATATTTTCTCTAAGGAGCTACCTATGTAATTATTTATTAGTTGAAATTAAAAGTTGCAGATAAAAGCTAGTCCTTCCAATAGAAAAACCACAAATTCACCAGAATCAGCAAACGAACGACATATTATTTCGGTTTGACAATTTGACATTGATGAAATGATGACTGACATTTTTTGACAATTTAAGGAGCAGGGTTGCCAACTTTATTTTTGAGGAAATCGTACCACAGAGTAGAAAAGATCGTATTTTGCTCGCATAACTAAAAAAATTACGAAATCTCAATAAAACATCCAATTTCCTTTGTTTTTATTTGAACTAATTATTTTTAGTCACTATCGTCAGTAGCAGGCAGCGTGTTAATTCTTTTGTACATATTTAAATTTAGTTTCTCACTCACTAATGCTGCCATAACGTCAACCAAAATATACCCAAAAATATTGACTTCCAGCTCCAACCAGCAATATATACCTGAAAATATACTGAAATAGTATTAAAATACTGAATCTGGTCACACTGCATGCAAAAGAGCGAGTTGCCAGAATCTGTTCTGTGTGCCAGAAACTGCCAGAAGAACCAAACGTTAAAGTACCATAAACTAAAAAGGACATTATATCAAAATCCCAGTGCAATCACCAGAGGAAAGAAATTAAAAAGTAATTGACCACAAACAATAAAATGGCGTTCGGTTTTTTGTGTGTGCGATAAAATTATTGTTTTCATAAAATTGGATAATGTTAAGAATAAATTACTTAATTTAGGAGTTTATCAGTATTTCTAGGTCGACATGAGTCGTAACAAAGTGTTTAAAAGACATTTTGAACCGAAAACTGTCCAGGATTACGTGCGTGTCAGTGTTGCTTTGAGCGTCGTTGTCCTAAGCCGCCTTTTATATTGAGTTGATTAAGCCAATTGAGATGGCTTTTTCGATATAAATTGGATTTAATCGATGCGCGATACTACTGCCAGGCATCGACTTGCACTGAAAATATGGATTAGTCGGCGATTTGATTGACGGATGCATTGTGCGGTGGTGCGTTAGTGGTTGTGAAAGCGTACATACATGTAATGTTAAAACTGTCATGAGCACTCTTGTTTACTATCAAATAGGTAGTGGATTTGTGTTAGTGGGTTTGTTATTTTCATGTAGTAAGTGATTTCGGTGGAGAAAATGTGTACGCCGACGCCGAGCAATGTCTCGTGCTTTACGTATTCGTGGGGCTTCACGAGTTCAGCGGACTTAGCCAAGGGCGAGGTGGACACGCCGAGTAGTTTGAGTTATACTCTGGGCAACACGGTAAGTCGCGATTTGTTGTTACACTAAATCTGCAAAATAAGTGGCAATAACAATAAAATTCTTGTAATAGTTGCAATAATTGTATTTAATTTTACTGTCCAGTCTCTTCTTTCTTATTCTATTTCAAAAATACAAGCTATGTCCCCAACAAAAGTTTATTACTTTCCCCAGAAGCCATTTCCTTGGTAAATAAATATTTTATTATTTATTCCTTTAATGCTATCAATTTTTATTGCGATATTTAATATTAATATTTTACAAGTCCATAAAGTGCTCTATCATAATAAAGTAGAACTTTATTTAATCAGAAACATAATTATATTTTCAAAGTTTTGGAGTATCAAATAGATGATCCCAATTTCCTTTAATAAATCAAATTATGTGTCAAAACAGAAGTAAAAGTTTTGAATTACTGGTCATGAATACAATATTTGTAAGACATCTCAACTATGTGCATTTCAGGTGTCACCAGAGACAACATTGACTGTTATGTCCCACAAGACACCTCAGATCCAGGAAAAAGTCAGTAGCGTAGCAGTGGCAGGAACAAACACTGGGCAGGCAACGAGGGTTGTCACCACCGGAACACCAACTACAAGAAGAGCAATGTTTGTGTTAAACGATTCACCCACTCACACAATCAATAGAGTATCACAGCAGAATCAAACTGCTACGATACATAGTGAGTATCAAAATTTATCTCTGTAGAATGAAAATATGAATTTTATTGGATATTTTTATTATGGTGAAACTGCTAGAGTTAACTAAACATTATATTCAATTTGTATTACAATGAAATTAGTTTTTGTTCATCAAAGATTTCTATATACACTGACATGGGCCATCAGCTATTGGTATGGCTGTTTTGAAAATTATTATACATGTATTGATTTTAGTGTATAACTTTTGAGAAAAGCAATTTGTTATATTTGCCACACTGAATAAGCAGAGCTGTTGTTTGAACTCATATTTAGGCATAATAGTTTATACTCTTTGTTAAGTTCTTTATTATTGAATAGTTTATCTCTGGGGCACTCAACAATAAAATAATATGTTAATAAATGAAAAATATATTGGAAGATCCAGTTCTAATATTATCAATCAACAGTTAAAATAACTTCCTTCTGAAGATTTATTGTTGAAGCTTGTTTTCAATATAACATTGTAAATTTTCTATAATAAACCTGAAATGTTCCATTGCAGCTGCAAACCTGACAGCAAAACCTTTTATGACACCTATTGGTCCTATCCAATTAACTGCGGAAGAATGCAATGAGATCTTAATGAAACGGGCTCTTCAGGCTCAAGGAATTGCAACTCCAGTGATTGATGCATCTCAGTTGAACCATACCCTGCTAAATGGGGGTATTAAGACAATAAATGAAGGTCCCACGCAGCAGACGCAGGCAGACAACATTCAGACCACACCAGTGCATCAGCACCATATCTTGCACACTAAGCAAGAGCCGGGAACAGCTAATAATTCTCCCAAAGTAAGCATACTGTTTAATATTGTTTTTCTGTTGCTGTAATATGTATATAATTTAAAAAAAACTTGAGTGCATAAGTTCAAAGACTTCAAAGTCAAAGTATTATTTTGCAATTTGATTTAACATTAATATCTTTTGCATGTCAAAAGATAACTTACACACAATTAGAACTAGGGCATAATGTAGGGTATGGTTTAAATTAGTACTTTACATTGTTTTAATAGATGTAATAAAAAAACTTGTCTCAAAAGTTTGTTTATGTTTAGAATAAGTGTATTTGTCATAAATATAGTGAGTCAGGAGTACCCAAAATTAACCAAACCGTTTGAGTTTCTTTCACCCTGTTGCAGAAAGCTCCATTAAAGTTAATGCTTCATTAAATCTAATGCTGTCACTTTTCGTTGTCATGAAATAAAAAGTGACAGCAATAGCTTTAATGACACAGTAACTTTAATGGACGTTTCTGCAACTGACACTTTGAGTATTAGAATAGGCTATTTGACTGTGTTTAAAATATGGAACAATTTGTTGTCATCCTAATAAAATGTAATGTAAAAAGCATATTTTATTGGATGTTCTGAAAAAATAAGGTCATTTTCTGTATAAAAAACATAAATGAAATTTAAATTTTTTTGTGGTTTAATCACGTGTTTGAAAACGCTCTGTGATTGGTTGCAACTTTGATGACGTCACAAAAAATGTAAACATGTAAACATTAGTTCAGTGCATGCTTTCTGTTTTTCTTTATATTGATCGTGCGATCTACGTGTTATTTACGTTATTTCCCAACCGTCCTAGTTATTACAGTTTTGTTTATTTAAAGTTCTGTGCATAAAATGGAGAGACATTTTGTGCGAGCTGACAGCATTTTTTAGGTTATGTTAACTCCTACATTTCTTTGGTGTCACGCACTGTTTTCACGTAACCTAAACTAACGTTACCTAAACTAACGCAACAATACAAATATTACTTACGTTAAAATGATCTTCACACATATAAACACTTGAATTAGGTCCAATGCTTTCAGGGTTTCGACGAGCTACACTCAACCACTTTTTTCGGCTCTCAGGATCTATAGGAACTGGTACAAATAGTTTTTCCGGAGTCTTTATCGATGTACTTGTACATTTGGGTACAACACACCACTTATAAACCATTATTTATGCAATAAATTTCAAAACTATTTCACAGTTTGTTGTCGAGTTTGTTGTTCATCTAGGGATGGCGATCTGAGATCGATTAATCGAAGAATCGATTTTTTGAGCCAAAAAGATCGATTTTTCTAATCGATATGTAGTACTGAATCGATTCAGTGAATCGATATTTCACCCTTGAAAATCGACATTCGATTTTATTTTATGTTTTGGTATAAACCAAAAAAGTATTTACAATTAATTTAATGTAAGTACGCGTATTATAAGAGTGCTGCCGGCTGCCGGTTAAAGGATTATTCGAAAACTCGCGAAATGGCTGAATGTTTGGATTCCTGCTCCTTTCTTTAAGTAACGTTTGTAATCTTTGACTTTTGTCTGTATCTGTGACTGACATTTCTTGTTGCGTCATCATTAGAGGTCGGATATTCGGATGCATAATAAAATTATTTACCTAAAGTTCATTTTTGCTACAATATTATGGAAACGCCTTCTTAAAAATATTTTTTCCTTATTAATCCCGCGATTCCGGCAAATTAGTACATGCGAATCTAGTCGATATCACGGTGGGAATTGACGTCTTTAGCATGTGGCATTTTTTTTTACCGACTTCAAAATAGGAGGAGGTAATATCCGATTGGATGTATTTTTTTTTATATATGCCCGGCCATTTCTCCGTCGTCTGTGAATTCGTATGATAAAAATCTTTTGAAAATTAAAGAAAAAATATAAGGCAATCTTTATTTATGTTATAAAAAATTTTATTTGTCAAATCCAAAACCCCCAAATTTTTTTGATACAAAAGTGCACTCCATATTAACACCTTAAAATAAGTAAATATAGCTACACACGGCACACACCCGATTTGATTCAATAATAAAAAACTAAATTTATCGATCGAGTCGATTTTATCGATACAAAAGTGCTTTCCATGTTATGACAATACCTCAATTTGAGGTAAATATGTATCCGAATATCCGATCTTTATTTATAATACATTATAAATCAACTTGAAAAAAAGATCGATTTTTCAGAAATCGATCTTTTTGGCCTCGATTTTTTGTGGATCGATTCATCGGGCCACGATTCGAATCGATTCAAAAAATCGATTTTTTTCGGAAAGAATCGCCATCCCTATGTTCATCTATTTGTGACGTCATCTGTCAAAAATTGCGTTTTGGCGGGTAATTTTTTAATTCAAACTTTAACATTGATTTTCTCCGTATATACGACAGATCTCCAGGAAATATTAAAACGGTTTGCATTTTATGCAATAATAAATAATATAAAACTATTTTCCAGCAGTAGTCAAATAGCCTACTAATAGATTGTCATTTGTCTTGTAGCAGAACATTTTAGGGTCCAAATCCAAATAATCACAAAAGCTAATTATGAAGGAGTAATCTAAATAACTTCTCACTCATAGCTAAATAACTTTCCTCCAACACTAACACTATAGGTAGGCCACAATCTAAACAAAAAAAAACTTAAAAAAAGGACCTATTAAAACCGTATGTCAGACGGTATATTCACAGACGGAGCTGCTCAACACGAACACAGTGATGACGACGGCGCCGCCGGCTGCGGTCAAGGAGCGCCCGTATTCCTGTGACGAGTGTGGGAAGTCCTTCTTACTGAAGCATCATCTTACTACCCACGCCCGGGTACATACAGGTGGGTTTGAACGTTTTTATAACAATATTATTTTGAGTTAATAGAGGGATAAGCTGTAGGATATAGAAGTAAGTATCAGACTATTTAATATCCCACTGCAGAGCAATGGCAATGGCCTTAATCATTGAAATCAAATTGTCATCACAATTATAGGTGTTGGCTTCATCACCTAGCTTGTCAAATGCGAATTTGGTGATCAGAAATCTAAGTCTGTGTTCGAAAAAACCACACAAAGTTTCCCGACCATGGAATTATACCCCAGATCCCTAGTTCATGTCCGATATACGGTAAGATAATAGAGAAGGTAAAATTTATTTGACCCGGGAATTGTAGTTACGGTAAGATATAAAGAAGGTAAAAAGGGGTAACGCGCGCCCCCTTGCCGTAGTGCGCGTTAACGTGCGGCCGCTCTGTTTCAGGTGAGCGGCCGCACGTATGCGTGCACTGCGGCAAGACGTTCGCGCACAAGCATTGCCTGCACACGCACCTGCGCCTTCACAGCTCCCAGCGACCCTACCGGTGCCCGCACTGCGCCAAGACCTTCACACTCAAACACCATCTGCACACGCATTTGCGGGTAAAATAAAATATATTTTCTTTCGCAGGCGAGCGACCACACGTTTGCGCTCATTGCGGTAAGGCGTTCGCGAGGAAGCACTGTCTGAACACACATCTGTTGTTGCATTCGGCGGATAGGCCGTATAGGTGTCACGAGTGTAAAATGGCGTTTACACTTAAGCATCATCTTGTCACGCATTCGAGAGTAAGTTTTTCTTTTGCTTTGGGTTGATTTCATGGTGTTTGGGCTTTTCCGAAAAATGATACTACATTATATTATCCTGGTAGTCATCAGTACATTATATCATCCATATGGGTAGTCTGTATAATGGTTTTTATCCAATGTTTGTATTCTCTTTTCCTATTGAATTCACACTAAATTTGTTTTCTTTATAATAACAATTTCTGAACGAAGGTTGTGACTTATAAGAAATAATTATTTAATTAAGGGCCATTCCACCATTTCTTAATATCACGCACGCACAAATTAACTTGAAGCAACCGAAAATTTGCATCTTTCACTGTGGTAAATGAAAGCATCCATTGCATATCAAAGTGGTGTAATTGGCCCCAAAGGTTGTAAGGAAAAGGGTTTAAATTTGTTGGTATATTAAGAGAATGTGGCAGGGGTACTATTTCTTAATTTTTGTACATAATTATGTTTTTGAAAATAGGTTCACAGCCGAGACCGGCCGTTCGTATGTGGCGAGTGCGGGCGAGGGTTTCCCTTGAAACGGCACTTAGTCACGCACAGCAAGTACCACGCCGGCGAGCGGCCCTACGTCTGTACCGACTGCGGAGAGAGTTTTGCGCAGAAGGTAAGACTTTATGTTCATTATCACAAGGTTCATTTTAATTAAGGTCGTTTTCTCATGGTTTTCTCACTACGCGAAACCAACACAATGTTGTGACAACTCCAACCACCATACCACAGTATAACAAACCATACAGTTGCACAACGAATGTACTTACGCAGAGCAACAGCGCGGTACGCTGCTGGCAAACTCGCTTAGTTGGCCCGCCCGAGCTTTGAGGGCAGTCGCGCGCACGTTTTGAATAATTTTTAAACACATTTGCGTTCACATTTTAAATGTACGAAAATAGCTGTATTCGTAATAAATAGTTATTTATGTGACTGCTGCATAATGAGGGTCATTAAAATACGAATGTGGTTTTATGAAACGAACGAAGTGAGTTTCATAAAAGAATCACATGAGTATTTTAATGACTAATTATGTACAGTCACATACATAACTTTATCTTCATTCATACGATAATATGTCTATTTTATAGTCAGGATTGATGAGCAAACGCCCTAGTTACCAACTTAATCTGTATGTAAAAGTTAGTACTGACATAATGACTGACGTTTGTAGTTTTTAAAATCCATAAACAATCTAGACTCGAGTTGATTTCGATTCTCAAATCGATTGTTATAATTTCAGCATCGAATTAAATGTATAGGAATGGAACATAAAATTAATAATCGACTAATTCGATAATCGAAAAAACCTATTAATTTTTACTTTTAAAGAAGACGTTCGAAATTTGAACGAAATTAAGTATCGGTTACCGACACTAAAATGTAAACATTTCAATGCAGCCACAGATACTTATATCTAAATGTAGGGCGTTTGCTCATCGCTTCTGAATATAAAATAGACATATTATGGTATGGATGTAGATAAATAATATAATATAGTATTGAATATGTACTGTAATGATTTAGAAACCCATTTTAGGCAGAGTTTTCGTTCGTTTACTGGAAACAGTATCTCAAAATAAACTATTTGACTTACTTAGCAAGGTAGAATTTAGGTCACAGCCATGCTCATGTTTTCCCCGGTTTTACATAATAAAATTGTTCATCGGAATGCTAATACATTATAAAGTTAAAAACTAAAAACGCCTAAAAATAAAGTGTCACGCAAATATTTAGCAGTGACCCAATTTTAATATAAATGATTCTGACTTATAATTATTATAACATAGTCTTTTTTTCATTTTGTGACAACCCAAGTGTATAATTGCGTATGACAGCAGTCATACCTACACGGGCGGCGGCATCGCACAACATCAAAGGCGTTGCGCTTCTGTAGGGTTTTTGTAATACTGTGACCATACTAAGTTGGTGTTATGTTGTCCTCGTGTGTGAGGAAACGGCGCATACATTAGTATGGCGCTTGGAGTTGTCACAACATTATCTTGTGTTGATGTTGTGTTGGTTTCGCGTAGTGAGAAAACGGCCTAAAAGAAATTGTTGGTAATAATATACAACTTTCTCTCCTATTATTCTATGCTCCATTTACAGCCAATTATTAAAATTATAGTTGTCTTTTTCCCATTCATGATGTTTCGTATATTCCGCTCTGCTCATCAATAAAACTGGTCATCTTGGCAATTGTGAAGTTTTAGCTTAGAATAAGTTTAAGCACAAATTATTAATGACTAGACACTGTGCCTCATGTTGGATACCAGCTGCCAGTAAATATGATATCATCTCTCCCTATGCAGACATTTTGTTACCACTTACATCCAATATTACATTGGTGTGCCGTGTCGACAACAAAAGTTTCGTCACTTGCTAAGTCTTCTTATTCATCTTTTATACTGTTACGTCCATAGTAATCAGAGCCAACATAAAATCTGAGCTTAAGGGCCCTCGCTCAGGGCGACTTTGTAGCGATGCTGTCGCGCGTTTGCTAAACGCATGACAACATCGCTACTAACGCGTGTTAGTAGCATTTGCATTTTTGCAACGCGCTACTGCATTGCGACTGTATCGATGCAAACGCGCGACCGTGTCGGACGACATCGGGGGAAGGACGGAGGGAGGGTGGCGCGTGAGTGGAGAAGCATTGAGACAAGCGCGACAGTATCGTGTTTGTATCGCGTCTGAATCTGAGCCGTGGGCGAGGGCACACAGCTAGCGACCGCTTCGCGACTGTATCGATACGGACGCGCGACAGCATCGCTACTGCCTCGCTGCAAAAAGTCGCCGTGGGCGAGGGGCTAAAACTTTATGATGCGCATTTGTTAACAGGAGCATCTAGTGATGCACAGCCGGTTTCACGGGTCGCTGTCGCCGTTTGTCTGCCCGGACTGTGGCGCGGCGTTCGCCCGCAAGTTCCAGCTTGTAAACCACGGTCGCGTGCATGGAAAGGTTCCTCACGCGTGCCCCGTTTGCGGCAAGGAATTCTTGCAGAAGCGGACGCTGGTCGCGCATATGAAGTACGTATGATCGTAATATATTTCGAAGCCTTTTAAGTAACATTTGGTGTCTACCATAAAATAATATAAAATAAAAGTAGTTATAAAACGAAGCAATATTCATTTCAGAATCCACACAGGAGAAGGGGTAGTTGCTTGTCTGGAATGTGGTGAAGCTTTCAAATGCAAGTCGGAGTTACAACAACACTGTAAACTTACTAGACATTGCCTGACTACCTCACCGCAACAGACGCAACAACAACAGCAGCAGCAACAACAGCAACAACAACAGCAGCAGCAGCAGCAACAACAGCAACAACAGCAGCAGCAACAACAACAGCAGCAGCAGCAACAAGAGCAACAGGCAACTGTCATTAAACAGGACGATTTTAAACCTCAAATAGTTCAGGTAAGGATATTTATCTAATTCGTGAATACAAGTTATGACTGATTCTCAACATGGAATCATTAACAATAAAGTGTTATAAAAAGTGTGATTAATTATCATGTAATTCTTCAATTACAGCAGGATGACTTCAAGCCTCAGATAGTTCAGGTAAGCAATTTATATAATGATATCAGTTACTTATAAATTAGAATAATAATAGTTATGTATTCAACATGAATAGTCTGTTAAGAATTCAATTTGGACTTAAAACACCAGCTGTCTTATCAAATAATTTAGACGGGACGAGTAGATAACTATTTCTATGTTTTTCAGGTTATCGGTGCTGACGGTCAAATAGTTTCAGAGAAGACAACGCCAGGTTACGCTTGTCCCGAGTGTGGATCATGTTTCAATACAAAGGTTCGTAATTCGTCATAGTGATTGAGGGATACAGGAATTAAAAAGCGTAGGTGTCAATATGGACACCTGTGGTACGCCATTTCGCAGCTGCGTGCTAGAATTGTTTTCATCTGGTGGGGAGATATTATTCATTGAGCTTTCAATGAAGTATTTGAGACATCTTAATTTCTCAGTTAGATGAGTAGATGTGTGATCAATAGCATTAAATGCTTAATAGAGATCACAAATGTTAGCTAAAGCAGTGTGTTTGTTTTCGAAAGCACTATAACGCAAAGTTTGCACTTTTTTGATAACAAAGTTTTACCACTTGCACGCGCTGTTTAGTTGTGTAACTTGCCATGGTGATTTGGCATGGGTGCCTGAATCATGGATGGAAGATTTGACAAATGTCACCGGGACAGGATGACTGACGCTAAAATCTACCCGTCCTTATTGAAAAACCCTTTAAAAAAACCGCATCAAATTCCATTGCGTAGTTTTAAAAATCTAAGCATACATAGGGACAGACAGCGGGAAGCGACTTTGCTTTTTACTATGTAGTGATAGTGATATTATCGGTTGTCAAGCCCAAGTTTACGCTTAGTTTGGGGCTAGATGGCGCTGTGTGAATAATGTTCCGAGATATTTATTATTTATTTAAATGCGATGGTATAGTCTGCGTCAACTGAAGTTAATAATAATAATAATAATAAATAATAAATCCCTGGACATTATTCACACAGCGCCATCTAGCCCCAAACTAAGCATTAGCTTGTGCTATGGGTGCCAGACAACGGATAAACATTACTAATATACTTTTTTTTTGTAAATACATACATATTATACATAGAAACACCCAGACCGATACAAACAGACATGTTCATGCACACAAATGTTTGTACCGTGCGGGGATCGAACTCGCGACCTTTGGTGTAATAGCCGACTTCTCGACCATTACACCAAATGGCTCGTCATTAGCTGCAGCTGGCAGTTAGCTGCGCGAGCGTCGTTTGCGCAGGTGCGGAGCGCGGCTGCTCCCCTCTGACACCTACATTTGTGTTCTGCGCAGGTTCGCGCACGATGTTCAGACAAGCCAGTTAAGTTGATTCAGATTACATGTGTTGTGTACAGGAGGCCCTGTCCCTGCACGTGCGGCTGCACGCGGGCGACCGCACGTGCGTGACGGACCTGTGCGCGCTGACGGCGGCGCTGCAGCCCGGCCTCGTGGCGGCGGCGCAGCAGGCGCAGGCCTCGCACAGTCAGTACACCAGAATACACGGTAACGTAGCCTAGCCGAGCCTAGCCTCTACCCACTACCCACTAGCCACTAGCCATTATCCTCTGCATGTCGTACGGCGTACTTTGCCTTGATCGCTTCACACATCTCATCATCTCCAAATATATTAATAAGGTTAAACTGCAGTTCCTGGACAAAGATTATGAAAAGTAACATGTCCAATATATATTTTATGGTCTGACTATTTGACATTACGATACACTGTGTACTCGCATTCGTATACCACTTGTCATTGGTCAGTAACTCAGTACTCGTGATTTCCTGTCGCCGAAGATTAAAAAGACACATCATTGGTTAGGTTTTTTTTAAGCCACATCCACCGCGGTACCGTATAACAGAAACGATTACGTGGTACCGTTTTCTTTAGAAATGCTTCCATGCTTTTTTTTCATTCACCAACTAGAATAGTTTGCATTATGAATTTTGCATTCTTGTATGTATTTATTTGATGTTCTTATGTACAAGAAATAAATATTTTTTGCAATAGAGGACAACTACTTAGGCTCTAATATTTAATTGGTTTGCAGCTGTTCTTTAAATACATGTGTTCTTTTCACTGAACTGCAATATGTGTCGTTAATCTTTTGGATAAGACCTACCAATAGTGACTATGTCTACCTATAGTTCACCTATAGTTGTATTATTTTCACTTTTTTATCTTTTTGCCTGTTAGCACTACCTACTATAATTTTTCTGCTTGGCCCAAAGGTTGACTGGTAGAGAATGCCATTAGGCATTAGGTCCGCCTTATGTACTCTTGATTCTGCATTAAAGTTTTAATAAATAAAATGCCATACAAAGATCACAAAAGACAGGAGTTTTTAATAAGTTGATTGGTATAGCTTGTAAGTTGTAATATTTAGAGTATGGTATTGCATGTAGCGGCAAATGCAGCAATGCGCCTATTAGCCAGAAAATAACCACCCCAAGCATGCACCGACTTATTCTACTCATTTATGTGTAGGGTTATATTGAAATAATTTTAAATTATTCTAATAAAAGAAACACTAAAGTCAAGTATTTTTTTTCCTTTATTTCAGATCAACCAATCCAAATAATATCATCAAACCCCAATAATGTTGTACATACGCAAGTAATAGCAACGGTAAGTTTCTTTTATTATAACGTTTGTTGATTTCTAAAAATTGCATATGCAGCCATTAATAGCGTTTTTATTCGTTTTCAGAATCATATAAACCCGCCTCGACCGAAGATTCACTTTTGCGTCGATTGTGGTAAAGGATTCGCTGCGAAACACGGGCTTTTAGCGCATCACAGGAGGTTAGTTAAAATTCAACCATTTTGTATTCAAAGCAAATTAAAAAATAATTAAAAAAATAGTATTGTGCAATATGTATGTAAGCTGCTGACCCTAAGTATCTTTAAGTAATTAAAATAAAATAAAATTATGGTTAAGCGCTTTTGCATTTGAACACGATAATAATGAATGTATTTCTCCGAAGGGAGTATCTGTTAACAAAGTGGCGATCACAAATAGATCATTGCTGATGGTACAAACACGAAGCCGCTTTAAAAATAAAACCAGAAAAAAATTGTTTTTTTAAATAGTCTTTACTCATGTATTTGACCACCTCCATGAGAACATTGGATAAGCAAGCCGTTCGGCAAGCTTAAGCCCAATAAACCTTGGTTCTAGAAGTCTAATTTACATTTTTTATTATTATTAACAGACACCCAGATGGTAGCTGTACGCTTCGGACGCATGTGTGCGGGCAGTGTGGCAAAGCGTTTTTCCAAAAGAATCATTTGATGCTACATCAGAGACAACACATGGACCTTCCGCCTAGAAATGTAAGTTCTTAAAAGTTTGACTTTGACTACTTGCGACTGCTGTACACAGTTTTTCCATCACAATGAGGTTGCTCAAAAATAAAATACCGCTGTATGGCGTGTCCAGTAGACATTAATTGGTGAAATTTGATATTTGTGAAGAAGTTCATACTCATTTAAAATAGGTTAATTACGCCTTATTTGAAAACACTGTGTTTCCAAAAAACTAGTTATCCACGATTTCATGAGAGTAAAAACTAATGTCTTTAACCATTCAGAGCCTAGCACAACAGCACGCGACGCAACAAGCGCAACAGCAAGCCCAACAAGCGGCGGCGCAACAAGCCGCGCAACAAGTCCAGCAACAAGTTCAACAGCAAGTACAGCAACAACAACAACAGCAGCAGCAGCAACAACAGCAACAACAACAACAGCAGCAACAGCAGCAACAACAACAACAGCAGCAGCAGCAGCATCATAACAGTCTTGAATTAGAAGATCACACGCCAACACATATACAAGTGGTGAGATTTATATGCTGTGATATTTTTTACGTTACCTCAGTTGGTAGACAAGCATGCATAGTCCACCTGAAACGTGGGCGAACCCCCAACTTAAATATGCTAGGATATGTTTGGGACTAATAAATAGTGTACTAAAGTATTGTATTTATGATGTTTATCGTGGTATTTGAGTCTAAGACTGCAGATTACCTCTTTTCTTCTCCCAAATTCTTATACTCCTTGCAAGCTTGAACAATATGTTAAAAAATTTTTTTGGTCTCTTGTGATAACATCCAAAAAATAAGATACTGTGCTTATTTTTATAAGATTTTCAATTTCTAATATATCTATCCGTTCGCTATAAATGATACGAAGTCGATTTGATTTGAAAGTGTTTGTTGACGGTTTGAAAACTTTCACCAATTAGTGGTTATTTTATTATTTGGTTGTCAGGTGACGAATCGGTCGGGTCAAGTGATCGGCAACCAGATCGTGGTGGGGTCGGTGGGCGGCGTGGGCGCGCGGCGGCTGCTGGCGGGCTCGCAGCTGCACATCATCCGCGACGGCAAGCCCGTGGCCGCACACCTGACGCACGCCAAGCACGCCAGGCACCATACTGCTAGGTTAGTGTCCTAAGAAATATCAACTTCAGGATAAATATAACCTGACCAGGAAAATAAAAAACCTGCTCTGGAGGCGCCACATCAGCTGTGGTTATAGCAACACTTGGTTGCTGTGGTTATACTCACAAATAACTTACAATGTCCAATAGTAACAAGACACGGTTGACAATTGACATCACACTTTGACAGAATGAAAATGAATGACATCTTATTGTTTTTTTATTTGACTGTTGCCACTTGAAGAAATTAGTTTCAATATTTTTCCGCAATATGGCGAGGTTTTTTATTTTATTGGTCGGGCTATAAACAACAGTGCTGTCTAGTCCAAAAGTATACATAGCTCGAACTATGGGTGCCAGACGCAAATGTTTGTACAGTGCTAAGATCGAATCGTGACCTCAAATAATTTGTTACGCTCCAACGTTTTATTTTAAACTACGTCAGGTACATAGTGGTTTTTGGGACCATAGACAATTCTACACCAACTTCCTTCAACATGTGTTGCTCTTTACATCATATCATTAGTGAAATTACTGGGTATAATTATGAGACCTAATAATAACTGACGTCTCGGTGTAGCGGGCGCAGGGCGATGCCAGACAGTAATTGCTTAGTTACTGTTTGGCACTGAACTGTCTAAGGGCAGACGTGGCGCTACCATCAGGTGTACGATCTGCCCGTCTTGTTACACATTGCAATAAAAAAAACCGTAAGGTCAATGCCCTTGATCACTACATAGTATAAAGCAAAGTAGCTTCCCGCGACCCGCTGTCTGTCCCTATGTATGTTTAGATCTTTTAAACTACGCAACGGATTTTCGATGATTTTCGAACATGAAAAGTGAAATATTATTTTATAATAACTTAATAATGTTTATACTTAGCTAACAGCATAAGTTAATAAAAAGCTTTTGGATTGTTTTGGGTTTTAATAACTTTGATAAAATAATATCTTTCATAAAAAATATTTTTCATTTTTAGCGGTGACGTAAAAGAAGTTGGCGGGCTGGTCCTGTCGGCAGGTCGCGGCGGTAATCTAATAAAGTAAGACCCTTTTTGATTATTTTGTTTAAAATCTTTGACAATGTCAGTCAAAGGGCAATGCAAAAGATTGGGCCTAAAAAAATAATGTTGTGCAGATTTGGGGCATAGACTACGAAGTAGATCCAATCCACCTTTAACTTTTATTACGGCGTCGACAAAATTGATCCTAGTGAAAAAAAAATGTTTATTATGTTAATTATTTATGTTTATATAAAAATAAAAAAATATTATGGACGATAACTTTTTCCCCTTGGGACCGATTATGGTGTCATCGTAATAAAAGTTGATGGTGTGTGTGTGTGTGGTCTTTCACGTAGAATACATCTCATCTCTGCACATTAACAAAAAAATTTTGGGCCCAAGAACAATGGCAAATTTTGCATTCTCCTTTGTGTCTAATAACTTGGCAGTAATAAAGTTCAATTTCTTTTAAATGTCAAGAAATTTTGACCTTAGGTGGCTAATATATTTTTGGTGCTGACTTGATGCGATGCTCAACATGGTATTTGTTTGACAGTGGCGACGTGAAAGACGTCGGCGGGCTCGTCCTTTCGACAGGGCGCGGCGGCAATCTCATCAAGTACGAGATATCCATCCCTCCCCCCACTTCGGTCGTCCAAGTGCAACAGTTGGACTGAACGCATAGACTCGCGCGACTCACTACATCGTGTTGGTCGCGGATTGTATTGCGAATGTAGATACTGCGTACTTTGTGCCCGCTGCCTGCCTCTCCTGTTAACTATAGCTGTAAAATCATGGTCAATAATGTATAGGCTGTCGATAGCTTCACGATAATATTATGACTTGATGATAAGTCTCATCACATCATGGTGATCGCGGTTTGTATTGCGAATGTAGATAATAGTACTGCGTACAGTGTGCCCCCTGACTGCCTCTCCTGTACTCAACAAGACTATGTAAATATTTTGCACTTGTATTCAATAAAGAGTAGAAAACCACTATCTTGTAAAACACGACAGAATGGTCTTTAGGCTGTTGCTAGCTTGATAATCGCATGGAAAATGGTAGCCATATACCGTAGACCACATTTGTGTAGTTCAGATGCGATTAAGACTGAGAGTATATTAATTATTGTTAAAAACTCAAAAGAAAATAAGAGAGGCTTCGTGCGTGTTGTGGTTTTTTAAGGTTTGATGAATAATATCTCTGGACATTATTCACACAGCGCCATCCAGCCCCAAACTAAACATTAGCATGTGCTATGGGTGCCAGACAAGGGATATAATAAACATTACTTAAATACTTTTTTTTGTAAATACATACATATTATTAAAACATCCAGACCGATACAAACAGACATGTTCATGCACACTAATGTTTACCGTGCGGGGATCGAACCCGCGACCTCTGGTGTAATAGCCGACTTCTCAACCATTACACCAAATGGCTCGTCAAAAACGCATAATATAATTGAAATTATTATCCTGTCATTGTTTTACTGAATCTCTGTGTTTAACCTTTTCGTTTTTGCTGAGGATAAAATTAATTTATAAGTTTGTAATGTATCTCCTCATAAATGGATACCAAGTTTTTCTATATATTCAAAATGTATGACTGCAAGTTGTATTAATTTGTAATAAAGGCAGGAGTAGCGAGGCATTCTGTACGAGGTTTAGTCTTGTGGGACTGATAAAAGTTTGAAGCAGTTTTAATCCTATTGCAAATACGATACAAACAGACGATTAGTGTCCACGTCGAGTTTACCATTAACATTTGTATTTTCTTTCGATCCATTGGTCTGTCTAGTTTTATATTTATTTTCGTGGCAAGACCTTGAAATATTTATTTACATCATCATGGAAATAAATTTATATTTTACAAATACGAAAAAACAAGTACCTAGAAGTACAAAAAATAATATATGTGAGAGAATATTTCTATTTATTTCTGGATAAAACTTCATGGAATTATTGTTTTAAAAATATGATAGTTCTACAAGAGAAAATTATCGATTGAACAATAGACGATTTCTTTGTCGACTTACACAGCTACAAATCATCTGAGACTGTTGAACGGTGTTAATCGTCTGTTAGTTCAGTTTTAGCAAAGGGGTTTCCTGATAACAGATGACTTTGGTTGTAGATTCATTCAACTTTAAATAAAATATTCATAAATAGATTATCTATCTATTAGTTACAGGAGCGTTATTGTTTCAATAACTAGCCTGATTGCAGTTGTTTGATAGCTATTGTCTTCCATATAGTTCAAGAAATTATTGACTAAATGTCGTGCCGACATTACATGTGTTCTAAGATCTTGTGTTACCAAAGAATTATCGGTTCCACGAGAATGCACATTCATTTAAGTAGAGAATAAAAGTAAAAGAAATATACCTGAGTTACTGTTATGTGGTTAGATAAATGGGTAGTGAAATGTATCAATTTAGATTATTTTGTTGAGTAGTGTTACGTATTCTCTACTTGAGTGGAATACATATTTTCTATGTAATATGGTTAGATATGGATGCAGTTTTTAGTCTTGAGTAATCGGGCCCCATTTGGTAATTGCCTCGGTCACGGAAAATATTCGACGGTGAGTGCGAAGTAGTTTTGGCTAAAAACATCTCTTTTATATTTTGGCCTTATTTTGTTATATTAAGAAAATAATATTTGAATGACGTTTATTACTTTTAACAAACACGCTTAAAAACTTGTATTAATTTTGGTTATGATGCGGAGTATTGGGATATTTCTTTAATAACCTAGTTTCTGGTCGACCATCTATGGGACTAATTGCTTGTACACGATTAACGATAAAAGTGATAGTCCAAAGTTGCTCGAATAGAAACTTAGTCGGCTGTAAATGCAGCTTGCCTACCCTTGCAGGTAGGCAAAGAAAAGTTTAAAATAACCATAATTTACATACAAGCTCTCTAGTTAGCTATTTTGCAACAAGTTTCGTGAGACACGATCAAACCTCTTCTAATAGTTGCTACCTTAACAAAAAGCATTTTCTTAAATTCACAATTCATAAAATGTGTGAATGATATAGTGAAAATGGAATTTTAATTGTGGTAAAAGAAAATCCTGTTTGTTCTCTCTGTTCCTTGAACAAAATTGATCGTGTAATGCGTTAGACTTGTTGAAAATTGCCGCTGTTTCCTTCTTGTAATCAAAGATTTTTATTTGGTGGTAACCTGTTAGATTGGGGCCACATTCGTCCAGGCGATGGTCAGGCATTGGCATGGTTTCACGCTTATTCCTACAGGAATAAAATAAAATTATACAAGGATACCAATAGATTGGAAAGCTTTATTTATGTAGACGTCTCGACGACAGCCTTATTTTGTAGCGTTAATTTTTTATTGTCTTATTAATTGTTAGACGCGTGATAATGTGAACTAAGAACTACTTAATTTCTCGATGGCAATAATTGAAATTGAAGCACTCGTGTAATATACTTAAGTGTATGTTCTAAAATTTAGAGCATTGTTGCGATCGTGTATAAAGACAAGGATACCATGTTTCTATGTAAAATAGAGTAGCGTCTAAGGGTAATGTAGTCTAGCATTAGTGTTAATCTCTTGTACATATCAATACGTTTTGTAACGGCGTCGACTCGCGGTTTTTTTGTAATTATACAATTGTACAATCTCTGTAGGTACCGCATTTAATTTCTTTATTTTATGTTCTAAAGGCCTCGTTTTTAAGGTTCGAATAAGTACACAAAGATATTATTTGCGCCTATGTTTCTAATAGTAATGGCAGGTATCGGATGTCTAATGTGCAATCGGAATTCATTATATAGATGGAAATATTATAGATCTGACTATAATGATTTATACTTTGTGCGGTTCTGGTGACCTTACATAAGATGAAACTGCCTTGGCTGAGGCAGCTTGTGCGTAGTTATAATATGTAGTTTGTCGCATATTAAGTTATAATGACGGAATTTGATTTTAGTTTATTTTTTGTTATTTTATGTTATTTTTACATGACTTAAGTCAGGTCAACAGTTCCAGTGAGAAAGTCTGACATACAAATGTTTCGATGTTTTCTGACTTTATTTGTGAATCTAGTCTGTGATAGAGATTGTATATTTCTATCTAGAAAGTATTCGAAATGGCAAAATTAATGATTAGATTACCACTTATAGCATTATAAAGTGATCACGGCGGCTGTCATTCGATTAAAATATAGAAACGATTAGATCAGATTATAGACACCGTGGACGTGTATTAAATTTTTTTACAACCAAATAATTCTGTTAATTTAAGGTCAACCATTTCAGACCGTATTTACTATGGTTTAGAAAAAAACAGGGACTGCTTACCGGTATAAAATATCGTTATAGTACCAGTAAAAATATCAGTACTAAAATTCTATACCCATTGAATTTCGGTACAGATTTCAGTCGTTTATACAGTTATTTAAAAATAATTTTATTGCTGATACTGAAATGATGAGTGCGCGCGCCTGCGCCCCGCGGTGCCGCTCGCGCGAGGGGCCGCGGCGGGCGGGAAAGGATTAGGATTTACGGAACACGCGCCGACAGGTTGGCGAGCGCGATTGTTTTTCTTTCATCCGGCGGACAAGTAATACCCAAATTATAACGTTTTACTTTTATTTAAAAGTTTATAATTATTATTTCTTTAAACATACTTACATTACCTACCTACATACATACATACATACTTTTACATATACGTATCAACATAGGGTGGAGGCACCAAATATCGGCCCAACATTTTTTGACCTTTCAGTGCTTATAATTTTTACATTAATAACTTTTGCTTTCTTTCAACTACTTTTTTAGGTAAAGGGATAATGAAACTCCATTATCACATTCGCGAAATAACGAATTCTTTGTTAGATTTGAATATATAGATGTTTGTTTCCGAACTTGCCGATTTCCCCTAATATCGGCCTTTAGCACCCAAATATCCGCCGCCTATAACCATAATATCGGAATACCTTTTCAAAGGGAAAAAATTTGTTCAAAAAGTATAAAATCAATGTATTATAACATTTATTTATTTTCAAACCATATTTTATTTAACTCTATAATAAATAAGTCTTATAAAAATAATTTACGATTTTTTTCTTTAAATATATTTACTATGCCATCACTAAGACTTGATCACAAAGTAGCCTGATGTTAAACATCTATGCGGTCTACGTTGGAGCGCGCTTGCTTGAAAAGGCCTGTAAATTCTTGCCTTGAAGAGCACCAAGATTATAATCGTCAGGAAAGGCAGACCCAGGTAAAGAGAGAAACTTGCGCAGTCCGTATCAAAAAAGATGAAGCAGATCATTTAGTTCGTAAGCGCGGCATTTTCGCAGTATAAGGATTGGAGTCTCTGACCGAGTCAAGTCGTTCGGTGATGGAACGGAGCAGGTAGAACCAAATCGTACAGCCGAGCAGCACATTCACCAAAGTAGAGCCTGTAACAGACGGGTAGGCAATCAATCTTCCTACGATGATCAAGGCTTTGCGAGTTCTCGACCAAAGCATCATCGCCGAAAAGCCTCTTCGCATGCCGCTCAATAGAGTTCAAGGCAGCCAGCTGGCATTAAACAGAACTATCCCAAATATGGTAGCATATTCCATGCAGGAACGGACTTGAGCTCTATAAAGGGTAAGGAGCTTTTTCGCAATCAAGTAGCGTATGGTTCTTGAAAGGATGCCAATCTTTTTATAAGCAGTTACTGCTACGGACTCTATATAGCTCCCGAAGTTAAGGTTGGAAGATAATTCCATACCTAAGAGCTGTAGTCGGTCAGATAGAAGAACGGATACGCCACGAAAAGTGGTAGCCAGCCCAAAACAACTCTTTTTTGTGGAAAATATACAAGCCAGCGTTTTGGTGGGGTTGAGTCTGAGACAATTTGAAGGGTCTGATTCAATTTGTCCATCATGTTAGATCCTAAAGCCTCAGTTTCACCTCTACTTGCACGTGTACGACAAGTATCCCTCGACTATCGTACTATCATCGGCATACCCCAGAATCTCGGACGTAGCTAACAATATAATCGATGTGCAGTAGAAAGAGTGTAGCTAAAATTAAACCGACTTCAAAAAAAAAAGAAACAAAAAAAAACTACCTAAAAAACTGAAAAGCAAAAAATAATTTTAATAAGACATTCATCATTGTCTAAGCCTATTAATTTAATTGTATTTTACGTGCTAGGTAGGTACCTACTAATCTGTTTGAAGTCGGTGCCAAGCCAAATAGTAGGTACCCAGATTACGTACCTACGTCCGCGGATTAATAAGTAACCCTTTATAATACATAATAATATTATATATCATTTTTTATTACCTTTGGCTTGGCACCGACTTCAAACAGATTAGTAGGTACCTACCTAGCACGTAAAATACAATTAAATTAATAGGCTTAGACAATGATGAATGTCTTATTAAAATTATTTTTTGCTTTTCAGTTTTTTAGGTAGTTTTTTTTTGTTTCTTTTTTTTTTGAAGTCGGTTTAATTTTTTTTAAAAAAAGTTTGTTTATTTTTCTATTTTAAGTGTGAATAACACGTAGGTAGTGAGTAAAACTCTTTCATAATAATGATAGCGAAAATATGAGTAGAATTGTATTATTTGATAATAATATTAGGTATTCATTAAGTGTTCAGCACCATGGGTAGGAGGAGAATGCGTTTATGCACCATAACCGCAGGCTAGCTAGACCCGCGGCCGTGTGTGGGACTCGAGACCGAAGCGTCCGCTACCCACTACACTCCCCCGGTTTCTCCTTCACACCCGATTAGGACGAGCCGGTGCTAACCTTATTGGCTAGTGACCAGCCCATCCCCGGGTAATCATCAGCTTAGCTGCAAAAGTAAATGAAATACAACTAACGTTCCACATATTCCTACAACACTGAAAGAATTATCCCCTAACTCCTAACCGTTAAGGAGTTGTACTTTCCATCATCACCTTAGCTGCAAAAGTACATGAAATACAACTAACGGTCCACATATTCCTACAATACTGAAAGAATTATCCCCTAACTCCTAACCGTTAAGGAGTTGTACCTTCCATCATCAGCTCATCAACATAAAATGATGTCTATCGGACGCAAAAACTTGAATGGCTTCAGAAAAAACAAGTAACGCGTAGGCGCAGCCTATAAAATTTGAGGTTTTCCCTTGATTTTTCCGGGATCCCATCATCAGATCCTGACATGGTGACAATGGGACCACCTCGGAACTATGCACTTTCAAATAAAAAAAGAATTATTTAAATCGGTCCACAATTGACGGAGAAATCGACGGACATACATAAAAAAAAAAAAAAAAAAAAAATACATACAGTCGAACATATAACCTCCTCCTTTTTTGAAGTCGGTTAAAAAGCACAGATCACTGAGGGAAGCCAGCATTTATTGCAAGTGAGTCGGAGGTGTACGATCGAGGTCTCCCGCGCGTGATCACTTTTGGAAAAATATACCGTGCACGCGCATCGTGACTTCTTAGGAGCGGCGCTTGTAAACGTGAAAATACTGCACAGGATTTTAGCCTTAAGGGTGATCACGCGCGGGTGACCTTGATAGTACCCATCATGAATTACTCTGATGCGACGTTCAGTCAGGAAATCCATGATTCAGGCACAAACTGCAGAGGGGATCCCATAGAAGGGAAATTTACCAAAAACATTACATAATAGGTAAAGTTATCTTCAGACAGTGATGGCAATATATTTTTAAGTGTATACATGAAACCATTTGGGGCATACGTCACATCCAATATTTTTATCTTTTTCTTCGACATCACTCATCAACTCTTTCGCATAGCTGGCGCACAAAGAATATCAGGCAGCCGACATTAGGATTTCTAATTGCGATGGACAAATCTCAATATCGACCACTCTGCCGATATTGAGATTTGTCGATCATACTGATCCCTAATCTCGGCCACGCAATTATTAAATAAAAAAAATAAACAAATTTTAAAATATACTACCTAAACGGTACCTTGACTCTTTATCTTTAAGAAGAAATAAAATAAAATAACTTTGGTATGTTTATTACAATTTAAATACTTGAAAATGCCGCAAAACGACGCACGTCCGTACCTCCTGCACTTTTTTGCCTATCATTCGTTCAAATTTTGAGATATTCATAAAAAATTAAGGGAGGTGAAGCGTAAGGGTATACAGCTGCTATTTGCATAAAAACAATTATGATTTTAGGACATTCTTTTAAGATATGGCGCATTTTCTCTAGACGGCCGATATTAGGAGGGGGCCGATATAAGGAGCCTCCACCCTACATCATAGCACGAACTGAATATCTGACTTTACTTACCAGTACTTACACCATTGCTTGCTTTATGATCTTATTCCCTATCTAGCACTTATCGTCGTTAAGTAAGCACTAAGAAGCTAAGAAGGTAGTTCAATATCTATCGAGTGTAACTGCCATTGAAAGATATACTTACCTTTAGATAGGTACCTAAGTTTAATGTCAAATAGATAAATTAAAACTTATGTTGAAAAGCGCGACAAATGCTTTGCTTCAGCCTCTGTTCTTGTGATCCATTGTTCAATTTATACAGACCGGGGTGCGAGCGGACGCGTGAGAGGACTAAAATCAACTAACTAGCTAACTAAGCTAGAAGTACCCCCGTGTCCCTCCATTTAAGCCATTACAAAATTTCAGTATTTTAATATAAATAACAGTTAAAAAATTCTTGTACAAAAATGTTTATACTACAACAATTTTACAGTACCAAAAAAAAATTCTGTACTGGAATTTAACAGTATCAAAATATATTTAAATGACGTCATACAGAAAAAAACTATACCGTTATTCATACCGGTAAACAGTCCCTGGAAAAAAATAGTTATATCATGGACAGCTGTAGGCACTTTGTAATAATGAAAGCAGATTGCTAATTTCTGGGCAAAGTTATAATCTTTCATAATTTATAAAATTGGACGCACAAAATATATCCCACTTTTTTTATTTATACTTATTTAACAGAGAATGTATAAATGATTCGGTTTTCACCGGCTTTTTCCACTTCGACGATATTTTAAGATTTTGATTTACACTTTATTCTTTTTTATCGGTAATACACTTATAATTAGAAATGTATCCATTATAAACGATTATAGCTCTGCCCTTTTATGTACGGAGAAAACTCTTAATGCGCATGAGATAGTGTAAAAATCTAACAAAAATTATGTTATTATTATTATAAACTTCTCTGTATACAGTATTAATGCTTAGAAAGTTATTAGCGGAAAATGTGAAGGGACACGCTGGGAAGAGAGCACATTTTTAAAATGTTTTATTTCATTACGTTGGATCTTGTTTGCCATTTACTTATCTGTAAATATATATAGTTGATATCTATAATTTTTTATATTAAATGAAAATATACATGCTATAATCATTTGAGCGTATTATTAAATTACCCAAACATAGCTAGGAAGCATGCAAGGGTTCAAGTCCTAAAATTGCACACAGTAGTACCTATCTATCTATCTATATTATTGCATTTGAAACTATATTTCAAATGCGACCCAAGTGACCATGTATATGACCTAAAGTGATTTAATTACCATCCGCCAGCATAGTATGTATGTATAAAAAATATATAAGGAAATTCACTTTATTCATAAGCATCCATTCTTATTACTTTTTAGAATCATAATCCGAAAATTTCGCGTTGATGATAATAATTGATGAAAGAAATTCGGTATTTTTTACAGCTAGTTAATATTTTGTGCGTAACCATACAACTCGAGTTAAATTGTCTCTAGAAACTACATTATTTTGTTTCTCAACTTTATGCAAACGTTATTCCGTGCATCGGTAGTTATTTCGAATATTGTTTGTTAGAATCTACACAGACACACGCAATCAAAAAGTTGTAAACGTACGCAGCGCCCGTGCTAGTAACATTGAAAGGGTCAACTATTGTAGCAAACAAACTGAATGGTATCTGAGATAAAGGGCCCGTGGGGTTACCCTGTCTGTGCCTCTGTCAATTTTCTTACGGAATATTTTAAGAATTTAGAAACATGAGGCTCAGGAGCAAGTTAAAAAGGTGTTGACTAGAGGCACACAGGAGTACTATCAAATATGAAACGAAAAAGATGTAGACCTCGCAGTCCGTAGTATGTACCTACCTACTTTTTTTGTACACATGATAGGTACCTATCAAATGTTGGTTATAATCATAGAGTAACTTATATACGTTATAATAGAGAGAAACTGAAGTAGTAAATAATGTTTTATTTTAGAACTTTTGAGCGTAAAAGGCTGGTTTTCAAAACCATATTTTTTTTTCTTTATTTATATAAATTAAAACAGTTCAGACCACACGAAATGATCGCGAAAAAATACCCTATTTAGTATGTTACCCTATCAAACGTTCGTTAACGTTAAATAACGCCTATATTATTATTTTCTTACATTAAAAGTTCAGAGTAGAAAACATCAACGGTGTCCTTGTTAGGGAAAGCCTATTGTCGAAAGAGATCAGCTGATTGGGTTCCGTGATAAGAAATACGCGGTAAAAACATTTCTCATAGACACGGCCGCAAAAAAGTCCCTCGGGAAGATTCGAGTGAGGGTGGAATAAACCGTGATTGTTTCCCGATACGATGAGGCAAAGTATGCCTATGAAAGTAAGTCGTTTTAAACAAAGAATTATTGGTGTTAGAAGGTAGTTACAACGTCTATAAAAGTGCATTCATTTTATTTGGAATGTGGGGAGTGATAAGCAAAACAATTTGGCAAAAGCATAATAAATATCATGTGAAATGTTAACAAAGTATAAATTAATGTTGAACAATTAAGTACATAAGTTGTTATTTAGGTAAGTACTGAATATCTTTCGTGGCTTATAAAAAGCATACAACGGCTTCATGTTCAAATAATACTAAGTTTCTACATTTAACTTATTTATATATAATCAGTCAATAACTTTTAATTTGATCGGATAATTTTCCTACTTTTCGTTAAGTACACTTTGTCAACGTCAGGCGTTTCGAGGACAAGTGGGAAATGCCTGTTGGCCGATAGTGTCCTTAATTTTTGATCGGGTCTTGTCTAAGATAACGAAGTCCAATAAACGAGGCTTAGGTTATTGTGAGGAAAATTGGGCGTCTGTTCTAGTTCGTAAGGGCGCAGGTCATAATCCTGGTTTTTGAGATACATGACTGGGGGAAAAATGATGCCATCGTATCCTTCTTTTATGAGGCTATTGCTTTTTAAGCTAGGTCTGCGCTCTTGACGTGCAGCTATAAATTTTGAGGATATATTTTAATTTCAAAATATAGCCTTATACACTTACAATATATTAGGGGTTCAACTAAGATTATTGTAATTTGTACAGATGTAAATAGGTTTTACCTAATAGTGGATTTAATATACGATAATTTTAAAGTCGAAGACACTTTTTATATCAATACTGTTCCTTGTAACTTTTGGGTCTAATGTCGCTCCGTCACGTCAAGTTCTACCTACGTAAGATACTACGTAGGGTTTTCTCAAGAACACAATTTTCCATACGAGGGGAGCGTGACAAAATAATTCATACAAGTTCCCAATCTGAGTTGTAGCGTGTTTTATCTTGGGCGTCTTGTATCGTTCTTATTTACAGCCGGGTCGAAATGACCCCCGGGAATCCTTGGAAAAAAACCACCCGTTTATGAGATGAAATCTCGCGCGAGGCCAGGGTTGTTTTATAACCAGCCAATTTTGGGTTACGACTGAGTCTTCGAGTTTCGTTGTTGTGGAATGTGGAAGGGAGAAGTGAATCTTTAAGTTTTGCCCTTTCAATTTACTTTTGGTACGACGCCACAGTAAATAAACAGTTTCAGAAGCTTCTCGAAAAAAGGAAAAAATAAATTGGTGTTCTTACTGCTTAAATTAAAATAATGCTTAATAAATGAATAGTAGGTTTTTAAGAAATGTTCAGCACTGTCAGTAGTAAAGAAGAAAATACACGAAACTGAAAAAGAAAAACTGAAAAAGACAATCCAAGGTATATGTATCACAAAAAAGCTTCTTTTATTACTATTTAGTAAGTAAGAAATTACTGCGACGTCAACCATAAACCAACTTGTAGATAAAATAATATTAATTATTGTTATGTAGTTGCCCTGTAGGCAACTTTAATATAATATTGTATAAATAAAAATAAAACTTTTCATGAATGAAATAGAAATCGTGATCTCTGACAGAGACTCAACCCATGAGATTAATATACTTGATTGGGATTCGATATCGCTATCTTCGTTATTAAAGCGAATTGCTTTCCTATTCTGACAACTGATTAACCATTTGATTAATCTAGTCACTAGTGTCAGCATTATCTAATCTGTTTATTCAATCTACCAAAGATCTAATACGGCTTGTTTACAAAAACGTTAACAATTTATTGACTTCCGAAGCATGGAAGAAAATCAGTGCAGAAGAACGCCTTATTTAGTATTTTAACATGTTCGTATATTGTGCGATTAAGTAAATTACATGTCATTTAATGAAATGCCCATATGGGCATTTCATTATATGACCTAACGAATGAATGAATGATGAATGAAGTGGGGTATATACCCCGGATAGGTTTTAGCTTAGAACTTACAGCAACTTATAAGTTTCTAACTTTCAAATTGTAAAAAGGAAAAGACCCATCTGGTTTAGGTCTTCAAAGTAGTTGTACCTACTAAAACTTAACTTCTTCCCATAACGTAAATAAGCACGTGTACACCAAACTACACATTCGGAGTTCCCGCAACAAGACCCCCATTTGTAACAGTTAAAATAAAATTAGTGTCCTTAAACAATGTTTGCGGTCGTTATTCTATTACGGGGCTAAACCCTGGGGTACGGATATGCTAATGAATATTTCACCAACAGGCACTTAATGCATAGTCTCATTACGGACCACCTGTAATATTAAGAGGGTTGTTCGGGGTGATATAATTGGATATAATCCTGTATTCAGGCAAGGTCAAGTTTGAGAGGGTCAGGTGTTTTGGGCTTAACTTATCGGTAACGTGTTCAAGGTTTATTATGATTTGCTGTACTTTGCTGTGATTGTGGTTTGTTGTTACTTACCTATAAACTATCTAACTATCGGTCATCAGTTCTTAATATTTTTTATTTTTGGCTTTCGGCTCTTTCTTAAGTAAAATTGAAGTTTTTTTCTATTAGGCATTTTAAGAGAAAGTAATATAAAGGCTCTAGTCTCTACATTAAGAATTTAAGCTTTAAATTTTATTAGGATATAGAAATATATTTGGTCTTTACGAAGCTTTTACTATACTAAAAAAACTTTTGACAAAGGTAAACACTTAACTCTTTCCGATAGTGGGAGCTCTCGAAACAAACATGTATACTTAGTAACATAATGTTAATATGTATGTGTACATTTAGCAAATTAAGTATTACTTAATCAAGGAACCAAATCTAAGCAACGACTGGAGATCAAAGCTCCAAAGTAATTCCTCACATTTTAATTCTGTAATTCTGCCCTCCAAATGCCTTTGTCTTCGTCATCTGACCGTTTTAATAAGTAACTAAGTTGATGTTTTTAAGAGTATTCAAGGCTGGACATAAATCACGTTTACAAAAGTCTAAAATAAGTTAGGAGTTAGGGAATTTCAAGTTCAGAGTTCCACCGGATTAGGCTTTTTGGGAACGTGGCCTTCGTTATAAGAGCTTCGTATTTTTAAGATGGAATTTAAGAAAATGAACCATCCTATCTTGTTGGCTAATTTTGTTTCAAATCTAAGGCTTCAGATCCACTAGCCGATACCTACCCCTGGTTGATTAAAGGATTGACCTGTATTTCTTAAGGTAACTTAGATTGCAAGTATCTCTAACTTGCGTTCATATCATTTCTTTTTAACACCTACTAATGCTTTGATAGTTTAGTAAAAATCTTTTTTGTAAAGTTTCAAACTTCTGGTACGATTAAAAAAAATAACTACTTTCTTTTAAGATTCGCCTGATAGTGATTAAAATTTTAGTAGAGTAGATTTTGAAGAAAATATTTTACCTAATTTTACCCGAGTCAAAATGGAATTCAGAATACCAAGGCGGGCTTTGAAGCTTTTTGAACATATTTTTAAATAGAAAATTAATTAGTCATAAATGCGTTCCTTAAAAATACTGAAAGCTCATCGGACTGTGCATAAAATGGGCCGAGATTGCTCATCGTAGCTAATGACTAAAAGACTAAAATAAATATTGAACCTACCCCAAAATAAGAGTGCCGAACGTTCAGCAAATGAAATTACTTGAGTAGAAGTTAAAAGTTTCTGGAGTCAACCAACTTGAGCTAACAGTGTACCGAGCTAATAAGTCGAAGAGTGAATCGTAATTAGTTGACCAGGACGACGTGTTCTGCTTTATAAAATATGCGAAGGTTTTTTTGTTTTACAGCTTATACAAAGTAACGTCCACTTGTTTCGGTCATAGGAATAAATGGAGCTTTTAGTGGTTATTTTCGGACAACACATACATAACAATAAATATTCTTGGGCATAATTCACACAGCGCCAACTAGCCGTAAAGTAAGGTAAGTACAGTGTCAGACAGTGTAAAAACGTTATTTAAATACTTTTTTATAATATCTCAAACGTTTCCTTCTATAGAGATGGTTGTTGAACCATTAATGGATGTTGATCCAGAAGATTTATCCTAAACAAAAACGTCTATAAACTTAGTCGCTTTAAATCTACATTAGTGGAATACCTAAGTATTCCTACAAATTACTCGTACAATTAAACAACGTACGTTTGTTAGTAGAAGGATATGGGTAAATTGCGGAGTGTCTAGACTTGTTGAAATAAAGTTTAAGAAAATACTACTTTAGTAAGTGGAGATCAAAGGCGATCTCCGCAGCTCTTTGTAAATAGTAGATAAGTATTTTTTCGGTGTTGAACTTAACTGTGTAGCTTATGTAAACCACATTTAGTCATGAGTGCCTGCTGTAAGTCGTTAGTATTTGATAACATAATGGTAACTTATATTTTTTAATTGTTATGAATAATATGAAGTTGTGCTTAATAACCGCAAAGCGTTAGTATAATAAATCGTAATTTATCAGTTTGATAACTTTATTAATTTATAGAGCAGATATGTTATCTATCTGGTACTATTAAGTAATTAATTTTTACTGGAATTAAGGCAAACTACAATTTCTAAAGTAAAATTTAGTAAATCCTGACTTTATCTAAGCACACACAAATGGCGGTTAGTAATAAAATTTCGGGTGGGATCAAACAAAATAGGAATAGCACAGGTGTGCAAAACTAATTTTGTTAGGGTAATACTACAATAGGAAAATACAGAATAGAAATGAAGTAATATTTCAACTTTGAGGTTGTATGTCTAGATTTAGTTAGGTATGTGACGTGAGTGAGATACCTATATTTAGGCTAAGATTGTGTTGATGTCGCAGTAGATATTACAAGTCACATTTACAAATTAACGGCGGCATACTTATGTGGTTCTTTGTTTGATTCTCGATGACAAACAAAAAAAAATATGAAAGGAGAGGCAAACTAGCAAGTCTTAAGAACCACGTGTTTTTGACTAACAGAAAAACTTGGTTAAAAGCGAAACTAATATAAAAACAGTGTACATATTCAATGAGTATGAATTTCTCTTCTCTTTCTTAAAGGCCGGCAACGTACTTGTGACTCCTCTGGTGTTGAGGGTATTTATGGGCGGCGGTGATTGCTTACCATCAGGTGACCCGCTTGCTCGTTGCCTCCATCTTACATAAAAAAAAATTATACTTGTCATGAAAATAACAAGCACAACAAAGACAATTCGGTGCTTTTTTTAATATTTAGCCAGCACCGTTAAAGCACTTGACCACACAATGCGTTCTAAAAAGGCGGAAAAAGCCTGTTTATTCTAGCTTTAAAAAGCTGTGGTTTTTTTAGTTTTTTCTTTATAAATATATAAAATATTTAACAATGGACTATACAAATCATGGCACACGAGCTAGTAAATACCTAATTGTTATGTATCATCTTTTCTCTCCCACAATTTCCGACGCCCTTGTAAAAAAAAACTTTCTCAGGCTATTAACGATCGATTAAGTTAAATTTTAACATTTTTGCTTTCACTGTGATTTGAACCCGATATTTTGTATTTGTAAGTGTGAAGTACAAAAGCTTTTATAATAACTAAAGGTATTTATTTATTTTGCAAACAATACGTGTTTCTTGATAAGTGCAAAATGAGTCGTTTACGTCTGCATATTAGGTAAATTGTTCTCGATTTGAATGTTTATTTTTCCTATTGGTAGGTATAAATAAACTGAGGGATCTAGAAAGTATGTTATATTTTTGTAAGGGCCTCAAAATATGAATATTTTTAGAAAAAAAAAAACCAAACTGTGTTACGTATTCTAAAGTGAAAACTTTTGCTTACATTTTATAATATTTGCAAGCAGACTATGGAAATATTTTGGTTTACGTAAAATTAATGTTATTTTTATTAATTATACTTAGTTTTCTATATCAATATTTCAGTCCTATTTTGTATGCTAGCTGTCTCGAAGTGTATTTACAAGCCAATAAAAGGTCAGCCAGTGTCCGTGACTGCTCTGTCCAAGCAAATAAAGGGACTGCCTACATTATCATAATGTGCGTCCCTTGCCAGATAAAAATAATAAGAACAGTGAAATTCGTTGCTTATTGCGTTCCTATGGGATTATAAGGTCTGATGTCATTTTGATATTAATAAGTTAGGATGCAGATATTAAAAAAAAAATTATGTTCCATGGGGTTTTTCTCAAATTGTTACATCTTTCATTGATTGTCGTACACGAATTTATTAACACGATTCCCAGTTTTCTACATTATCGTATAAAATCAGTACACGGTCGATGAAAATCTCTCTAATATGCAATGATATTTTTTTATTATAAGCTCATAATATTCATTTGTACATACCTAATTAACGTAGGTACATTATGATCATAAGATTATTTTAAAGTAGAATCTCTTTAAATGTCGGACTAAAGTCTTCAGTCCGAGTACGTCCTACATGCGAGGTATGTATTAGAAAAACTATTTTAATAAATAGTCCAAAAAATATGTATTGAATCAATGTACTATATGTATAGTCCGTACAGTCACAGTACAATATAGGCAGTCTTTTAGTTCAAATTAATTTATAAAACCTTGTTTCTTTCGTCCATTCGTTAAAATAATTGGAATGCTTGTCGACCCACGACTCATAAAGCAAGCAAAAATTGCCCTGTTTTCTTCGCAGACATTTAAATTGGGTATTACATTGAAAAGCCCTCTTAAAGAATCTAATTTACATGTTACAGGGTTACCATCTTCCTTATTTAAATAGTGGGACCAACAAAAGTTGTTTCTTTTTTTGTTTTTGTTCGGAATTGTGGTTCTACTTTGCCTTATGAAATACGGGACGTCATTTTCTTAACGGACGACACATAGTTGCTGATATTTGAATACACGCCATACTTAAATACATTATAGAAATTTCATCTTACTAAAGAAACGTTTCAGTCTATTTTCATTTTGCGAACTGCAAAGTTGTGGAACTGTCTGCGTGGATTAAATTGAAAATTAAATTGCAACATACCTGCCTAGAAGATATCTAGGCAGGTATGTTGCAATTTAGACCGCATCATCGCGTAAATTTGCTACAACTTTTCTGGACCTAGAATAACAGCAGTCTTCTGACTTCTACCGTTGTGCTAAGTCTGCTGACATGAAAAAGCTTCCTACATTTATATACTCTTACCTTACGCCAGGCGTCTTCGCTTTTTTGATAATATATGTTGATAAACAGTAGTCTATGTGTTATTCTATGTTAAAGTTTTGTAAACTTAAGTTTCATCTCTAACTGTTATGTTAGAGAGCTTGAAAGTTTTAAAGAACTTGTGACTATTCAAACTACATAATTATCAAAGTATACAAGAAAATGGCAAGAAAATAAAGTTCTATAATAGTACTAGTCACGTTTAAAGAAATTAAGTTTTCTAGTTGATGGTTGCCCTAAGAGAGGCATTAAGCGAGTTAGCCCGTATTTACAAACCACTACGCCGCGGTCTCGGGACATTCATATCTCAACGTCAGCGGGAGTAACAAACACTTGACGACTAGAATGTTGTGAGTTCAGTGTACTTCAACCAAAACATTACCAATATGCATAATTTTATGACGAACATAAAAGAGTAAATTTCAAAAGATCGCTGTTGGTCTTGGTCCATTGATCATAGAACAATTATTTCAGGCATATTGTATTTTTATAATTTATCAGAAAAATTTTATCTTACTAATATAGGATTAGGATAGCTAGTCGGTGGCATTGAGCTACGTCGGTGGTTGACCAAGATCTGGTAAATCCTGTTTTCATATTGGAGCGATGTCGTTTGATCTCCATAAAATAGGAACTGTAACTGTAACATTTTCAAACAATTATTACGAGTACAGTACAAGTTTATGATTTTGCCCTCACCCAATTAAGTGGAACTTTAATACACAGAATGTATATTATGTAAATATGCGCGCAAGCCCTTTATTAATGACTAGGCTACCACAGCTGTTCTTACTAGATATTTATATTTTCCTTTCAGTGTCAAGTGAGCAGTGAAAAATGCTGAGGGCACGGTTATCTACGATCGGGATCCTTTTCCAGTCCCTAAAGATAGCTCCTCTGGCAAGCCTATCTGTTAATTCTAGTGGGTAAGAGAAATGTCTAGAGATTCGTTAAATATAGTAGGTGTTTTCAAAAAACCAAAACCTTTGTTGAAATAGATTTAAGGCAGTTCATTAGCTTTTCTGGTTACTTGTTGTAAAGGAGAATGCAAAACTTGCTAAGAACAATGGGCCCAAAAAAAATAAGTTAATGTGCAGAGATGAGAATGAATTTATTATTTTTATATGAACATAAATAATTAACATAATAAACATATTTTTTTCACTAGGACCAATTTTGTCGATGCCATAATAAAAGTTGAAGGTTTATTGGATCTACTTCGTAGGCTATGTCCCAAATCTGCACAATTTTTTTTTTGGGCCCAGTATTTTGCATTGTCCTTTGGGTTAGAAAATTCTATTTTCTTCTGGCGGAAAGGTCAAGTTGGGAAGTCGGAGAAACACCCGGATTGCTATAACGTACCTATATTGGTCACCTGTGCGCGACATTGGGTAAAAGTCAATATCATTGGTAAAAGTAGCATATTACACACAAGTACAGGCGACTTGGGAACGAAAAACGGTTAGGCGAATTGTTTTGAAAAAGCAGGAAATAAATTATACATCTTTTATAATCATCGGTACTAAAATCTGGCTCGCCATGACTGTTGAGGATTGCTAAAGGATGAGGATTGAGGATAATGAATTTGGAGGATACCAGTGGCGCATACTCGTAGGGAGGGCGTTCTTTGCAATGATCGCAAAAGTTAAACTTCATTAGTGATCAAACTGATGGCTTACTAAAATTCGTATGCAGATTCTCTTGCTTCCACGCAGGATGACGTTTATAAACGAGGCAAACACAAAATTAAGAGGAAAGCACGGAGCCATTTTTCCATACAAACGCTGTCCCCTGTTTTCTCCCGGGATAATGCCATTAGTGAAATATTTTTTTTTTCCAAAAATCTATGACCACTATTTGCATGTCCCTATGTTTTCCTTTTTTTCATAAATTAATAATTAAGAGAGATATGAACCTTCAAAAACCTAAAAAAATGGCCAGATTTTCCGCTGTGTTTAAACATCCAGAAAACAAATTTAACTAGATTTAATTTTAAAAAGGAAAACATAGGAACACGGTCAAAGCCTTTCTTTAATTTTTGATGAAAAAAATAGTTAAATCGGTCAAGTTTTGGAAGAGAAATCAGGGGACTACGAAACGTTGATTTTACGTACTTTTAATAGGTATTTTCGGTCCAAGCTGCAGTTGTCTCTATCGCGCTCTGCGGGGGAGGCTTGAGGTTGGGGAGACGCGGACTAATACGTATACTCTCTATGACGTGACGTAGTCGATAGTTATATCGATATCCTAGTGTTGTTCATCGATATCGATATTTCCAGTTAAAATATTTTGCGTGAAGTGCATTTAGCAGATTGTTGTGATGTTTTATTGTTGGAAGGTATTATGTAACTGATAAACTTTTTCTTGACAGTTTTTTATGAATTATATACTAAAACGCCTCGACTAGGCCGTCGGATTTAGACAAAAAAAGAAGCTAAATTCGCAAAGCGTGATGTAATTCTGCATTTTAAGTATATTGTATAGGTCTGTGAGAGTAATGTTATTTCAAATTTGCAACTTCGAAAAACCTGTGGAAACTGAGAAATCGAGAAAATCTTCGAAATTTTGGGACTTTTTTTACTATTTGCTCTCCAGGGCCAAAACTATGATTTTTTTGTGAACGACACACTACACTAATAAACTGTATTAAAGTACCTACCTACAACTGGAGGCAGCTCTATTTGACTTCATAGAAGCCAAGCTATGGCACTTCGAAGGTGACCAATATTTCTCGAAAATAGAAAATTTCAGGTTTTACTTACTTATTTCGCAAAAAAACTGGCAAAACCACTAGCCCCACGAAGATGTCTGATATCTTTTGTCACAGACCGAGCATTGAACCATGTCCTTTACCTTTGCTTGAGTACCTAATGATTTCTAATATTTACACGGTTAGTATAATGTTCCCCTACAAACAGCAGGAGTATACAAGCTTGATTGTGACTGTGGGCTCTCTTACATTTGACAAACCAAAAGGAGTATCAGTACGCGAATAAAAGAACATATCGCGGATATAAAACACCGGAGGTCAACGAAGTCAGCAGTGTGTGAACATGTACTGGATAAGCCCAACCATTACATTCGCTTTGATAAATCCCAGGTCCTTGCCAGAGAGAATCGCTATATACCCAGAATGCTACGCGAGGCCATTGAAATTAAAAAACATCCTAATTTCATTATGTAAGATGGTTGGAATGTACCACCTACTTGGGACCCAGTATTACATCTAATGGTTTCCAATGGACATCACAATACTGTGCAGCTTCAAGACACCATCAGCTCCTACTGCGTGGATAGGAACGTATTGAATGATAGTGAAGACGACAGTTGCTGATTATTCTAAAATAATTATAAAAGTGAAGGTAGAAATAACAATTTTTGACGCATAACACCTGAGTCATACCGTGATCACGGCCACTGAAAAGTAGTCGAAACGTCGGGTTTAAATTTCAAAATGTAGAATATACGCGAGTTTTCATCCGTTTAAAGTTGTTTTATTTTAACTTTGCTTGAGTGTTACATTTGCCACAAGAGAAAGCCATATAACTTTACTCGTGGAAAAAAAAAACAAAAAAAAAAGTTTCTATTAACAAATGCGAATAAATTTACAAAAAGCAATAGGGGTACTCTCGTCGGATCCGATCCACGAACCTATCGGTGTCGATGAGCAGTACGTAGCCACTGTACCAGCAAGATATAATACTGTCTGTCGAAATTAGTGACCTGTTTTTTCCTTTGCATTGTCCGTGAACATTTACCGGTTTTAAATATTATGCAGAAGTCTATTTTCTTTTGTTCTATTCCTTCTAAGCTGTGTGAAGGCGGGCGCGGGGCGTGGAGGCGGCGTGGCACGCAAACATTGACAGTCTCACTCACACATTGATAGCTCGGTTGTTCGGGCACTGCGCGACAGCAATAGATTTTACAAAAATCCAATTTTCAATTTTCTCACCCTTAGTATTTCCTCTTAAGGTTTTTTTTTTGGTGCAGAAGTTGTTGTTTGGTGAATAAGACTGTGAACGGCCCAAATAAACCGGAAAACTTGTGTTGTAGAGGAGCATGCGTTGCACAATAACTGCCTGCCAGCGAGACCTGCGTACGTGTTTGGGACTCGTTCATTCCACTAGGTACTCACTAAACTCGCTAAAAGAGGGAACGGTCTTGTGGCAATTGATTGTCCCTCAATAATTTGGAACCCTGACATCACAATTACGAAGATAAAAGAAGAAAAAGCGGGAAATGTCTGTTCGAGTAAGTTCACTTTCAGTTCTTTCAATTTTTTCTTTATTTTATAAGAAATACGTTGCCAAATATAAAAAATAGCTTCAGCAACGCCACGGGTAAAATCTAGTGCAATCAAACTAGGTCACTGATAGCCGGAACACATCTAGTGGCTGTGTAAAACTTTTCTTTTTCCGGAACCTCGGCCGAGATTGACGCATTCTCGAATACGGACTTCCGACTGATTGATTCATGGCTTCGAATAATGAGATGGGTCTAATAGGCTTGTTTCCACTAAGAATGAATCGGATGGCTTAGAGTTTCTAATGATTAATCATGATATGTAGTAAACAAAAAAACAACTTTTTTACTAAAATAATATAAGATTACAAATATTTTTGGAAATTAAAATCGGCAAAATTACTTATTTAATCACGTGACATTAAACAACAATCTGAGAAGCGTGACGTCAGTCCTCGCAAAACACCGGTTGCAGCTGTATAATGATCTCGTCGACTGACATCAACAAACTCGATTGTTTCGCGAGGATAGACGTCATTCAAGACGCCATGACAGTCTTGGCCTTTCCAAAGTTAATTTTAAGTTTAATTCTAAAAAAGCGAAATACTTATGAAAAAGGCCTATTTTTCTAAAAATAACATATATTTGGGGTAAAATAGATACTAAACTATAGTTTTAAACGAATTTCCAAAGTAGCCTATTCTTATTTACACACTCCACTTTCCTCGAGATGTTAAAGAGGAATGATTGTTCTGTTTTTCCTAAACCTCCTGCCAAATATTGATTGAAATTATTTATCAGATGATAATGGTGAATAAAAGCTTATTATCATAACTAGCCTTCCGCCCGCGGTTTCACCCGCGCGTAATTTCTTTTTCAAATATATATCCGCCCCTTCCCCCCTTCAGGATCAAAAGTACCCTATGTTCACCGGGGATAGTGTAGCTATCCAACAGTGAAAGAATTATTCAAATCGGATCAGTAGTTTCGGAGCCTATTCAATTCAAACATACAAACATACAAACAAACAAACAATCAAATCTTTCCTCTTTATAATATTAGTATAGATTAGTATAGATATTCAAGTCATATCAATACTTAGAGCATCAGTTTTGTTTAATGCTCTATGACCGAATCTGACGCCCGATTTGGTGTAATAGTTGGAAAGTCAGCTATTGCACCAGAGGACGCGGGTTTGATAGCTTGCTGAAATCCAGTCTAGTAAAAACACGGAGGTCGTGGGTTCGATTCTCGTCTTGGCTCTGGTTAGTGGTAGAGCTTTTTCGAAGTCCGACTGACTAGCTACCAACACCACAGGTGAAATCTGCCGCCATAACAGCTCGGGCTGTGTTCCGGCAATATTAATGTGGGAGCTGGTACACTTGAAAACAGAGATCAGAGGGACGCTTCCAGCTGAAGCGTCGCTCAATGGAATAGGCCGCAGTGGCCGCTTACTATCAAGTGGGATGCGTGCCTGTCTACTAACTAACCTAGTATAAAAAAAAGGAAGTCTTAAGTAGGTATAGTTTTTTCTATGTTTAATCAGTGTTTAGGTTGTACATGCTAATCTGGGTTAGTTTTTGGTTAGATAGTAATCTCCAAGGACCTGCTTGTATCTGATAGGTACCGTTAGAATGCGGAATCTGTTAGGCGGTTACCACACTGCACCGCGCTCCGCCGCGGTACGCGGGACGACAGATTTTATCATTATATGCAAGTACCTGAGTTTGTATAGAAAACACGCGCGGAACAACACACTGAAAACGCGCCCACGTGCGGGATTTTTACTATGCAGCCCCTCGCTTCGCGACGGAGCGCGGCTCAGTGTGAACACCGCCTAAATTATGCAGATTAATTAGGTAATCGGAAAAGGAAGCGGAATATCGGATACGATCCGTTAAAGTGTAAAATTTTAATTTAAAAAGCTCATTATTGCACTTTACTTACCTAGTCTGCATAGTAACGAATGGTGAATCGTTCATTTGGGGAATGGGTGTTAAAAAAAAAATAAACACGAAGGCTAAGGCGGGAGCAAAGCGATTTCCGCCTCCTGTCGTTCTTGTTTTCTTTTCTTGAAACAAGAACTGGTTTTATGAAATTTACCGTAGGAAGTTGACATAATTATGTAGTTTGTAAAAACTCAATAAATTTTCTCCATTACTGATTCAGCCCGGTAATCTGCAGATTGCCTAGGTAATCTGCAGACTAACGGATTTCTGCATATTAACGGTAACATCTACTTTTTAGGGTTCCGTAGCCAAATGGCAAAAAACGGAACCCTTATGGATTCGTCATGTCTATCTGTCTGTCTGTCCGTCCGTATGTCACAGCCACTTTTTACCGAAACTATAAGAGCTATACTGTTGAAAATTAGTAAGTAGATGTATTCTGTGAACCGCATTAAGATTTTCATACAAAAATAGAAAAATGATATTAAATTTTGGGGGCTCTCCATACTTAGAACTGAAACTCAAAAAATTTTTTTTCATCCAATCCTTACGTGTGGGGTATCTATGGATAGGTCTTTTAAAATGATAATAAGGTTTCTTATATCATTTTTTTCTAAACGGAATAGTTTGCGCGAGAGACACTTACAAAGTGGTAAAATGTTGGTCACCCCCCCTCTAACTTCTAAAATAAGAGAACGATAAAACTAAAAAATATATATGATGTACATTATCATGCAAACTTCCATTGAAAATTGGTTTGAACGAGATCAAGTAATTAGTTTTGTTTTTAAACGTCATAAATCGTAAACCGCAATTTTCCTCTCATTCAATCAACTCAAATATAAAAACGTCGATCAAACTTACAAAGAACTACAAGAACTTTTATATTATGATGATACTTGCTGCTACGGAACCCTTCATGGGCGAGTCCGACTCGCACTTGGCCGGTTTTTCATTAACGCTCACTCAATTTTCTCGGAAAATATAATTAAAAAACATGAATGTTTTAAACGTATATATTTTTTAAAGGAATAAATATAAACAAAGCTTAATCATAAAATATGTAACTTATCATCGATAAATTAGCATATTTATGATAATTATGTAACATTTATAATTAAAATACAATTAATAGGCTCAAACGCTTAATTAATACTTATGAGTGACATCGCCAAATTTTCCTCTTCCTTTCTTTACTTGGTTACAAAGAAATTAGTTTAAAATTTCGTTTGTTAATTGAACCGGGCAATCACGATTGCTATCTGACAGATAAAAAAACTTCATCTTCTATCACGAAATTATCTGATCGACGGTGAAACGGACTTTATAAAAAATATTGAGATATGAAAGCCACTGAGAAATTTATATGACGTGTACACATATTATATCTAACACGGTGTGTTGGATCCAGGTTGGATCTTACTAATGAAATAATTTTTCGTAATCCTTACGTGTGATGATGCGATGACGTATTGGAAGGTTGAAAACTTATTTTTCAATGAGAAATGTTTTCACATAAATCTTCTACAGTTTATTCACCAACACTATATAAGAGGTCCCATAGCCTAAACCACAAAAACCTAACCCTCAAACTTTGCAACAACACGCAGACACTGGGCTATGCGTTCCATTTAGGAAGAGTTGTGATGTTCAGTTCTTTATTTAGGCGGCATTTTGAAGCACAAAGTAATATGGATGCTGCACTTTGTTGACACCAGTTGTGACGATCTTGGGTACCGGCCCGTGCCATTCCAGCCTGTATTTCTCTAGTACCCTAGTCGTAAGAGAAGATAGCATCTTCCCCACTACGCCTGTGGCGGGACAGGCTTCTCCGAAAGGCATGGAGGCTAGTGGATGGGCCTTAGAAGCCTTCAGAGGCTCCCAACCCTCGTTGCACCAGCGTTCAGGAATGAACGCTTTGGCTCTGCCCCACTGTTTCTCGGCTTTGCTTGTGACTCCGTGTGCTAGGACTATGTCTACCTGTAAAGAAAGTTCTTTATTAATATACGATATACATGGAGTGGAAAATCTTATCTAAGTTTATCAGCCTATTCATGTCCCATTGATTGACCGCGGCGCCGGTAGCGGGATGTATTCTATTAGCTTCTTTCACGTAGGCCTCGATGTAAGGCAGTTCAGACCTGCTGCTTAGACTCGGTTATTGGAATTTATATTGTAACGTTGTACAAATTCTCCTATTTATATTTTTTTTTTCCATGTATGGCAATATTGGCAATTCAACCAATCACAGCGCCCGTTCGAGCAAAATTGCAAATCTCATGTTCAGTGTGGCAAGTGAAATAACAAGTTTGTTGTTAGTGTAAAATTTGCTGAGTATGTGACGCATGGTTGAGAGTCGAATAAAAGTCATATTTATATTTTTCACAGGTTTATTAGTATAATTATATTTTTAAATGTTTTAGAAGTCAATATTCTTCAAAAGTAAACTAGTTATTTTATTTTCTAAATTGATTCTGACTTTTAGTAAACGTTTTGTTTAGTAGAATTAGGATCGGCTGGTAGCTGTCGGAATTTGAGTTGGTCACACTGTCTACCGGTTACTTTCACTTTTTTCGAGGATGGACCCGAGAAGGGCGTTATGAATTAAATCTTTATATTTGCTTGCCTAAATGGCAGATCCAGTGGTTTTGTGATTGTCCACATACTCCTGGTAAGTGGTTCGAAGGATTTTATTTATTCAGCGATTTCTGTTTGGTTGAAAATGGCGTTCCTCTTATGAACCGACATCTTTCAGGTTGCCGTGATGGTATTTCTTGGGTGGCGGGAGGCCGCATATCTTCGTCGCTAGGAGTTCCAAATGGAATCCTGTGACAAAGCTGGTAAGACCCCCTCCTTTACATGTTTCATGGTGTCCACGTATTCTCCTGGTTTTGTTTCCGCCGCTAACCCTGGAATTGTTTCTTTTCAGCGGTGGGATATTCATTATATTAATTATATTCAAGATTTTATTCAAAATATTTATTATCTTCAAAATATTTAATTGCGTAAGACCGGTTCCGACGGCGCCCGTGGGACAGACGTCGGACCAGAAAAGCTGTATGTATTTATAAACAAGGAATGATCTGGTAATAGCCAGGAGTAGCAGGTCGGTGCAACATTTCAATAGTTTTTACAACACATAATTAATAATATTCATGGTGGTATTCCCTTAAATATTAGTGGTTACCTTTTAGCCCCAAATTATCTTTGCAACACCCCAAAGTTAGAACCTATTTTTACGACCCCTGTCGAATGAGCTAGATTTTTCTAGAATTTTTAATTGTATTTTTGAGTACTACCCTCAGTGTGTGTGGGAGAATTAAACATATTTGTTCAACTGCATCTCATCTTTTATTTCCTTTCTTTACTCCCCCAGCACGAGGGTCACACCCAAATTTTTATATATTTTTGTCCATGGGCCTCTCGGGCACATAGATAGGAGGTTTTCATGTGACAAAATGGCGCCCAACTTTTAATTTTATTAATAGATTTTGGTGTGTTGCACAAGGTTTTCTTTATATTTTATGTTACAACATTCTTCTCTATTCTTTTTCGCCCGGACCGCAGGGAATATTGTGAGTGTAACATCTGTCCTGGCTGTTGGCATTGTTTGGTTTGGTTGGAATGTACAGAAGGCATAGGAAGTAGAGGGAGAGAGAAGGAGAGGAATTGTGTGTTTTTTGTTTTATGTACAATAATTTTTGTGTATTTTTTTTTTGGGGTACCACCGACTTAAAAATTTTGAATTTTTTATTACCGTTTGGGAGGTTCTTCTTATGTAAAATTTAAGTTCACATATTCCTTTTTGTAACTATAATTAGTAGTTACTATTTTAGGACTACTAATTAAATAGTTTAATTTTGGTTTCAATATTGTTTTCCAGGCAATAATTGTTTTTCATTTCATAGTTTGAAAAAATATTTTTTTGTTGGGGAAATTCATTGAGAAACACAAAACTCAATTTTATTTTGAAGGGTTGTTATCAAATTCATTCACATTACCTTACTATTTTTTTTAATAATTTATGCAGTAAAGGTAAAGAATTTGATTCATTTTTTTTAATATTTTTCTTTATTGTGAAACTTAAATACAATTATATTGACAAAATACCTAAATATTTTAAAGATTTTGTTATCAAGTTTATTAATTTTGGTTGTGTGGTTATATAGGAGGACCTTCCTATAACGATTATTGTCTTTGTGTTGTCAATAAGAAATAAAAAACATAAGTGTTGTTGTTTTATTTTTCTTTAGTAAGAAAATATTATGTTTTGTGTTTTCCCATTATAATATTGTGTAAACTTGTGTGAACAATAGTGTGAACAATTAAATTTCTTTGCTTTGTACCACAACTTAATTAATTTAGTGTGGACAATATTAATTCATATTTTGTTAAAATACAAAACAGCTTAGATTTGTTTTAGGTACATACTTACATAAATGTTTGGTATTTAGTTAATTGTAAACACTTGAATAAGTAAATAAATACTTACTCATTATATTGAAAATTTGTGGGTTTCCAAGTTATTGCATTTGATGTTTGTTTTAAATGTAACTTTTAAGAGATAGTAACTCTTAGAATTGTTGTAATTTTTGCTTGGAGACTAGTATTGTTCAAAGTTAGGTAATCATTTTTCTTGGGAACAAAAATTTATAGTTGTTATTGCCAAACAGTTTTTTTGGTATTCTTTATAATTAAATTTCAAAACAACTTACATTTGTAACTGATTATCTTAGAATTATTGTAACTTTCGCTTGAAAACTAGATTTTTCAACGTTAATCAGTTATTTTTCTTGGAAATAATTTATAGATGGCTAGGGCCAAATAGTTTTCTTTGTATTCTGTATAGTTACCATTTTAATAAGGCACACAGTGTGCACATTTTGTAATTGGGGGTTGTTTTGATAATAGTTTTTTACATAGCTACCTACCTTTGATAACAATAATTTTATTTTTTTATTTTTAAAGTTAATACCACCAAGTAACTTAATATTTTTCTTTATCAATGCGAATAAATTTAGAATGGCAAATTGGCACCTGTAGGGATTAGCTCAGGAGTCAAGTTAAACGATAGAGTATAGTTACAACACTGATGATTTATTAGCGAGAAACCAATGTTATATACGTTTACATGATTAACTCACATAAGCATAATTATATTACCACTACACCTTCCCCCTAAAAGAAAAAAAAAGAATACAATGTTGTTTTTTTTTTTTTTTTTGTAATGTTACATAATTAAGTTATACATTTATTTACGCTGGATACATTACAATATCAACTCAAGTTATAGTGTATTTATTATTCTTAATATCTAGAACACAAGTTGTTAATTTAAAGTAATAATAAATTTATTTTGAAATGTAAGGTTTCGTACGGTTTTTATGTACAATATATTCTTTCCCATTTTTTAGAATTTTTACATTACAATTATTCAAGTCGTCTAAAACTAAATAGGGTCCTAAATAAATTGGATCCATTTTGTTTTCAGATGGATTTCTTAGTAATAACAAATCACCCTTTTTGTAAAATATTGGGTTTATATTAAGATCATATTTCATTTTTCTTTTATTTTTACTGAGAAGTAGATTGTCACGTGCATCTTTCTGAGCTACTTGAAGTCGATACTTCATTTCTAATGCGTAATTATCGTGAGCATATAAAGGCTCTACCACACTATTCGTAAAGTTACCTGGTAAAACACACTTCTTGCCAAACACTAATTCATGCGGCGTATATTTAGTTTCGGTGTGTACCATGTTGTTGTAAGAAAAACACCAATACGGTACCCAGTTGCTCCAATTATCTGTCCTGTTTTCGCAGTTAATTCTTAAATACGCACCTAAACTTTTATGAGAGTTTTCCAGCGCTCCAATACTCTCGTGGTGGTAAGCTGTTGAAGTAAGTTGATTTATTTTTAAGAGCTGGCATATCTCTTTCATTGTTTTAGAAATAAACTCTGAACCTCGATCGGTAGCAATTTCACGAGGTATGCCAAATCTTAAAATAAAATTATCAACAAAGGCTTTAGCGACACTTACCGCATCTTTACTGTGTAATGGATACGCCTCAGTGAACTTAGTTAGCTCACATTGCAACGTAAGTATGTAACTGTAATTTTGATGGTCTTTAGGAAACGGTCCTACTATGTCTAAAAATATTTTTTCGAACGCTGAATTAGCTGTTGTTGTAATTTCCATTGCTTGTTTTTTATGTGTTGAATATTTTTGCTTTTGACACTGCTCACATTTATTAACGTAATTGGTTATATCTCTTATCATACTAGGCCAGTAATAAAACTTTTTTATATTATTTGTCATTCTCCTTATGCCCGCGTGGCCACTAGTGGGCAAAAGGTGAAAATCATTTAATTTATTTATTGTATTTATTGTATAAGGGGGAATGGGGCATGGGGCACGTTGTTCAGACTATATTCTCCACTTTAGGCTCTCGACGTCTCAGGATGCTGGAAAACCGCATCAGTTTTTCCTCGTTCAACCGCCTCTGGATTTGCTTGTCGTGACACCTTTTGGTTAACTTATATCCGATGACGAATAAGCCGAACATCAGGGCTGTGCAGATGATTATCAGAAGAATGTTGGTGGTCTCATGCTGCTGGCGCTGCAACGTGTTGGCGAAGTTTCCACCAGCTCCATTCGACGTCTGCGCAAGTATCACTTCCTCCTTAGAAGATTGGCCACCCATTTTTTGCAGTTAAATTTCCCGTGAGTGAAATAACTTTGGGACACGTCGGTTGCACCGGAAAGTTTTTAGCGAAAGAACCCATGTTGAATGTAATTATACACACTTTCAATAAATGGGTCGCACTTTGTACCGAATGTTTACAGTCACTCTCCCTTATATGGACGCACGTGGCCGTTCCGAGAAATTCCCAGTGGCAGGGTCGCCATGTAGGGATTAGCTCAGGAGTCAAGTTAAACGATAGAGTATAGTTACAACACTGATGATTTATTAGCGAGAAACCAATGTTATATACGTTTACATGATTAACTCACATAAGCATAATTATATTACCACTACACACCTAAAGTTGAAAGTGTAGGGTCAATAGGTTTTATGGCCATTAATTTATGACCTGGAGAGAGTTTTGACGGTCAGTCGATAGGATCATGGCATTCCCCGGTAGTGTATCGAATCTGATATATATTCGGCACACGAACCAGTATGAGTGAAAGGGTGCATACAGGCTATTTTTACTGTATCACTATAAGTTCGGATGGTGAGGTATGTAAGGTTTAGCAGTATGAATGCGTGAGGTATGACAGAGTTAGGGAATCGCTTGCAAGCTAGATGGTCGACTGTTCCGGTTTTTTTTTGTTGTCTTGATCCTTTTTGTTTGTTTCTCAAAGGAGGACAAACGTTTTTTGAACGAGCCCCAAACCATTTTTATGCCATTTTGCATAGGTTTGGCCTAGCTTTGTTTTTTTTTTATGCTATCATACTTAGCGAAGATACGAGCGGTATTGATGCAATTTTGGATCTTTTGTAAGACACATTTTTTTTCTCTTCCTCGTCAAGGCACGAATTAATATTGGCCTTATGCTCATTTGCTCATAGGTTTGCTATAAGTCAGTTTTATTATTCCGCAAAAACTTGTGAAGATTTAACTATCTTTTTATTATTGTCTAGATCCTTTTTGTTTGTTTCTCAAAAGAGGACAAACGTTTTTTAACGAGCCCCAAACCATTTTTTTATGCCATTTGCATAGGTTTGGCCTAGCTTAGTTTTTTTTTTTTGTGCAATCATACTTAGTTACGATACGTGCTTGGTATTGATGCAATTTTGGATCTTTTGTTAGACATGTTTTTTTATTCCTCGTCAAGGCACGATTTAATATTGGCCTTATGCTATCTGCTCATAGGATTGCTGTGAGTCAGTTTTGTTATTTTATTTTTCCTCCAAATCTTGTGGAGATTTAATTATTCCAAGGTACAGATGACCTAGGATTTTGATTTTTTTTAGAGATTGACGTTTGCTGTCATCTTTGTATGCATAGTTTTGCATTTTAATATTTTTCTCAGTATTGAGTATTTTTAATGGAATTGTTTTAGAACGTCACCTCTACAAGAGTTGCGTTCAAGTACGGTCCATATAATTATCATTTTTTTTCTGTTTGTGCATTCGTTTTGGTGTTGTCCAGTTTTGTGAATGTGCGGTTTTGTGTTGTTTTGTGACAGTTTTGGTGATGTTTGGTGGATTTAGTTTTACATGATTTCAGTTTTACTTTAGCAGTTGTTCAAATTTGTTTTGTTTTTACTTACGGTTTTCATTTCTTAGTAAGACGCTGAGGGCAGCGATCTTTTTTTCAGGAGGGGAGGTATTGTAACGTTGTACAAATTCTCCTATTTATATTTTTTTTTTCCATGTATGGCAATATTGGCAATTCAACCAATCACAGCGCCCGTTCGAGCAAAATTGCAAATCTCATGTTCAGTGTGGCAAGTGAAATAACAAGTTTGTTGTTAGTGTAAAATTTGCTGAGTATGTGACGCATGGTTGAGAGTCGAATAAAAGTCATATTTATATTTTTCACAGGTTTATTAGTATAATTATATTTTTAAATGTTTTAGAAGTCAATATTCTTCAAAAGTAAACTAGTTATTTTATTTTCTAAATTGATTCTGACTTTTAGTAAACGTTTTGTTTAGTAGAATTAGGATCGGCTGGTAGCTGTCGGAATTTGAGTTGGTCACACTGTCTACCGGTTACTTTCACTTTTTTCGAGGATGGACCCGAGAAGGGCGTTATGAATTAAATCTTTATATTTGCTTGCCTAAATGGCAGATCCAGTGGTTTTGTGATTGTCCACATACTCCTGGTAAGTGGTTCGAAGGATTTTATTTATTCAGCGATTTCTGTTTGGTTGAAAATGGCGTTCCTCTTATGAACCGACATCTTTCAGGTTGCCGTGATGGTATTTCTTGGGTGGCGGGAGGCCGCATATCTTCGTCGCTAGGAGTTCCAAATGGAATCCTGTGACAAAGCTGGTAAGACCCCCTCCTTTACATGTTTCATGGTGTCCACGTATTCTCCTGGTTTTGTTTCCGCCGCTAACCCTGGAATTGTTTCTTTTCAGCGGTGGGATATTCATTATATTAATTATATTCAAGATTTTATTCAAAATATTTATTATCTTCAAAATATTTAATTGCGTAAGACCGGTTCCGACGGCGCCCGTGGGACAGACGTCGGACCAGAAAAGCTGTATGTATTTATAAACAAGGAATGATCTGGTAATAGCCAGGAGTAGCAGGTCGGTGCAACATTTCAATAGTTTTTACAACACATAATTAATAATATTCATGGTGGTATTCCCTTAAATATTAGTGGTTACCTTTTAGCCCCAAATTATCTTTGCAACACCCCAAAGTTAGAACCTATTTTTACGACCCCTGTCGAATGAGCTAGATTTTTCTAGAATTTTTAATTGTATTTTTGAGTACTACCCTCAGTGTGTGTGGGAGAATTAAACATATTTGTTCAACTGCATCTCATCTTTTATTTCCTTTCTTTACTCCCCCAGCACGAGGGTCACACCCAAATTTTTATATATTTTTGTCCATGGGCCTCTCGGGCACATAGATAGGAGGTTTTCATGTGACAATATATTATGTAAAAGTTCGTGACATCAATGTTACTTACCCCAGCAGGAATTTCATATCCACCAATCGCGAGTTCCTCCCTGCTTCTTCTGACTACGCCACCGGTGGCAGGGTGTATCCTCTTAGCTTCCGTCACACAGGCTTCGAGGTAAGGCAGCTCGGGTACATCCAGGCCTGCCTGTCTAGACTCAGCCGCCCAGAGGACTTGGTCGTGGGCCCGTTGCTGCTGGGCCGCGTGGAGGGACAGCTGGTAGAACATGCTTATTGCTGTTTGGGCCAGCTGGAAGAGATTTTACACATATAATTTTTCCAACGTCTCGATGGTTTAGACTCTAGGAGGTTCAAGTACTGGGCCGTGATGTCGGGGTTTGTTGGGTAAAATTCGTGTTGAATTTTTGAATACGGCTTGGGGTTTTGTACTGATAAAGCTACACTAAAGCCTTCTTGTGACGATGACTTGATTTTAATGATGGAAGCACATACACATATCAGCTCTGTCCGTGTTCTGGCAATGTTTATGTGGGAGACAGTACAATTGAAATTGAATGCTCAAAATATAATAGGCCGTAGTGGCCGCTTATCATTAGGTGGGTTGGGGGCCTGTCTGCCAATACAACTAATCTAGCATTAAACATTGGTAGAGCCACGATGCGTTCAGTTTCTGTCTGTCAAGTATAATAAGGCCGGTCCGATAGAAAATGACCAACCTGTTTTTTAACTGAAGGTATAAACAAAATTGCTCTAAAATGAGACTTACCGGTTCGACGCCGGCCAGTAACGCGTCTGTTGCCAACGGCAAGATCCTTCCTCCCAGTGGTCGGAGCTTGTCTAGTAGCACTTGTTCTGGTTTCACCTCTCCACTTTTTAGCTTTGTGAGTGCTTGTTGTAAGAAATGATCGGTTAAACTGAAAGAAATACAAATAATAATTTATATAAGCTTAGGCTACACTCGCAAAAACGGAGGGGGAGGGGGGGGGGGGGCACCCGCTCGTCCGACTTCGGCAAAAACCGGGGGATCATAGTGGAACGATATACGTACAGTTATTTGCTGTATACCTGTCTGCCGACTGATCTAGCATAAGATAAGACAAACTGGTTCATACATGGATTTAAACAGAAAGTCGACCATAGCTTACCTATAATGTCTGTCAAACGTCTTCAAAGCATTGTTGAAGATCTGTGAGTCGGGTCTCAGTGTGGCTTCGCTTCGCACCAAATAGTTATAATCGGCGATTTCTCTGGAGCATTTAACTAGCCTTTCAGCTGGGCTTAGTTCGTTAAAACTTCGTTTTGAGAGGGAACATAAGTTTGGAACATCATCGTCCTCCACCGAAGTCTTTTCTGGAGATCTGAGAAAGAAAAATTGTAAAGTAAATTTTTGCATAATACATTAAAAGCCTCGAGATTTTGGGCTTTGTGTTATGTGTATGAAAAATAACTAAAAAACTACTTAATTAAACATACAGGCACAAAATTAAACACGTGTTCGTGACACGAAAGTTGTTCTTTAGATGGCATTCGAGCCCACGACTTTTGGTAAATAGACCTAATGCTTCATTGAGCCGATCGATCTGTCTAGAAAACGCGATTAATGCCCTATTCTTCCACTAGCCTTCACAATATACTAATATATTTATTTTCTATTTATATTGGATATGTTGATTAATCTGAAATAAATAGGTAGCTGTTACAGGATTACAAAGTGAATAAATACAGATTAAATAGTTTCTATTCTACTTTTCATCCAATCGAGTAGAAAGTGGTTTCAATATGAAATTTCTTGGATCTAAGTGCAAATGAAGAAGAGCTCTACTTACTTGGTATTGCGAGCAGATTTCGTTTTAGATAAATTTTATTTCGAGTATCACTTTTCATTTAAAAGTGAAGATTTAAAATAATATACTTTTAGAGAATATTGGAGTCAATTTTAAAATAACATCCACTTATTTATCTACTGCAATTACCTGTTTTCTGGGGTAGGCATGTGGACCTCGCCATCCAGGCAGCCCAGGCGAATGCCAAACATCACAGCCCCTAAAGTCTCCAAGGCCCATCGGTACACTTCCGTCTCCAATTCGTCATTCAACGCATTCTCGGCATGCCGCAAATCTCCTAGCCTGAGACAAGAGCACTTAATTTATTTATTTAAACTTTAATGCACAATCAAGAGTACATAAGGCGGACCTAATGCCAAATGGCGTTCTCTGCCAGTCAACCTTTGTGCCAAGCAGAAAAAAAAATTATACCTACAAAGATTCTATGACGACTAAAAAACGGTACTACAGTATCAGCACAACATGAACATGAATGAATGATAATTATACAATTAGTGACAAAAGTTAAAAATAATGATTATTTTCAGTTGTCATAATTAATCAATTTAAAATATATCTGTACTTCACAGAGCAGTCATGAAACATGCACTAAATTCTTCGCCTAAAGATACATACATATTCGGTGAAGTAAAAGACGTTTAAACTTTTAGTAGATACCTATTCCCAAAAAGGTTATTAAACGATCCCAATGCATATTTACAACTTTTTATCACTTAAGTATTAAATACACCTGCTTTAAAGCAGTTCATATCTTATAAAAGTTTTTTATTTTTGATGTTCTTTTACCGACCTAAAAAAGGAGGAGTTCTCAATTCGGGTGGTATATTTTTTATGTATGTACACACAGTACACCGACTATCGTTTTTAACCCTTTCAATGCCAATGTCTGATATATCAGACAAACCATTTTCGTGCCCACCACGCCAATGTCTGATATATCAGACAAAAAAACATGATCAAGAAACGTTGTATTTTTACTTGCCTGAATGAGTTGAGTATAACCTAATAATTTTTTGGTTTTTTTTTTTTTAATGGTCTTGGCGTGTGGGTCACCATTTTCGGAAAAAAGCGTGGCGGGGAAAGGGTTAAACTTTTCTTTCCGATGTTCAATAAATAGTACGTTCATCTTGTGGAAGAAAATGTAATTTCCCCGAGCAATCGCTATGGGAAATAACGTAATATATTGCGCAAAAATAATGAAATCAGAAGTTTGAATATAAATTAGGTTTTCTCTTTCAAGATAACAGCTTTGGGAACAGATCACGTACTCCTCGCATCTCAGTGAATATTTCAGAGGGAAGCCCGTGATAATATAGGCTTAATTAAGATTAAATATGCTATGTTTATTTTTAAATATTGTAACCATGTAAATACAATAAAGAATAAATAAATAAATAAATAAATATCCCTCCTTTAATGAGGTTGTTAATATGGCTATGTATAATAAATCATGGTATTATGAACGAAACTTTGTTGTTACCTTAGGTGTATGGGTGCCTTTATCAAATTAAAATTATACATTTTTAAAAATGGAATTAAAACGCATTGTTAAAATTTTTATCAAAGAAAATATTATTAAAAAGTATAACTATAATATACTTAACTTTTATCATAATATTATTAATTTTTTAGTGTCGCTTGCTAGCTAACTTACGTAAGTTTAAAAGCACAAGCTTTCAAATATAAAAAAAAAACATAATCAACTCTCAGTAAAAGTTATAAGTTGACACATAAAAAATTAAGCCAAATGGAAAACATCTTCTTTTTTCGAAAGTTTTTAAAAATTGAAAGCGTCTTACTCCAGTGAACTTACGACAGCATACATAAATACAATATTCACTGTGTCATCCATTCCATTACTTTAAATGTGATTGTGTTTTTAATGCGTCTGCATCTCAAATGCCATGACATTGCATTTGTATGCAAATAAAATGCAGCGAAGAATCGCAGCTTTATAAAACGCTTACTGAATTAGAAGAATTAAACTAGTCCCTTGAGCGTATCTAATTTCTTGTGTGGGTAGAGTGAAAGGAGTAATACCTATGTATTTGCAAAGAAGTGACATAATGTATAATATAATCTTACATAATTATAAACACACATGATGATGTGCAATGACTTCTATGTACTTGTTACAGAATAACGGCTGTATTCCGGCAATACTGGTTTAATCAAAGCGCAAATATCGGTCTCTAAAAGGGTTTGTTTTTTGTTATTAAAAATCTTGAAAATATTATGTTTATAAGTAAAATTTATATAATGTATTAGTACCTAATAGTGTAGTTTGTATAGTACACTGTGATTTTTTAATACAGTCTACTTATCAAAACACAACATACAATACAAGCATCACAGCATATTCAAAAAATGTTGTATTTAAAAACGTAAGAAAGGAATGACCCAATACCCCATTCGTGTAAAGAGGTGTTTTATTTATAAACATGTGTTCTACATGCTTGTCTTTACATACTTTATAATTTTCCTTCCCTTTAACCTACAATTAAATCGTATATATTACTACTAGTTAAAGCCTGTTGTGTTTCATTAATTCATGGGTTATTGCGCATCTAGTATCTACTTATGCCACGTGTAAGCTCATAATAAGGTAATATGAGAAGGAACGACTTCACATATTACACTGAAAATAGACTGTGGCATATTATACGTCGCAGTCTATCAATTAGTTATAATTGGTGTATCGAATGAATAATGTACACTTAAAAGTAGCTTGTCAATAATTATCGACAAGCTACTTTTAAGTATACATTATTATCACTTCTACCCATTTAATTATCTATTACAGTGGGATCACCCTTATGCTGTAAAAAGACTTGCTAAAACTTAATCCTTGTACAACCAATAAAGACATGTCGATGATGTGACGTTGTCTTGTTGGATCTTAATTTTAATAACAATTAAATTTATTTCGATCTAGGTTCGCCAAACCCTTTCCCGTATGGCATTGGTTCTTATAAAAGATTTTAAATCGCGTGGTTCCATTACGTATTTCACAATAAAAAATCTTATTTACTTCGTAGTATCTCAAACACATAATATAAAATAATATCGAACATCATTATACATACAATGACCGCATCTCAAAGAACATAAACACCTGTGCAAGTCATGGATGTTAAAATCAACTTTAATACAAAGAAACACAAGTAACACAAAAGTCCAGGTTCAGAAAACCGATTATTTAATAACCGAGTGAGGATGATTTGGTATTATTTTTCTTTGATATCCGATATGTTACGGTCTAGATATTAGACACGCATCAAAATAACATTGCACCAATGAACAAAGGTATTGAAGACTAATATATTCATTCATCATACTATATTTTGTACAGTTCGCCACGAGCGTGCGCACTTTGCAATGATCACATACAATACAACTATTGCGTTTCTGCGCAGTTCTAGACATATCGCTAACGGTTTAGTTTAAGGTCCGTATAGGCGATAAAAAAACAGATAAATATAAAGTACAAATAACTATACATTGCGTGCCAAGAAAGGCCGTTTTAGTTGCTTTTGAATACTACAATGAAAGTCAAACAATTTAAGTGTTGTTATGACAACGTAAAAATACCTTACCATCATTGAAGCAAGGAGAACATAAGATTCTTTGAACTTTAAATGCATAATACTAGCTGTGATATGATTTGATATATTGTTCAATGAGTAGGTACACTTGATAACTATAGGGCGTTAAAGCTCTGCCTCACTGGGTCGCCATAGCGGCGTATTCTGTCAGCTAGTATGGTAATGTCAAACTTGGCAACTTTGCTAAGCCATCGCCATGTGAGGTAGGTCTCATACATTTTAATAATAACTGTTTGGATACATACAGTAGACGAAAACGACGTCCGAATAAGGCAGGACACTTAAGGCGAATACAGACCTTCTTGTAGCGTCAGCGGCGATGTCGTCGAATATTCTGTCGTAGCACCGTAGCAGCGCGCCATCTTGGAGCAGCGCTCGAATGGCCGTCCATATAGCTTTGCTCTCCTCTCTAGGTTAAAAGAAAACACAATCTTTTTAATGTTGTGACTTGTGTGATATTTTTTTCTGAGGGCTGGTTGGCAGTTATTTCAAAACATGTTTTTAACAATTATTATTGTTAAAGACACATTTTGGTAAAAGACTGTGTAAGATCGCATCGTATAGTTTAATTTAGTTTCTCTGGTGAGATATCGAGATTTTTTTTCACATATCGCACCTTTGGTAGAACAAGGGCACAACTGTCAAAAATTGGCAAAATGACTTAAGTATACAGAAATGCTTTAAAGTGCACCTTCTAACTGAAGGGACAAAGACACTCGTTTAATTCCTTCAAAAAACCGCCAGAGCGCACAAGCGGCGTTGTCTTTCTGGGGCCATTTTCTTACTCTGTTGGCGCGACAAAGTCTCATTGGTCATTTGTGGCATCGGGGAGAGATGTAGTCGTCACTTGGAGCGCTAACGCCGTAAAGTTAAATATGCCCTTTGATGTTTTTCATTTCTGGAGTGACAAGGCCACATTTGTCACACTTATGCCCAGTTTATGATTTAAAAATTTGGAGGACAAAGCCGTTCAGACATTTGTGCCGTTGTCTGTCCAAGATTTGTTTTATTCCTAGGAAAACCTAGGAAGACCTAGGTCTTAAAATTATTTTTTATATGTAAAGTTAATTTAAGTTTTATACTGGTATCTTATGTAACTGCCTCCGTGGTACAGTGGTAAGAGCGTTGGGCTCTAAAACCCGGAGGTCGTGGGTTCGAATCCCGCGGGGAACATCACTTTGTGTGATTGTTTCCAGTTTGGTTAGGACATTGCAGGCTTGAATCACCTGAATGTCTGAAAAGAGTGATGATTCCGTGCTTCGGAAGGCACGTTAAGCCGTTGGTCCCGACTATGTTCCAAGTAGGTCTGGTTTCCCTTGTAGGGTTACGGAGGTCAGATGGCAATCGCTCCATTGTAATAACCAGGCTTGTCAAATCTAGAATCATAGTCGAAGCGGACCCTGAGCTCCATACTGGATGCAATCGGGAGTACGCTGGGATGATGATGATGACTGGTATCTTATTTGAACCTATTTTTATGTGTGAGTCCAAACAGTTTTAAGAAAGAATAATACCAATTTAGGTAAAACCTTTGTTACTAAAGGATTGTTTAAAATTTTATTACAAAATAGTTTTTCTGTTAGGTTTTTTGTTAGGTTTATGTTCCTTTTATTTTAATATTATTCTCTTATAATAATATTTTTATTATACTATTTTTAAACGATTCTAAAGATATTTTCTAATGACCATAAGATTTCAGATTTTTGACGAAATGTGACGACTGATTAAGTTTTGATGTTTTTTTTTTGTGAAAAGTTACTGTGAAATGTTTAATGTATAAAAAATACAACATTTACGCAAAAAACACGGTGTTTTTAGTCAAAAACGATGCCAAATTAAAGTTTGAATATGGCCATATTTACAAAATCTTTTACTTGTTGGTGGAACAAGGGCACAAATGTACACCTATGTTAGAAAAAATTTTTTTTACAAAAAAACTACTGGTTTTTAATTATTGTTAACCACGCACTTAAAAAGAATATAGTATATAGTTTATGTCATGCAAAGGAGAATAACTTAAGTATGATATTGATAGAGCTAGGCCATATTCAATACAAAAAATATTTTAAAATGGCTCTCCTGTAAAATCGCAAAAGCTGCAGTTCTGCCCTTGTTCTACCAAAGGTGCGATATGATATTATTATTCATACATATCGCACCTTTGGTAGAACAAGGGCACAACTGTCAAAAATTGGCAAAATGAGTTAAGTATACAGAAATGCTTTAAAATGCACCTTCTAACTGAAGGGACAAAGACATACGTTTAATTCCTCCAAAAAACCGCCACAGCGCACAAGCGGCGTTGTCTTTCTGGGGCCATTTTCTTACTCTGTTGGCGCGACAAAGTCTCATTGGTCATTTGTGGCATCGGCGGGGAGAGATGTAGTCGTCTCTTGGAGCGCTAACGCCGTAAAGTTAAATATGCCCTTTGATGTTTTTGATTTCTGGAGTGACAAGGCCACATTTGTCACACTTATGCCCTGTTTATGATTTAAAAATTTGGAGGTCAAAGCCGTTCAGACATTTGTGCCGTTGTCTGTCCAAGATTTGTTTTATTCCTAGGAATACCTAGGAAGACCTAGGTCTTAAAATTATTTTTTATATGTAAAGTTAATTTAAGTTTTATACTGGTATCTTATTTAAACCTATTTTTATGTGTGATTCCAAACAGTTTTAAGAAAGAATAATACCAATTTAAGTAAAACCTTTGTTACTAAAGGATTGTTTAAAATTTTATTAAAAAATAGTTTTTCTGTTAGGTTTTTTGTTAGGTTTATGTTCCTTTTATTTTGATATTATTCTCTTATAATAATATTTTTTATTATACTATTTTTAAGCGATTCTAAAGATATTTTCTAATGACCATAAGATTTCATATTTTTGACGAAATGTGACGACTGATTACTAAGTTTTGATGTTTTTTTTGTAAAAAGTTACTGTGAAATGTTAAATGTATAAAAAAATACAACATTTACGCAAAAAACACGGTGTTTTTAGTCAAAAACGATGCCAAATTAAAGCTTAAATATGGTCACATTTACAAAATATTTTACTTATTGGTGGAACAAGGGCACAATTGTACACCTATGTTAGAAAAATTTTTTTTTACAAAAAAACTACTGGTTTTTAATTATTGTAAACCACGCACTTAAAAAGAATATAGTATAGAGTTTATGTCATGCAAAGGAGAATAACTTTAGCATGATATTGATAGAGCTAGGCCACATTCAATACAAAAAATATCTTAAAATGGCTCTCCTGTAAAATCGCAAAAGGTGCAGTTCTGCCCTTGTTCTACCAAAGGTGCGATATATTATAAAAAGAACAATACAGTAAACTTTTTAATTTGACTCTATTTTTGTGGCATGTATATAAAATGGTAGATTTAAATGTCAGCGCGTTCGACGTGTCGTTTATCAATACGGACCCACCAAGACAATTTAGTCAATATCTTTCGTAAATACGATATATACGTCTGGCTGACCTAACAAAACACTTTTACATTATCCCTTCGTTTCTCTAGTCTGTCTTAACCTCAACTGTAAACTAAATACTAGACTAGCCCTGGAACGGTTACTCTTAATTAAATATATACACGTACGAACTATAAGCTTTGTCTGTGACCTGCACCAAGAACAACTCCATATAAGACAGACCACTGATTATCTGATTTTTTAGATGCTGCATTGTTTTGAAAAGTATTCTAAAACTTAACAGTAGTGAAAGGAATGCTTATTAAGTCAAGAAGATGTTTTAAGAACGAACATTAACTTGATTACTCTAATGGAGAATAAAAAATAAAGGACATGGCCAGATTTTGCCCTCAAATGTACAGTTATGTACAGTAATTATTTACATGTGAAAATTACTTTAGTTTTTTATAAAAATTAATCGCAACAATTACATTTTATAAAAACATGCGACAAAAAAATGCCTAAAAATATGTGAGTTAATTCATTTTCCGCCATTTCCGCCCCATCCTAGAATGATTTTGACATTTCGTATAATGCGCGTCAACTTGTAATTGGCTTGTCTGAGGTCTGAACATCGTGCAAAAACATGCGCAGAACACCACTAGACCCACAAACTTATCTGTTCCGGTGGCCAAAATTGGAACTACGTAAAATGCAATGCAAAAACGATATTTAATGACAGTACTAAAGCGACAGTTGCGACGCCGCCACCGGAACAGATAAGTTTGTCGGCCTGTAGTCAAGTTGACGCAGTCTATAATGTCTTTTCGTTGTCTAATTAAATTGGATATTCTAATTATTATTCTGCTGTGCATATTGGACTTGTTTGCGATTGATTGGTTTTTACGATGATAAGGTGCCTGAATTGCACTGTGGCCATTAACCGAATGGGAAGGCATAATATTGTAACAACTCTAGCACCACATTTACAAAATACATTGACTACATGCAATACTACATGGTTATCTATACAGGAGGTACGTACCCAAGTTGTTATTATTTTTGTATGTTTTATCAATGTTATTATGTGTGTTTTTTAGTGCGAGCGAGTAGTACAATATAACTTGCACGTATTATTTTACTGAAAACATTATTATATTTTTTCAGCTTCCTGCAGAAAGAGTGATTTGCAATGCATGTTTTGTATTGTTAAATCAAAGCTCGGAAGGCGGTATACATAACAGGGTACTGGGCTACCTAATGGTCTGTATTGGTTGTGGTCGCTCTGTTACGGGTAGGCGTTACCCAGTGCGACACCACATGCTCTCAAAACGAACCACGGAAGACCAAGCGTCAGGTGTCTGGGACATCCTACACATGCTGAGAAGGATACCTTTTAAGTGTCAAATATTGGCTAAAGATGGAGATATATATCTAGCATTTGTAACTGTAACATACTTTACCAATGTAGGTAATTATTTGTCACTAAATAAAAGATTTTATTAATATAATAAATGTCATTACTTACCAGTGTTTCATTTCGTAATCGTAACCAATTGTATATTAAGTATTTTGCATTTAATATAAGACTTTCTCTAGGCCGCAATAATTGTTTTTTCACTATCATGGTCTGCCTAGAAGATGGATGGATCGTACAAAGTGGAGATCCATCGTCTTTGCCTACCCCCGTGTAGGGACTAGGGCGTGAGCGTGTATGTATGGTTTGCCTATGCCACACGCAGATGTTACGTTTTGCAATCGGTTGACTGTTTACAATCTCGAAAATAAGAAGAGAATAGAAAAAGAGATAATCTAAGGCCGAGGCGGGCGGCGCGGCGGCGGAGGTGGCGGGTGAGGGGGTAGCGATCGGCCAACCGCTCAAAGATCGCGGCGGGCGGCCAGCGTGCACGCGGCGTTCCCAATGTAGACACGCCGCACGCTGGTTAACCGAACACGTCAGGAGCCCGCTCCACAACCTCGCCCGCCAAATGTGGGGTCAGCTTAATGCTGTTTACAATATTTTACTGTGACATAAATTATCTAGTACATAGGTACTTCTCGTATTGATATGGCAATAAAACTCTTCTAAACACTTTTGCTATTAGAAACGGTAAGGCGTTTTCGTTTTTTTTAAACCTATTTATTGAATCTCTCGCATGTTTTCTGAAAATAAAATTTTAATTATTGCAAAGACATGCATGTCAGCTTTGATTTGACGTACTGTTCATTAATGTACATGCATATTTTTTTTAGGGCACAGCTCCATACAAAATCTGGCCATGTCATTTACAACCAATACAATTAAATAAAACAAAATTATGCGTCAACATGATTGTTGTTAAGTAATTCAAACGGCGAATTTACACCTAATGTTAATTGGTGAATATACAAAAACTAAACAATTAACATGTTCATTCATTTTATTAATTAGTAAAACCGCTTAACTTTCTACTACTATTCCTTCTTAATGTCAATCAATCAAAATATACTTTACTAGCCTTCCGCCCGCGGTTTCACTCGCGCGTAATATCTTTTTCAAATATCCCCCCTTCCCCTCACATTTCCGGGATCAAAAGTACCCTATGTCACCAGGGGATAGTGTAGCTTTCCAAAAGTGAAAGATATTATTTAAATCGGTTTAGTAGTTTCGGAGCCTATTCCATACAAACAAACAAACAATCAAATCTTTCCTAGAAGAGAGATAAAATAGATACTAATTAAACTAATATTCAAACGTTATACATTTGAATAATTATTAAAATATTCAAAACGTGCACTTTTGTATTTTGAGTCTCACAGTTATGTACATAATGCTACGTCATATCCTATTATATAGCGACTGGCAAAAACTCTTGCATTATTAAATTATCCTATCATATCACAAGAGTAAACTCTGGAAACACCTAGCCAGGGGAAAAAATGTGATATAATCTAAGAAAATAAAAGACCATTGTATTGAGTCCACGTTCTCTGCCCACGGCGTCCCACTCAAGTAATTCGTTTCGTTTTATTCCTTACAATACACTTTGTCTGTATGTGGAGCTAAAAGGAGCTCTTCTTTGCAGTCTTTTACTCGTATTTAGATACGTGAATTGACAAATTCAATACATTAGATGCGACACGATTAGATTTTGTTGCTTTAGACGTTAAAATATTTAAAACTGCATAGTTATAGATCTACTACGAATAGTATTGGTCCTAATAAATAAATGATAATACGTTTCAACACATTTACATGAAATATAAAAGACCTTCCAATCAATTAATATCTACATATTTTAGGAATTTTTGATACGTCAGTCCTAAACGTCATGAGTTTTAAGCAAAAACCGTAAATACATATTAAATATAGTGACACGAAGGCAATGGGAAACATAGCTGGTCAATAGCCACCAGGCTGGCAACGGCTCGTCCCAATCGGGTGTGAAGGAGAAACCGGGGGAGTTTAGTGGGTAGAGGACGCTTCAGTCTCGAGTCCCACACACGGCCGCAGGTCTAGCTAGCTTACGGTTATGGTGCACAAACGAATTCTCCTCTGAAAAAAAAGGCAACGGGAAACATTATGTTCTTTTTTGTGAATGTGATATTTATGCTTAAAAAGGTTTAAACTAGTAATATAAATATTACGTACCCATGGAAAGGACAGGCTCCTCCTAAAGTTTTTCTGTGGTGAATAAGGGGAGACTTGTTCCAGTTAGGGGGATCTGTGACTGCGCTTTCATATACCTGAGAAGAGAAATAATTAGGTTATACATGTATGCATTTTAATTGAACATTGTGAATTCTAAAGACTCTTTTCTACCTATATTATAGCTAGAGGATAGCTGCCAACCTGAGTACCTAATGCTTATAGTCAAAAATTACTTTAGTTACATATTTGGAACTAAATATTTAAAAAAAAGTCCTTTAGTTTTTATTTATGTTGATTAGATTTATATAATTGGACTAGTCTACGCAATTAATACTTCGGGTGGAGTAATTTTAATGCCAGTTGAATAAAATATTGCGCAACATCATAATTATTATCTAGAAACAGTTTTATTATTTATTAATATTTTTAAAAAGTTAGATATTAGAAATAAGAAAGAAAGAAAAATTTATCAGCCATCATATTTGTCACGGTTGTTACGCAAATAGCTACAATTATTAAATATATAGGTAAACATGCAGATAAACAATATACATTTCAGATAATTATATACCAAATGGCCAATTGGATCCGCATCACTCTTAAAATAAACGTAATCTTTTACCTACTTAAAGATTTGCTGTGAAGTAAAAATGTTTACTTGTATGCTAACAATATTGCAAGTATACTAAACTAGCGGCCGCCCGCGGTTTCATCCGCGTGGTTCCCGTTCCCGTAGGAATTGATCAAAATCATTTCTTAGCGGATGCCTTCCTACGTCATAACATCTACCTGCATGCCAAATTTCAGCCCGATCCGTCCAGTGGTTTGGGCTGTGCGTTGATAGATATCTATGACAGTCAGTCAGTCACCTTTGAGTTTTATATAGGCAAAAACAAAAAAAAAACTTTTTTTTTATTTCGGGTATTTGTTAAATTTTTACTGTACACCTTACATATCTTATCAATTGATTATCGCATTCAAGTTACGCTTTTGATATGCGTTTTTATCAGATGCAATAAATGGTTCCGTATTGAATACTGTTTGATAGACAGCTGTTGATTGAGGGCAAAATCCAGTTGATCCGAGCCAATTGAAGTAGATTACAAAAAAATCCAATGACTGATAGATAGCTTCTGTTTTTGGGCAGTGAACGCAAATGAATCAGTACAGACATCTAACCTTCCTCAAATTACAAATTTTAATTACTGCTCTTCTAGGTCTGGTTAGTGATTTTCTCTCTGGTATGAGCAAAAAACATTTTTATTTGCATTCGTACTCCAATGTTTAGTATTACCAGTTTAACCAAGATAAGACAATTCATAATAACAATTGTAGAATTAGTACATCGCCTGTTCGCCGTCATTCACACCGTAGCGTAATTATATCCAATCTACATTCAATCAATTTAATTTTACTAATGCACTTTAATTTTCTAAAATATAGGTATTATACAAAAGCGTGTATTTAAGTGTCGCGTAATTTGTATTACATAAGTCTCTTGTAGAGACGAGTTACTATCCATCAACACAAAGCTTATAAAGCCAATAGCTTTATGACACCTGCACAGATGTCGAACTTGGGACCTACAGATATTAATTATCTACTAATGACTACTTTATAAAATTCCACCTTATACTTATATTTATAATAATCCATCCAGAAACAATTATACTTCATTGCTGCATCCTATGAGATTTAATAAACTATGTAGTACGTTTTACGACGTATTGCATCATCACACGATTTTTAGATTTTATTTTAAAGAAAATAATGTAAAAAAAAAGAAATGTTTTGATTCCCGCCGTACCTATGTACTTCTCGCGCCGGGCGAGGGAGGGCGCTGTCGTCATTCGTTTTCCGTGTGTTGCATCATCCGCGTGCGCGCCGTTTAAATTTAATGTTTTCTTTTAAATATAGCAAAGTTTGTGTGTTTGTGCATTTGGAAATGGGTAAACGAACAAAGGACAAATCACAGGATGAAATCAGAACAAAAATCAAACGACTGGGAAAGGAATTACTCTCTCGACAAACATTCACGCATACCCGGCGTTTTTGTCAAAATGAAGGTTAGTACTAAACTATTGTCGAAAGTCATGAAGTTATGAAGTCATGAAAAACATGTTTTCTAAGTATTTACTTAGGTATTGTTATGAAATTCTGCAAGTATTACATACTAATACATGGGTCTCGAGTTCTCGACTCTCGACCGCGCCGGCCGGTACGTAGGTACAATACCGACATTATTGATCGTTATTCGATCTAGTTTTTTATTTCCTCAGAGGTAGCACGCGATGCTATCCGGAAATAACCTTTTGCTTTTCTAAGAGGTGTCACGCGATGGCATCCGAAAAGTATTCAAAAGTACATGCCAGGAGATAAATCATCAAAATTAAGGGATCAAATAATCAAAAACATTATTTCCTCAGAGGTAGCACGCGATGCTATCCGGAAATAACCTTTTGCTTTTCTAAGAGGTGTCACGTGATGGCATCCGAAAAGTATTCAAAAGTACATGCCAGGAGATAAATCATCAAAATTAAGGGATCAAATAATATAATCAAAAACATTATTTCCTCAGAGGTAGCACGCGATGCTATCCGGAAATAACCTTTTGCTTTTCTAAGAGGTGTCACGTGATGGCATCCGAAAAGTATTCAAAAGTACATTTGCCAACAAGAATCTAACATTGATTCATTTTATAATGGATATTATGGACATTGAGTCATACTATGGCTGCAATGAAGAGCTTGAGGAATGCGCGGGGACGAGGTGAACAGTTCAAGCGGCGCGTATCCGGAGCCCGACTCGGCGCCGGCGAGCGCGCTCGAGCCGCTCGAGGTGGCTGACGACGCAACAGGCCATGGCCATAAGGTCAAGTCGGTGGTTATTGAATCAGAACCTGCGCAAGAGGAACCAGGTAATAGTAACTTGTTAGAAAAAATTTGGCAGTTTTAGGAGAAGGAAAAAGCTCAGAAGAAACATTTGGAGAAAAAATTCACAGTGAAATCTCTGAACGCTGGGGTAAGATTATAATCGAAGGTCTTGCAAAGGAATTGTGCCTTAGAAATCTTCATTCAGAAAACTTCCAGGTGGCCAAAGCCCCTAAATCCTGAAATGTCTACATTACTCATTGAATCTACAAGAAATAGCATCTAGAAAAAATGCTACCAATTAGAAGCAGGTATTGCAGGCATAGCCAATCTCACCGGAGATTTAATCCAAAAGAATTTAAATAAATTAAGTATTATCTAGTTATCAGAAATCAATCAGATATTATTAGATCTGCACCATTAATCGTCGCCGTCTCATTGTTCCATTATTGGATAAAAGTTTCATAAATATGATTCAAGGTGTGAATCATGATAAATATTAATTTAGATAGGAGACAACATCAGAGCAACCGAGTCGATTAAAAATTCTAGCCTGCAGTTACAGAAACTGACTCCTACACAACCTTCCGCATATCGCAGATCTGTGGCTACAACCTCGCAGGCAAACCCACGAGGACCTCCCCGCCAAGCGAGTGAACCGGGAGCGCGACCTACTCGTGCGCTCGCCACTACCCGCCGCCACCGCCGCGCTGCCTCCGCCAGCTGCACGCCGAGAGCCGCCTCCGCCGCCTCACCGCCCAGCTCCGCCGCGCCCGCAGGAGCGACGGGGACGCTGCTAGAGGTACCCCATGCTAGCCGCATTCAGTACTAAACTTTTTACCGAACAGGCTTAGTGTAACCTCGGGTCCTCGGGTTTTAGAAATAATTAAAGGCTATAAGTGTGAGTTCATGAACATAGTTTAAGTGCATGAACAGCCTAACCCACCTGTCTTAGAGGGTGATTTATGTTTAATGCTGTAGAAAAACTTGAGAAATTAGGAGCAATTATTATGCCATATTCAGAGTCAGTGGGGCAATTTGTATTATCTTTTTTTTTTTTCTAATTCCAAAAAGTAATGGCTGTTATGGATTTATTTTGAATTTAAAAGCCCTTAATTTTATTTCACATTGATCTGTAAGAGGCATATTTTTTAATATCTGTTCATAAATGTTACAGAAAATATTTATGATTTTGGTTAAACCAATTTTAAGAGTTTACTTGTCTTCCATCTGGTCTTTGCTCAGCACCATTTGTTTTTACAAAATTAAATGAATCCAATACTAGCTAGTCTATGTAAAGATGGGCATAGGTTAGTAGGTTACTTAGATCATAATTGTTTATTGGAAAAATGTGGTACATAAGGTTTTAAATACTATAGTAAATACATAATTTACTATATACATAGATCGCACATAAACCCTGTAAGGGCATAGCAAAAGAATCACTAAATTATATACTATGTTACTTAGTTTATAGATAAAAATATACCAAAACTATTTGGCCTCTAGGTATTCTTCTAAGGTGTTAAAACAATTAGTTATTAAATATTTTCTTAACATTTAATACAGTTCTGGTGGCTTTTCTATTTTTCATAACTGATTTGGTAACTTATGATTTATGGTGCACATCTGAAAATCAGGTTTCATGTTCTAATACTGTTACAGTACTTTTTAATACTTTAAATAAGTTGAGTTTCATTATAAATAGGAAAAAGAGTTTTTGTGCTTAGTAAAAGTAGTTAATTTTTAAGTTTTAAAACTTAATTAATTGAACATGACTTTAGAATTGCCAACAGATAAACATCGTAAGATTTATGAAATGGTTGCGGATATGTCTTCTAGACACTCAGTAAAACTCAGTTTGTAGGCACTTAAACTGCGGCATGCCCAGCTGTGTCTTATGGCTGGCTTTACACAAAACTTTCTGTGACAGTAAAATATTTATCCTTGCTGCAGAAGCAAAGCTACAAAGCAAATATAAAAATTAAGCCATTACTACAGGATGACTTTTTATGGGGAAAAATATAATTGAAACTGTTCATGGATATTGGTCTCTGGAAGAGAAAGACAGACATAATTATTTATATCTAATTACTTGCAGCTTTCTAATTACTCTGAGATTAGAAATTCTGAAATTTTGTTAAGGATAAATAACACCGCAGCCATCTACTATATTAACAGGATGGGTTAAATACAATTCCCACTTATAAAAAATATTTATATTATGTGGGATATGGCAGAGGTGTGAACAAACAAATTTTGTATTTGTACCTTACATAAAATCACGTGACAGTACTGAAGCTGACAAGGCGTCGAGTTTTTCTAACATCGATACAGAGTGGGAACTACACCAACTTGTTTCCACAAAATATTAAACATATTCGGCCAACCGTTGATAGACTTATTTCACTTATTTGCATTAAGTATTCATAAAAATGACCATGTTTTGTCTCCTGGAAACGGGACTCGGAGGCATGTGATATTGATGCATTCATGTTAAGTTGAAATAAATATTTTTTCTATGCTTTCTCTCCCTTGTCGCTAATACTTAAATGTATTCGAAAAATAATAAATGATGAAGCAACTGGGTTGATTCTGGCACCACAATGGCCAAGCAAGCCTTGGTATCCACTTTTGATTTGATCACAAATAATTTAGATATGTTTGTTCAAGCTATTCCTGACTTTCTTAATTATTTATCTGATCATTTCAAAAAAGGTGCTAAAAATGGCACAATAAATTTTAGATCTGCAACATCTTTAATAGAGGCTTGTCTTATTGAATGTGTCAGTTGATTTTGAAAAGGTGTCTTCAGCACTAGACCGAATCTACCTAAATATAATTATGTATTAACATTTGGGATCCAGAGATTGAACTTCACACATTTGTAAGCTATTCCCTAACGAATCATTAGATCTGGATGTAATTACTAAGAAACTTGTGGCTCTGCTCACGTCGTCAACTGTCCAACGTGTGCAGACGTTAAGTCTTATAAAAATGAACAGCATCGTATTCAATGAAACTGGTGCTAGTATTATTGTAGATGATCTTATTAAAACATCTGCGCCCAATAAGGCGTATCCAATTCAAAAATTGTTGATTCCATATTACGTTGATAATTTTGCTTTATGTCCAGCGAATGCCCTTTCTGTTTATAATATAAACAAAACAAGTGAATTTCGAAAAGATCGAGCAGTAGATAGGCTAATCCTTGCCACAAAAAAGCCGCTTACCATCAGGTAGGCGTGTACACGTCGCACAACATGCGTCACGCTTCGACCTCGGCGGCATATATTAAGGCCGGCTGTCTCGGTAGACGTTATCAAACGCGCAGCCGGCTGGACTGGCTCTTCTCTCTGTTTCGCAAAATTTTACAATTTACCTTTAGATAATTCGGATTACGATGGATCTTTCGCTAGAGCAGTATTTAACATACATGAATAAGTAATGTTATGTTTTTAATTACAAAAATATAAATTTTGTTTTATGTTCTTTAATAATCGTATTTGATTCAGAGATACATGAGTCTTTATTGTACTAGTTTCCATTTTTCATTCTGCATTCAAACTCTAAACATCTACATAGTTTATTAAATCTCATAGGATGCAGCAATGAAGTATAATTTATGGTTAATTGAACTTACCTTAAGTGAACTTCAACCAAAATTATACGAGTTGCTGCATCCGTAGAGATTTAAGGTCCCACCCCTCCCGTTGACTTGGTCAAACCCTCCAGAATGAAAATATTATTTTACTCTAAAACGAATGACGACAGCGCCCTCCCTCGCCCGGCGCGAGAAGTACATAGGTACGGCGGGAATCAAAACATTTCTTTTTTTTTACATTATTTTCTTTAAAATAAAATCTAAAAATCGTGTGATGATGCAATACGTCGTAAAACGTACTACATAGTTTATTAAATCTCTACGGATGCAGCAACTCGTATAATTTTGGTTGAAGTTCACTTAAGGTAAGTTCAATTAACCATAAATTGTATGAAGTTGCTTATGTTATTAGAGTAAAACTTTTAAAAGAAAAATAACTAATATTTCAAATAACCTTATCTATTTCACTTCTGTACTTTAGTATATTATGTTCTGTGCTTCTGGCTTCTAAATGTAATGGTTTAGATATTGCTTACAAAACAATGACTACAATGTGTATGTGGCAAGTAAAGTTATAACTTATGAATAATGTGGATACCTAATGTAATTAAATATCGTCATGCGCCTGGCGCGTGCTTAACAACCAATCACACCGAAGTGTAATGACGAACGAGATACATTTATATCGAGTAATAGGTGACTGTTGTGTTAATTATTATCTCAGTGTACTGCCGAAATAAAATTTTTAAGATCAAAATGTCAAGGCTTGTTTGCCTACTAAAGGCGAGTACGCTACTGTATTTTTGTTGAAAACAGTAGTGCGAAAATATAAAGATTATATTATTTTGACTTATTATTTATTTAAAAATAATTATGTGTTGATTGTACCTATTCATGGATTCTATGGATGTAATATTGAATGGAAATCATATATCGCATTTGAATTTAGAAGGTAGGTATTTGTCTCCGAAAAATCTACAAAAATAGATACAGGAAATCCTAAGCTGCCAAGCAATAACTGAAATAATGTTTATGTAAACTAGTGATTACCAAGATTTTTACGAGGCATCGGTACCAATAAGGATTCAATACGATGAATCGTGGCTGACTACTAAACTATTTGTGAGTTCGTATCGTTAGTAAATTATAAATGTTTGTTTGTCTCTGTCAGTGAACTTTGCTCCTTATAGTATGTACAATTGTACAATCTGCGTGAACAACCGATATAGGTACTAGTAGAACGTCGACTCTGCAATTGAAATTGAATAGCTATTTTTATGTCAGAGAATAGATATTATTTAATAGACATCAGTATAAATCAATGCGGTAGGTTAGTAACCTGTATAACTCGGCTACAGTTTTGTCATTTGTAATGATGAATAAATGTGGGACTGATAAGTTTTCCCTATTTTCCAAATGTTAGGACGGGCATTGTATTTTGATATCCCATTCTCAATCACGACTAAATGAGCATAATATAACATAACATTATTCAGAAGGCCTTTGTGGTAGCTGCCATAAAGCACTTAGGGAGTCCTCTACATTACATTCTAATGAGAGATAATGTAACTAAGGTATTACTAGCGCCCTTAATGGACACACACAAAGGCTGCCTTTGAAGTGATAAAATAAAGGAGCTTTCCTATTGTATTAAATTAATGTGATCCAAGTACAAACTTGAAGAAGTGTTAAAAACATTATTTTTGATCATGGCTAAGTATGCAGAAAAGGGTTTAAATAACTACATTGCACACATCCTTATTTTTTTCTATTTCACATACCAGCTGTAACATAAAAAATGCTCATCAATTAAGAAACATATTTTTTTTTGAATAGTGTTGAAGTTGCACTAGTTAATAACTTAACTGATAAAACGTTCTACATAATCTAGAGCAATTATACACAATTAAAGCGATTATGGTAGTGGCTACCTATAGTTTCATTTTGACGTGTTCACAGAGATTTATGTCTTAGTAATTGTTCGTAATTATTGTGTTTGCATTCCTCGATGTCAGATAAATAGTACATACTCATAAGTACCATTGTTCACGCGGCTTTACTTGCAAGCTTTATAGTTTTCATATGATGCGACTTTTTTCCTGATAATTTATGTTGCAAAATCTGTACATTAGTACTTAAATTCTAGATAATAGTCCTAGTCGGTAGATAAGCAACTTAATTAAGCGGAAATTTTGTGTCTTCCTCAGACGTAGAAAATTATAAACCGTTCAATAAATGTAAAATAATTTTTTAGGCTATTGTTTTGGGTCCGGCCATTATGCCCCCATTCCGGGTTGCCCCCGGCCGGTATGCCCCCACGGTTTAACGGCAAACTGGAACAAATTTACTTAAAATTGTGGGGGCATACCGGCCGGGGGCAAACCGGAATGGGGGCATAACGGCCGGACCCATTGTTTTAGGAACATCGTATCGATTACACTAAAAGATGATAGTGTGTAAAATTTATTACACAGGGGGCTAATTAATTAATTATAGCTAATTAAATTGTTAGAATGCCTTATTGTTATAATGATAGGACGGAAACTGTTATGTTTTCAGCTAAAAATTGGGAACTACCTAGTAGTGAAAAACCAAAAACAAACGTAATATGTTTACCCCCTGACAACAATGTAATTAATATTGTGACAAATTCGTATTCGTATCGTGCGTCAATTGTTTTCTGATGAAAATTTTAAAATTAAACGTTGCCACATTTTTAGATTACTTCAAACACTAAATTAAGTATGTATAAAAAATAGTATATTCAATTCGGTTACTTATGGAAGTCGTATCCCTTATCTAAAAAGAGTGAGACAAAAATAGCTTCTTATAAAACAACGTTGCCTAGTTATACCACTACGGTGGCACGTGATAAAAACCGCAGAATTCAAATAATGTCCACACGATAGCAGGTTACTTTCGATGAGCAAAAAAGTAGTATTACTGGTTGCGGTGGCTCTGGCTAGAAATGAATTAAGACTGCGTTGGCTGGTGCATTTACACGTTGCGAAAAGCTTAGGTGACGACGAAGTAGCCGGGTTGTACATTAAATTGTATAAGAAGAAAGATAAAATAGTGTGGAGACTATCTCTTCTTGGAAGGGCGATTTGTGCACACTGTGCGCACATGGCGTAAGGTTGATGGAAGAGTTCAGTAGAGAACTGAGAAGGCCACCAGTAAAATCCTTTAAATGAAGTTCAAGTGCCGGATATGGCATGGATATGGGCACAGATTACTAAATAGTTTATGGGGTCGGGTGACTTGGATTTAATTTCCAGGTCACGCAATTGGTTTTGTATTTTTCTAACGCAGTTTGGGCTTTTGATCTGAAAAGACTTTATGTTAGTTAAAATATTCATCAATTGAAGCGTGTAAATGCCATAAGACCGGTGGTTGCATACATCCAGTTTTTACTACGACGCGAACGGCTACTAGAGTAAACAAGATTTTAGCATAACTCGCCGAAGCTACGAGTAGTTTGGCCGCTTATCTGTTTTATTTTTAGATATTGAGTGTGTTTACATTTAAGTTGTAGCTTTATTATCTCGACTTCATAACATGTTATTAAAAATAAATTTGTAGGTACATGTCGGTGGTAATCAGGCCAATCAGAAAAAAACTACGCAATTTCGCATTTCAGCTGCTATTTTTTTTTATCAATTTATGATTATCCATCTTTATTTTGCACTTGTTACTCCTTTTTAGCGGAAGATGAAGCGTTTGTGTTACGTAGCCGCAGTCTAGCGACGTTTGTGGCCGTATGTAGGGCTCGGAGCTAAAGACGTTCGTCCTAATACCCACTGAACTCCCTCGGTTTCCCATTTCCACCCGGAAAGTGTCTGTACCAAATTAAAACAAAATCTGTTTGGTGGTTTAGGGTATGAAAGCGACAAAGTTACTTTCACATTAATTTGATCCATACTATTTTTTTTTTTATGTCAGAGGCAGCGAACGAGGCAGCTGGTCGCCTGACTGATGGCAAGCAATCACCGCCGCCCATGGACATCTGCAACACCAGAGGGATCGCTGATGCGTTGCCGGCCTTATACCTAAGTTGGGGTGTGGGCCTCCGGCACTCTCACAAACCAGACGAAACACTCTAGTAGTCACTATTATTTCACGCTGGTGTTATGTGAGAGGGTAATACTACCCCGGACGAGCCGGTCCATTCGTACTGTAAAACAGCATGGCTCTACCACTACAAAATAATATTAGTGTGGATTAATGGTACCGCCGACTTTGGAAGCTACCGTCCCTTTAAATTTCGACTTACAAGCAACTACACTACGGACTGCGGAGTGTAGTAATGTAGCGTCGTCTATATCTATATATAGATCTAAAGCTATCTCCTTAAATTGGTTTAATTTTAGAATCAGTTATAATTTACTCATGTGTTAATAAGATTTATAACTATTTATGCAAGTAATTAAGATTTGCGCTGTCTCTACTCAGTGCTTAATTTAATATCTTTGCAATTAGTTGAAAGAAGTAATAGCATTCAGTCGAATTTAGATTAATGAGGGACGTCTGAAGTTAACATAATTATTTCAGTATAGAAGACTGAGATTTCTGCAAATAAAAAAAATATATTTTAATAGTTATTTATGTGACTGCTGCATAATGAGGGTCATTAAAATACGAATGTGGTTTTATGAAACGAACGAAGTGAGTTTCATAAAAGAATCACATGAGTATTTTAATGACTAATTATGTACAGTCACATACATAACTTTATCTTCATTCATATGATAATATGTCTATTTTATAGTCAGGATTGATGAGCAAACGCCCTAGTTACCAACTTAATCTGTATGTAAAAGTTAGTACTGACATAATGACTGACGTTTGTAGTTTTTAAAATCCATAAACAATCTAGACTCGAGTTGATTTCGATTCTCAAATCGATGGTTATAATTTCAGCATCGAATTAAATGTATAGGAATGGAACATAAAATTACTAATCGACTAATTCGATAATCGAAAAAACCTATTAATTTTTACTTTTAAAGAAGACGTTCGAAATTTGAACGAAATTATGTATCGGTTACCGACACTAAAATGTAAACATTTCAATGCAGTCACAGATACATATATTTAAATGTAGGGCGTTTGCTCATCGCTCCTGAATATAAAATAGACATATTATGGTATGGATGTAGATAAAATATTTTGTGATGCTGTTTGAATAGTGTGTAATAAATAAACATTCAAAATCAATTTTTAAACAAATTGTTTAAAACAAGTTACAGTGATAACAATGATGTTCTTTATCACCGTAACTTCTCAAGTCAAGTCTATATCTGTTCCGAATTTCATCAGAATCGTTTCAGTGGTTTAGGTATGGAAACGGGCAGAAGGAGACGCAAAGTGACTTTCGCTTTTTTAATATTAGTAGGAAGTATCATTTTTTTGTTATTTTAATTTGAAAGTATTACCATAACAAAACATGTAATTTAAATATATGAAGTAAACACGACCCTCACTAATATTATGAGTAATACCGCTCACTTCCTTTGTTATGCCTTGTAGGTGGAGATTTAGAGACACTTTCACAAATCTAAGACCTAAGTAAATCTATGTAACACTGCGGATTTGAAAGTGACGTGTGCGCTAACTGAATAGCGCCGGATTACTCATAATAACGCGAATGCACTTTCTAAAAAAATATATTAGGAAGCATTTTTAATCTATTATAGCCGTGTTGGCAGTTTTATAAAACGTCGCTTCACAATGAGGTCGATAATATTCAAATGTAAAATTATATGTTTATTGACTCACCTCCCTCATCATCTCAGGATCGAAGACGTACAGAACTGGTCTCGTCCTGGATGCTTTGGCCAGCCTCACCAGATCTCCGTACTTGTCACGAAGTCCTTCCAGCAAACCCAATCCTACAACGTGGTGGAAGGCACCTGTGTAAAATAAAAATAATGTACATTTTGATAACAAGTTAGCTTCCGTATTAGAACTGCCTAGAGTTTCTAGGACCAAGGATGTTGGTGATAAAAACAAATGACATTCGATATTCAAATTTAGAATGCTTTATATTATTGCGCGCTATTTTACATTTTTTTAAATGGGCTTGCTTGATTATTCTGAATGTTTATCCAAGGAGGTTTTACACCTTAATAACTAATATGGCTACAGATTAATTTTGGGTTTTGTTTTTTGTGTCAGTTACTCAGTTTTGTAAATTTTTGTCCCTCTCATCTAATAATAATGCGTAATTTTTTTGTTTGTAACAAAGCTGAATGATATCGCAGATTTTACTTTTTCCGATTTTAAAAATTAGTTTTATTACCTAACATGCGACAGACTTCAGTCCAGAATATTAGTAGGAATAAATATTTAAAAAATGGTCGTATTATCTCTATGCGTAGGCACAGTTGATTCAATTGTGATACATTTAAGAAGAGAGAAACTTAAATTTGCTTTAAGGCACTCCTACCTTTATTCCTGATTATTAATTTGCAACCGACGCAAACGGGAAATGAAATCAAAACTACAGAAAGTGTTTCATAATAAATCTAGAGCCAGAACCGCTTTCAGTACTAGTTAGTCCCACGCTTCGGACTAGAGCGGTTTGCTTTTACGATGTTACGAGTGCTTTAGGTACGGCGATGCAATGGTGCTCGAGAGTTAAGTTCTATCATACATAAGCATAGCAGATTTCAATATATATTTTTCTTAGTAGTAATAGGTGTAAGCTAGCATCACGTTGCAAACGAAACCACTGACCGACGTAAATTTTGGAATGGGGAACTATCCATGGGGATTAGGTATGGACCAAAATCACAAACCACAGACAAATCACAGGCGGTAATAATTACATTACCTTTCGCGAAAAAGAAAATGCTATATTACAAACGCATTTTATACAAAAGCATAGTATAACAAGAAGTTAGTTAGAAAAAATGTACTTACCAATTCTCGGGAGGACGTGAGCAGAATGCCTCAGCATAGGCAGCGCCATCGGTCCCGGTATCTCAGCGAAGGGCTTCAGGGAGACCGAGAACGCTGATGCCGTCACCGGCTTCCATCGCGGAGGAGATGTGGAGGATTTCCCAGATGACGACGTGTTGATGTGTCTTCGGCAGGGGCGGGAGAATCTGTTGCATAGGATTTTAGTCAAAGGTTATTCTTAGAGATGTGATATGAAGCATAACAATGCGTAGTTTTTATTCTAGTTTTAGAAATATATTCTAAGTATAGTCCTAAGGGACAGTTTTAACAATTTTATTCCTGATACTTTGTTAAAATCATTATGATGTTTATAAAGAATGGGCATTGTCACGTACAATATTGGCCTTTCTTTTTTTATTATTACTAGTATTGGAGAAGAAGTTACTAAGTTATCCGACAGATCACGAACTTATCTGTCAATGGTGAATCTAGCCCTAAGTACATAAAGGTTGGAAAGTTCTTGTCATTAGATTAGGTAGCAAATTAGGTAGCAAATCCATTAAAGACTCTTCTCTGTCTTAGTTCTTTGCATTTCGACATAAAGCCAAGTGAGCGTTAACCGAGCAGTTAGTGTGCTATACCCAAATGTATTGTGACACCTCGTTCCCACTTGTCGAATATTAATCGGAGGTTCTAGTAGCAGAGCATTTTATTATGCATCTATTCATACTTGTCGGAAACCGATTTTGTGTTAGCTTCATATAAAGTAGAACCCGATTAATATACGGATCCGACACCCGACAAGTGGGAACGGGTGTGACTTTAACTTGGCAACAAGATCTTATCTAATAAAAATAGTGTAACCCTTTACACGTACATACGCCTATCTAATAATGCTTGCGTGATGCTCTTCACTAAAACCTACATGTTGAATGAAATCCCAAATGACTTCTTCGCCTAGCTATACTCGTATTACATAAATTCCTAATTTCTAATATTGGGCTCGGTTTAAGGTGGTTCATGATAAATGTTGTTGTATTTAAAACAAATTACTCTTTATGACGTTAATTAAATAGGTAACTAATATCGCAGTTTTTACCAGACATCACACATTCTAATTTTCATCGATTTTGTTGCCAAGTGTATGTAATTTTGTAAGAAAGTCTGTCTGACATCTAGGTAATATAAAGAATAATTTATAATACCCTTATAATGTTACTGCTTGTCGATACAAACTTTGTAGGTACATGAAATGTTTTTTTGAGGATCTATCGGAATCAGAAAGAGTACATAGTCAGTTGAATTAAATTTTAAACAGACTTCTGAAAGGAGTATTTTATGCATTTATTTTTTCAATAATTAAATAGGATTATGGCCATATATTATGGCGCAATTTTACTTGTCGAAAGTATTGAACGTTGCTTAGAACCAGTTAAAAGTTACGAGTCGCCGTCAGTGAAATGCCTTTTGATTTTATTTCGGCGTCCGGTTTCGTTGTGCAGTGTTTACCTACACACTTTTGAACTCTATAACCAGTACTTAAAGTTTATTTTCAATTGCATCATGTTGCATAATAAAACGTACATGTGGGCGATATGCGCAGTCTATAGTCGGGATAATGTATGCGAACCTGACACGCCGATTCCAGGTACCAAGTTCAAGGTTAAAACAACAATGAAACGGTTTAATACTTCGCTGCGAAACGTAGATATACATTACTTGCGATGCTGGACTTAAAGTTATCTTTCTTCTGGCAGAAAGAGTAATGGTTAAGGTAGCAAGAATTATTTACGAAAGGAAACTGCGTGTTAAAAAATAACTGTGTATTATTAATTTTGAACGGTGAGTATTCGGACAATGAGAATTGTATAAAATAGTGAGGCAATTTACAATTATGTAAAAAAAAGAAATAAAGGAAAAATAAATATTATTCATAAGATACGGTGTATCCCACTTGTCCCTTCTGGCGTTTGTCCCCTTGGGGGACAAATGGGATTTTTTTTAAAGTATGTCCCGATTGTCCCCTGTGTCGACTGTGGAGGAGACAGTTGGGACAAATTTTCGGTGTTTTCGTTGTATCTCAGTAGTCCCCTCTGGCGTTTGTCACCTTGGGGACAAATGGGATTTTTTTTTAAATGTCCCGATTGTCTCCTGTTTCGCCTGTGTAGGGGACAGTTGGGACTAATTTTACATGATCCCTACCCTATATTGTTGCTAGAAGTGGCAAAAAAAAAGCATTTGTTTAGATATCCTATAGGTACTTACTGTGGTTCGGATGACGAATAAAAACAACTAGCATATATTATTCAATGTGTTTCTATTGATATCCCATAACTCTAGGGTTATGTTCTGTCATCAAAAAGAAGTCAAAATGCCCAAGAAACATGGTTCGAAATATTAGATTTTTTTGGCTGTCCCATACAAATCTGCTTTTTGAAATGAGCATTTTTTTGTTGTATTGTATGTAGTGTATGTATGTTAAATTAAACAATTAGGTAAATAATTGAAATGTTTTATTAAGAAATCTAAAACGTTCAAAAATAAACTCTGATATACGTACTGCCTTAAATAAAAGGTAGGATTTTTTCAAAAATAGAGAAACAACAAAAGTCAATTAGAGGAAAATCATGAAATCAGGCATAGTTTTAGTTACGTTTAAGATTTCTTAATAAAACATTTCAATTATTTACTTAATTGTTTAATTTAACATACATACACTACATTCAATGCAACAAAAAATACTCATTTCAAAATACAGATTTGTATGGGACAGCCCAAAAAAAATCTAATATTTCGACCCATGTTCCTTGGGCATTTTGACTTCTTTTTGATGACAGAACATAACCCTAGAGTTATGGGATATCAATAGAAACACGTTGAATAATAAATAATTATGATAGTGATTTTTATTCGTCATCCGAACAACAGTACCTATAGGATATCTAAACAAATGCTTTATTTTTTGTTTGTTCTAGCAACATTGTAGGGTAGGGATCATGTAAAATTAGTCCCTGTTACTGTCCCCTCCACAGGCGACACAGGAGACAATCGGGACATTTAAAAAAAAAACCCATTTGTCCCCCAAAGGGACAAACGCCAGAGGGGACTACTGGGATACACCGCTCATTAATTTGTCATATCCGAGCCAGTGTATAGGATATCTAACAAATGCTATATTATTTGTCACTTCTAGCGAAATTACACGGCAACATCTCAAGGAGGGGGAAACTGGGACATCTAAAAATTAAAATCCCAGTTGTCCCCCGTATCGTTGGTAGAGGGGACAACTGGGAGAGTTTTATAAAAAAATCCCAATTGTCCCCCAAAGGGACAAAGCTAGAAGGGACAAGTGGGATACACCGATAAGATACGTGTACAACGCGCCATCAATACAATTAGGTATATCCAAGGCTATTATTGTTTTTTGTAACTAGGATAGTTTAAGACCAGAATATTACCGGTTATTGTTGATTGTTAAAAAAATACAGAGAAAAACCGGCAAGGATATTTTGATTACCTTCCAATTATAATAAATTAGTCGTTACTGTTCCCCGCAATAAGCTTGTCGTTATAACTCGACCGTTTCTTTAAACATTTTTAAAAAGAAATTATACAAAAATTGTAAAGTAAACGACGTTTGAAACGAGGCCAAGGAACATTGCTTATTTTATTATACAGTGGGATGTTCAGACGAAAAAAAGATGGAGGGTGAAGTAATGGGTTCATCGTTGTCTCATCAGCTCAATTTTCTTAATTGCCTATCTACTTTGGGGCATTCTTTTGTATACAGGGCTAGTGCGTGAGGTTTCTTTGAGAGAATTTTTTTTATAAGTGTCTACTTTATTGTACTATCCTATTTGTGGTAAGCTTTTTTATGCCAGATTTCTAAAGATACTACAGTAGAGGAGAATTTTATTAATTCAGTAAAGACGAAGGTCAGGTCGATGAACTCATCAATTCAGTTACTGTCCTCAAATTTACATTATCGCAATTGGCGATTATTATTGTGATTGACACAGAATGTTCTGAATATAGGTACTTAGTAAGTAACTCTTCGAATGATGATATCAGCTCTGCGGGCATAGGTAACTCCAGGTATTACTTTTTTGATTTAATATTTAACTGTGAAATAAGTAAGTAAGTAAGTAAGTATACATAATCTAAGTGCTTGACTTATTGAATCACCAATATCGTAAAGTATGACTCGTCGAATAAGACTTCGTAGGTCGATTGACACGATGCCTACTACATAACATAGTTGATGGATGTGATATGAATAAGAAGTAGCGAATGAAAAAAAATACAAAAATGTTTATTGCAACAAACAGGATCACATAGACAGGTTACAGAGTTGTTGTGATGTCCTCGTCCTTCAGAATATTTTAGTAGGTACTAGCTGCACGTCCCGACTTCACACATGTAGAAATGCAAATAGCAAACCTTGACTTGACAATAACAAACGCAAAAAATAACAGAATTGTCCTGTCAAAAACTTCCTTCCAGTCATTCTGAATTTAAGCGCGCACATAAGTACCTACTTATATTTTTTTTATATGTATTTAAGTATATTATTGAGGCAAGAGTTCATGCCGATCTTTTGAAATTTACTCACATGTTATTTGGAAATGTGATGAGCAAATCCCTAGATTTGTTGAATCTAAAATATAACCAAATCTGGAGCTAACAAATAGGTATTTTTCGAGTTAGTAAATAGTTATTTATGTGACTGTTGCATAATGAGGGTCATTAAAATACGAATGTGGTTTTATGAAACGAACGAAGTGAGTTTCATAAAAGGATCACATGAGCCTAATTATGTACAGTCACATACATAACTTTATCTTCATTCATACGATAAATATATTTTTCGTTTAAGTCGCTTGTAATGACGGTCGATGTAACAAGCATTTAGCAATAAGTAAGTAGTGCAAACATATTACATAATGAGTGTCATTCTAAATAAACGATTTAAAATTTATAAAAGACGAAGTTAAAAAGATTATGTAACTACAATTATTCAGAAAATAATTATGTATTTAAGTGTTTAATTATAAAGTTACTCAAAAAGTAGCAATTCGTTCTTCCTAAGTATATTTTATTTTGTAATTATTTTTTTTATATCTAGGTAGGTACCTTGATTTTAAAATTAAATAAGATAAAACTCAACAAAACAAGGCAAGTGAATAAACCGCTGCGTTATTGTTTTCATTTAGAAAGTTAACTAGCCATCCCGCTACTGTAAAAATAAAATAACGGTTACAAAACATCTATTTAGTAAAAGTAAATACTTACAGAGATTGCCGAACTAGAATAGTTGATTTCGCCATAATACACAAAGATTATCACTTAGTTTCAACTTCACAATTTAAACAAGAAACAACACTCGCAATTACACACATGCAACCATGTTTAAAATTTAGCACCAAACTGTTCTTTCAATAACTGTATTGTTTTTTGCAAAGATATTAACTGTGCAGGCAGACGTCCGACTTGTCGTAAGCTCGTACGAGTCGATAATGCATTCATATAAAGTAACCGGCTTGTATACTATCGACATGCGTTTGGTAGTGATGCGCTTGCTTTATATCGACAACAACATTTTATTTACGTTGACTTAATGGTTAAATAGCACTGTATCGTTAGTCTGAAACTTACTAAAAAAACGGATTACTAAGATGATTGAAGCCTGAAGGCAGATTTTAAGATATTATATGTTTTTCAAGTATTATGGTTTTGGTAAATTTCCCAATTTTTATGCTTAGCTACAAAAACTTACACTTACGCTATCACACCTTTTGGAATAGATAAAATGCGTCTCATATTTATTTTAGTTTTCTTTAATATTATTTTAAGTATGACTGTTGTTTTTTACTCCGATCATGACAGAAACATATCAAAATTATAATTAAAGAAAATACGTAAAAATGTTCAAGATTAGTGTTGGTAAGTACATACAGTCATATTTTCTGATTGATAGTTTCTTACCTAGACTATTGTTTTCATCATAAAGATAAGTTATTACAACATTTCATATTTGAAATATGTCCAGCTAACGTATTTACCAAGTAATTTAATGACCAAAATGTCTAACTAATACTGAAATATTACCCAATTAGAAAATAATGATATTCTGTGTTAGATTACGAAAGAAAACAATATATTATATCGGTTTTGCGTCATACTGAAACAGTGCTGACAAATAAAATTAAATAATATATGCAGTGATAACATTAATGGAATAGTGTTCTATCCCATACAATATTTGCTGTTGTAAATCACATTGTTTTGTTGTTATGTTAATTTATAATGAGATGTACTTTTATTAGACTTAATTAAGGCATTTACGCATTAGTTTTATCGTTATGTAAACAAAGTGGCCGCAATACGCACTTCACTAACGACTGAACTTTGCACCCAATCTTTGTTTATACTCGTCCTATTATGAATTGTCCTCAAGGACGCAATTGGCTATGTGTAACGGGAATTGTTTGATTGGTCTTGTAAAGGAACATCAATTGACTATTACCACAGATTATTAAATAGTTACCTATTACGTTGGTTACATTGGCAAAAATAACTGGCTGGTTGAGAAACAATTAGGTACAATTATCCCACGGTGTCATCACAGAATATTGGATGCCACATATTTCTTGTGATATAAATAGGTTATATACTTCTAGTGAGGTAAATATAATTTCGATATCATTATTAAAAAACGATTTATTAAAGAAACACGATCAATATACGTTAGTAAAAAAATTACAAAAAAATCTTACAAATAAAATTCAAAGCACACGGATATGGCATGGTTAAGGAAGTTATATACATACTCGAGCTTATTATAGTTGGGGACAAAGGACATCAATGCGTATTGATTTCATCCTTTGAGCTGCGCGTGGGCAAGTCACGTGTACGGCGCCTACGTGAGACCTCTCGAGCATTCGCAGACTTCGGTTTTTTTTTTATTAAAGAGAAAGGCAAAGGTTTAAAACAGAAAAGGTCTTGTGTGACATCTGATGGTACGCTCACGTGTCTTTATTAAGAAGAAATGTTGAATCCACATAGCAATTGTAATTCGATTCGATCGACGAGCCATTTGGTGTAATGGTCGAGAAGTCGGCTATTACACCGCAGGTCGCGGGTTCGATCCCCGCACGGTACAAACATTTGTGTGCATGAACATGTCTGTTTGTATTGTTCTGGGTGTTTGTATTTATAATATGTATTTATTTACAAAAAAAAGTATATAAGTAATGTTTATCCGTTGTCTGGCACCCATAACACAAGCTAATGCTTAGTTTGGGGCTAGATGGCGATGTGTGAATAATGGTCAGAGATATTTATTTATTTATTTAATTCCTTCGCGGTAAAATTATACAAGATCCTCCATAAATTCAGTTTTAGCTTCATATATTTTGATCTAGCTTATGTAGGCAAATTAATATTAATTTATTATTTAATTTTCAACCATTATAGTGTTTTTTGTTTAAATGTTAGTTTGTTGACAAAGACATGTTAGATCTCTATGTTGTGGGTCAGTACTCTTATAATATAATTTATATGTGATTTTAAATGCTAGTTAATGTGCTTAGCAATTAAAATCAAAGAACAAACATGTTAACTTTACCCATAATATTACTTAGGGGTAACGTGATGTCTTATTTTAGGCTTATTTTATTTTTATCCCATTGTAAACTTCGGGAGAGTGAGCTAGCTAGATATAGATACATATAGTCCTTATTTTATTAATTTTCACTGTAAATAACTTCCATATCTTTGTTTAAATTATTGCAAATAGTTGTTAGTAAAGAAATAACTTGAGCAAACTTCTGTCCTCTTGTAAGCCGAGACCTTTCTTTGCCTTTATCGTCTTATTTCAAGCCTCCGCTTAGGATTCTAGCGTTATGGAACTTTTGTTGTATTTACACGAAACGTTCCAAATTGCGCGTAGTAAAACTGAATAAAAAGATTAAGTCTTTAAATAGCTATGCAGCAAAGTATACTACGTCAAAAATACCTATTTCTCATGAGTAAAACAAGATGTCTACAGACAATGTGCCGTTAAGGTCAGTAATTTCACTTACGATATGAACCTATCTCATAAAAAGATCGAGTTCTGACTTCTGAGTCATTTGACAGTGCTATCGTCGGGTGTAAAAGTGCGTTGAACTTTTCTTTGTCGTCCTGTTTTTAAATCAACAAGTCTTGGCTGATGAGCGAGAAACTATGCGTTTAATTATTGTTGGCATAATTTTTGTTGCAGTTGCATTTCTGATACCTGTAACATACAACAGAATAATGTTTATTGAAACTTCAGTCAACAATCGTGTAACTGTAACAATATTTCCGTTGTTTCCGATAGGTACTCTTTAAACAGCTGGGTTTTTAAGCTAAACTTCGAATGTTATTAAACATTGTCTGGATTTGACTACCCATTTTGTGTTATGGTTGTGAAGTCAGATATTATACCAGACGTTGAGAATTCGATCCCCGCTCAATATAGACATATTTTGTATGCGTGACTGTTTGTATTATTTTTTAATTCAAACAGTCACGTAGTAGTAAATATGTAGTAGTAATAGTTTTGTGTTATAAACTGTAAATAAAAACAAAAAAAACCTCTGAATTTTGTATGAATCTCACAGTTTTCTGAAAGCTATAGTACAAACTTTGCTTATCTTTGGCTAAATGGCGTTATCAGTAGAAGCTGAGATGTATGCTACTAGTACTAACCAATTACGTCCTTTTTTGCGATTTTAGCGTCTGTAGCTTGCTTTGCTTATTGAACGTTTTCTGTGTATCAGTGTTGTGAGTAGTGTACGTCTATTCTTTCTGTCTTACCAGCTTCTCGCAAACGCTCGTGAATTAGGGCAACTTATAAGGATTCCTCAATAACAAAAGACTTAAATAAGTAACCGAGCTGAAGGTCGCGACTTCGAGATGAGCCAGTCCTACTGGATTAATGGGATAACTGATACTGCCGAGTTTCAAAATAAATGCGTGGACTGTGCTTACGACTTCGGGTATGAAAAGGAGAAGACCGATTCCCATACAATCTTGGGCCTGGCGATACAGGGCTGTAACTTGGCCTATATTTTGTTCATTTAAAAACTTCCTACGAGGCCAATTTTCACTGCGAATTTCAATGGCCAAGTCAGTAAAATAATCTACTGAAAATACAGGGTGTCCAGAAAGAGTATCGGGTATTTGTACGTTCAATAAAACAAGAATTTTTTATAAGCTATAAAAAAGTTTATTATTTATTATTAGCATGTGAATTGGAGAATTATTTGGAAAAGATGATGTTATCCAAATGATGACCGTTACGTTGCTGGCACTCTTCTAAACGGGAACGAAGATGCAGCGATTTAATAACTTTAACAACATACTGTTCAGCGACGAAGCAAATTTTCACCTGAAAGGTCATGTTAATAAGCAGAATTATCGGTACTGGGCAATGGAGAATCCGAGACGAAAGCATGAACGACCCCTGCACAGCCCAAAGGTCGTTGATTGGGCGGCTATGTCTGCTAAAGGGTCCTTATTTTCATGAAGATCAACGAGGCCGAGCAATCTTCGTTCCCGTTTAGAAGAGTGCCAGCAACGTAGCGGTCATCATTTGGATAACATCATCTTTTCCAAATGGTTCTCCAATTCACATGCTAATAATAAATAATAAACTTTTTTATTGCTTATAAATAATTCTTGTTTTATTGAACTTACAAATACCCGATACTCTTTCTGGACACCCTGTATTAGAGGTTATGTAACCCACGATCATTTTTAGTAAGAAAAGTGCTAGTTTTTGAACTTTTATTAACTCCCGACACAAAAAGAGGAATAATAGTGCCCTGTATGTTTGCCTGTGGCAACGACGTAGCTCCAAAGCGGATGAACCGATTTTCATGCGTTTTGATTTATTACATTCTTAGGTCTTTTGTTAGGTAGCAAGGCAGTCTGCAGTACAACCAACATTAAACTATGACTATGATTGACAACATACCTATTATGCATACCTACCTCTCATGTTAATAATGCAAAGGATCTGAATATTATTCTTAAATAAATGGGTATAAAAAAACATAAAGTTTTAATTATATTTTATTCTTTATCATCAGTACAAAATATTAATATATAGGAGTAGGTATCCAAAAACTGGGCATGGATGTTGTATTTTCTTGGTGTCGGGCCCATCCTTCTTCTTCCAATGCGTCTTCGTATTGTGTAGTGCTGAAACGACCCGTTGCTATTCCACGATACAATTCCACAGCACAAGCACATGTTTATACCCATAAATTACGCTGTAGTCGCAATGACGTTCAATATACAACTAGACACCCAATCTCTAAGAAAAATTCCTCAAAAAACGTCCGAGCGGCGTTGACACAGATGACATTAACACATTCGTTCAAATTAACACCTTATCTCGTGGCAGTTAGTGTTTAATGTCAATTGTATACAACTAAACTAAAACTCTGCCCAATAGTCGGGTGGGCAGACTTTTGCTTCGGACAATATTTGAGCGTGATTGGAAGTCTAGTTTTTTAATTGAACGTCATTGTGTAGTCGTCAATAGGCATCAGGTTATCCGATGTTCACTCAAAGGTATTCATGGGTGGCAGAAAACGATGTCCAAGGATTTTTTAATAAATATAATTGATCGGTTTCAGAGTCCGTAAGTAAGCAGAGGTCTTTCAAAAATCAGGAGCAATACAAAAGAACACATTTACTAACGCATGAGTACGAAAAACGAAATAAAATCAAAATCCAAAATAACTGATTAAATAAAGCTGACACTGACATTACTGAAATTGACAATACAGACAATAAATAGTGCCGCATATATCCGATTAAAAACACAACTGGTATAAATCGATTTTCGACTCGCTTTTTTGTAACAACGTTTAAAGAAGTAAAACTCATTTGCAAATGTCTAATCATATTTATCAAGTAACTGTTTTAACTTATAAGAAAAAAATTATTCAGTATTATGTCAAAAAAAAGCCACCCTATAAAATATATTTAAGTATCGATTAAGATTAAATCGATTAAAACTGTCTCACTCGTTTTTTTATTGTTATCAGAGCATTTAGAAAGATAGTCTAAAATAAGTCTAATGAAATTGGCGTTTATAAAGCAAGTTGAATATAATGAAATCATAAAAATCCATTGTTTTTGCTGTTGGCCATTGAAATTGATGGTAAAACGCAAATAGGCTGATCTAAAAAAAAATATAGATTTTTTTAGTATATGTTTCATGTCTGTATCGTTGGGCCCAAAATCGGTCTTCTCCTTTATTTCTGGAATGTATTAGTCTAAGAAATTATAAGTACAACAGTTAAACTGTGATTGGCAACCTTTTTTATTGAAACTGTTATACTATTCTCTACGAAAAGCAAAAGAATAATTTGTCTTAAATAATAATTTCTATTTTCTCTCACAAATTCTAAAAGTAATTTCCCACTTTTATCAGGTAAGTTACTAAATCCGACACATAGATGGCTTGAAAAGCAAAGGTATTTAAAGCAATCCAGTGTAAACAAATGTAATATGGTGAGTCTTACATTCTTCTTACATTTGGATATTACTCTAGCCTTTTCCAGTTCCAGATTTTGTTTGGAAAGAGACCCTTGAGAGTCGGCTTAATATACTTACTTAGAATACGTGACTTACCTTCTAATACATTTACCTAAATTAATTCATCGAAATGTAGGTATGTTGAATCCCGGTACCATGTCTCTTTTGTTTAAAAAAAGCAAAAGTGTTCGAGAAAAGCAAAACAGTTTAAGTTTCTTTAAACATAATTTTTCTTCAGTATCTATTTAAGAAATAAAATAATATTGTTATCATTTCATAGCCCATTACTTACCTTTTATAATAATACAAATTGAACCTTCAGGTTTTTAAATGATTATCTTATTTGCTAAAAAAGTTAAAAAAAAACAGGAGTGATTCCATATTTTTGGCCGCAAGTGTAGATTCACGTTATTTTAAATACTTACAACTGAATACATTTTGAAAAAACTTCTCAAAGAAAGATTTTATCTACTGTTATTGTTTATTTTTTCTATATATTTTAACTAGCGGTCGCCCTCGCGGTTTCACCCGCGCGTAATTTCCTTTTTCAACTTTCCCCCCTTCCCCCTACTTTTCCGGGACAAAAAGTATCCTATGTTCTAATCCCGGTAATAAACTATACGTGTGCCAAATTTCATCTAAATCCGTTCATCCGTTCTTGAGTTATAAATAGTGTAACTAACACCAACTTTCTTTTATATATATAGATTAAGGTATTCACGAGCGTCACCCTCGTGGTATAGAAAGATAAAACAGAGCGTTTAGATGTTCTGAGATAACTTGTCAGCGTCTGTTGAAGGTTTGACGGGCGACACGACAACGCTCTCATGATCGCGCTCAGCGTCGAGGGCGATCTCTTAAACCCGGGGTCGGATCGACGGCGGCGGCCCTTGACATGATTCGACCTAGGCACAGAATATATACTAACTTAGGCACACTTATGCTACATAGTATGATACTACACTCTGATGCCTGTTATTGTCATACTGCAGGGCAATTATCTCATGAAAAATAATAAGTCAGTTATCTTTACAACGATGAGTATCTACATAGCTTCTTTTGTCAAGTACGGGTTTACGATCACAAACTATAGGGGAAAATGGATAGAAATTAAAGTTTAGGCTCCAAGATCACGGTCAGGTAGTGATAGTAATAAGGGGCCCGCAAATTTGGAACGAAATATACCTAGTCAGTGTAATTACAAAAAATCAGGATTTAATTTATATACGAGTATTTAGGCAAAAATTTCGTCAAATCTGTTTAATAGTTTTGCGTCCAAAAGTAAAAAAATCTCACAACTGCCTCGTATACTCGTAACTATAATTTGTTAATAGGATCACTAGAATCATATTATTTATTATGCTTTATATTTAAGATACTAAATATTTATTTTACTCCCATCAACACCTAACCAGGTTATCAATTTTTAAAATTATCTTTAAAACTTATCCTTTTAACTGCACAGAGTTTAAGCGTTTAACTTTCAGGTCATTAAAATATGCAATGTAATCAATTTTAAATATTTAAAAAAAAAATTGTGTACAGCTACTTACACCGCATATCAAAAATTAATTCCGAAATAAATCCGCCTTTTAAATAAAATAAAATTATTCCCGTAAAATTTGTCGGGCTCTGTTTGCAAAGTTGATTGGCGCGTAGCATAAAATAGCGAGGTACATTTGTTTTTATAGCTTCCGCAACAACCTATATATTAATAGTATATCTTTGTTTTGCAGTAGAAAGAATTTGTTAGCAATAAAAAGTTTGTCGTAAAATTAAGTCGATGAAATAAAATCTAGCGAAAAAATTAAAATTCATGGGATGGATAAAATGTATTTAATTACGCAAGATTGACACATATACCGATACAAACATTTCGGTTTGTATCGTGCCGTATCATAAAATAGGCAACTTTTCATCTCTTAAACCAAATAGGTCGAGAAACTAAAATTTGTTGCGTAGGTCTCCTATAAATGTCTGGATTCATTAGTATACCATCGTAACTATTGAATTAGGAGGTAAGAAATGCTAATAAAACTTCGCGTGGGCCACTGCGGCTGGGTACATTAACATGAAATTTCACACATAAATCTTTGTTTGAGGGAGCTAACTTCAAAGAAGAGTTAAAAATTAATATACAATTTCGAGCAAAATGTGACAGAAACGTGGATTTACGGTTGCACAGCCGTGGTTTATGAATTATACATGTGGACAAGGCAAGCCTTGCCGCGCAAAAGCGAAATTTGTATTAGCAAAACCATGACGGAAAACTAATTTCTTACGTAGTAAAACCATGACGGAGCTACGTGTATATGTTTCGTAACAGTTTAAGAGTGACTCCACGTTAGTTAGTAGCCATGATCTCGAAGTTCAATTCCTGGATCGAGCAAAATTTGTATCGGTTGTTTCGAATACACCTTATGTTTATGATCACTAATCTGCATTTGGCAATCGTGGTGATTAAGCTTATACCTATGATTTCAAAAATAACTTGATTTCAATTTAAGCCCTTGCCCAGGAGCAGATGTAATATATTAGATAACAAACTACTGCAATACTTTTAACGTAACATCTGTAAAGCCCCGGTTTCGGTATCTAGAGGGGTTTCGTTTGGTAGTTACAGTCAATAAACTACTTGAAACAATGGATATCATCATATATTATTATGATCCACAACTCAGCTTTTATTACACGATGACAAAACCTGTTTTAGCAATTACTCTTGGTTCCTCATTGTTACGTAATTTTTTGAAGAGTTACGGAGTTACGGAGGTCTGATGGCATTTTTTTTTGACTCTGGTATTTTAGTTTCAGAGAAAGCTTTAGAAGACAGAACGGGGTTAAGTATAAGATTAAATCACAGAAATCTAAATTATTTAGATTTCTGTGGATTAAATATTATTATGTAGAGAAATAAATTTAGGTTGCCTTTCGCTTATGTATACGAATAGGCTTGTGTAGACATTTGAAGAAGATATGATTGAATTACGGCATTGGCTCCAATGTATGTAATAATTGGACTTACCAAATCTTGGATCGTTGTGTAAGCGTACCCTGAATAATTCAGAACAAAGCGCTTGTAGAAAGACACAATAATTTATAAACAGCAATAAAATTTATTTTATAATAATATTAGCAGCATAAAAAGAAATAACAACCAACTTTGCTTGTTGAAATATTGTATAGGTACCACACTGAAGGTTGCCTGTTTGGCGAATTCCGTCGAATCCATAAAACTTTCGGATATAACAAAAGGTTTGTTGAAATAAATTTTCCATTATTGTTCTGGTTCGTAGGAGAGTATAATGTTTTGTCTTGCGGTGAATTCGGTTCTATTGATGTCTTTGTGGTCACTATTGTATTGTACCACTAAGTACACTTTAAACTTGTTGTACATTATTTTATAATTTTGAAAAAAATATTTAAAAGTTGACTATTGCAAAAGCAAATACCACTACAAGATTGCATTGCAGATATCTAGGGCGTTTTGAAAACCGCTGATTCCTCAATAGTTGAAACTGTTATTGTGTCTATGATCAGGTTGATTCATTTAAATAATTGTATCTATGTATACCAAGGACGTAAGAAAACGAAGTACGTTTTTCGTAAAACACACGACAAGTATGCATCACACATAAATATTAGTCGACTATGATATCAAACTAGATAAAAATCAAATAGCAAAGATTATCTTATCCGATTTTTTGAAAAGAGAACTAAATAGTAATTAGAAACTAAAATCAAACAAATTAACACTATCACGCACTCCATATTTCTATCTGAGGGCATCAACTTTATAGCCACTAATTTACATTGCTTTGTCTCTATCTCACACGTTTACAAAATGCTGTTAGGTCGTAACTCAAAGGGAGTAATTTCCATAGAATTAGTAAATTTACGAGTATCAGATAAAGTTGGGAAGTTACCTATCGAGGGTACAATCAGCAGTAAACTGGGCTTCTGTCAAATGTTATTAGAAGGTGTTATATTGCCTTTTACTACACGTGCGGGGTCGTTGGCATCGTTTATGTAAGGACACAATAATACCAACATGTACAGTGAAATATGTCACGGGGATTTACTTAAGTCACATTGTTTATTGTGCAGCGTGAGCATTCACGGTGAGTCGGAATATTTCAGGATATTTTATCTTATTCAGATATGAAAGACGGTATTTGAAAGGTACGGGCGTCCATTTGAAAACCTGACGTTAGATAAGAATACATTTTATTTATGATATAAATTATAAATACATAATAAAAACGTTTTTTGATAGTTATCAAGGTCCAGAATAAAAGATTTTAATAGGTTTACTAACAGTTAAATATACAAAGTTAAGGCACACTCATATCATTTTCAGATATTATTAGATTCCAGCTTAGAGCGCTTTTTTATAATTTATAAAATCAATTCTTAGAAAAACCACCAAATACTGTAATTTTTCCTGCATCATATTATCAAAAGCATGCAACTAGATTCTCAAAAAGTTAAAAGTCACGAAGCTGAATATATCCTAATGCAATTCTACTTAATCGAAAACCTACATACACCAAAGTAAGTAATAATATGAAGTTAATGGTACAGAAGAAAAACCCGTAGGTAGAACCCTCTAAAGATGGCACTAACATTGTTACGGGCCTAATTAAACAGTTTTACTAGAACGGTTTTATTTGCGCCATTCAGAGCATTATAACTGAGCATTATTGTCGACGCCTCGAGATATAAAATGTAATGCAACGTAAAAGATACGAGGATCCTTCAGAAATAATCTTCGTCGCGAAGTGATATAAAAATGGTGCGACAATCGCAGATGGTTTGGAGTTTATCGCGTCCTTTATCAAAGAACTTTTGACTTTTGAGGCGAGGAGGGGAAAAATTGCGATTAGTCGCATTGCTTTGGCGCGGTATTTACATCGTGCGATAATTGATTTTGGAATTTTAATAGATTTTTTTTTATTTTAGTTCTTAGAATCCCTTTTTTTTTTCGATAAAGTGTATTTTCTTACTAAGAACATCAGGTGCAATGAAAAATTAAGAAAATTTCATCTAAATCTCTTTCTCAGCGTCTAGTTTCGGTTCTTACAATAAAAATATGCTGTCTAAGCTCTAGTTAACGATTATGGTAGCTCCTTAATAAAGTGTAGCATAATAATAATAATAATGTCCTCATAGCCGAGTTTTCGGCTACGGCGGCAATCTTTTACCATCAGCCAACTACGCAAGATATATTTTAGTGCACAAGTAAGTGCGCAAGCACAGGTGCACTCCCTATTCCCTCACTCCCATAACAGAGTGGGACAGCAGTCTGACACGACCGAACCTTAATGGAATAGGACGTATTAGACGAAGCCCCAACGAGCAAAGGGTGGATCGTAATGTGTAAATGCATTCTGCCAGTATATAAAATGGTTGCCTTTAACTATTATTATCTTATTATTACCTATTAAAATGTTTGCAAAATGTCCTAATCCCCTTCCTCGGCATTATTCTTTCAAAGACGGGCAACCTTAGTCACCGGTGTCTATGGGCAGTACTGATCACTTACCATCAGTGTTGACAATCGATAGTCTATCGATAGTTGATGTCATATCAATAGTATCGATACTATCGATATTTTACTCTTCGTGAAAAACAATACCTACTATCGATAGTATCGAAAGTATTGCCTGGTTTTGAGCTAGTCGTATCAATAGGGTCGTCTTATTTAAATGAAAACTATCGATAGATTAAAGGAAACACTACCATCAGGTGTCACACTTTCTCGTTTGCCTCCCTCTTTCATTACAAAAATGCAATGTGTGTATGCCAAGTGAATCCATATAAAAATGTACTAAGAGATATAAATTTATATATAACAAAGATTGACTGGTAGATATTTTGTAGTCAATAAAGTTTTGTATATAAATAAATATATAAAATCGTGACAAGATCTTCTAGTGTAAATATTTGTAGTCGAAATGAGATTAGTGGCGGCCTTTGGGTCCGCTTACGGCCTCGAATCCTTGTCTCGAGTGATTCCGGCACGTACTCGCTTAATTGAGTAATTTGTTTATGCTTTCGTCTTGTTTCGGGGCTTAATTAAAGAAAAATAACTTTCCGAGGTCTTTTGATACTAACTTGTTTAATGTTTACCGTAAGCTTAGAATACTTGTTGAAACTACTAAGGAATGTCCTGCTGTAGGGCAAACGTCTTTTAACGAAACTAAGTTATCATTACAATGACAGGATTAACTTCAATTCCACGCTGTGACGGTCATGGCTTAAGTAGGCATCAGGCCGTGATCTTAAAGTCCTGGGCTTAATTTTCGGTTCAGCCTATGTTGAATTTTTTGAACACAGTGTGGGTTTGCGTCATTGCGATCACCAATTCAACACTTACCAAGCTACTTGATTCCCTTTAGGTGTGAAATTTTATTACGCTATCGCATCGTAGCAGCGATCGTCTTTACTAAAAAACCGACAGAAATGGTATAATTAAATGTCATTTTCTACAATTTTATGTGGTGTTGTTTTAGCTCATCTCTAGTCAATTATATCACTGTTTTATGGACTCTATCACACAAGCATGGCGTGCTTACCACGTTATTCTAACAGTAAGAATTTATTTTACAATATCAAAGTACCTAATTATTGATTATTTCAGTAGTCGGTATGAAAAAGTCTATTCCTAGGTATACTCGTAGGTATTTAGAGAGACGTGACATCGAATACTCAATTTAGTAAACCCTTTTCAATCAAATACCTATGTAAAGATCTGATTCATTTTTTACGTCGAGGGAACTTACTAGTGCGATCAGTCAAGTATTCTAAGTTGGGTTGTGGGAGAAATAGCACCCGGATTTCGTGGGACGAAAACTTAAAGTTGAACTAGAATTTTTCTCAGATTCAGATTCACGTTGTCCTTATTTTTCCTTTAGTTTATGTTAAGTAATTGAAAGACATAATTAATATGAATGAAGCTAAATATAATGGTGTTTTCATAAACATTTATCAATAAATGCAGATTTTTTACCTGTCTGTTTGACTATAAATATTTTAATTCTTTAATGAAAGCAAGGAAAAATACTTTTTTTATTTCAGAGCACCACAAATAATATCCTGAAGAAAATTTTATTGGCCAAGAATTTTTTTTATAGTTCCAGATAAATTAGGCAGGGCAATACTAATACTTCGTAACGCATGTCGCATTCTACGAATGGGAAGTATAGCCATTTCTTTAGGTATGAAAATTGGACACATTTAAGTCCTTAATCTGTAATTACTTGCGGCAACATTACCCTCCACTCGCTACGTTCAACAAAGTCTCTCGTAATCTACTTAGTGTTTACGTGAATCTCAACGAAATTGTAGTAATTAGCGATTTAGGTGAACAAACGGGGAAATATTCCAAAATGTACTAAGTTATCGTATAGCTAATTAGTACGCGCGCCACACTCCCGGGGCAGGTAATTATCCTACCCTTGTCTCTTTCTCTTAGCCATTCTGTGCGCAGATAGGACGCAAAAGAAGTTGATTTATGATGTGCCTATTTTAGAACAGCCTTCTAAAAACTTTCACTCTAAGAGAAAATATTTGATTTCTATATGAATATATTTTTTAGACTTCTTACACATTGCTTTATGGATAAAATAAGTTACAAGTATAAAAATGTGTATTGCCGGATTGCTCAATTAACTCTGTAGGATATCCTAGGACATTTGGATAGGTGATAGATAACCAAGAAAAAACTACTGCTGATAAGCAAATTAAACGGGCCAAGCTCTAGAGAGCCCGATACGCTGATAGTAACAAATTTTATGCACGCTGAACACTTATGTCAGTAACGCCATCGACACTTCCGGAGATAGGACAAGCCTTTTTTTTAAATAATATAGGGAAAAACGAGTAAATGGGCCACCTGGTAAGTGATCACCGCCGCCCACCCGGCGACCCCCGGGAGGACGCAGACGCGTTGCCCGCCTTTATAAAATGGCGAGAAAAATCCCAAGAGAAAATGATTCCTCGAGGTCACGTCCCTCAGAATTGAGGATACACGACACAGGAGAAGGATCATTATTGTTTTTGTCGTAATTTATCGTAGTAACAGTTATTATATTATATAGATAGTGGTCATAAATATTTTCTTTGGTTTATCTTGGGTTCTTCACACGTCGGAATTGTGACGTCGCTGTGTGACGTAGATTCGGAAGCTAGTAAATCGCTCAATATGCTGCCACATTAAGCCTCTTAAGTTGGAACCTTTTATTTAATATTCCTTTTCTTAATAAACATTTTTTATTGATTCTTGAGCCGTTTGGGTTTACAGCTGGGTTCAGTCGGACCCTTTGTAGCAATTTCAAACGTAGGCATTGGGCAATCCGCAAATATGTAGCTTTCTATTGAATCCTCCTTTTCTCGCCTCTTTTAAACCGACTTCTATGCCAAAGATATTTTAATCTTTTATCATACCAACTTAATATTAACAAAAGTTGTCAGATGATAACGATATAAAATGGGCACTATGTTGAGAATTTAGCATATTTTTGTGGTCATTGATATCATAACACAAGTGCTTATACTAAATTTGGGGTCAGACCAATGTATGTCAACATTAAAGAAAGTCAAAGTTTCAAAATAATATATTTTCCACTGGATTCTTCGGCTTCAGCTGAGCTAATCTGTGCCTTCCACAAATTACGTATGCACCAAGCGATTGCGATAAGTACTTCGCGCGTCTCGCTTCTTTGCGACATTTTATGGGTACCCGCTTGCCAGTCCGTAGGCGTGCTAGTAATATTTACTTTCCACGCGAATTCGTTCGTGATAAAGTCGAATTTACTTAAGGATTTTATTTGATCGTAACTTAGTTTTAAAGACAGGAATTGTAAAATATTATCATAACAAAATAAAAAAATCAACAAAGAGGAGATAAACTCTCTTTTTTAATAGCCGACTTTTAAACCATTCTACCTTCGCCTTTGTGTATGTTATGTTAAAAAGCATTGTTTTTGCTCTTGCAGTAAAAATACATAGTTTATAACATGTATATCTTGGTACAATACCGCAGTGCGTACAACATTAAGGTAGCAAACAGCAGCCTGTCCAAAAAACATAACAATTTTAAATCTCCGTTTCTGAATACCGAGCTCAGCTTGGCTGGCTTCCGATACGACGTCGCCGTGATCTGCATGTTCTTGGCTTATTGTTTTCCATTCTTTTTAACCCTTTATCTCCTCCCTATCTTAAAGAGCGGTTTCATTTCTTGCAATCCACCAAAGGTCTTGACCTGCGTTCATCCCGGAAGTTACATCTAGTCTTTCCACCTCACTCCACTGAGTTCTACTCCCAATCCTTCACTGTTCAATCTATCCGTCTTTGGAATTCTCGCCCCCTTTCTATACGTGAATCTCAGACACTTCCAATTTTCATTCTTTCTCTCCCTTGACTATTGCTTGAGTGTTGTCATTTTCATGGTCTATCTTGGTTAAATGTTTTTTTTTTTGTGTGATATCAGTAAATCTGATATTATTCTATTGTGTTTATTTTACTTTATGTATGTGTAATATGTATATGTATGTTTATATACTTATATATTATGTATAATATGTATGTCTAAGTATATGTGTATTTATTAGAGGAGTCTGGAGTCAAATATATTATATATAAATATTTTCTTTCTCTGTCTTGCACTGCCCTTTATTTCTGTCAATCAATCTATTTTCATACAATTCCTCTTTCCTAAGGTTGACTGGAAGAGATCGCTGTTTAGCGATAAGTCCGCCTATATTGTACAGTTATTATATGTTACATGTTTGTCCTAAAGTGTTTTGTGCAATAAAGAATATCTATATATCTATCTATCTATCTCTTGAAGCTAAAAGCTGTCACCGTTGGTAAAGCAGAAAACTCCGCGGTGAAATATTAGCGCTTCCGCAGCGTTGATTTATCTTGGAGTTCCCACGGGAAGCACGTCACCGTTTTATGCGATACTTACATTTCAGGCAGAAGTAGACCAGCTGTGGCGACTAGCAAAACTCCAGGGCAGTACAAATTAAAAAAAAAAACACTTAATAATAAATAAATAATTGTAAGTCGCAATATAAGCTGTATAATAATGACCTCAGACATTAAACCTAATCTCCCATTAGTTAACTTTTTTTAGATTTATACTACAGTCTCTTACTTTTAATAGTAAGGAAGTAACTTATTTCATGGCATTGTATAAACAAGACCTACAAAGGCCTAAATAAGAGTCATCACTCAAATGTTTAATCAAGAACAGAAGAAAAATAATTGTAGGTACAATTAATTGGACAGGCCTAAAACAATTAATCAAACAGCCCAACGCAACAGGTGGGATCGTAAAAATTCAGTAGCTAGCAGAAAAATAGTGATTGAAATCAGTCAAAGATATATGGACCAGACGCTGTAAAAAAATGTTATAAGATAAAAATAAAAATCCATTTTCACGGAATGCAGCTATAATTTATTTTCGTTAGGAAGGGAATAAGGGCTTGGTGAGCCGCGCATGAAATCTCTCCTGTGGGCCATTATCTTTTTTGGAGTTCTTCCTGTACCGAAAATTGGAGGGGATTTTGTTGGCCACTTTATTTTCGTTCTTATCTTAAGATTTTATCATGCGCTTACAAAAATTGAAAACAATTTTGGGCGCTTTTTATATTCGTTCGTTCTTAAGCGTGTCATGTGGAGTGATGTGTGCGGTAATTTGGGATTTTGTAATATGAAAGCATTATAGAATTCCGAATTGCCGTTGGCACAGTAATTCAACCCAAGGTAATGAAGGGAAGAAGATATTTTATTAGCTACAATATGTATTTTTTTAATTTTCGCAATTACTGCTTATGGGCGGGCTTATTAGGTTATCTTCTATCCATTTTTAACACACAAAAATGGATAGAAGATTATTAAATTGTACACTGACAACAAATACATATGACAGAATGATGATGCATAGCTTTGATGAAATTGTTCTGGTGGTTTAAGTGATCTCGAGGTCTTGATGCGGGTAACAGACTGTACAGTCTAAGAACTATAAAATTATTTTGGCAAACTTTGTGCTTCGACAATCGACAGATTTCCTTCAGTTGCCCCTTTTGCACTTAGTAATAAAATGTTATAATTGATGGACATGGAATTTAACATTTGTTTGTATTTGGAAATGCGATTGCATTACTGTCTAACTATTAAAATAATAGTTAGACAGTAACTGTTTTATTTAGACATTCGTATAGAGGTATTAACAAACCATCATCAATCAATGAATTGCAATCAATTGTTAAGTGTAAGCCTCCAAATATAAGGGCAGCCTGCCCTATATTGGAATGATGCGGGTAAAATCTGATGCCAGTCATTTATCTCAAATTGCATAACGTTTGCCTGTTTCTTTCCATTCGAAAATATATTTATCATTTTCTGCGGCTAGCACATCTGCGACGCAGATATTGTATGATATTCCATAACACAAATACTGTCATTCATTCTTTTATGTTATTCGATTATAATGATACATGGGTTCCAGTTTGTATTCTTACATGATCAACACGCAATGTGGCAATTTTGTTCCATTTATGTGTATTAAAATAATCATCACCTAATCAATATCTCGTACTTATACCACCTCACTCAAAGGCACTTATAACACCAGCGTGAAATAATATTGACTACTATTGTGTTTCGTCTGGTTTGTGAGAGCCGGAGGCTCACATGTCATATTATCCCCCTTAAAAGGCCAGCAATGCATCAGCGATTCCTCTGGTGTTGCAGATGTCCATGGGCGGCGGTGATTGCTTACTATCAGACGCTGGCTCCTTTGACGCCTCTGACATAAAAAAAGACATAGGTAATACATATTTAACAATATTTATCTAACGTATGAGCATGTAACGTATGAACGTAAGAGTATGAGCAAGCTTACAAAGCTTATGCTTACATCAGGAAATTAAATAGAAGAAAGAACATGATTCCTTATCGGTGAGCACCATCCGTGATGCTGGTGGTCCATGGGAAATTCTAACATTACTAATGAAAGTATTTTCTACTGAAAATAACTTAATTACATTTGCATAATTTTAAAATTATTCTCATTCAAGTGGTCGTAGAAAGAACAATAAACCTTTTATTTATATTAACTTCCAATAAGACCATTATTTCACTCATCGTATTAAATTCAATATTACAGCTGGAATCAAAAGGGAGGCTCCGAGGCTGCCAACTGGTGAGCGAAGGGCATGAAATGGTTTCGGCAATAGGCCATTATCTTGGGTCCGATCCTTTGCGTTTTTCCTCATTAATCAGACGTTTTTGCGTATTTTGTAGACATCAATTTAGCATTCTGCGATTTGTGATTGAGTTAGTTATAGATTACTCTTTGATTCATTGTGTTTGTAGCATTGAGCTATTTTATACGTCAGTACATAATATTTCTATGGTTTATAGGGATTGTCTTGATGGTAAATATAGTGGTAATTGCTACTAAGGATATAATATTTAGTCCTTGATTAGAATGGTACATGTGAACAATAATAATTTGGGTACGTCCTGTTTGATTGATTGATTTTATAATATTACAATTGTAACCAAAAAGAACGAATTCACATTGGAGTTCATTGAATAAAAATGTTATGTCATTTTGACTAATATTTGGACATAGTAAACTGCCGTCCCATTAATATGAGGTAAATAAAATAAACTTTTTTTGTTTTAATTTCTTTTATATGAGCATTTAAGTCGCATTTTCCTCTTCTTAGCATAAATGCTAATGACAGTGGCACGACATCAAAAAGGCGTGACAGACACAAAAACGCAGAAGCACGCAAATTCTGGCGCGTTGCGAATGTCGCAGTAAGCATTGCAGGCTATTAATCAAGCGCCGAGGGCGTGAAACTGGAAGAAACAAGGGCTACGAAAATGGCGATAGGGTTAGGTGAGGTGATGAGGTGAAAATTAGGTACTTAAATAACTTTCTTGCCATCAACGCTTCAAATATTTTTTTCATATGCCAAGTTAATTATTTATATTTACCAGTAATCGCGTAAATATCGAAAACCATTATGTAAATCAGTACGGACTAGAAGAAGCCCGCTATTCGCTGGTAAGATTACCTTAAGATTAAGCGCACAAGAAAACCAACATTCCACAGTTTATTGAAGTGATGCCGAGATCACAACCTCGACCGCTCTCAGACTGAACAGACAAATAATTAAGAAAAAAACAATTGAATATCACCTTTAGTGAGAGATGTCGCAGTAACCGCTTACCATCAGGTATAAGCGGTTACTGCGACTTTTTTTAAACTAGAAGGCTGACGCCTACATTCATATTAATAGATACGAGTATGTACATACGTAATAATATTATATATATGTATATGTAAAGAGAGGTTCATATCTGTAATTCACAGTTATGCAATTCATGTTTTTAAATATTTGAAACAGAACTACTCTATTTATTATTATGACTGACAACCACACGCAATAACATGACAATATGTTTTCCTAAATTATGATCTAAAACACTACATCGCTAGATGACGTGTCCAAAGTAATAACTTTGGACTGGCCGTTACAATATTTGAATCTCGGTTATTACGCAGTGATATTTTAACTAGGCTGGTCCGCTTTCAGTTATTTTCATGGCCCAACCGCAGGACGAGCCCCACGAAAGTGCCATCGTTGCATCTGACACGGTCGAAAAAAAAACATCAACTTGTACTCTCGAAACTCCTTCAGCGCTGTGATTAATTGCCTATTTATATCGTATCCAGCTGTTTGATTTCTATTTCGAGAAATGGAAATGTGCATTAATTTACGTATTACGGTTTTAATAGATTTCATTGATTTCATGCCGCATTTGGTACTTACTCGGTCTCTTGTGGAAACATTTATGTGATGAAATATTTTTTCTCAGTCTGAGTTTACATTATCTTTGCCTTCTATTTTTTAAATCACTATTCGGCTACTTTTTTAAATGAGTATTTTATAGTTTTTTTGTATATTTATTTATATTTATTATTCTAAATTGTATGTACTTTTTGGGTCGTTGATAGGGTCATGAAATGTTCGCTCTATCGTTTTATTAGAAATTTCTTAAATACGCGTTGGCATTTTAATCACCGACCTCATGCTTTTTAAAATGCGCTCCAAAAATAAACCAAACCTTTTGTCTAATGACAAAACTTTACTTCAACCTAAACACGACCTATTCATAAAAAGGCAGAATAAAAACTTTTTTAATTTAGAACTGGCCTATTGGTTTGGGACAAGAGGCACTGTTTTAGTCGGAGTTAATAAAACAAAACAAATATCGGAAGTAGGGACTACTGAGACCATGAGACCGTCCGGGATTTATCGTTTTGTCCCGTGTGTGAGTAAAACTTTGGCCTGCATCAAAATAAATAACTTCTGCATTGTGTATATGTTACGGGCCATTTGATAAGTCCGGGCATTATTCATAAGGGCCGGTCTGTATTAATAATGCCCGACTCAATTGGGCCATGTGATTAAAACAGCATGATTTATCACTTTTCCCGGCCATTATGGATAATGCCCACCCTATCTTGGGCCAAGTAATAAAATAGGTGAACAGTAGTGTTTTTGTTTATTAAAAGACAAAAAACTTACAATTTTTTCATGAAAAGTTACCAAAAAATAAGCGGCATGGTATATATTACCGGCCAAAGCCGATTTCAGGACAAACTAGTTTGGCCTAGGCTAATCTAGTTCTTACTAAGGGGGAAATCGACTCGGATGGATATAGGTTAGAAGGCTAAGGGCGGGAGCGAAGCGAAGCGGAGCTCCCGCCTTAGCCTTCGTGGTTATTTTTTTTTAACCCTGAAAACCTTTTTTGTTTTTACTATAATAATATATTCTATGTTGACTTAAAATAGTTTAGCCTAGGCCAAAATAGTTTCGTCGTTAAGTCGTTAAATCGTTAATTTGGGGAATAGGTGTTAAAAAAAAATAACCACGAAGGCTATAAGGCAGGAGCTCCGCTACGCTCCGCTCCCGCCTTAGCCTTCTAACCTATATCCATCCGAGTCGCTTTCCGCCACACGTAAGGCACGGTCGCGGTCCAATTTATCACATTGCCCGGCTACAAGTAGGGAATTATTCATACTGCCCGGTCCAAGTGATAAATTCAAGCTATCTTTAACACTGATTTATTACATGGACCACGGGCCGTCGGGCATTATTAATAAGGGCCGGTCAAAGTGATAAATTAATCACTTTGCCCGTCGCTCTCGGGCATTATTAATAATGGCCGGTCCTTATTAATAATGCCCAGTTAATCAAGTTGCCCGTAACATAATTATATACTTTTGTGTGGAAATGAGGAATGTGGAGACGTGATCATGTAGTCTTAACAAAGATCGATCGCATAAGCTAAGGAATTGATCCATCTTAATCTTATGTTAATCCCTACTAATTTTATAAACTCTAAGTAAACGAGCAGTTAGAAAAGGGCACCGAGGATGAGCCTTAGATAAAAGTAGCCTGTACTTTTTGCTATCTCCGTAGGGCTTATGTCCAGTTCACATTGGCGAAATGTTGTTATTTTGGCGCTTCAATTTGTTTCATGACAATAGTTATGCTTCATTTACCATATTGTCCTACGATTGCCCAATCGATTGTCCTAACAAGGTCACACAATAAAGCCTACTGTAACGATCAAGGACAGGCATCGTGTTTGATTACTCCCCGTCAGCGCAGCTGTGGGTCCTCGCGCGATCGTAAAGCGTCCCAGCGGTGTCAATACTGACATTATCGCCGACACAGATCGTAATAACCTCTGATAACCGAGCCGTGATTAAGATAGTAGACTGCGTAATCGAACTATAATGAAAGGCAAACTTTGGAATGGAGATTTATTTGATATTTCGCGGTGAATTATTAACAACATTTCGTTGGACCAATTATTGTAAGAACCGCACCGTGATCTTGAAGTGTAAAGTTAAAATTTAAATTAGCCAATTTGCTTAACAAAGCTTTTCGTTTGCGACTGTTGCGGAAGTGTGAGTGACTATTGACACTTGTAACATCAGATGCATAATGATGACGCCGACCGACCCTGTAATTTTAAGGACAAGTTGGCAGCAAAATAATAAAGTTCTTCCGTCCAAAACCTTGCCGTTGCCAATTGAACCTTGGAGGGTACAAGACTTAATTGTTTCTGTCAGTAAGTAGTGCTGTTTTTTTTGTAAAGTGAAGGTACTATACTAGACGTCATGTGATATTTCTCCTCCTCCACTACCTCCGTGGAACAGTGGCTAAGCCGCTCTAAAAAAACGGCTATAAAACTGGTAAGACTGTTTCAGAGTCCGACTGGCTAGCTTCCACCCCTACAGGTAAAATCTGCCTCCATAACAACTTTGGCTGTGTTCCGGCAATATTAATGTGGGAGCAAGTACACTTGAAATTAATGGCTCGAAGATCAGATGAGCCTACCGTCTGGCAGCACATTGAGCGACGCTTCCTGATGAAGTGTCCCTCAATGGAATAGGCCGCAGTGACTGCTTACAATCAGGTGGGATGCGTGTCTGCCTGCCAACTCATGTCGTATAAAAAAATCTGGCTCTTGTCGGCGAAGCAATTTATTCTTCGGCAAATATAGTCACTAATTGATACAAATTTCTATAATGAGAAATAAAACAGTCAATATAAAATAATAAGAACAATATCGCTTATCATTTTCAAGATGCATATCTTTATCTATGGAGAACTAAAGATGGCTCAGCGTTTAGTAATGTCTTATTGTTCCACTACGAGTAATAAAGTCTTTTAACCCTCAAATTTGCACCCCTTTTTGCTACTGTACGCAAAAACATAATGTGCACCATTTCTTACAAAGTCAGTTTTTGCAATTAATTTAAGATTTTCTTGGTCACGCCTTGGTCATTAATTAAAGTTCTTTCTTCAGGCGCATCATTATCCACAACCCTTTTGGGATTTTGGTCCCCATCTTCTAAGAAGTAACATTAAACTGACGACAAGTGATTTATAATCTGTAATTTTTCGTAGGTACTGGGAGTTCATTTCAGTTAAAAAATATTGGATGGTATAAATTGGGTAAAAATATTTTTTTTTTATTTATTGTTGTTAATTCATCTGTTTTATCTTATTCATAATGAATGATGCATGATTAACTTGATGTTAAATAATTTGTTTATCTCAGTTTTGAAAAAGGTTGTTTTAAGAAAAGGGATCTGCGGAATTTTAGTCGTACAGTTCCCCCGAGTGGGTAAGATATCGACAATTATAAAAAGAAACTACTAATACCATAATAAAAAAGATCTTTAAGTAATACATTAAGCATTTTTCACCTTTACCCAGTTACATAGTTACCCGGTTTTGACGCATTGATATAATACTACTTTAACACTTATTCCAGAATAGTTCTTAACCTTTTCTTGTTCCCGCTCTCTCAACCGCTAGGTCCTTGTGGGCCAGTAAGCGTTAACTACTTTGTGGAAGTTCAGCAACTTAAGTGGCATTAAGCACCTAATTCAAGCCCGTTCTGTACTTATAAACTTTGTAGGACGATTTCCGTCGGCTTGTCTAATACTATTTCCATAAGAAAAAGGTTCTTGAACTATTCATTACTAGGTTTCTTTTACCTTGAAATAAGGTTTTTTTCTAATTGTATGAATAATGTGACAGATAGATCTTCGCTATATAACTTATCGAAATAGCGAGTCGCTAAAAAAATAGACTGATTAAAAAAATGTGTTTATAATGAAGATGATCAATAAAAATAAGACAATAGTGGGAGCAACTTCAAGAAAGTTACTTGGTTCTGTGGATATATAATATGTATAATAAGTACTAAGCTCGTGATGAAATCTGATAAAACTACATGAACAAAAGCTTCATTATGTTGGTAAGATAGTTGTTTTCTATTAACTCTACAATTAATACAAATGTTTAAAATATTTTCACGTTTTATTTGGTTATCTGTAATCGCAATATATCAGACTAGTTTGTGGCGATCAAGTACTTGATTAATAAAATAAAACAACTTTAAACGGATGAAAACTCGCGTATATTCTACATTTTAAAATTAAGCCCGACGTTTCGACTACTTTTCAGTAGCCGTGATCACGGTATGTATTTAAAATGTAGAATAAACGCGAGTTTTCATCCGTTTAAAGTTATTTTATTTAATGAGTAGTAACCGTGTAGATATAAGAAATCATTACTTGATTAATGTTTGTTGACTTATAGGACGTCATAGATTGAATAGGTACAAAAAGTGTCTTGTCTCCAATTTTTCTAGTTTCCCAAAAAAATAGTTTCAGTCAAAAGATCCCCGGTTGAAATTGCGTAGATATCACAGAGAATGACAAGGGTTGAATTAGGGTACAAAAAGACAATCGCGCCAGTTATGACTGTCGCGGACGCACCGTGGTACGGGATGACTTTGGATATTTTGTGACGTAAACATTTTTTATATTTACGTGAATTTATTTGTCGTATTTACTATGTTTTTGGGTGCTTTTTAGGTAGCAATTCTGTATTATATTTGATGATAATTTATAAACATGGGACACATTAAACATTTTAAATTGTCGAACGGCTTAGTGCGTTTTCTGCAGGGAAACAAATTTACAGTTGCAACGAGAAGCAGCAAACTCTGTTATAGATTCCTTTAAAACATGATAAATGTGTGGTCCCAGTGTCCCACCGATCAATGTTTGAGTCCTAAATCGAGCCAAGGGAGTACTTAGTGCGATAACCCAAACGATTTGGCGAAATATTAGCTTAAGGCTTGCAAACTTGCTCGAGTCTTCTTATTAGTAAGAAATTTTAAAACCTGGAGGATATTTTTCTATCTATAATAAATATCTATTATATAGCTGATAAACGTTTAAATTATTGCAGTTTTACCATATTCAATGATACTGATCTAAGATCTCCCCAGATATTTGAGACTTGTATAAATAAATTCACTTTTTTCTACCACTATAATTTATTCTAGCTCTTGTATTTAAAGTACTACCATAAAACTAGCCCATAAATTCATATTTAATTGTTATTTAGTATTATTTGATGTATTTTAAATCTAATATTTCGTTACGTTATTATTTTTAACTATAATACAAGCTTAAATAAATCTGTAGCTCACTTTGAAAGTTAAGATTTATGTGAAGTGTTCCCGCGCTTGCTTGAATTGCAATATATCATCGCACAACAAAGAGCTTTTACTCCATTTTAGCACTTGCTCTCAAATACATGTGTTCATTTATTTAATACTTTAAAACTTATATGTTGTTCTATCCATCCTATATATATATATACTAGTGTATTATGATGATAAATTCACTCCATTTATAACCAAACAAAGACAGATGGCACTAAAAGAAACTAACACCGATAGAAAACGGGACGCATTGAAATAAACAAATATTTTTGGCCAATATTTTTTTTTTCTTAGCCAATTTGATCCCACTGTTGAGCAAAAGCCTCTCCTTCTGTCCGCCACATCTCCTTACTTTGTGCCAGTTGCTGCCAGTCGGGCATAAAGGCGTTTAAGTCATCCCGCCATCTCCGCCTAGGCCTACCACGTCTTCGGTGTCCGTCACATGGAACCCAGTCAGTTGGCCATTAGTATTCTTTTTTTTTAAGGATTCAGCAGCAAACCAGCAATTCTTCTGAGAAGTTAGTTTTCTAAACTTTTCATTCCTGAACATCGCTTCGTTCTGAATGGACACACATGCAAGTTCGTAGGTATAGGTACAAGGTAAATATACGATACTTTTGTATCTATAAATATTGTTAAAGCCAGCTTCATTCGTGACTTCACTGTATAGAACTCGGAGCAAAGTTCTCATTTGTTCCAATGTCTGATCCGCATTGCATGCCCCGGGCATATTCCCCGTATACGAGTAGATACTTTAACTTAGTTTACAATCAAAATACTCACTGTTTCATATTTCCGCTCGGTGGAAACGCGTCTAAGAGACCGGTTTGTATTACATTTTGTATATAAAATACAAGTATGATTATACAAGTATGTAATGAAATGGAGGATTTAAAATGAAATTTTATTGATCAAAGCTAATAGACCAAATGAGATTTTTCTCGCAAATGATGCACCCTATAACGATGCAAAAAGGCAAAATCTTCAGTAATAATAATTGTTTTTATATCAAAATCCCAATTTACTAACGATAGTATTACAAAAGTTTGTGCGGCGTGCGGTTAATGTGAACAGCACAGTTTTACTTCGGTTTGCCAGTATTATGCTTACTCAGCAATTAAAAGTTGTATTGCGCTGAATTTCCATCGCTATCGGTTGTTTGCAGTTTTTATTAATAATTTTTGGTGAAGAAGTTACCCCTCATTGGAAAAGGCCGCAGTGGCCGCTTACCATCAGGTGGGGTGGGATGCTTGTCTGTGTGCCAGCTAAGTTTATAGACCCAGATTCAATGAGAAAATATCTAGTTTGAAACATACAAGAAAGTAGATCGCGATCGATGGACGGAAATATTACAAAAAAAAAAAACTAGGATAATCCAAGAAAACAAGATTGTGGCACTAACTAATATCTTGGTCGTAATTATGAAACATGAACGCTGTGGACAAAGAGGATTTGCGCTCAGAGGGTTACTTTCATATTCTTAATGAGATTTTTTCCAACAATGAAGGTAATTTTGGCATTCAGAATATGCTTTTATCTTACAGTCTAACTGTGCCGAAAATTTTGAATAGTCTGTTTACAAAGAATAGCAAAACCTTTTTATTTTATTTTTAATTACGTGCTTGCTTTAAATACAGTGAATCTTTGAAGTGTTAAATTAGTTCAAAATTCCACGAAACTTTCGTCTTTAAGTTTTAAAAGAAAGGAACACGTTTATTTTAGACAAATAAATATGTCAGAACCCATGTCGAAGTATTTACATTACCGTGATGTAAAAATATAGCTCATTATACTCGTAGGAATATACCTTAGAAATTCTTCTTTGACGAAATAGATTTTTGAAATTTAAAATACTCGTTTTTAGAACCTGCTCAAAATGAAGAACAGTGTTTGCCGTGTTTACCTTTAAAATTAAACATTTAAATAAGTCAATTATAGTAAATGTTTAAGTGTATAATTTGCTGGTTAACTAAATAAATAGAAATAAAAATTGGATTTTGATTGTAAACTTGAATTAAAATTTAAAAGTTATGATATGCCTTCAGTGTGGCAGTCCATTAATGAATGTTACCTACCTTTTGTTTGTGAATTACGTGCCTTTCTACATACAATAAAGATATTTGTTACAAGTTAGAAATCTACTCTTTCATTCTGTCGACGTTATTTAGTGGCTAGTTCAACAGTTTGTACATTCACGTTTTTATAACACACACACATATTCATCGCTTTTACCTAATATTATGTTTACATTATCATACTGCATATAGAGTGCTGGCAAAATTTCTCGCAAACATTTACTTAGGGCCGCACCTCGGGCTCTTAAAATGTACAATTTTTATATTATCCGTATTAAAAATGTAATCTGAGGAAAAGATAAAATCTGCCGTCGTAAAGGCCCAAGAGAATCATTTGCAGCAGGTATTAGAGTCAGACGATATTTTGATCATTTATTTGATACTAGCCCGCAGTTTCACCCGTGCGTAATTTCTTTTTTCAAATATTCCTTCTCCCCACATTTCCGGAATCAAAAGTACCCTATTTCACCCGGGGATAGTGAAGCTTTCCAACAGTCAAAGAATTATTTAAATCGGGTCAGTACATAGTTTCGTAGCCTATTTAATACAAGCAAACAAATCTTTTTTCTTTATGTTTCATCATAATTTCTTTATACAAAAACGAGTAAAAAGGATCGTTTACTTGCAGCTTAACCCAACGTGGGTAATAGCTGATAATAACAGCGTATTGTAAGAATAAAATCTACTTATATTTTAGCCACCAGTGACAAATAAACCACTTGACCAACTAAGGTGTTTCTGTGTATAACAAGTATTATTTATAAATAAAATTGTATAGGATCTTTACTGTTTATGGTTGGTAGCTAAAACTTACTTAGCTTTCGTTTGTTCGTTGAAAATAAAACATTCTCTCTTAAACAATCTTATGTCGACAAGTTTGAAATAGATACATCATTCCCTTAACTCGACGCAGAAACTAATTGAACCCCTAGACTCCATCTTACAAGATGTTGCTTTTAACTCTGTAAGCACACAGTGGCCCCATGTCCGCTCCCTTTATACTTTCTTGAGGCCAAATGGCTTATGATTTAAAGATAGATATTGATTTCACGAGTTGATGTCGCGAACGAAGCCAATTCTATTTTCGTTGAGTTCCTTGGAACTGTGAGTAATCTTGCAAATCGATGGCAAATGTACCTACCTACTTTACGTGAACTGTTGCCTTTATGTTACTCGCAATATTCAAGCAATTGGAGAGGTCATGGTGTTGGCAGCGTGAAGATTTTATTGGCTACCAACGTCATGTTTTATCTTTAAATTACAGTGATAGATGCCTCTGATGATACAAGTATCTATAGGCGATGGTAACTGGTTACCATCAGGCGGGCCGTAAGCCGAAGCGCCACAGATATAAAAGTTGCGGTGAGATGTTGTATCACATGGAAGGTGTGTTTAGTTAAGGTATCTTGTTGATATATGCAAAGAAATAAGGCTGATGACGTGGTAGTTTAACACCGATTATACCTCCCCCGCTAAACTTTTTTCCATCACGCAGGCTACAAGAATGCCTAATCCATAATATACAGCGTGTTAGGTAACCCGAGGGACATATTTAAGGAGAGTGTTCAGAATCCGATTTAGAGTCCAATTCGCTATAAAAAACATATCCTTAATTTTTTTCATAATTATCCTAATAATTTATGTATGCATGAACCTAAAAATCCCGTGTGCTGAGCGGCTGGTTACGCCCCAAATTAAAATTGTACGCTAGTACAATAATTTGAGTAATGAACGAGTGCACGAAATAGGTACTGTGAAGGGAAGAGTGCCCGCACGTTACGCGGATTTTCAGGTTTCGACTAAGGTTATTGACAGATATTTACCAGAGTTTTTATTGATGTATACTTAGGTATTTGGTTATATGGAAGCATGAACTATTTGGGGTTTAAATATGTCCCTCGCATTTCCTGTCATACTGTATAAAAGAAAATGGTGTTAGTTACACTATTTATAACTCAAGACCGGATGAACCGATTTAGCTGAAAATTAGTGGAGACGTAGCTTAGAACTAGGAGATTAACATAGGATACTTTTTATCCCGGAAATATCCCGGGGGATAGTTGAAAACGAAAATTACGCGCGGGTGAAACCGCGAGGGCGACCGCTAGTAAGTAATAAAAGAACAATGTTTATTGTTTGTATTCATTTGTAGTCAGGTTTCGAGTGTCAGCCAGGTGTAAGCGATCGCTTCATCTCTAGGTCTTTTCCAGAAAAAAGTAAGTCATTTCCCACGACGAAATAGCTTTAGCTTGAAGGAAAGAGAGCGTATAACCTGTGTCTAGAATACTAAGTGCGATATGATATTAGGGCTGTGGCCAAGACGTAAGCGGTGCTTATAGATTGACGATTTTCTTAGTATTTCTGCCCTATTTTTTTGGAGACATGACTCCAAAACAATAGGACAGACAATTTATTGATTTGCAGTGTATCTTATTTAATGTACAAATAATGTTATTTTTAAGAACGAAACTATCAAGATTTATCATTAATTTAGGTGTGAAAGCGTTATGACAGAAAGACGCAGGAGTTTCGCATAAATGGGGATTTTTATTACATTTATTTATATATAAAGATTACTTTTCAATTCATTTTAAAACTGTTTGCTTTTTTATAACATTGATTTACGCGAAAGCGATCACTGTCTAACACAGGTTTAAAAAAAATAAAGAGCATGAGATCTACTCGAACAAACTTGTTGTTAATCAATATTTTTTTGTTTTTTGTATGGATAAAGAAAGTAGGATAATACTCTTTATTAGGTTCACACAGCTTCCTTTGTGGCTTTGGCCTCTAGCTACGGCGTATAGTTCCCAGTTTTGATATAAAACGTGCCTTTGAAATGATGTTTATTGCTTTGCCTTATTTCTGAGCAATTCATCTGCATTATCCCGGAAATTCACTAAGCCCGAAAAGAGAATTCAGCTCGTCTCCTCACAAAGGTGGGTCTTTAATTAAAATTTAAACTTCATGGCTTGCTTTTGTTAAGTCAGATGCTTAATTACGCTCATTGATGCCGCAGTAAGCAGCGTAACCTTAAGAGTGGGCTCCCTGTTTGAAGGGTAACTTTGACGAAGTTTATTCAAGCTATCACATAGACTACATATTCCAAATTATGGTACAGTTTTCTTCAAATATTTGTCTAAGAAATGGTTTAGCAAAAACATGATACCTTAAATTTAGTACGATACATTATTTTTTTTAAAACAATGCGTTTTTAAGTAATTTTCACGTATTTCTCCTTACTTACCTGAGCTATGTGATTAAAAATCCTCTTACAAGTTATTTTTATAGTTTAGTAGTAAATGGTTTAGGGAAATTGCTGAACAGTAAGTATTATCCAAGTTATTTGCGAAAACAGTTTTGCGACTTAAGCCGTTTAGTTCTGAGCTACACTGTATTAAAGTAGGCTAAGCGATATTGAACCTTGTGGCTCGGGCATTGGACTGTCTATAGAAATCAACCAAACGCGAGCTCAGTCTTACGCATTGCGTCGTTGACGTTGGACCTGTGCTCTTCGTGCTCGCGCCCTGCTCCCCCCACCGCTACGGACGACTATCAATACAGATAAATCGTGTGTATTGTTCCATCAATCATGGGAAACAAAAATAATAAAAATTACCGTTCAAAAAAACGTCATATTTCTAATACATACAAAGAGCGTGGTAGAAATTTAAGAAATGCAACGATGTAATTAAACCTACTTAAATATTTTTTTTTTTTTTAAATACCTATTTATGTTGTCTGTTACCACTGCAACTGTTACCAGACTGTAGTAGTTTGCTAGTAATATCCATATACTGAAGTATGTTTCGTAAGTAAGTAACTTATTTTTGAACCGTATAGGTATCTAAGTTCACGTTATTCTGAACAACTTTTATTTTATTACTGTAAGTACTTTACAAAATAGTTTTCTTGTCGGCATCCCATATAAAAGTGGATCAGCTGATCGGTCAATTTGTATGAGAAACCCAACAACAATGTATGTAAAACACATTGACGATGATTATTTTTAATTAAATAAAGACCTAAATGAAATATCTATTTCTCAAATTTTAATATTTATACGAAATTCTCGTAGTATCATAAATACAAAACACAACTAAAAAGATTTTTGCTGTTTTAGAAACAAACGTATTTCGGAACAAAAAGCTGTGGAGTCGCCGACTAAACTAATAAATTTACTACCTGTTCCAGTACACTCTAAAGAAAAGTGAGTGTAAATACAATATTTTAGTACAAACCTACTAGTAAAATTTTTCTGATTATTCTCCATTAAAATTATATTTTTCAGGTTTACATTGCTTGATCAAGGAACTGGCGCTAATAAAGTAAATATCCAAAATGCAATATCTCCACCACTCTTCACAAGTGCATATTATGTACGTATCACCAACCAAATTTCTACTCTAAAAACTTTTATATAATCCTAAAAATTTATAAAATTATTTAGTAATAATTTAGTCTTAAAATGGTGGTCAAAATTTATTATTTAAAATTTGTATTTTATTTTAGGACAACCAAAATCTCTTTACAACTCATGAGAGTTTGAAACAGAACTTATCTCCTCTTTCTATTAACATTCAATATAGAGGAGCCATATACACCACACGTAAAGTTAAAATCTAACATTTTTGTATCTTGTTTTTTATTGTAGTAATGCATCAAACTTAATTCTATTAAAATTTGGATTTAATTATATTTCAGGACATACAAAATACAGGAGCTCACAACAAAGAGAACATATCGCCTCCTAGTGAAATAAATAATAACGAGAACCGAATACTACCTTGATTCTGTGATTACAAATATTAAACTCTGATTTGACACATACGTTCTTTTAAAAGGGTCCTGTCCGTCGTGATATGGTTAATACAATGAATGCTCAGAACGCGTCATGGCTTTTCTTCATTTCCACAACGCGTTGAGATCTAATAGCATGTAAGCCACGACACGAATTTCGCTATTTGGTCTTTCTTTGATTGTCACAACGCGTCGTGCGCGTTTTCATTAGAGCCATAACACGAATTTCGCTATTTCGTCTTTCTTTGATTGCCACAACGCGTTGTGAGCTATTTTTCCGCTCAATGAGCGTTTTCGATCTTTGAGCGTAACATACATATATAACGAACAAAGTTTACAAAACTTTCCAAAAGAAAAAGACGAGACCGACACGCTACGTACGATATGAAATCATTGACGCGCACTGAGCAAGTAAAGTACGGCCCCATTCCCGCCAAATTATCAAGATAATTATTTTCTCTGATAATTATCTAAACTACATAGTTCTTACTAAGGGGAAAATCGACTCGGATGGATATAGGTTCGAAGACTAAGGCGGCCAAACTATATACTATAAATAAAGTAGGTTGGCCCAACGGTTCAGCGTGACTGGTTGGGATTTTTTTACAAAGTTGTCCCAACGTGTCACAGTGTGACTGGTTGGGAATTTTTTTTTACAAAGTTGTCCCAACGAGTCATAGTGTTACTCGTTTTAGTGTGACTCGTTGGGAACAAACGGCTGTTACGGGTCCAACAGATCAAATAATACCTGCCGCTGACGTGTTGGTGATGACAACCAGTACAAACTCAAGTAATACGGTTCCAGTCATGGAAAGTACACCACCGATAAAGCGCCGCAGAATAGACTTTTCGAAATTTTATATTATATAATAAACATTATTATTTTATATAATAAACATTATTATTTTTGAGCTATATGAATGTTTTTTATTTGAAACAATCTAGCTGTACTAAAACCAGACTCCTTATAATATTATGGCATTTGACAGTTGCGACTACAGTCGTAGATTGGTAAATGTTTCAGACAATAATTATTTTTCATGCATGAAAATAAATGATAAGATTCTATCGTAATCGCGATCCATGGTGCAGTTCTTTCAGTTCACAAAAGTAAGTAATGGGTAGGTCTAAAAGGGTCAGTTAACATCAATAAAGTAATTTTAAAAGCTTTGCTGAAGATATATTTTTCCTCCACGCTTTTTGTTTAACAAAAAAATATTTTCTTATTTAGTTGTATTTTATTATGATTCTCAATAGTGTAGTACGCATTAGATACATTTTTGTAAGTTTATTTAAACGTAAATTAAAAAAAAAAAGTCTGTTGAAAATTCTCCATTCATTCTATGTTCTTGCGCATCTGAGGTCGTTTAACTCGTCCCTGCGCGAGAGCGTCCCCGCCGTGCGGGTGGTGCGGGTTATCGAGTGTTTCGCGCGGGAAGCGGGGGCAAATGGGTGGGACTAAACGTGAAATTTTTTAAGGCAGCCCACTCTTAAGGTATGACATAAAAGTATTTGTGTTGGTTTTGAACAGTATTTCAAGGGAATAAGGTTCAAAGTCACTACCACAGTAAATGACAATAGTTGCTTTTTGGGTATCAAAGTCAATGAAACTTCTAAGAATACAGACCCAGATTTGTAATATCCAGACACAAAGATCAAATGGTTAACCTAATTATGAATGTTTGTATTGGACTGGGATTTCAATCTATGTTTGTTTTGTCGACCCAGAAACACTGCCAAATGCACCATCGATGCAGACGAAATACACAAAACTATTTTGGATCGCATCGTTTTGCGTATATTATGGTTATACTGGCATAATCTCCCAAATCTCTAGCTCGGTGGTGGCGGAAAATGTCGTGAGGAAATCTGCACACAGTCGAATGACTGTGTAGCCATGATCCAACCATTTGGACGAGCCATTTGGTGTAATGGTCGAGAAGTCGGCTATTACACCAGAGGTCGCGGGTTCGATTCCCGCACGGTACAAACATTTGTGTGCATGAACATGTCTGTTTGTATAGGTCTGGGTGTTTCTATGTATAATATGTATGTATTTACAAAAAAAGTATATAAGTAATGTTTATCCGTTGTCTGGCACCCATAGCACAAGCTAATGCTTAGTTTGGGGTTAGATGGCGCTTGTGTGAATAATGTCCAGAGATAAAAAAAAAATTCATCTGGTTCCTCTGGTTACAGAGTCAGAGATCAGATGGCAGTTGCTCTAATGTAACAACTGGACTTGCTAAATCCTGGATGGTGGTGCAAGCATACCCTAACCAGTTTGGGACAAAACGCTTGTTGAAGAATCTCTCAGAGAGGATGCACAAAGATCTCGACCAAGTTTCACAAAGAATTATACTAAAAATTTACGAAGAAAAGACGAAGAAGTAGAGTTTTGGTCTGGGTGTAGTTCTATGTAACGTATAAAAAAAATTATTATATTTATTCTTTATTGACTCTGGTACCCATTATGATTAATTTAAAATGGCACTGTGTATAAGTGTTCAATTTTTATGTTTTATGAAATCACAAAAAGTTATAGAAGCGAAAGTGTCTGTGTGCTGGATCAAAAGAAATGCTATGTTTTAATCCGGGTCATATAATGATTATGTGTACTATTATGAGTATAGTACACATTTCTCTGTATAGTCTGAGTAGACTGATACAGTATTTTTTTTTTTTTGTCAAGATTAAGATGACTACAAGATTTATTTAATCTATTGATACCACCTACGTCACAGACGAAAATTAACGTTACCCCAAAAATATCGATCGTCCATTTCTTTTATTACCATTCCATTTTGAGGTCGCACTTTCGTCAAACAATATTCTGATCATTGATATTATTTATGAAAATCGATTTCCACTTATCCATTCAAGGGCTGTGTCGACAAAGGTCTGGTTTTGAAACACAGCACAAATTATACGGTGGAAATTCATGTTGGTTATTATATGGAATAATAGATGTACAGTGATTCAACCTTACATTTTACATGTGGAAAAGCTGTTATTACAATAATATATGTTCCTGGTATTTTGGTATAATTTTTTATACTTGTTCCATTTGCAAGTGAAACTTCAGACATATTTTTTTTTTGGAAAGGGGAAGTCACAGATCTGTTGTGTTCTAGTGGTGACTGATAACCGCCTGAGTAAGACTAAATTTTAAATGCGTCGTCTTTCGTTGAGGTAAGAATATGGAAAGAAAAGGGGCTATGTAGATGAGGAGGAAGGAGAAAACGGGATTTTGGGATTTCTCAAGGGAAACGAAGCGCAATAGCTAAGCTAATACATAGTTATACGTCAGTTACGATCGGCGAAGAACCACACTTTCACAGAAGACCGCTTCTGTAAGATCCGATCGAACCGGCCCATTTTACTTGATAGTCTTATCTTTCTTTCTTTCTTTATTGAATCTTTTCCTATATATACAGTCGTGGTCAACTAATTAGGGACGCTATATGACTAAAACCCAAGATCGTCCCTCAAGTCCGAAAAAAAAATCTCTATGAGGCTTTGAAGCTTATAGTAATTCATAACAAGTAATTTGGCTAGTATTCCAAATATTTAAATGCCAGGAAAGCTAATAGCTAGTTGAGATCAATATTATTTAAATAAATAAATCCTTGCCACTTACACATCATTGACTTTATGGATGGACAACTAATTAGGGACACGTAAAATTTTAACTGTTAAAATAATTAAATGGTAATTATTTAAGTTTTTAGGACATAAGAAGTTTTCAATAATCAAAATAGAATACAAAACAAATCATTAAACGTATTTTTAATACCTAGTATGGTTGTTTTTTTTGGTTATAATCATTTGACATCAACGTGGAATCGATGCAATCAAATTATTACAGGTTTCCAAAGAAATATTACTCCAAACTCCTTGAAACGTCCCGTAAAGCTTATTTTTAGTGCCAGTACGTTGAGCTGCACTTTATTCTTTGCTTCATACCATAAGTGCTTTATCGGGTTTAGGTCTGGGCTGTTTGCGGGCCATTCTACTACCAACACTGACTGTTGCTCTTGGCACGATTTAACAGAGTGCGCGGTATGTTTTCGGTCGTTGTAGTGTTTAAACCGTCCAATAGACTGGTAAGACTTCTTCAGCATACTATAGCATCGTTTCCTACAATATACCTTTGTATTGGAATTGATCAAGTTTAATTTTAATTATTTTTATAGGCGCCACTCCATGTCTAGAAAAAACAGCCCAGAATTGAATGTTGTCGCCTCCATGTTTCACCTGCTTTTTCGTGTACTTTGGATTAATTTCGGACTTTATTAAGTCATTGCACGTATTGTTTGTATTGTCTGCTATCGAATGAAATAAGATTTATACTGGTCTCGTCAGAAAACCGCGAATTTCTCCATTGAGCAACAGTCCAATGTCCATACTTTCTTGCAAACGCCAACGGGCTTTTTTTTGGACATGGAGTAGGATCTATAAAAATAATTGAAAGTAAACTTGATCAATTCCAATGCAATGGAATATTGAAGAAAACGATGCTATAGTATGCTGAAGAAGTCTTACCAGTCTAATGGACGGTTTAAACACGACAACGACCGAAAACATACCGCGCACTCTGTGAAATCGTGCCTAGCGCAACAGTCAGTGACGGCACTAGATTGGCCCGCAAGCAGCCCAGACCCAAACCCGATAGAGCACTTATGGTATAAAGCGAAGAAAACAGTTGCAGCTCAACATACTGCCAGTAAAAGTCAGCTTTACGGGACATTTCAAGGTGTTTAAAATAATATTTCTTTAGACACCTGTAATAATTTGATTGCATCGATATCGCGCCGATGTCAAATGGTTATAGCTAATAAAGACAACCATACTGATTATAAAAAATACGTTTAATGATATGTTTTGTATTCTATTTTTATGAATGAAGACTTTTTATGTAATAAATACTTAAATAATTACCAGCTTATTCATATTTACAGTTAAAGTATTACGTGTCCCTAATTAGTTGTCCATCAATAATTCAATTGTGTGAAAGTGGCAATGATTTTTTATTAAAAAAAAAATTGATTGCCACCTGCTATTTTCTTTCCTGGCCCTAAAATATTTAGAATACTAGTCAAATTAATTGTTATCAATAGGTACAAGCTTCAAAGCCTCGTAGAATTTTTTTTTTGGCACTGAAGGTACGATCTTATGTTTAAGTGATAGAGTGTCCCTAATTAGTTGACCACGACTGTATATCTCTCTCTGGACATTATCCACACAGCGCCATCTAGCCCCAAACTAAGCATTAGCTTGTGCTATGGGTGCCAGACAACGGATAAACATTACTTATATACTTTTTTTTTTGTAAATACATACATATTATACATAGAAACACCCAGACCGATACAAACAGACATGTTCATTTACACAAATGTTTGCACCGTGCGGGGATCGAACCCGCGACCTCTGGTGTAATAGCCGACTTCTCGACCATTACACCAAATGGCTCGTCAACACAACATCATACAAGTATTTCCCTTTTTGCGATGTTGTGTTGGCAGTTTAGCGCGATTCCGTGACGCCTCGTTTACGACGCAAGAGTGCATCAGTATTCATTGTTACAAGGAGGAAAGAACCCAAACAAACTTCCCCACTCTGTCAGGCGGCGGATGTTGTACGCAAGATATTTCCCCTTCAGAAAAAATATGTAAGAAAAATATATTTCTATTTCTCTCGACGTGTTTCTGCAACCTCGGTACAATGCGAAGAAGAGTGTTCAACGTCCCAATTGTTTTAGATGATGAGGCTTTAAGTGCTATAAAACGTAGAACCAAGGGACAATTGTCTCTAGGCTACAGTTTTAGGTTATAAATATAATGATTTTTAGGTATCTCCTCTCGGACTTGACTCGGGTTGTTAATCTTTATCAAATAAGAAACGTCTGATTTATGGGTACTATGAAAATCAAATTATTTACTAAAAAAGAGACATAAAATAAACCAAAACATTTTTGTAACTAAAAGCAGAACTATACAAACTACATATTTTGATTTAATTTATTCTTCAGTAAAGAGTCCGTAACAAAGCGATAATTTATATAGTAAATAGCCATTCTATCGCAAAAATATATTTTCGCGAGAGAATGGCTATTTTCTAGGCATTAGCTCGGGTTTGTCCAAACTACAAAAAAAAAGAAACAAAAAAAACTACCTAAAAAACTGAAAAGCAAAAAATAATTTTAATAAGACATTCATCAAATGCGCTTATTGTCTAAGCCTATTAATTAAATTGTATTTTACGTGCTAGGTAGGTACCTACTAATCTGTTTGAAGTCGGTGCCAAGCCAAATAGTAGGTACCCAGATTACGTACCTACGTCCGCGGATCAATAAGTACCCCTTTATAATACATAATATTATTATATATCATTTTTTATTACCTTTGGCTTGGCACCGACTTCAAACAGATTAGTAGGTACCTACCTAGCACGTAAAATACAATTTAATTAATAGGCTTAGACAATAAGCGCATTTGATGAATGTGTTATTAAAATTATTTTTTGCTTTTCAGTTTTTTAGGTAGTTTTTTCTGTTTCTTTTTTTTTTGAAGTCGGTTTAATTTTTTTTTTAAAAAGTTTGTTTATTTTTCTATTTTTAGTGTGAATAACACGTAGGTAGTGAGTAAAACTCTTTCATAATAATGATAGCGAAAATACGAGTAGAATTGTATTATTTGATAATAATATTAGGTATTCATTAAGTGTTCAGCACCATGGGTAGGAGGAGAATGCGTTTATGCACCATAACCGCAGGCTAGCTAGACCCGCGGCCGTGTGTGGGACTCGAGACCGAAGCGTCCGCTACCCACTACACTCCCCCGGTTTCTCCTTCACACCCGATTAGGACGAGCCGGTGCTAACCTTATTGGCTAGTGACCAGCCCATCCCCGGGTAATCATCAGCTTAGCTGCAAAAGTACATGAAATACAACTAACGTTCCACATATTCCTACAACACTGAAAGAATTATCCCCTAACTCCTAACCGTTAAGGAGTTGTACTTTCCATCATCACCTTAGCTGCAAAAGTACATGAAATACAACTAACGGTCCACATATTCCTACAATACTGAAAGAATTATCCCCTAACTCCTAACCGTTAAGGAGTTGTACCTTCCATCATCAGCTCATCAACATAAAATGATGTCTATCGGACGCAAAAACTTGAATGGCTTCAGAAAAAACAAGTAACGCGTAGGCGCAGCCTATAAAATTTGAGGTTTTTCCTTGATTTTTCCGAGATCCCATCATCAGATCCTGACATGGTGACAATGGGACCACCTCGGAACTATGCACTTTCAAATAAAAAAAGAATTATTTAAATCGGTCCACATTTGACGGAGAAATCGATGGACATACATAAAAAAAAAATACATACAGTCGAACATATAACCTCCTCCTTTTTTGAAGTCGGTTAAAAATAGTTTCTTAATTTGCGACAAGTATAAAGCCCTGAAAAATAAATAAAACAAACGAAACAACATCAGCCAAAAGTTATGTCCCCAAAGCCACTCATTGTTTCTATCTTTGAAAATAATATTTCTTCTTACCCTTGTATTATTTTCATATTATAGTTAGCAGTCAAATGCAAATAATGCCTGTTAAGTCCCAGTTTATATAATCGTTGTCTTGTTTAGTACAAGTCAACGAATCCATTAAATTAAATTCAAGTTTTACTCGTAGTTATTCAGATAGTAAAATTATTATAGACTAGATCTTGGCCGCAAGTCATCATCTACTCGTATTCGGAAACTTAAAAGTTTATAATTGATATTACCTATTTAATTAGCCATAGCTGATTTGCTTTGTGCTTGTAATTTTTTGTCATCGTAACAACAGGCACTGGCTTAATTACTACGCATAACCAATGCGGATTGGTGATCACGAACTGTGTCAACAGCTGGCTTCGAAAAATCCGACACAGGTTTTGCTTGACCCAAGGCCCTTAGATCACAACTAGAGCATCAAAGAAAAAAAAAACAATAAAATAATAAGTATATAGAAGAGACCTTAAGTTTAACTAATTTCAGGTAAAGTATCTCTCTCGAGTAGTTTGCGTACGCAACTTCAATTAACTTGAATTTGTCTGCGTGCGATACGAAACAACTGTCGTAAAAAGGAACATTAAGCATTTAGGCGCAAAAGTTTAAGTGTAATTAACCTGAATTAGGTGAAATTCAAACAAATTGCGTGAATAAAGTTTCATTGTTCAGTTTAAAGGCTACTTAAAAACAAAATGATATTTATTTAAGTCCGCCTCAGTGGCATTGACATTAAAAGTACTAAGAACCATTTTTACCGGTAACAGATAGGTACGTTCCTGATAATTTATTTTTGAGATAAAAACAATAATGCCTTATTATTTTTTTGAAAATTTAATAACGTGCCTATAAACTGATAGGTATTTAATTTATGTCTATCTTACACTGTTTAAATAATGGAAGTATTCATTCAACCATAAACGTGAATGTATTTTCTTTGACTTTTCTTTTAAAAATAGTAAATCTGATAAAGTAACATGTAACGTTACTTTCTTTTTGTGACCGACACTCACATAACCTACATAATTTTTTACGACTGAACTCAACGGTAGGTTAAAAGAAAATCGGGTCCCCAGCCCATTCTCTCCATGCCCGTATTCGAATTAACCCTTTTTGTTGTTTTCTTAACGTGGGTCGTTTCGGTCCATTTTCAAGGTTTAACCGCAGACACCGTACGCCAATTTAGAGCCTGCAGCTGCAATGGCGGGTACAGAATAGGGCATTACTACGAGGAGTGAGGAAACTGCAAATTGGGAGTGTTTCACAATCGTTTGAATCGCAGTAAAGACTTTTCTGCGGACCAATGTAGGTACAATATACGAGCTTTCTTTCAGGAATAAATTAGTTTAAGGTTACTAGAATCGTTAAGTTGAGTGATTTAAAGCTATTTATCAGCATTATTGTAGTATTTTTTATTTTCCTAATTTATATGGTTAAAGCAAGGACTACTATTTAAAAATAAAAGCAATAAATCAATATTATAAATACGATGATTAATGATTTCAGGAATAAATTAGTTTAAGGTTACTAGAATCGTTAAGGAATAAATTAGTTTAAGGTTACTAGAATCGTTAAGTTGAGTGATTTAAAGCTATTTATCAGCATTATTGTAGTATTTTTTATTTTCCTAATTTATATGGTTAAAGCAAGGACTACTATTTAAAAATAAAAGCAATAAATCAATATTATAAATACGATGATTAATGAAATATGTTTAATTTCCAAGTTGGTTAAACGTACTTATACATGTCATTTTATATAAAGTTCTGCATAAAATGCCGTAGCACTGTTATAAAATATTTTTTTTAAGGTCATAATTTTGCTGCGGTAGAAGTCGCTTGTCGCCATGGAATTAATATTATCTATGCTTGTCGCTGACCAGTCCTATTCTGCAATAAATATCTAATAATAAAGTTGCATAACGCAATGGCAACAATATCGATATTGATTGTCGACTCCGAGACATAAATAATTACAAATATTAAACAATTGTTTATATTATAACCCAAAGTGTTTTTTGTACTGTGACGATAACGAACACTGCAATCGTCTAGTTAAGTGCATAGTGATTGGTGGCAATTTGAAGAGTTTAGATGGGGTTTAACTGTGTAGACCCCTGTGAGAATAACTGCAGTAGTAAACTAATTTTACGTTGTGCTTACTTTCGGAAGATAGATGTTTAGAAGACGCGATACCTTGCTTTGCATTCGTTGCTTTTAATTATGAAAATGTTGCAAATGCATATGTGTAGGTAATTTTTCCATCACAAACTAAATATATTTATTTTTAGATTAAAACTGACATAATTATCTTTATATGCTCGAAGTACTAAACAATTACAAAAACAAGGATGTATGCCCTTAAATTAATTAATAGCTATGCTATTGAGAAAGTTAGTTATTGAAAAGGAATTACAGTTTTTAATAACAAATGTCGAGATCCTTTATCAAATTAAAAATTATTCATTTCAGTGTTATCTAAGGTGGCCGCGAGTATTGCCACAAATATCATCATCATTCATAATTTTAGCCTAAAAACGTCAACTGCTATAAATAGGCTACTCCGAAGGATCTTTAAACTAAACGATCATGTGCCACTCACATCCAGTGGATCAACACACAACAAAACATTTATTTCGACCGATACATTGAAGGTGCTCCAATGATTTTTTAGATTTTTAAGGGAGCCTATAATTCGATTCCCGCACTGGGTTTGGTTGCTGGTAAGACTTTAGGAGAGTATGACTGGCCAGCTACCAACACCGATTCAAACTGCTGCTATATAACATAACATAACATAATATTCTTTATTGCACAAAAAACAAATAAAAAATACAATAAAAAAGAACAATAATGCACAATATAGGCGGTCTTATCGCTTGAAGCGACCTCTACCAGACAAACCCCAAGTAAAGGACTGCCGAAAGAATGGGTAAATCAATGCAATTTGAATATACAGGGTGTTAGGTAACCCGAGGGACATATTTAAGGAGAGTGTTCAGAATCCGATTTCGAGTCCAATTCGCTATAAAAAATATATACTTAATTTTTTTCATAATTATCCTAATAATTTATGTATGCATGAAATACCTAAAAATCCCGTGTGCTGAGCGGCCGTTTACGCCCCAAACTCAAATTGTACGCGATTACAATTTGAGTCGTACTTGAACGAGTGCACGAAATAGGTAGGTACTGTAAAGGAAAGAGTGCCCGCACGTTACGCGGATTTTCAGGTTTCGATTAAGGTTATTGACAGATATTTACCAGAGTTTTTATTGATTTATACTTATTTTGTCATATGGAAGCATGAACTATTTGGGGTTTAAATATGTCCCTCGCATTTCCTGTCATACTGTATAAAAAAAGTTACTTAGCGTGGGATTCGTGTTAGTCTTCCAACTTATATAGCATGAAACTAGAATCACGTATATTCTGCTTTGTCATTACTGTGTTTTTTGTGGTATATGTGCTTGAAACAATGAGCAATTGATTGCCATTTGTGTTGTTCCTGTATGCAATTAGCGCTGCCGTGGTTTGCAATCCCGCAAGACCACATTATTGGATCGGTTCACACAATACCCAATTGAATATGTTTTCCAAACGATTTTAGTGGATTTATTTATGTTAATAAAATCCGGCTAAAGGGATTCTCAATGTCTGATTATCTACCTAAATTGTGTAGTGTAACTAGCCAGCTAAGAAAGTTCTACTGCCATTCAACTACTAATGCTACTAAACTACTAATTCACTTAGTTGGTCAAGTTTTTCGACTTTATATTTCCGCTAAAAAAAAAAGATTGCGTCGCATTGTAATTTAGAACTAATTAACCTACAGTACAAGCAAGCTGACTAAAACTTGACAATTTTTTTTTTATATTGAATTAATTAGTTTAAATGCTTCATTTCAGAATTAAATTTTAGAGTCATTGGAAGGAAAACATATTTTAACGTGAGACTAAAATTCATCATTAAACCCTCTGTTAGCCTCAGTCCAATGGCTGATATTAGTTTAGGTTTGAGTTTAGTAGTGTTTGTGAGCTGAAATTAATCAAGTGAATATAGAACCCTAAGCCAGTCCTAATTAAATATTGGATATGTATTTCTAGGCGCAGACGGTTGACTAGACGAACTCAAACACAACTTACTTTATAGCGTAACCGACCTGTTTAAATTTCAATTTTATTACGCGCACTACAATCCGTACTAATATTTTAAATGTGAAAGTGACTGTCTGTTGCGCTTTCAATTAAAGCCCTGAACCGATTTTGATAAAAAAACGTGTTTTTTTTTCATTTTTCACGTCGCAACAGAACAACGGATCGACGTGATTTTGAATGGGTAGAGTTTAGGAGCTTGAAACTGACATAAGCTACTATTTATCCCCTAATAATCAGTTTAAAAACCACTGGTATGTTTTATGTACTAGTAAACTACTAGTCCACGCTAAAATCAAAGGCAAACCACGTTGACACATTTCAAAAAAAATTTAAATCCTTATCAACCAAACAGGGTCATCAGGACGCACATAAAACGCATACAGTTTCACGTATAGTGGGCTGTAAAACTGAGCTGATCCGTTCACGTCCCACAAAGGTTTACGATCCCTGTCCGATATGGGGGCGAATCAAATCTCATCAACTCGAAATAATCGGAGCGACTTTTCTCCCATTATTTTTTCGTTTTTCTGACGACAAAGCAAAATTTTAATAGCTCTGTGGTAACCAACCTTGTGTGAATAATTGCTACTTTTACATTACGACTCTTTTTTATAGAAAACTAGCGGCCCGCCCGCGGCTTCGCCCGCGTGAACTATAGGACGTTATCCCGCGGGAATTGAACTATAGGACGTTATCCCATGGGAATATCTTGTAAATTGTAGCCTATGTTTATCCTTATGTATAAGCTATATTATTGTAAAGTTTCATTAAAATCAATTTAGTAGTTTTTACGTGAAAGAATAACAAAAGTTCATCCATCCGCTCCCCGGCCGGTACCGCCGCAACCGCTATGTCCCTGCATTTTAAATCTGTAATATCTTCGAAACTATTCATTTAAATTACATGATGTAAAGGGCCATATTGATCTATATTACATGCACAATTTATTTATGGTACTTTATTGGATAAGGATTAATACTGTATTGCTTAAAATCACTTTTTCGTAAATAAGCCATTATTTTATCGTAATAAGTAAAGGAAAATGGTTATTGTGGGTTATCCCTAAGAGATAGACATATACCATCGCGAACTTTTTTGTAAAACTTTTTAAGGTGTACAATAGTGTAGTACATTATTTTGATCTATCTCGTAGGGTTCAGCCAGCGTTTGCAATGTAAGCGCAAAAATATGCGATTATTTACGACCTTAAATTAAAAACCTCTAAAGTTATCAGTGTTTCTCTACTATATTATGCATGTATTATACATATAAACCTTTCTCTTGAATCAGTCTATCTAATGAAAAAAACCGCATCAAAATCCGTTGGGTAGTTTCAAAGATTTAAGCATACAAAGGGACATAGGGACAGAAAAAGCGACTTTGTTTTATACTATGTAGTGATTATCAAAGCCAGTCAGAGGGTAACGTTACGCCACTGCCAAATCATCTTTTTATCTTCTCTCTCACATCAAGTATGTATGTAGGTAATATGTATTTAATTTTCTGCTTTCAGATTGGTATCTTTGCCAAATTATAGTGTTAAACTAGTTTTAAAATAAGTAATTTTTTTTTTAATTCTATTGAAAACAGGACCGTGTTCATATTCGGAAATTAATATTAAAACTAATTTGACATGTGACGAGGATGAATTAAATGAAATCCCTAGAGAAATTCAGTAATTGAACGAGTTTGGCCAAAAAATAATTACATTTTATAAAGACACATTTCTACATTATCATCATCGGCCACAAGGCGTCCAATGCTGAACATAGGCCTCCCCCAACGACCTCCACAATGTCCGATCGGTACGAATCTCCTCATTTCTGATACATAGCCCTTTCCATAGCTCGCTTTGTTATCTTCAGCTTACTTAGCCTTTACAAGGCTCACAGTAAGAGACCACGTTTCGGCACCATAGGTCATCACCGTTAGCACACACTAGTCAAAAACCTTTGTCTTAAGGCACCAACCTATACATCAATGGAAATTAATTGGTTGTGCGATAAAGTTATTGATTCTATCGCAGTAGTCAATATAGTATAATACATTTATAATTATTTTTTATCCCACTACGAGATGTATCATAAATGGCCTGTTTTTTTTTGGATAATTGAATAACATTATTACAAAGTTTATGCAGACGAAATCGCGGGTAGGAGCAAGTTAATTACACTAGTAATTAAATTTTTATTACTAGGTGCCACTTGAATTTTGGTTTGCTTAATATACGAGTATACCTACCTAGGTTTCTTCTTGTTTTCCTTCGCAAACTCAACGGCCGCGTAAACTAGGTTTAATTGATCTTGTCACATTAAATTCTCATAATTAATTTATTACTCCATAGAAGCTAAAAGATAAATAGATAAAAGATCCCAACTATTATTCAAGAACATAAAGTGACTTTGAAAGTACAATTGGTAAACCACAGCTCTTTGGAGCAGATATTTATTTACTCGATAAACTTATCATACCAAATAGCATTTTGCCAATCCCAGATGTGCTAAGGAAGCTATAATTCAGCTCAACTGTATGTTAATAAAGCAGATATTTCAAAAACTGGCAACGACAGAGGACGCGCTATTTGCAGATAAAGTTTAATATAAAATTCTATCCCAGCCAGGTCTCTGTCGGAATTCGAATTGAATATTTCGGGTGACCGCAGGTTCCGAACACCTGCCTCTAATTTGTGCGGAATTCATTGCTGCTCTACAGAATTATTGAAAAGATGTGTTTCGCTCATTTTTCAATTGTAAACCCTATTGTATTTAAATACGGTTCTAACTGCAAAGTCTTGAACCTGAGATTCTAGATCTTCGGTCTTACATGTACCAAACGTTCGTACGGAAGAGCGTTACTAGATCTTCGTGTATTATTTAACGTTTCACCTGTCGAGAACTATCCGACTTCTAATTTAAATCTAAGTATATGCAATTTGTCATGATATGTAGGTTCGCTAAAATATCAAATAAAAAAACTCAATATCTTTACTCAGTCAAGCGTGGAAGTAGAAAAAAAACGACGGGTTGCACTCCGGGAGTGCCGGCAGAAGTGAAAACCTGAATATTAACGTTGTGCATTTTTGATATGTATTTTGGAATGGTTAGGGATTTAATTGATTGGTAGAGGTAGTAGAGGTATAAAAGTACTATCATTTATGTGGTAAAATACAATATTTATTTATTGCGCTATCGTACACAAACAAGACAATTTATATTACAATAAAAAGTTTATCTCTCAAATGTAATCAGAAACTTTTTCAGACTTATCAGAAACTCCTTGCTGTGACACTGAAACGCCATGTAATAAACGATGATAAAATGATTGACAACCGTCAATGTCATACTTTTTTGATTGACAACTATTTATTTTCTAAACAACGAAAACAAAGTTTGGAATTTACAACTAATTGCATACTGGAATCTGCGGATAAACTTTTGAATTTGGAGCAATCGGCCAAGAAATGATTCCCTTTACAGAATCCGCAGACTCCCGAATCGTTAATAACACGAGTGGTGTTACAGTAATCAACATGTCGCTTTCGAGGATGTTCACTGGGAATTTGGGGTAACAAGCCAAACTGTGTGTGAGAACGAGCCTCTTGTCGCAGGAAATCGGACAGCATTTCCAACTTCATACGACCTGATGCATGCTCCGCAGCATAGCGGATCCAAAGACTGCGGAGAAGTGGTGTTAATTTCCACAAAATACTGTTATATAATTCCGGCGAATAAAGATATTCCAAACTTTTTAAATGTTTTATTACGGCAATTAAATTTTGAATTTTGCAGGATATCAAATTAAGGTCTTTGTGGTCACTTTGTAGCATAGGAAGCCTATAGGAAGATTAGGAAGCGACCGCACTGCGGCTATAATAGTAGAAGAGGTCACACTTGACAGTTCATATTTTATGCAAAGAAAAATATACCTTACGCTAAAGGAATAAAACTCAAGAAAACAACATCAGTTCTTATTAATACAATTATTTACTCTACTCCTGATGTACATAAGAAGCACTTTTCTTTGCATAAATGAGCTGTCAAATTGAACAAAAAACCATTATTGTCTATAGACCGACAAACTATCTGTTCCGGTGGCGGCGTCGCTACTGTCTATTTAAAACTGTCATTAAATATCGTTTTTGCATTGCATTTCACGTAGTTCCAATTTTGGCCACCGGAACAGATAAGTTTGTAGAAAACACGTGTCCGGACTTCAAATTTTATATGGATTTTCGATCAGGTCACGTGACACATAAATCCTGACGCGAGTTTAACATTTTTTCCCCATACAAAAAAAGTGCACAACGCCGCTAAAGAAGTTTTCACTTCAAAAATAAGCTATTTTGGTTTTTATACTATTTAAAGTAGCAGATAAAATGCTATTTTCTATCAAGCAGCCTTTTATCTGTTTATTTAAATATATAGCTTATAATCAAACTCTAAGCATATTTTGTTTAGGAATATTTCAGTAAAAATGTTCGGCGTTTGAACCTGATTAGGAATCAATCGTAGAGATATAAAAGAATTAGTGTAATAAAAGGTATCAGCACATGAATGTGCCAATGCCTCCTTCACTGAAATATATTCATCTTACTGCCATTTAGTAGCTTGGCCAGACAGCTCTCTTCATTAATTTCACTGGTTTTTATCTAAAGCTAAAGTTAAAAAAACTAAATCAACTAATAGTTAACTCAGTTTAAAAAACTGAACTGGCCGAAATTGCACTTTTATATTCATTCAGCCCCTTTGGCAATTTAAAAAGAAGTTTGGAATGACTGTGTTCTAACATTTTAAATCTGCTGCTTTTTAAATAGCATTTAGCTCTCTGAAACTTTCAAAGCGGCTTAAACCAATATACAGATTGAGTCCGAAGTCGGTGGTTTTTTGCGCGTCACAAAACCAATTATAGTGGGGATGATTCGCTAAAGCGAAAGTAAAAATATTATTATACTAAAAAAGTAACAAAAGTAAAAAAGTAGTAAGTACTAAAAAAGGAAAAGTATTAAAATACTTGCTTGCTTTAGCAAAACTATTTAACATTGGTAAATAGAAATGTCTACTTGTGATGTCTACGTCATGCATTGTGTGTGTAAATAAAAAGACATGAGTATTAAGACGCACTAGTGTTAATGTCGATATTAAAATCTACTTAATAAAATTGTCTGTTCGGTACACGTTATTTTATAATACAGTTACCTTAATTAATTAAATTTATTTACAAAAAATTGGGTATGTACACTTTTTTGTAAAGATATCTTTAATAACTTTCTGGTAATTGCATTATCTAAATTAGCCATATGTAAATAGCGCAAGCTATCTTCTCTCATCATTTATTTAATTATTATTTTACAGTTAACAAACTCATGTGTATAAGTTTTCGTTTGAGATCATGACGTCTGTATGTGCTTGATGTTGTCAGTTTTTATATTTGAATACATCTCTACCTTCACACCGCTCAGTCACACAAATGTAAAAGTAAGGATTTTAGTTTCTTGACATACACACTGATGTGGCGGTTGATAATTAAAATATGACAGTTAGGAAATCGTTTGTCTATCTAACACATTGGTAGTAAGGGTAGGATTTTTATTTCCTTTCCTTCACACTGATGTGACAGAATAATGTGAAGGTTAGTCTGGCGCGCAGAAAACTCTGTGTAAATATTGATAAAATCAAGGTATATCAAGCCTAACCTAATAAAACTAGTAAAACAGGTCACGTTCTATGCAATTAACAATCTGAGGCTTCAAAGGATTTCTCTGATATCTAAGAGCTGATAGTTTTTGCGGAGGACGGCGAGCCGCAAAGCCAATTATTTCGAAGATAATTCACTTTACAGCCAGATACAGCTAGACGTCTGTATACAACCAGATGTGTTTTATACTGTTTTCAGCGGTTTTATGGCCAGCGGTTCTCAATGTAATGTTTTCCAGGCAAATTTCCACTATGGCTGCTAACTTATTCGTTATAAGCGCGTAAGAGGGGTTCGCTTTTTATTCCCTTACACATACATAGTTCTGAGCGATGGGATTTGCTTTTATGAATATCGGACAACATCACATACATTGATAATGAAATAATGAGTAACATAGGCACTCGTGTTATGTGCATTAGAATAAACAAAGGTAGCACAAACTTTAAAAGAAATAATTTATACAGATGCGGAACAAACAAAAATGTTCATCAATCGTCATGGATGGGAATCCAACGACCTCAGATGTATAGGCCAGAGTCAATTCCACTAAATCGCCATCGGGCCAATCAAGGAAACTGACTTGATTGCAGTGTTAGTTTGAAAAATGTACACAAGGTCGACCATACGTGTAATCATTGCATGGAAAGTCACGTGCATTTCGTTTTCCTAACGAATGTACTCTGTGATAGTTCATTTTTTCAGGTTTGATTGATCCTGTGCCAGTCAATCGCAACAAGGCAGGCACCGGATCGTCCTTTTTCGGGTGTAAAGGAGAAACCAGGAGAGTTTAGTGGGTAGTGCGATGCTTTAGTCTCGAGACACACACGACAGCAGGCAACTAGCCTGCAGTTATTTGGCTACGCATTCTCCTCCGAAAAAAAAGGTCTGATTGATACTGTCATAGACGCAGAAGCTATGTCGGCTCCTTTGCTACTGCCACTAAGGTTTAAAAGTATCCCCATTCCTCCAGGTGGAAAAATCCTACAACACCCTCGGCATTTCCTAGCCGAGGATATGTGAAATGTATTCTTAACAAAAAGGGTTTTATTTCGCTTTTGAAGTTCGAGATGTTTTGTTTTATGTTAAGGAATTCTCAGTTACAGTCCGAAACTTGGAATGTAGCGGTAATAACACCGCTGTACCTCGGAAAGCATGTAAATACGACGGTCAGTGTATTGCGCAACTTAGTAGTTACATTTGGTGTGTTCAATTACGCGCTAGTCATGCTGTTGTCTCTAAAATGTCTGCCGTACACACACTACGATACAGATTTAAAGAGGCATTTTTATTAAATTGAGTTAGGCTCCACCGCCATTAGTCATCTAACGCCCGGTTCACACATGCTCCGTTTTACTGTTCCGGTTTATCGTGTACGTTTTTTTCGTCGATGGCGTTTTATATTACTATATTTATACTATTTATTATTACTATATACAGAATACTGTGCCATGTGTGAAGTCGCTCATACAACTACATGCGCCATCGATGAAAAAAAAAACTTACACGATAAAACGGAACAGTAAAACGGAGCATGTGTGAACCGGGCGTAACATGACAGTGTCAGTTGAGTTTTTCAAAATTACTTATTGGTATTTTGTGAATGATAATATTTGTTTTGGTGACTTATTTTAAGATAAAAATAATTATCGATGAATATCGAAGTATGAATTGAAGCTTTTTTAGTCTTGACTAATTTTGTTGTTCATTGTACTTAACCCTTTTTAAGGCATAGGCAGTTCATGGGTTTTTGCTGGTATTATGAGAGCATAAGATTCAAATTAATGTGAGCACTATTTTGCCACTATCTTCAAGGCGTTAATAATGTATTCTTAGATCGCTTTTTCATACTGAAAATTTTATGATCGGATTGAAACGAAGTGTTATAAATTCACACACTTTGAATATGCAATATGGCTTTTTTCCGACAGGAGGGGAAATCCATCAATGACAGCCTGGTTCGCGACAGTGACGGATTCATATCAACGCGATTGGAAGTGCAACGGATGCTATCATTTATAGAAAAAAAAGTGAACAAAATTGCAAAGATGAATAAATTACCACAACTATTTTACTAACTTTGCCAAAGCATGTTTGCTAAATATATACTAAGGTATAACGTCGTTTGTGATACTTAATATTACAAAAAAAAAAGTTTATAAGGATGAATGGCTGTTTATAGTATGATGGATACTAGCAGGTATATACATAGCCTAGCTCTAGTTTAGCCTAAAATGAATCGTAGTTTGTACTAGACAGACAGCTAATATACATTACTTTACATAGAAATACCTACACTGATATAAACAGACATGTTTATACAAATAAATATTAGTACCGTGCTGGAATCAAACCTACGATCTTTTGCTGGTTTTCCAATACACCAAATCGGTCGTCAATTCACTTTTTCTAGTAACCTGTCTGAAGACTTACTACGGCAGGAAAAAAAATAATTATCAGATAATATATCGGTGTAAATGTGAATAAGAAAAGAAAAATATCTTTTAATGGACGTCATTTCAGATAAACATATCGCATTCCCTGGCAACAGCATTTCAATTTGATCTAAAATCCATTTCCCTTGACAGAATTCAGCCAAAATTAATAGCCAAGAGCAATGTTGGTGTAAAACCACAGATTGATAAATGTAGTATCTACGCTGGCAAGCGCTTTGTTCACAACAGTAGGTACATCTTCAGTTAAATTCTTTGATGAATTGTATTTTAGTAGATAAAGATACGATGGAATTGGGAAGTCAGGTACATTCAGCATTTTTCGTTTTGATTTTCTGTCTTGAAATTAGGCAAATAAATAATTTGCTAAATCTTTAATATCATAAAAAGTTCAAATTAAAGCAATAATTTGTGTGAAAGTAGCATAAGAACATGTGTCTATTATATTTGTCAATGGAATTAAAATCCATGTTGCAAAAACTCATTCATAATCGTTACTTATAATTTTAGAGCACACAGTAGGTACTATCGGGGTCATCCGCGCGTGATCACCCTAAGGGCTAAAATCCTGTGCAGTATTTTCACGCTTACAAGCGCCGCTCCTAACAAGTCACGATGCGCGTGCACGGTATATTTTTCCAAAAGTGATCACGCACGGGTGTCCTCGATGGTACGTATACGATATAATTATGATCCTAAACTGGTTGCCTAGTGTTATATGGTTATTTTTTTAATCTTTCGGATTTCTACAGAAATATTTTGCCTTCATTTCGGTATATTTGGCTTGAACACCATTTAACCTCTGTAGTAAGTAGGTAGTGTCCTATAGACTCTGGTTTAAGACAGACAATGAGGCAACAGAGGTCCTCACAGATAAACACCATTTTCGAATTCATATTTAACTCTCTATAGTAAACAGCAATTAACCTTTCCTTATCTGGCTAAGCGTCTCAATTGGAATTTGTACAAATCTTTGGGTTTGACATTTACCTGAAAATTGGTTGTGGCAATTTAATTGCCACAACCAATTTTCATGGTGTTTTGCTTACTGTACATAAAACAGATAAATAATGTTTGATAACAAATAGTAATTTTTATGTAAATAAAATTTACAATATCAATAAATAGTGTTTAAATTTTCCAATACTTTGGTTCAACTTACTCCATCTATACATGTTGTAAGCAACGTTTTTGACAATCCAAACATGTCAATATCAACGATTGATAGCCTGAAAGCAAGAACAATTTATAAAATAAAATTGCGGTTGAATCGCCCTCTTTCCTCGTACGAATCAAACTTTTTAATCAGACTGCAACCTTATTTCCCCGACAAATAACTTGATAATGTTTGTCGCTATCGATCTTTGGTTTCGAGTACATACGTTGAACTTTTTTTATTTCGAGCGAGCTAACGGCGTGAGTGAGGCGATGATTTAAACAGATTAACTTCTTTTCAAAAAGTTGGGTGACGACAGGCATGGGAACAACAGTAACTTTCAAAATGAAAAATATTCTTTGAAAACTTTATTCTGACCTAGTCAGGTTATGGATGCATCATGCATGACACAAGAGGTTCGTTGACACTAGTTCCATGATACAGTTCCAAACTACTGTTATTTTTTTTATCTCTACTTCCATAAACTAATTTTGGAGCAACTGATCTTTTATAATAAACTTTTCTTTAAGTGTATAAAGTACATAATTCAATAGACACAAAATAGATAATGTCAATTATATAGCTGTCACGTGGCTGATTTAAAAAATATACATTTAAATACAATATAATATTTCAAAATTAGATTTCCATTGTTTAAAATATAAGTAGTATAACTTTCATAATAATTATTAGATGTTCAGTCAGCTAGCTACTTTGAAAGTGCTTAGCAGAACCAAAGAATACTTAACAGTAAGTACTGAACTACTAGGTTATATATAAATGTCCTTACTTACAATTATTGCAAAGAAAATGCAACAAAGAGTTTCATTTGGAGTAACATTTTTGTTTGTCTAAGGCTTCTCTACAATACGATACGGAAATAAACAATGTTATTTTTGTATATGTAAGTAGAACACACTCATACCACGTACTTGTGACTCCTCTGGTGTTGCGGGTATTTATGGGCGGCGGTGATTGCTTACCATCAGGTGACCCGCTTGCTCGTTGCCTCCCTCTTACATAAAAAAAAAGAACTGCGGAAAGAGAGCTAGTATAGAATAAAAATAAGCTTGACATAAAAATTATTTGCCATTATTTCCGTTTGCTTCAGAAACAATACTACGCACGAACAAAGGCCTTTTCCTTGCTGCGGCACAGAAGAGTAAATTGTAAGGCAAAAAAGGTTTTAAGTTACACTTACCATCTGTTAACTGTTCCAGTTCCCAAACGCAAATAAAGGAATATTACTGTACGTAAAAGTTTACGTTTGCCACGGCCTCAAAGGCCTCGTAATGGGAGGGCAGTTGTTAAGCGCTCAACTTTCCGCCTAGGGCTAAACGAAACATCTGGTTTCTGCTCCCAAATAAAACAAATACTCTCCGTGTCTATCAAAGGTGAAGGTACCTTTAATGAAATATGCAGTGGTGTACGTTTCTACCTTTTTTGTGCCATAATATCGGACCACATGTAATAAGTAACATCAGCACAAGTGTTTCGTCTCGTGCATCGTTAATTCTCAGATCAGAATCAACGATGGACCAAAACACATAATATATACTTTAATACAAACAAATATTCATACATAGAGCTTGTGTCGGGTACAATAGTATATGTTCTGTGACAATAACAACCAACAAACCCGCATGGGTGTGGTCACTACTGAGGTCGGTCAATCCCTTCAGGACACCAGCTCGTCCCATTCGAGTGAAAAGTAGTCAGGTCACAAATAACTTCAGGTCTTGCTAGCCAGCGGTTATGGTGGTTAAACACATTTATCCGACGGCAAAAAAATATACTTACAACCCACCGCACCTTAAATGGTCATTGCGGACTCCATTTAATTACATTACATAAACGTATTTACGCAATTAAAAGATAAAATCAAAGGAGATTTAATGGATTTACCAAATCACAATACCGACGACATAACCGTCGACAACACACTGCATCGACAATACCATGTCATAAAATTGGCGTGGAGAATAGCTTTCATATAATTGGAAATTAACGGCTGCGGATATCAGCATGAATTTCGTGTGTCGGTGTTAAATGAGGCTAATGAGGCTACGACCATTAATAATTGTTCCAATAAATAGAAAACAAGAAAAATCTTAACTTTTATAAACAATGAATTTTGGACAACATCGCATACATTGACATAGCACATAGTAGGATAGAATATCTGTTTTTTATTTTCACACTTTTGTAGGTGGACTACGGGCAATACATTCTGAGAAACTAAATATCAAAATTTTGACAGGTGAACCACGGGAAAAAAGAAAAGCCCCTGGTACACCCAGTTATCTTGGGGTGAACTAAGGGAAGAAATAATTGCCCTTGGTACACCCGGGTGAACTATGGAGGTGGACCATGGGCAATGACTGGGTAAATAGCTTACGCACTTGTGTTATGGGTATCACAAATAACGAAGCTTCGAGATCTCAGATACCCAAAAATATATAACAAACAAACTTTTAGACACACAGCAAACAATGTTCATTATGTAAATGTTGGTCCTGGGTGTAATTTGAACCATGACCCCTGCATACTTACAAATACGCCATCAAATGAGTTAAAATAATTGTAATAAAGAAAGATTTTCACATTTTTATAGGTTTTAGATTTGGAAGTTCTTTCCTTTAATCCTTCTAGCCCCGGATTACTAGACACAATAGAAAATCTATTGTTATGCGGCACCCGAGTGCCGGTTCGGCGTTAAGTGGTTAAAAACATTTTGTTGAAAAAATAAATTATTTGGTGTCGTTATTATTATTATTTTTTGCTCTTTTGAAATTAAGAATATTTTTCCTTGTGTTTGAAGGCCAGCATTTTAATACATAACTACATTTGTTTTATCGTACATACGAATGAATTCACGCTTTTAATTGAATATTAGTACAAACATATTATTTTCAATTAAAATGATGGAAGCTTTAGACTGTCAATACTTTGAGATTAATCATGAGGATTTCTCCAATATCTATGATAAATTGATTCTACCTAACAAGTACTTTAAATAATAGCATGTTACTTTAGCGGCCTCTTCATCAAGCTTACCGACAATCTTTGAGCGTTGATGCTACTTTATCTTGACACCTAATTTCAAATTTTAGTAAAATATTATTTGGCCATCATAGAAACTTGATTGTGCATTTATTTTTCTACCAGTGGTAACACTAAAAAAGAGATCGATACTCCTCTATACGTTTAGATTTTGCCATTTATAAGCATTACTTACTAATTTGCCATTCTCAGAGCCAGTTCATTCACCACTGACAGAAAGCATTTTTTAAACAGACATGTTTATGCACACAATATTTTGTACCGTACGGGATATAACCCGCAGAGTGTAATAGGTAAATCGAGACTAGGCTTCTCAAACATCACACCAAAACAATCGATAATAGCGACATAATAGATATCGACTTTCACAATTTAATCAATTCTTATCACAAAATCTCTGCAACCCAATATTGATAGAATTGATAACCAGTTTGGATACAATACTCGTACTATAAATCTAATCGATAATATCAATAAATCTGTATAGTATTCTCTTCTTACTTCTTCATAGAATACAGTACATTATAAATATTATAATCGATGCATCGATTTTGGTCGCTTATTCGGCAACACAAGTCAGTCTGTCAAGTTACTAGTAACCATAATTAAAATACGTTCATTTACCTGAAACTCTTTTGCCTAACCGGTATGCTAGGACCGGTAGAGGTGTTATCGACAACCTGTCAACTTTACTGCACCCAATCTCCGCCCAATTCATTGAAGTAGCGAGCGCGACTCACCGGTTTCCTCGAGGATTTTAAACTCTCGTTGAAACGTGTAATAAGATCACGTCATTGAAATTGGAAACGTGCACTTAGGATGATAAATGTAGACGACGATGCTGAGCTGACTATAAAATCGTTTGATGTAAGTACGAATGCAAGTGAAATTATGAAGTGAAGTATGAGTTTAATAATATTCCGTTCGCATTGCGTGTCAAAAATAGTAGCCTACGCAGCACCTTCCTAAGATCTTACATTGACGTGTGTGTCTGTGACCGTACATATGTACTGTTAGACGAATAATTGGTTGAATCGAATTACACATCACTATGGTCACCGCGTACGGTGCCCCGCACTAGCCGGGGAGATTGACAGATAGGTTTTACCGCGCTTGCAATGTAGGTATAACGCCGATTACTTATTGCCTAATATTGTAAAAGTATATTAAATTGTAATTATCAAGAGATAGGTATTTATTTCTAACAATACTTAATACCTACTAGAACTTTTCAGCTACGCAAAAATGAGTAGCGACATAAAATTAAAAGATTCTGCAAATATTATAAACTTTATTTAGACTTTGTTAAAGAATTAATTAACAAAGTTTGCGCAGTATAATTAACAGGAAATTCGTCTTTTTACGCTACTGTAGTCGGATCTGTCCCTTGACGCTTATTGTAACATGTGATTTGAGCTCTGAAACTTTTTGAATAAAACTAGGTGACAGCTAGCGACAAATGAAATGAAAAGAGAATTCTATTATAAGTTTTGTGAGAGATGTTAACTAATAACAATGAAAATATGAAAGTATTGTATGATTAAGTTAGGGGTTCTTTTGACGAATTCCAAGCAGTATTAGATTACTACCAGACAATAGATACAATAATGTGTGTGTTCAAATTTCAAAATATGAATATTTTAGTAAAATATTGTATTGAAATGGTGAAGTTCATCCTTCTCCTATTCGTTCCTCATGGCGGATATAAAACTTTTTAATGCTTTTGTTAAGTGGTAGTGGCCATTAAACTTTGGTCCAATATTTCGAAGCTATGCCAAAGTACATTTTTGCTGTATAGACAGAAGATAAAACATCTTAGTCATTCCGTGATAACGATTTCTATGTAATAATAGAAACGACTTAATCATTTACAATAGATTTAAATAAACCGCGAGTTCATCTGTTTCCATAAAATGTATTACAATAGAAAGACAAACGTTTTATTGATATAATATGTGTAAAATCAAGAATTTATAGATAAAACAGTTATAAGCTTTTATAATTGAGCTTTGTCTTAAATTATTTAAATATGCTGTAGAATAAATAAGAAGTAGAGGGTTGTCTGTTTCAACGAAATATAAAAAAACCATCTAAAACAAAGTTATTTTGAACATTTAACTAGTCGTTCAAAAGCCTAAATGGTTGTAGGTCCAGCCTTTGCGCCTGCGGTGAGTGGAATTCTACACAAAATTTCACATATAATGTTCTTTTTGCTTATTAATTCGTATAATGCTCAAAGTTCTACAAATTCCTTTCAGCTTTCGTTCTTCAAAGGCTTAGTGTAACGCACATCAAAATCATTCTAAATACGGCTCAAGTTAAATAAAATTAACATAATTACAACTGGAGCGTTTTAGTATCCGCCATAAGTATTGTGGCTACGCGCTACGGCTAGAGTCAGTGCTACGTCCGACTACGACATGGACGCACGCGCGTCGCGCCGCTACGAAGCGTGCTACGAAATATAACTCGACAACTAATATTTAGTGCAACAAAAAAGATTTAAAAATAGAAAAAAGATTCACACATAGAAAGAAATATTCAGACATTAAAAGTTTCTTATGAATAAGCGTATAAGTTTCACTTCAGATACTGAATAAAGTTTAAAATATATTTTAACTGCAGTGGAGTTTGAGTAAAACAATTAATGATGATAAATGTTAGTTTATGAACTAAAATGAGTGTAGATTTATTAAACTTATTAAAGTATGAAGCAAAATCATCTCCAGACGACAAAAGTAAGTACATACTATAAACTGGATTAACACATTTTGTTTTTTAGATAGAAAGGAACAATGCACAGTGGTCCCGTTTCTTAAGAAGGGCGGTCATTCGCGTTTCGGGTCGGATTAAAACTAAAAGACTTACTTTTTTACCCATAAACTTTTTGTTTCAAGGTTCTGGGAGTATTAACAAGTAAATATATATATAATTTCAATATAAAAGATAGATATATTTGAAAAAATAAGCATTTATCTAAAACTTAAAAAAAGGTCGGTACATGGGTAACAAAAAAAATGGTTTATTTATTTATTACTTACGAGAATTGCTTAATTGTCATTTAAATAATAAAAATTACTAGATAATACATAGCTGAATATATTATTTTATAAAAAACACAGGCTATTTACATAGTAGGAAAACATAGTAAGTAATAATATTTACATTATTGAAAATTGCAATATCGTCCAACTACATAATAAATCCAATACTAATATTGCTAAGGCTGACTTCTTCTTACTCGTTAACGTCCTCATACTAGAAATAAGTGAGTCTGAATCAAGAAAAAGTAAGTATATTTAAAAAAATCAATGTTGGTCACTTCTCGGGAAGGTTTTCTAGTGTTACAGCCTCCCCAGATAATTTAACTAATGTATTAAAAGATCAGGCGGCCTCTTCAGGCAATATAGAACTTTCAATCACCTTTAATCCATTCATTAAAACCTTGTATGTATGTATGAAGGCAATTTATACCAAGGATTTTCCTCAGTAAGAATTTTGGCCGTATCAATAGCATGTATCTAATGTTTGTGAATTTTTATTTTGTACCCTGTCACTCTGATGATAAGCTCGGCAGAAAATGACGACACTTGTCAATTAAGTATTTTCTAATACCTGTAATTTCATTAGAAAATTCAGAACTATGGCAAAATTTAATGCAAAGTTTCCTTCCTTGAATCAACCACTGCCGCCACATCAGGGCTTATCTTTCGAGGTTTTTGTACTCCCTAGTTTCTTCTAAGCCCTTAGCAGATATTATTAATTAAATATCTCAAGTTATTTATGTGGATATTTTCAATAACCGATAAAGAGTCTGCCAGGTGCCAAACACTTCACGAGATCTATCTACCTCATTTTTTTTAAACTTCAAAGATAATCAGGTGTTTAGAACAAGCATTCGAAGAAAATAACACTTGATGGTGGCCCCTGCATCATAAAAAAAAGCAAAATTACAAAATTACCTGAAGTATCAAATTTGCCTACATATGACCTAGTCTTTTCTATGACCTATGGCAGTCCTCGGAGCACTTAGGAGCACCTAGACACTACAGATTTTGAAACTAGACATACTAGAGATTATTTTGATATATGTTTCAACTTTGGCGATTCGTTCCTTCCTAAGTAAAAGTCTAATTAAATATAGGAAAGCGGCAAAAAACAAATAAATCGGTAGGTCCTCCTTGAAGGCACTGGTTTCCAAAAGTGACAGGGATAAAATTAACAAAACATGACTTCAAATATCGTATATACCTTCTTTTTAAATATACAGGGCACAACAATATTCTAAACAAACGATTTCATAGAAAAACTACACTTTGAAAATAGTGAAAATTTCGGCCGAACGATAACGCCAACGAGCACAAATGAAATGTTATCACTTCGGGTGCCTAAAATTAAATGTTCGTTGTATGTTATTGCAATTTATCTTATACCTGGGGGTAGAAGGGTTATTTGTCTATCCTTTAAGTGACAAATAACATCATAATTTGACCATCGACATTTCAACTCTATGACCTACGGCGGGACCACCGTGCAATGGGGACATGGAATGCCTTAAGTTCGGCTTGACAGAAATGTTAATTTAATCAATGATTACCAATCACTAATTATAACAAAATTAAAATAGTTTCTTCCTAAAAAAGTCAAATAAAAAATATTCCTAAAAAATATTTACTATAATGTAAATATTAGTCGTCATGCCTAGTCAGAGGCCATTTGGCGGCTTGATAACATCTGACATTAAGGTTGGTCACTTGCCTTACGCACCCCTCCACCAACCCGCACTAGGCCAGCGTGGTGGAGTATGGCCCACACTATCTCACAATTGAGATAAGGCCTGTGTCCCAGCAGTGGGAACGTATATAGGATGATGATGATGATGAAAAAAGTTAAATAATATTTTTTATACAAACTATAATTTTAATACAAGAATAATACTTATTATATCAGTGTTAATGATACCCATATTGCGCAACTGACAGTTACACAGAAACCCTGCATTATATATGAAGTGTTTGTCAGTTAAGGTTCTCGATATTAGTCAAAGTAAACAGAACAAACAACTGACCTTAGGGCTGATTAAATTTTCAGTCTATTATTAATTGAAAACTCACCAAATATAGAATATGTAACATATGGCAATAATTACAGTGACTAGATTGCAAAATAACGTGTATTAGGATGTATTGTAAACGATAAAGTTTAAGATTTATTTAAAAATGTCATTTACTGAAAGTCGACAAATGTTTCTTTAATATAAGCATATTAAAGAAACATTATTATTTTACAACACAATTTCGTAAGCACGAAATTGTGTTTGTGCGAAAATCAAGAAATATTAACATTTTGTTTGTGAGTATACTATCATGTCATATATTTGACAGACAATCACGCAGCCCACCTAATGGTAAGGAGGACCACGGCGGCATATTCCATTACGTGATATTTGGTTGCATCAACCAATGTGTTGCAACTCTTCGAGCCTTTTATTTCAAGTGTATTTACGATTCTGACGATGTTGCGGCTAATTTAAAATAAACTTGGGAATACAAATTATGGAAATCTACAGTGCAGAAAAAAAACAAAAGATAACAAGAATTGCTTAAATAAGTACATATAAGTACAAAATGCTTACAGAAACATTAAGAGAAATGTTTGATTGTTAATTTCCACTTAAAGATATATTACTATGTGAAAATAAGCACAATCATCCTTAGGCATACATACTTGACCATTCATATAGATGTTGTGTTTATTTTCTCATAATTTGCATTTATAATAATTCATGAAGGAATAAATGTGACATTCGATATTTGAGAAAAATATGGCCTATGCAGATTTTTTTTAACATGAAAGTGAGGAATACAATTAATTGGCACAAATATTCAAAATTAAAAAAACTTCATCGGTCTACTTACAAATTTTGTGATTCATCCAATTAAATGTTTTTATTACAAATTCTTCAGCGAACCAATTACCCAGTAGGCTGAACTTCGTTGAAAGGGTTAATTCCCTAACGAGATTCCGAAATGTTGTTACTTGCATAACTTTACATTCTTAATCTTGGAATGTTATTTGAGTAAATTTTTCGTAACCTGATCGGTTTCGAAGTTTGTCAACCGAAGAGAAGCCTGTTAAATGTAAACCAATGACAAAGTTAAATGACTAGTTGATTGATATGTAGATTTTGTCAAGACTCTTTGTTTAAATTTGAAAATTGACCGATTTTTTATTTCCTTTACAAATCTTTACTGTTTGGTGAGTAAGAGTGCCGGAGACCCAAACCGTTCCTGTTTTCTTGCTAAAATAAATGTTAAAGCACCTCATTATAAACGCTTTTCATCCTGTATGGGCATGACCAATTTAATGTGATGAAGTGTCAGTCTATTAATGTCTACGGCTGCGCAAAAGCCTTCGTCAGTCATCGCAACATTGATGGGTACTGACCTAAACGCGCTTCACGAAAAATGAGTTTTACTTAAATAAAATGAGTCACAACCGGTTCAGAGGTAGGTTCACGCGATCATAACTGCGGGCAAAAGCTAGTTTATGTTTAAAAATTGTGAAAATACGTGTCGTGACTACGTCTCTTTTACCATATTTGTGGCCAATTTCATCGCTGGAAAATAATGTTCCTGATAATTTATCTCTTCGGTAGCTTAGATTCTGTCCCTTTCTATCTAATCAGCCCGTATCTACCCACTGTTAAGTATACGCCTCCTCTTTGCCACGCCAAGAGTTCCGGTCCTGTGCAAGATTCATCCAGTTGACACCGATGAATCGACTATATAATCCGACCAACGGGCTGGTGGTCTGCCTCGTAATATCAACCCTTGGCCACTTAGCCAATTCAAAAAGGTTCTGACGATGTCTTATTTTTGTTATCTAAAAGATAAATTCTAAGGAACCTGACAACAAATGGTTAAACTGGCCTTAAATGTTTGAAACAGATACAGTATTATATAGATGTAATTCTGTGGAATTTACAAAGTGAAGTTACATGTTGTGGATCAGATTATTTCCGCGCTCGCTCACGAAATCTCCATCAAAAAGCTGTATTTTACCAACGAGTTCTAAAATAAAACCAACTCAATGGAATAGGTCGCAGTTGCCGTTTAGCGAAAAAGTGGTATACAATCGTATGTAGTCGTTCCCTTTGATGTCCCGTATTTTTTATGTTTTTTATTTGATAGACACGCACGAAACCCAGTTGATGGTAAGCAGCTACTGTGGCCTATCCCATTGAGGGTCATTAACCAAGTAGCATAACTCAATATGCTGCTACACTGTCGGATTCTTCAAGTCATTATTTTAAATTTACATTGACAAAGCTGTAAAAATAGTAAAATAATAAACCAGCCCAATCTCACAAGACCTCATGTGTATACATTTTATTGCACGCGACTGTACATATACTTACACATACCCCAAAGTACCGATATTTTATTGAGTCTTGAAGATTTGTACACTTCAGAGTTATTAAACGACGTGAAAACGGCTTATCTCGCCGTGCTTATTCACACTTGTAATAAAATTTTATCGCCAAAATCATCGCTTGCCGCCATTGCAGTTACGATGGATATAAAAATCATAATAATCTAACGGAATGCTTAACTCACTTCGCTTCATTAGATACGTGATCAAATCAACTCTGATACTAGCTTACCATTAGTTATAACATTATAACTGACACGATATACTCAAGTCAATTAAACATTTTGTAGTACAATCCTTTGTTCTGTATTTGAAAAATGTTGATTGGAAACTTGTGAAATAATTGATTCAGTATTAATATTACCAATATAAAAAAGGCGATTTAAAAGAGCAACGTCAATAAACTCGATGGTTTCTTGACGGTTCTACTTTCACATACGCAGAACATCTCCCCAAAAGTTTGTCACAGGTTATTTATGGTCCTAATATGAAATAATTGGGTGTTTGTATTGTACAATTCATTTATAAAACGAAAAAGTTTATTTACGGCAAGTACGTGCAGTTTTTATAGAAAAACATTTAAAAGTAAAAATAGCAACGTAGAATAAATACGGAATTGTTGACAGAGCCAGCCTGAGATATCGTTATCGTTCGATGTCGTTTGCAGATTCAACTGAGCCGCCTGCAAATCATAGCTTGCAACTTTACAATGTTCAATGGAAAAAAATATTCTTATTACAAAAATATACGAATACACCAGAAGCGTTTTACAACATCGTATGGCATCTTTTGATGATCCGTTTTTTTTTGTTGTGCATTAATTATTATTCTTTTATTGATTACTATTATTGATTAAAAAGTCGTAAATCTGACGAACAAATTTCTAAGCTACACGATAATTACAAGAAAATTCATATAAACAAAAGACTTAACCGTCACTTAAAACTATCAATAAATAAATAAATAAATAAAATTTTATTTCGCCAGAATGTGGTATATTTACAGGTTAGGTACATCTATTATTTCTAAGTACACAGCACATTCGGGCATGCAAACATGGAAGTAAACATTAAAATTAAGTTGCTAACGTCGCTCGGAAGATAATTAAACATTTTAATGGCCATTGAACGGCTGTTGTTTGAACGCATGGCTGTTTTCATGAGTGGCATTAGCAATTTATTTGGATGCCTGCCTGCAGCTGTAAATGCGAGGGACGTCATATAGGCACTTAAATAGACCTGGATTTGTCAAAAGACTTACAATCCATGTCGTCTCATTGAAATTCATTCAAAGACGAATATCGACACATTTCTTATTAACACATTGTCTGCAGATTTCCGTTCCCATTTCTATTCACATTGCACATGTCTTCTGCATGTATGAGAGAATGCATCGGAAACTCCTAACACCTGTCGCTCTAAAGAGACTCATTACTCGTTCGGTTGCCTTTGAATGTAGCGGCGTGCCTGCCATTGAAATAACAGAGTATAATATTATTATAATAATTGGCGATTTGTAAGTGCATCATGATTAAAGCTACATTTATTTTGAATATATCAGTACTACTCGTATTTTGACCACGTCTGAGAAACAGTGGTTAAGCCGCTCGGGTATAAAACCCGGAGGTCGTGGGTTCGATTCCCGCCTTGGGTTTGGTTGGTGGTAGGTTTTCAGAGTGCGACTGGCTAGCTACCACCCCCACAAGGGAAATCTGCCGCCGTAACTAACTAGTTTCGGAGCCTATGCAATACAAACAAACAAACAATAAAATCTTTAATTTTTATAATATTAAAAACACATCCTATGTATAGATGTACAAATCCTCAGTCGTTATCCATATGTGTAATTGTCTGATACAGAAATTGTATTTGTATGTACATACAAAGTCATTATACCCCTTGAGAGTCAAACCAATGTTAACCGAATAATTAATAGTAGACCAATACAAACACATTATATAAATAAATGCTTTACATATCCCTAGTTCAATATCAACAAAGTTCTAATAATGATATTTTACCCCGCCCATACATATGTAGTAATTATTGTGGCTAACGAACTTCTATAGGAGTATTGACCGACCGGCTTGAAACAAAACTGACCTTTACAGCGAGCAAGCTTCCTACAGTGCCTTTGCTATCGATATTCTGTTACAATATACAATTCGTAGTATGTTGGATGTATGTACGACCTTGTGGTACGGCCGACACAATCTTCATGTAACTGAAAAGAGCCTTCAGGCCTCATACAACTTGAGACGGCGCGATACACACAGTTGCCTTTAAAATGATCAATATACTACTTTAGATTTTCAATACGTTTATGTGCCCGAAATTATGGTATACTTTTTTAAGTTATGTGATTAATGCCTAGGATAAAATTGAGTTTTTTTCAAACGATACCATATTTAATTGTGGTTAGGGCGATATTGAAATTAATTTACTATCTATTTCAGTTTTTAATATCGGCCAGCTTAAACTGTAGAACATGAAAATATGTATAATGTACGAATATTAGTAATTGTAAAGCCTTTTTACGTAGCCTCGTAACTTTCTAACCTTCTATCTTAATGTCATAAAAAAGTACCGTTTTAGAAGCAAAACCACAAATGTGAAACAATATAGCCAAATTGTTTTACAGCGGACAGAGTAATAAATTAAAATCAAATACAAGTTTGATACGTTGCAATATTGAAATAGCGACACAATTGTAGGTTCTAGACTAAGTTTGAAATCGCAAAAGATAACAGAGCTGAATTGGTAAATGCGAAATCTCAAATAAAAACCAAGATAAATAAATTCCAACATAAAAATCTAAATTCCCCGTCAAATGAATATAAAATATTCAATCGCGTGGCAAAGACACGTAGAGTTGCATCAACAAACTGCGCAACGGCTCTGGTTTAGCCGATTAAGGAGTTTTATTTTGGCTGAACATGTCACTGACTGTCGCCTGGCTGTGAGCAAACGTATATTTTATTCAAAGGAATCGATACCATAACCGACGGCCGATTGATTCGGCGGTACACGGTGGTTGGTAACATGTACATTAAAGTGGAAACATACGGAAGATTGTCTTGACGGCCTCCGCTTAACAGTGGATATACCGCTCGGGTGTAAAGAAATACCATGTTTTGACCGAAGACCGACGTGTGAGAATTAGCTTCGCTACTGCTGGAGGCCTGAACTCTCCTCCCCATCGTGATCTTTTCCTATTACCTACGCCATCTCTTTCCCCTATTAGCCTTACTACACCTTCCTTTACCTCAATATGTTTTTCTCAAAAGCGTGCAATGCAACTGATACCCTAGTCACAGGTCTCCATATACGATAATAATGACTTACCATCAGTTATTATGACATATCCCTCGCTGAAGGCCCTCTTGTGGAGACCGCAGAGGGTCATCGCGACCCGAGCTGTGCGGGCTTACCGCACAGTCTCCCTCGGGGCTGCCTGCGTCTTATCCACTCATACGTCCACTGTAACCACAGTTACAGAGACCATATACCTCAGGACAGTCCTTGTAACTACAGTTACATTTTTAAGAATTCGCGCCGGCCGATTGTTTTTTTCTTTTTCTTATCGCTGTGGATGTTTATAGTCTGTAGTGTTGCTGGTTTTTGACGCTCTATGATATGTACCACACCTTATTTCGAGTGGAACATAACTTCGGCTCATGGCTACAAAAAAAATAAATTGTCAAGTTGCTTGTTGTTTTTGTGGATCAGTGCGCGAGTGACTCCAGCTATTTTATTCGAGAAATCATGCCGTAAGTAATAAAATATTATTGTTTTGTATATCAAAATATTTATAATCTTACATATTTTCATATTTTATAACATTATGTGCGATTCCAGTCAGTTTTTAAGTAAAAATTTGGATTAAAAATAGGTCGGTGACTCTGTGTTTTTATTAGTGAATAATTGGAAGATCTAAAAAGTTCTTATATTATATCGTAATTAAATGTTTTAATATGAAAACTTATTAATATTATAGCCTGGTTATTACCATACTTTCTTGAAATATTCCATATTTCATTCTGGATTAGACAATTTACCATACGTGAACTTCGATTTCACAGATCATGTAGCTTTAGTTTTTATTTTATTTGTAATATTTTTAAGATGATTTATAATGGGATTTTAGTTCCAAATGAAAGGCCATTAAATTACCTAAAACCCAAAATTGTTTTAATATTGTAAACGTCAAAAATATCTAATAAAAAAAATATTTAAATTGAAAACTTTGACAAAATTAGCATTTCTTAAAGTTCACTGTAAGATCATTAATATAATATAATGTTAAAATCAAACATAACTATTGCCTAAAAATCGTCAACTAATGAGCCTTTCATTAGTATTTTTCATTTTGCGATATTTGAGTTATTTACTGAGTAATAAGCATTTATTTAGCATACGTCTCCTATCGATTTTATTTTGCGCGTATCACGTGACTCGCGGACTGTCCTGACAACCTAGCGAAACGCGCGCGGACGTTTGAGTGGTTAGCAGGCACAATCCCGTGGGAGTTCGATGCCATGGTTCTGGCCCAGATGCATTGAATCCGGGTGGCGGCAAGGATGCGGGGGGAACGACCCAGCCTGGAGGAGGTGGCGCTGGGTCGTGTTCAGGCCAGGGAAGAGGCCCTGGCCAAATGGACGGAGGCTCTACAAGCCCCAAGTGCCGGCCACTGGACGATTGAGGCCATTCGTCCGTTACTGAGGGAGTGGGTGGAACGCCGGCACGGCTGCCTCACCTACCGGCTGTCGCAGGCTCTGTCCGCACACGGAAGTTTCGGACATTACCTGTACCGTATCCCCCGTCGGGAGGAGACGCCGCAGTGTCATCATTGCGACGCTCCCGACGACACGGCCGAGCACACACTTATCGAGTGCCCGGCCTGGCGACACGAGCGCCGCGAACTAATCGCGGCGCTAGGCGGTGGACGCCTCTCGTTGGCGACCATGGTTCGTGCCATGGTGGCCAACAGGAGAGCGTGGGAGGCGGCCGCCTTCTTCTGCGAGCAAGTAATGTTGCAGAAGGAGGCAGCGGAGCGGGAGCGCGAGGAGAACCCCCTCGCTGCTCCTCTCCGGCGTAGACCAGGCCAGGCCGGAGAAGGCGAGCTCACTTAGCACGCTTTCTCCGGCCTGAGGGTTGACCTGCGGGCGGGGGTAGCCCCCCAACGCCCGCATTGCACTGGTCGCTCGAGCCAAGTCTGAGGGTCACCTAGTTTCTCGGGTGGCCCTCCCTAGGCGCCACCCTGACTTGAGGCCTCTCGAGTCGGGGTACCCGGGGATGGGCTGGTCAATAGCCATAAGGCTAGCACCGGCTCGTCCTAATCGGGTGTGAAGGAGAAACCGGGGGAGTTTAGTGGGTAGTGGACGCTCCAGTCTCGAGTCCCACACACGGCCGCGGGTCTAGCTAGCCTGCGGTTATGGTGCATAAACGCATTCTCCTCCGAGAAAAAAAAAAAGTTATTATGACATATGCCCCCCTTTTTGCAAAAAAAATTCTGACGACTTTTAGAAAAGCTATGAATGATTACCACGTTCGCGTTCCTAAAATACAGCTTCTATGATTTCATCTGAGTAGAAAATTGTAATAGTCTGTTAAATATTCAATATGAAATGATGACGAAGGCTGTTTCAACCTAATGAACCGTGCCTTCATAAGGTTCATCAACGGCCATTTTACAAAATACTTTGGTCAACTTGGCCCCATAAAATTTATGTTAACATTGATTAAAGATTAAAAACTTTTAATGTGTGGTCACTAGTATTATTACTGTGTTAACTTGGCTGCTCAATCGTTTTTTATTTATTTATTTATGTTGTCGTTGGTAGGGCCACAAAGTTGTGGGTAGGGCTCACAGGTTATCTGACGGTTATAGCGACTCTCGCATAAATATACAAATAAAATATAAAATCATTTAGTGATACATATAATAAAATATATTATCATTGAAGAAAAGTTTTCAAAACTAAGTTGAACGACAAAAGGTTTAATTGTCTACTAGGATTCACCTGGTAATAAAAAAATACCACTCAGTTACTGACACTACTGATGCCGGATAAGCAGCTTGTGCAAACGGAAATAATGAAAAACAAAAACATTCTTAAATATGAACCATCCAGACAACGTTGTTCTTTGAATGGGCTGTTGTCTGTTGTCTGTAATTGAATCTCGCTAAAAAGCAAACGAAACATAAAGTTTTACTGCCTGTGCTGTTGCAGATCATCGTACTTTTGGACCGGACCGGGCTATTTAAAACTGGCAGACTTCAAAGATTCTAAGAAAAGTCGAAAGCTAATAAATAAATAAATATCTCTGGAAATTATTCAAAATTAAGACTTTTTATATTTTTGTTCCTGAGCTGGCTAAAAGGCACTTGAAGACAACATAATTATGTGCCTATTTAGCACATCATTTTTGTGCCCATCAAGACATTATAACATTTTTGGCAGGTTTTGCATCTCGAGTGACTGATTTGGCAAAATTTTGCCCCCCTTGTAGAATATGTCAATACCCTACTTTTGAGATGTTACTGTTTGAAAAAGTTTACAGCAAATTCTCTACTTACTTGTATTTCTTTACAAACTCAAATCTACAAAATAACACACAATTCTCATTTTGAAATCTGTTATTTAATTCTCTATTACTACTACAAGTGTTTTTTAAAGTAATAAACGGTAAGTGCATGAAAATACTTTAGATAATACCTACTTAGCCAACAAAACCTTGAAATATGATTGAAAAGACAAGCCACGCCAAAGTTGGATGATTAATCACTCGACTTAGCATTATCTTATAGCACAATGGCGTCAATCCAAATGTTAACATTGTTTCCTACGCATCATATCGACGAAACAGCGCAGATAAAGTAAAACAGACAAAACACATAACACTATTGAGTCTTGTGAGAATTATTAATGTTTAGGTTTGCCACTAGACAAAATACGATTTAAGGATTCGTACATGTGTCTGTTAACCATTTTGTATTATATTTTTTTCGGTCTTCTTCATTTACGTTAATAAGACCTTTTTATCCTCGTGCTTTCTCTCTCCTTCTTTGTCATTAATCTGGTCGCTAATTAATCAACTCATTCCATTTTTTTAATCTCTCTTCTTATCACTTTTTAGGACTTTTTTGAAGCTTTATCGCTACGATTCGGTGCCTCCGGGTCTTTTTCACGTACAATTATGATTTGCAATAAGATTTTATTGATTTCAATCGTTTACGTTATTTTCCACCCTCCTTTAGGCTGTGCACAGTTAAGTTGCAACAACTCAACTCTGGTAGAATATTAAAAACAATTTCGACTTCTATAAAACCCCAAACATTTTCGAATAAAGGAAAATCACAAAATTGTTTACACATAGATAAGTAACTATTGGCAGTAACGATGTATGTACAAATCGGAGTTTTACAGTCTCCGTGCAAAATGATAAGTGGCGTGCATTGGGAGAGGCTTATGTCCAGCAGTGGACTGAGACAGGCCTGTAATGAATGTGCAGAATGATGCTCATTATTTAATAAAATACATACATCTCCTATTGAATCAGCATTATCTATCAGCACAAAATGTAAACAATGTTTACTACGCGTGATATTGCAGAGAAAGCGAAACCAGGAAATGGGGCGTTACACTCGTGTGAAATTGATTAATGTTCCGGCTTGCGGTTGGATAACATTTGGTTTCGAGGATATTCAATCGGAACGACGCGTCACATACAATTGTGGCTCAGACGTGTCTGTCAATCTGGTCGGCAATTTATCGATTTCTTTTATTCGGAACATGTTCATTTGATGACCGATTTGTGGTAATGTTTGGGAAGTCTGCTATTACACCAGGTTGCGGCTTCTATCCCCGCATGGTACAAACATTTGTGTCCATGAATACGTTTGTTTGTATCGGACTAAATATTTCCATCTTTAATATTTATGTAGGATGTATGTAGGTACTTACAAAAAAGTATAGTTACTTATAAATAATAAAGTCTGGTACCCATTGAACCAGAGCTTAGTTTGTGGCTAATACTCTGTTGACATTATTGGACAAAGGATATTTATTTTGACTATTTTTATTCAAAGATTCTTTTTTTCAGAGTTTACGCGTTCAACCTTGTCGTCTCCTTTTTCGGCAATTTAAGTTTAGATCGAGAGCTTTCGAAATCTTTTATCTATCTTGAGATATGGCGAACTACTAACAATACAAACTCTTGGAGAGATAAAGTACCAAAAATCACTTTTAAATCAAATTTTTAGACACCGTAGTTTAGTTTATACTTTGGGACAGTACATTGTAAGTATTATTAAATGTCAAATGTACACTGAAAACTTTTGTAAATTAAAATTATATACCGGGTACCGGTACATTCACGTGGGAAATGATTATCATAGTGTCGTCATTATAGGTCGTTGAAATATCTATTTATGATGTGAACGAGATTCTTCTCTTGTATCGAATACAATTTTATAAACAGTCTGATTTATGTAACACTGTTGTGTATCCTGAAATACGAACCCTAGATATTATCAAGGCACGATTTTCAAGAAGCTTTGAATATATATTCTCGCTGGGGACCCAAGCTTACAGTCTTTTTTAATTGAAGCACGTCGTCGTATCTTTCTTATCAATATTGTAAACGTCCTGATTTATAAACGTAAAGATTAATTCATAAAATAAGAGTTAAGTTAACAGCCTATTCAATGTCCCATTGCATGGTAAGTTATGGTTACAATGGATGGTACTGGCTAAATTAAAAGCAAAGTTCAAGCTTATAGCTTGCCGAAGAGGCATTGGTGATCGATCATAAACCCGAGCTATGTACGAGTAATCTGACAAAAATTTTGCCCGAGCCGAATCGAAAGCGTTATCATAAGGTCACGATTTAATTGGTATTTAAATATAAATATAGAAACAATAAATGCGGGCAGTACACGGCCATCAAACTGGGTCATCTCTGTTGTCGTCTCCTATTACATGAGGCTATAAGTTAGAGCCATCTCGACAAGTTGTCACCAAGGTTATATAAGACGATTTCCTAAATAACTATCAAGAGCCATTTCAGCGCATACTGGCGCCGCCAATTATAAACAATTCTTAGGTAGTAAAAAAAATCAAAAGTGCCATACATATTATGAAGTGTTCTATTAATTCCCATACAAAACGGATCTGGTCTTATTTTACAACTGCTCGCTGCCTACTGATCTAGAGTAAGGGAAATAGAAAGTGCACCTCTGCTTGTCTTCTCACAACGCATTTTATTTATATCCTGCATATTTGGTTAATCGTAAGCAGCCAAAGCCACAACTAATTTTTAAAAGACATTTTGGTCTTGGACATCATGTGAAGGCTCTCGGTTAATTTTCATACATTAATACGAGAGTCAAAACATCAAGTTTTTTGTACGTGGAACGTATATGCAATTTCGCTCAGTTGTACCCACCGGCCATGTAACTTTTTATTATGAGGGGAAAACGAGTAACTAGAATAGTTTAATTGCCTTGCTTTATTTTCTTTTCAAAGCAATCAAAACAGAGTAAATGCACGGCTGAAAGTTGTATAATAAGGCATAAGGTACAAACGAATCGGCCTGAAGATCTTCAGAACCTCATAGACAAGTTTTCGGCGGCATGCAAGCTTTTCTCCATGTCAATCAATGTTAAGAAGACGGTAGTACTAGCTCAAGGTTGCTCAGACAGTCCGTTGATCAGACTGGACGGAGAACCCTTGGAAGTGGTAAACAACTTCTGCTACTTGGGGTCGCGAGTGTCGAGCAACCTTTCGCTGGACTCAGAAATTGGTCAGCGCATTGGAAAGGCAGCAACGACGTTCGGGAAGCTTAGTACAAGAGTATGGTTCAACAAACACTTAACCACGCGGACCAAGATGCTTGTCTATCAGGCGTGCGTCTTAAGTACCCTCTTGTATGGGGCCGAGAGTTGGACGTCGTATGCAAAGCAGGAGCGCCGGCTAAACAATTTTCATATGCGCTGTCTTCGCAGCATTCTAGGCATCACTTGGAGGGACCGCGTCACAAACGAAGCTGTGCTGAAGTCTTCACAGCTGCCCAGCATCACTGCTCTACTTAAGCAGAGAAGATTGAGGTGGCTGGGGCACGTGCACCGTATGGAGCACTCTCGTTTTCCTAGGCGGACCCTTCTGGGGGAGATAGCAAATGCCAAAAGACCAAGAGGTAGGCCTATGCTGCGCTGGAAGGATTGTGCAAAACGGGATATGTGGGCCTTTCAAATTCCGGTTGCGGAATGGGAGAGTCTCGCATCGGATCAGCTGAGCTGGAGGCACACAGTTTCGGACGGCGTGGAGAAGCATGACGAAGCCTGGTTTCACACCCTCAAATTAAAACGCGATCAACGTCATTCCCGCCCCCCCATCGAGGCAGCGCTCAATTCACCTGCTCTGTGTGCGGGCGTAGAGTTCACTCCCGCATTGGACTATTCAGCCACGAGCGCAGTTGCAGGAATAGACCTTAAACAATGCTGATGCTATTTAAATCATCTTGTAGATGTATAGGCCTAATATATATATATACAAACGAATACAATTTTATTGCGGTTACCCTTAGTTTTGGAACATCGGGGCCCAAAATAAACGAAAGTTTTTATGAGATGATTTACTACAGCTCAATTGGGGAGGGCATGGTGTTGTCAGCGTAGGGTTTTTTTTTGCTGCCAACGTTATATTTTTCCCTTAAATTCTGTAATTTTATTGTTCCGCCTCTGTAGCCGGTGATGCCACTGGTGTTACAAACGTCCATTATGTGATGGTAATTGCTTACCATCAGGCGAGCTGTAAGCTTTAGCGCCACAAGTGCCACGTGGCATATAAAAAAAAGGGTTGTATGTATTTCTAATCTTACACTACAGTCGACAAAAGGTTTGTACAAATATGAACAGTTGACTAAAAAAATCAACCATGCTATGATACTTCCCAAATGGGTATGTACTTCCAAGTAAAAGCTATATTCAAATATTTATTATTGTAGACATTATTTATGTATTAGGAAGTGTACTTCTAAACATTGTGAGAGATGCGCAATCAGTTATATCGATGCGAAGATTTAGTTGTGTAGTATTTTGGGTAACGAAATATCCATAACCTGCGCTGTATAAAATAATATGTGCGATTGGTTTGATTAAAATGAAATAGTTATATATTAAGTACAATTTTCTACTACACATATAAGATATATTTGTGGCAACTACACTACGCACTACAGTCTACACTACGAGTTAACTACAACTACGCACTACGGTCTACGCTTCACTACACTGTGACTTTTAATCTTGTCGTAAGAAACGAGAATACTAGCGCTATGGCTAGTAGTTAGCTCTGAAAAGAGCTGGTTAGACTTTTCATGTCAATAAGAAACAGGATTCGTCATAAGAAACAGGATTTGCTAGCACACGGCTAGCAAGCTCTGAAAAGAGCTGTTTATAGCCCTCAAAAGGACTGTTTTGATATCGCCGCACTTCTTCACAACAGCGTGTCGCAATCTTCACATAGCAACACGAATCTTCACTTCACATCACAATCTTCGCGTCTACGCAGCCAGCGCGACAACGCGATAGCGCGTCAACGCAAGCAGCGCGACAACAACGCCGACAGCACGTCAACACATCATCGTGTCAACGCGCTGCAGTTCTTCACAAGTGCACACGTCGATGCACATTGCACTTTGCACTCGCCGAGTCGCCGCTCCAGCCACGTCCGCTTGTTCCGATCGCCGCCGCCGAATGGACGCGTCCCGCGCCGCGGGGTGTATTTGATACCTCGCCCCTCCAACGGTCATGCGACGAGGCGCGAGAGCGCGCCGAAGTCTGCCGAACGCCCGCGCGCATGCGCGGAGCGAACCATCAACTTTGCGTCTTGCGAGACAGAGACGCAACATATTAAATGTTGCTAGCTTTAGACGTCGCTAGTTTAGGATTTTATTTTTGTATATATTTAGCGCTTTTTGCCAATAAATTATTCACTATTCACTGCTCTGACCGTGTTTCTACTAACAACAAGCCTCCAAAGCAGCCTCCAAAGTGGTAACCCCGACTAAGAAGCAACCTCTGGAAGAAAAAGCAAGAAATAACAGCAAGAACGGGAAATCCCTGCCCAGAAGCGCTCCGAAAAAATCCTGCCGGAACAAATCCCTGGCAGAAATCCCTGCCAGCCGAAACGAATCCCGGCTGATCCACCAAACCAGGAAGCACGAATTTTGCCCATACGCTATGCCCGATTTTAAACAGCAAGCTATGGACAAAATGCCGCAACCACCAGCATCGGAGAAACCTGGCCAGACCACCGCTTCCACACCGGCACACCACCAGCCGTCAGAACAAGCCAGCCAGCCCGAAGTCGCTAATATCTCGCTGTCGATGCGGATACCACCATTCTGGCGCGACAAACCGCAGCTCTGGTTCTACAGTTTCGAGGCTGCCACACACGGTTTAAAGAAAGGGGACCAGCAACTCGCCCAGATGGTCATCGCACAGCTCGAGAGGCAGGACATCGAGCAGATCACCGACCTGCTATACAACCCGCCGGCGACCGATTTCTACAAGGCACTGAAAGAGCGACTAATTGCCGCCTACGAGGAGTCAGACACAAGGCAGTTCCAGAAGCTACTCTCCGAGATGGAACTCGGCGATCAGAAGCCCACGCAGTTACTTCGCCGTATGCGTGAACTCGCCCGCAATCGCATCCCGGACGCCACGCTGCGCATCATGTGGACTAACCATCTGCCTCCACACATCCGCTCCATACTCGCTGTGAGCGAATCCTTCTCAACCCAAGCGAAATTAGAAGAACTCGCGCTACTCGCCGACAAGATGATGGAGCAGATGCGAGACAGCCACATCGCCGCCGTGAACATATCACCACCACCGCCGCCACCACCACCATCATCATCAGAGACAACATTTCTCATCGCCGAGATACGAAAACTGTCACTTGAAGTTGCCGAATTGAAGAATAACCAACACAACCACAGTTACCGAAGAAATAGATTCCCGTCACACCATCGCCAGTATCAACAACGCAACACCCACTCTCGATCCCGCATTAGAGAAAACTCCGCGTCACCGTCACCCTACTGCTACTATCACCGCCGCTTCGGGGATCAAGCTCGCAAATGCACAACACCCTGCTCATATCTTAAAACGAAGAACCCGGAAAACTAAATAGAACGCTGGCGGAGGCGGACACCAACGTTCAACATACATACCGCCTATTTGTCCGTGACAAGAAGACCGGACTATCATTCTTGGTAGACACGGGGGCTAATATATCCGTCCTACCTAGAATAAAAGGCCACAAATCATCACCGCTTCCATTCAAGCTCTACGCCGCTAACAACACCGTGATATCGACCTACGGGGAAAAAACATTAGAGCTCGATCTGAACCTTCGCCGTCCATACAAGTGGAAGTTCATCGTCGCTGACGTATCCAAGCCTATACTGGGAGCCGACTTTTTGAAGCATCATCAGCTCATAGTCGACCTCAAGAACAAGAAGCTTATCGACAACGTCACCAGCCTGAAGATCGACGCTCCGGTTCGCGCTACAGACATCCCAACAATAAGAAGCATAGACATACAAGAGTCATTCCACGACATTTTAGCCGAATTCCCCGGGACAACACGTCTAACATCGATGAACATCACTGACAAGATCAACGTGCAACACTACATCGAAACCGAAGGTCCACCAGTCCACTGCCGCGCTCGACCCATCCCACCTCACCGCTACGAGAAAGTCAAGAAAGAGTTCGAAAACATGGTCGAACAAGGCCTATGCCGTCCGAGCAAGAGCCCATGGTCATCACCTCTTCACATCGTACCCAAGAAAAACGGGGACATCAGAGTCTGTGGAGACTATAGAAGATTGAACGCAATCACAAAACCAGATCGCTACCCAGTCCCGCGCATCAAGGACTTCACCTACCAGCTGTCAGGCAAGACCATCTTCTCCACGCTCGACCTTAATAGAGCTTACCAGCAGCTGACCGTCCGCGAGGAGGACATAGAGAAGACAGCCATCATAACACCGATGGGACTATTCGAATTTCCGCGAATGTGCCCGGGACTCAAGAACGCAGGCCAGACATTCCAACGGTACATACATCAAGTACTTAGCGGACTAGACTTCGTTTTTCCATTCATCGACGATGTAATTTTGGCTTCATCATCAGTATCTGAGCATCGAGAGCATCTACGCACAGTTCTAAGAAGATTCCAAGACCACGGGATAACAATCAACCCCGCCAAATGTAACCTAGGCAAACCGGAAGTAAAGTTTCTCGGTTACATCGTCTCACAACAAGGAATCAAGCCACCCGCGGAAAAGATTCAACAAATCAACGACTATCCCAAACCGAAGACAATAGAAGAATTACGACGATTCCTCGGAATGATAAACTTCTATCGCGAACACCTACCTAACATCGCAACCATCCAGGCGCCGCTCAACGCTCATCTCCATAATGTCAAGAAACGCGACAAGACACTAATAACATGGAACGAAGAGTCATCAAGCGCATTCGAAGCATGCAAAACCGCCATCAGTCAAGCTACACTGCTAGCCCACCCGTCACACAACGCACCCTATGCCCTATTCTGTGACGCATCTGACAAAGCAGCTGGCGCAGTACTTCAACAATACGTCAATGAAAAATGGCAGCCACTCGGCTATTTTTCAAAGAAGTTTTCAGAAGCGCAAACGAAGTACTCAACATATGACCGCGAGCTACAAGCAATCTACATGGCCGTCAAACACTTTAGAAAAATGTTCGAGGGACGTCAACTTATCATATTCACCGACCACAAGCCGCTTACATTCGCAATGGGGAAGATAACATCAACAACTGAAACACCAAGACGCACGAGACAACTACTCTTCATAAGCGAATTTACAACAGACATCCGTCACATCAGCGGGAAGGATAACATCGTAGCCGACGCCCTAAGCCGAATCGAAACAATCACCTGCCCGTCTACAATAAACTATCAAGAAATAGCGCAATCACAACAACAGGATCCCACATTGCCGCTATTAATACAACAAGATAACCTACAACTCAAGAAAATTATTATTCCCAACACCGACATCGAAATCTACTGCGAAACATCAACGAGCAACATCCGACCGTACATACCTACAGAACATCGCTACGACGTATTTAAAAGCGTTCATAATATCAGTCACCCTGGTACCCGAACGACTAGAAAAATTACGTCACAAAAATATTTTTGGCCATCCATGAACGCAGACATCGGCAACTGGACAAAAACATGCATCGAATGCCAGAAAAGCAAGATACATCGCCATACCCACTCCGCGACATCAAGTTTCCCGCCAACCGATCGATTTCAACACATACACGTCGATATCGTCGGACCGCTACTTATAACGCAAGAAGGATACCGATACCTGATAACAATGATTGACCGACAAACAAAATGGCCTGAAGCTATACCTACAACCGATATAACAGCCGATACAGTCGCCGACGTAATATACAAGCACTGGATTAGTCGATTTGGATGCCCTACAACACTAACAAGCGATCAAGGTCGTCAGTTCGAGAGTCAGCTGTTTACAAACCTAATGAAAATAATGGGAATTAAGAAAAATCGAACTACTCTTTATCACCCGCAGAGCAACGGAATCGTAGAACGATGGCACCGCACACTCAAGACCGCACTCCGCACGAAGCTGGCCGACACACAATCCTGGGTAGAGTACCTACCTACCATACTACTCGGACTACGTGCCACGCTTCGCGTCGACGCCGGAGTCAGCCCCGCCGAACTTACCTACGGGTACAACCTACGCCTGCCGGGAGATTTCTTCACAACATCAACGCTACCTACATCATTAGATTATACCTACGTAGACAAGTTACGTAGTATAATCAATGATAACAAGCCAACATCATCTACAGTTCATCACAATAGCAAGCCACGCATATTCGTTCATCAAGACTTACAAACCTGCACTCACGTATTCATCAGAGTCGACGCAGTCAAGAAACCATTACAACAGCCATACGAAGGACCCTACAGAGTACTACAACGAACAGAAAAAGTCTTTACTATCAAGTTACCCGACCGAGAATCGAACATCTCAATAGATAGACTCAAACCAGCTTACCTGTTAGAAGAGCCACAGTATAACAAGGAACAGCAAGTCAACTCACATCCAATACCTTTTTCACAACCTTTACCTTTACCTCAACCGTCATTACCTTTACCTTATACCATTACCACACCTTTACCTCTTACCCACTGTACCACCGCACGCGCACAGAATATGACGTCACAAGCATCAAGCACTGACACCATGAAGCAGACGCGCCGTGGTCGCACTATCAAGCTGCCGGTACGTTTCACTTGAGGGGGAGTATTGTGGCAACTACACTACGCACTACAGTCTACACTACGAGTTAACTACAACTACGCACTACGGTCTACGCTTCACTACACTGTGACTTTTAATCTTGTCGTAAGAAACGAGAATACTAGCGCTATGGCTAGTAGTTAGCTCTGAAAAGAGCTGGTTAGACTTTTCATGTCAATAAGAAACAGGATTCGTCATAAGAAACAGGATTTGCTAGCACACGGCTAGCAAGCTCTGAAAAGAGCTGTTTATAGCCCTCAAAAGGACTGTTTTGATATCGCCGCACTTCTTCACAACAGCGTGTCGCAATCTTCACATAGCAACACGAATCTTCACTTCACATCACAATCTTCGCGTCTACGCAGCCAGCGCGACAACGCGATAGCGCGTCAACGCAAGCAGCGCGACAACAACGCCGACAGCACGTCAACACATCATCGTGTCAACGCGCTGCAGTTCTTCACAAGTGCACACGTCGATGCACATTGCACTTTGCACTCGCCGAGTCGCCGCTCCAGCCACGTCCGCTTGTTCCGATCGCCGCCGCCGAATGGACGCGTCCCGCGCCGCGGGGTGTATTTGATACCTCGCCCCTCCAACGGTCATGCGACGAGGCGCGAGAGCGCGCCGAAGTCTGCCGAACGCCCGCGCGCATGCGCGGCGCGAACCATCAACTTTGCGTCTTGCGAGACAGAGACGCAACATATTAAATGTTGCTAGCTTTAGACGTCGCTAGTTTAGGATTTTATTTTTGTATATATTTAGCGCTTTTTGCCAATAAATTATTCACTATTCACTGCTCTGACCGTGTTTCTACTAACAACAAGCCTCCAAAGCTACCACCAAATATTCACACGTGTTACTTGTGAATATATTTATAACTTTTCATGGAGAGATTGCACACCAATGTTTATGTGGGAATCAGATGTACGAGTATGTAGCAGCCAAGCTTTCGATTACTGCGCTCATCAGACGTCGTCATTTATAAAGATAGTGTAAATGACACAACTTTATTTTAATTTATCTTAGATATAGAATCATATTATAGAAATAAATGCACCGGATAAATCACTTTTAAGTCGTTTACTTGATATTTAAAATGATATTGTAGACGGCAGACACGGAAAATATAAAATAGAAAAAGATTATGTATAGTTTGAACGGTTTCTAGCATAAGATTATGTATAAGTATAAACGGCAGAAACCTATGGTTATAGTATATACGATATTGTACAGTTTTCATAGAGAATAAGAAGATATGTATATGTAAGTTTAGAGTATTCAATATTGTACAGTATAAGATTTATGTAAGATTTGTAGAATAAGCTTTTAGTAGATAATACCATGAAAATACCACGTGCGCATTTAGAGAGAGATAGCGCTAGAAAGAGACAGCGCTATACAATGTTGAGGCGCGCGGTGGAATATAGCTCCTTCGGCGGGTCGCTAGTTGCGACACGCTCAGGTAGAATAAGGATAGGGGCATTTTGGTGAATAAATCAGTTGATCACTTGACTACCTAGAACGCGTTTTACTCCTACCTCGGACAAACCCTGCAACCCTGCACCTGAATCGTTACATCGTGGTCCTTCGAGCGAGCCGGATATATTGGGATCCGAATTCTACATCGGGATTCTTCGAATTCGGATACATTGAAGATGTCCGTGTCAACGAGGAGCAAGACGAAGTCAAGTCAGGAAGAGACTCGACGTCAGCGGGAACCTACGCCCGGATCAACTGCGAGCCTGTCGCACCTAGCGACGGACTCGGGCGTCGCTGCGTCGAACCTCCACGTCCAGTCGCCGTCGGCATCAAACCAACGGGGATTATTCGACGAGGACGTGCCTGAAATCCCGCTAGTTGGGGGACGTCTGCACGACTACAGCGCGCATTCTGTGGGTCGCTCTCACCGAAGAGAGAGCTCGCCCACCCGTACAATTTTGCGCGCTCCCGCACACGCCGCCCCCGGCGCCAGCAACGCCGCCGCCGTCGCCGACGCCGCCGCGATCACCGACGCCGCCACCGCCTCCGCTGCCGCCGCTGCCGCCTCGTCTGTTGCCGGCAGCGTGACGTCACGAACAAGTCAAGCGCAACGGGAAGCCGCGCGCCGTCGCATCGAATACGAAGCGGAACTGGAGCGATTCAACACTCAGCGTCGCTTGGCTGAGTCCCAACAACGCCTAGCTGAGATGAAGAAAGCTATGCAACTGGCCGAACTGGAAGCTGAAGATGAAACATTGGAAGAACCGCAACCAGTTCATCACGAAGTACGAAGAGAGATAGTCGGCGAATGGGTATCCAAGTCCCCGTTCGTACCGACTGAGACGCCGCATCGAACGGAGAGAGAACGCGAGTACCAAGTTATGAAGAATACATCGATGGACGGGCGTCGCGACACATCAAAGGAGCGCGGGCAGCGGAACAAAGCAGTGGAAGAAATAGCCGCCGCGCTACAGAACATGGCGAAGCCGCGCATCACTCCGCGCGCCTTCTACGAACTGCCGAACTTCACTGGAAATCCTGCGGACTGGCTTTTCTTCAAGAGAAGATACGAAGATTCTTCGGCAGCCTTCGACTTCAAGCCGTCAGAAAACTTGGCAAGAATCCAGATGGCAATACATGGAAGCGCGAAGGATTTAGTGGAAGACCTACTGCGAACAAGCACCGATCCCGACGAGCTGATACGAGTACTGGATCGCACGTATGGCAATCCGCGCACACTACTACGCTGTGCGATGGCGAAGATAAGAAGCCTACCCAACATCACCGACAACGACAGCGACACGCTACGCAACTTCAGTGCAGCAGTCAGATCCTGCGTGTCTACATTGAAGAACATCAAGGCAGACGGGTACCTGAATAACCCAGATCTAGTGCAAGAGCTGTTGGACAAGTTAACACCGTCTCAGCGCATCAAGTACGGCGAGTTTGCCGAGCGTGTATCGGCAGAGACAAACGTCGATCTGCGTGTGTCGCCGACGCTGCCAGTATTGGTGGACTTCCTTGAAAAGCTCGCCGATACGGCCGCCTTCTCGCTGACTGCAGAAGCGAGCGGAGCCCGAGCTGAGAGGCAACCCCCGCTCGCACGAAGACAACCGCAACAGCCAGCGCGACCGTCAAGAATAGTGCACAAAGTGATGAAAGTGGTGGAAGCAGTACCCAAGACGAACTGCGACTTTTGTCAAGGCGAGCACCAGTTAACGAGTTGTGAGAAGTTTCGCAAGTTAGAAACAGACAAGCGATGGGACTTCGTGAAGGAAAACAAGTTGTGTTTCAAGTGCATCGTCAAGAAACATCATCGCTCATCGTGTCGTGCGAATAAGTGCTCCAAGTGCAGCTACAATCACCACACACTACTGCATGTGGTGAAACGTCAAGAAGAAACAAGTGAAGACCCGCCGCAAGCAGAATTAGTCACCAACCTGGGCGGTCGTCACATGAAGTCACTACTGAAGGTGGTACCGGTCAGCATCAAGACGGGGGACACAGAGCGCCGCACATACGCGCTACTGGACGACGGCGCTACAGTATCACTCATCGATAACTCACTGGCAGCCGACCTGGTGGGACCGACGACGCCGCTGCACATCATCAGCGCGGGCGGTCACTCAGTCTTCGACCAGAACTCAAGAACCGTCGAAGTCACGTTAAGAGGGCCGAATCGGAAAACTCACACTTTGAAGATGAGGACCATCAAGAACATCAAGCTACCACCGCAGTCAGTGCCAAAGGAAGTGCTACAACAGTGCCGACACTTGAGAGACCTGCACTTCAAGCCAATGGACAACGCGACGCCTCTCCTGTTGATTGGGCAGGATAACTGGGAGCTGATCGTCGGAGGTGACGTCAAGAAAGGAAGATCTGGTCAGCCAGTAGCCTCCCTCACCCAATTGGGATGGGTACTGCACGGCCCCGTTCAGAAGATGAAGAACGACATCGAAGCAGTAAATCACATCGCCGACTTGAACGAACTAGTCAAGCAACAGTTCGAGTTGGACGCGATTGGGATAACAGAAACCAAACGCAACAGTTATGAAGACTCCAGAGCAACGTCGATCCTTGAAAACACAGCGCAGCTCACTGAAAAGGGCTGGGAAGTCGGTCTGCTGTGGAAAAAGGATAACGTGGAGCTGCCAGAAAATTATGAAGACGCCAACAAGAGACTACGGGGCATTGAAAAGAAAATGGATCGTGACCCGTCGTTCGCCGCCGCCTACTGCGCGCAGATGGATCGACTGCTGGATCGAGGCTACGCCAAGAAAATTGAAGGAGCGGTACACTCACCAGTCACCTGGTACCTGCCTCACTTCGGCGTGACCAACGTGAACAAGCCAGGAAAGTTGAGATTGGTCTTCGACGCCGCCGCCACGTACAAGGGCACATCGCTGAACGACAACCTACTCAGCGGCCCGGATCTCCTAAACTCACTTCTGGGAGTCCTATTCAAGTTCCGGTCGAAGCCAATAGCGATGACAGCAGACATCGAAGACATGTTCATGAGGGTGAAGATTGCAGAAGAAGACCAAGGGGCGCAGCTGTTCCTGTGGCGGGGCACCGACAGACAGAAGACACCTGACACCTACGTGATGGACTCGATGATCTTCGGCGCCACCTCTTCCCCTTCATCGGCAATCTTCGTGCTGAATCGCAATGCCGAGCTATTCAGAGCGGAGTATCCTGAAGCAGTGGAAGCGATTCAAAAACGTCACTACATGGACGACTACATCGACAGTGTGGACGACGTGGACACTGCTATGAAGCTCATCGGCGAAATAACGAAGATTCATCGTCACGGCAACTTCAACATCAGGGGGTGGACGACTAACAACGCTGAGCTGCGCCAGAGGCTACCCGCAGTCGTCCCAGAGAACATCAGCCTGTCGAAACTCGGCGGTGAAACAGAAAGAACGCTGGGACTCATGTGGTCGACGAGTGAAGATACTCTGTCCTTTGACATCTCATTTAAAAGGCTGAGTAAGGAAATCAAGGAAGGCAGCGTCGTCCCCACCAAGAGAGAGTTCCTGCGCTTCATAATGAGCCTCTTCGACCCGCTGGGGCTTATCTGCCCGCTCACCATCAGCTCCCGAATTCTGATGCAAAAGGTGTGGAGAGCAGGCACGCAGTGGGACGAGAAATTAAATGAAGAATGTCATCAAGACTGGATGAAGTGGCTTGAAGACCTGGAACAGCTGAAAAACTTGAAGATACCCAGATGGTACGGCCTACAAGGAGAGAAACTGCATCTTCATGTCTTCGGGGATGCAAGCGAGAAGGCCTACGCAGCGGTGGCATACCTGGTCGACGAACGGAAGAATGTGGCGCTCGTCGCGGGAAAAGCCAGAGTAACGCCAGTAAAGATAGTCTCCATCCCGAGACTAGAACTTCAAGCAGCTGTGTTGGTGTGCCGACTAGCACAAACAATCAAGAACAACAGCGATTTGTACATCGAGGAAACGACCCTGTGGACTGACTCCAAGACTACGCTACTATGGATAAAGTCGAATCCACGAGATTACAAGCCTTTCGTGGCTCACCGCCTCGCCGAGATCGACAGAAACTCGAGAATCGAAGACTGGAAGTGGGTCCCGACTGATCAAAATCCAGCGGATGAAGCCACTAGGACGGGGTGGAAAATCGACAGTTCCATCTGGTTCGCCGGCCCCTCCTTCCTGAAGAACCCATCCGAGAACTGGCAGGAAAAGGAAGACCATCCTGAAGCGTCAGCAGAGGCCATCAGCGAGCTCCGAGCCACGGCAATCAATGTGGCTATAGAGGCGCCTCCAGAACTGATCGACATCCGGAGGTTTTCATCGTGGACGCGAGCCGTGCGCACAATGGCTCGGGTCCTAGCTTGGGTTCGCCAGTTAAGAACCAAGACCCGCATCCCAGTCACGGCTGATCTGATCGAAGAGGCAGAGAGAAGACTCATCAAGCAGTCGCAAGAGGCCTCCTTCGCGACGGAGATCAAGAAAATGAAGATGGGTGAATCGTTATAGTATATACGATATTGTACAGTTTTCATAGAGAATAAGAAGATATGTATATGTAAGTTTAGAGTATTCAATATTGTACAGTATAAGATTTATGTAAGATTTGTAGAATAAGCTTTTAGTAGATAATACCATGAAAATACCACGTGCGCATTTAGAGAGAGATAGCGCTAGAAAGAGACAGCGCTATACAATGTTGAGGCGCGCGGTGGAATATAGCTCCTTCGGCGGGTCGCTAGTTGCGACACGCTCAGGTAGAATAAGGATAGGGGCATTTTGGTGAATAAATCAGTTGATCACTTGACTACCTAGAACGCGTTTTACTCCTACCTCGGACAAACCCTGCAACCCTGCACCTGAATCGTTACATCGTGGTCCTTCGAGCGAGCCGGATATATTGGGATCCGAATTCTACATCGGGATTCTTCGAATTCGGATACATTGAAGATGTCCGTGTCAACGAGGAGCAAGACGAAGTCAAGTCAGGAAGAGACTCGACGTCAGCGGGAACCTACGCCCGGATCAACTGCGAGCCTGTCGCACCTAGCGACGGACTCGGGCGTCGCTGCGTCGAACCTCCACGTCCAGTCGCCGTCGGCATCAAACCAACGGGGATTATTCGACGAGGACGTGCCTGAAATCCCGCTAGTTGGGGGACGTCTGCACGACTACAGCGCGCATTCTGTGGGTCGCTCTCACCGAAGAGAGAGCTCGCCCACCCGTACAATTTTGCGCGCTCCCGCACACGCCGCCCCCGGCGCCAGCAACGCCGCCGCCGTCGCCGACGCCGCCGCGATCACCGACGCCGCCACCGCCTCCGCTGCCGCCGCTGCCGCCTCGTCTGTTGCCGGCAGCGTGACGTCACGAACAAGTCAAGCGCAACGGGAAGCCGCGCGCCGTCGCATCGAATACGAAGCGGAACTGGAGCGATTCAACACTCAGCGTCGCTTGGCTGAGTCCCAACAACGCCTAGCTGAGATGAAGAAAGCTATGCAACTGGCCGAACTGGAAGCTGAAGATGAAACATTGGAAGAACCGCAACCAGTTCATCACGAAGTACGAAGAGAGATAGTCGGCGAATGGGTATCCAAGTCCCCGTTCGTACCGACTGAGACGCCGCATCGAACGGAGAGAGAACGCGAGTACCAAGTTATGAAGAATACATCGATGGACGGGCGTCGCGACACATCAAAGGAGCGCGGGCAGCGGAACAAAGCAGTGGAAGAAATAGCCGCCGCGCTACAGAACATGGCGAAGCCGCGCATCACTCCGCGCGCCTTCTACGAACTGCCGAACTTCACTGGAAATCCTGCGGACTGGCTTTTCTTCAAGAGAAGATACGAAGATTCTTCGGCAGCCTTCGACTTCAAGCCGTCAGAAAACTTGGCAAGAATCCAGATGGCAATACATGGAAGCGCGAAGGATTTAGTGGAAGACCTACTGCGAACAAGCACCGATCCCGACGAGCTGATACGAGTACTGGATCGCACGTATGGCAATCCGCGCACACTACTACGCTGTGCGATGGCGAAGATAAGAAGCCTACCCAACATCACCGACAACGACAGCGACACGCTACGCAACTTCAGTGCAGCAGTCAGATCCTGCGTGTCTACATTGAAGAACATCAAGGCAGACGGGTACCTGAATAACCCAGATCTAGTGCAAGAGCTGTTGGACAAGTTAACACCGTCTCAGCGCATCAAGTACGGCGAGTTTGCCGAGCGTGTATCGGCAGAGACAAACGTCGATCTGCGTGTGTCGCCGACGCTGCCAGTATTGGTGGACTTCCTTGAAAAGCTCGCCGATACGGCCGCCTTCTCGCTGACTGCAGAAGCGAGCGGAGCCCGAGCTGAGAGGCAACCCCCGCTCGCACGAAGACAACCGCAACAGCCAGCGCGACCGTCAAGAATAGTGCACAAAGTGATGAAAGTGGTGGAAGCAGTACCCAAGACGAACTGCGACTTTTGTCAAGGCGAGCACCAGTTAACGAGTTGTGAGAAGTTTCGCAAGTTAGAAACAGACAAGCGATGGGACTTCGTGAAGGAAAACAAGTTGTGTTTCAAGTGCATCGTCAAGAAACATCATCGCTCATCGTGTCGTGCGAATAAGTGCTCCAAGTGCAGCTACAATCACCACACACTACTGCATGTGGTGAAACGTCAAGAAGAAACAAGTGAAGACCCGCCGCAAGCAGAATTAGTCACCAACCTGGGCGGTCGTCACATGAAGTCACTACTGAAGGTGGTACCGGTCAGCATCAAGACGGGGGACACAGAGCGCCGCACATACGCGCTACTGGACGACGGCGCTACAGTATCACTCATCGATAACTCACTGGCAGCCGACCTGGTGGGACCGACGACGCCGCTGCACATCATCAGCGCGGGCGGTCACTCAGTCTTCGACCAGAACTCAAGAACCGTCGAAGTCACGTTAAGAGGGCCGAATCGGAAAACTCACACTTTGAAGATGAGGACCATCAAGAACATCAAGCTACCACCGCAGTCAGTGCCAAAGGAAGTGCTACAACAGTGCCGACACTTGAGAGACCTGCACTTCAAGCCAATGGACAACGCGACGCCTCTCCTGTTGATTGGGCAGGATAACTGGGAGCTGATCGTCGGAGGTGACGTCAAGAAAGGAAGATCTGGTCAGCCAGTAGCCTCCCTCACCCAATTGGGATGGGTACTGCACGGCCCCGTTCAGAAGATGAAGAACGACATCGAAGCAGTAAATCACATCGCCGACTTGAACGAACTAGTCAAGCAACAGTTCGAGTTGGACGCGATTGGGATAACAGAAACCAAACGCAACAGTTATGAAGACTCCAGAGCAACGTCGATCCTTGAAAACACAGCGCAGCTCACTGAAAAGGGCTGGGAAGTCGGTCTGCTGTGGAAAAAGGATAACGTGGAGCTGCCAGAAAATTATGAAGACGCCAACAAGAGACTACGGGGCATTGAAAAGAAAATGGATCGTGACCCGTCGTTCGCCGCCGCCTACTGCGCGCAGATGGATCGACTGCTGGATCGAGGCTACGCCAAGAAAATTGAAGGAGCGGTACACTCACCAGTCACCTGGTACCTGCCTCACTTCGGCGTGACCAACGTGAACAAGCCAGGAAAGTTGAGATTGGTCTTCGACGCCGCCGCCACGTACAAGGGCACATCGCTGAACGACAACCTACTCAGCGGCCCGGATCTCCTAAACTCACTTCTGGGAGTCCTATTCAAGTTCCGGTCGAAGCCAATAGCGATGACAGCAGACATCGAAGACATGTTCATGAGGGTGAAGATTGCAGAAGAAGACCAAGGGGCGCAGCTGTTCCTGTGGCGGGGCACCGACAGACAGAAGACACCTGACACCTACGTGATGGACTCGATGATCTTCGGCGCCACCTCTTCCCCTTCATCGGCAATCTTCGTGCTGAATCGCAATGCCGAGCTATTCAGAGCGGAGTATCCTGAAGCAGTGGAAGCGATTCAAAAACGTCACTACATGGACGACTACATCGACAGTGTGGACGACGTGGACACTGCTATGAAGCTCATCGGCGAAATAACGAAGATTCATCGTCACGGCAACTTCAACATCAGGGGGTGGACGACTAACAACGCTGAGCTGCGCCAGAGGCTACCCGCAGTCGTCCCAGAGAACATCAGCCTGTCGAAACTCGGCGGTGAAACAGAAAGAACGCTGGGACTCATGTGGTCGACGAGTGAAGATACTCTGTCCTTTGACATCTCATTTAAAAGGCTGAGTAAGGAAATCAAGGAAGGCAGCGTCGTCCCCACCAAGAGAGAGTTCCTGCGCTTCATAATGAGCCTCTTCGACCCGCTGGGGCTTATCTGCCCGCTCACCATCAGCTCCCGAATTCTGATGCAAAAGGTGTGGAGAGCAGGCACGCAGTGGGACGAGAAATTAAATGAAGAATGTCATCAAGACTGGATGAAGTGGCTTGAAGACCTGGAACAGCTGAAAAACTTGAAGATACCCAGATGGTACGGCCTACAAGGAGAGAAACTGCATCTTCATGTCTTCGGGGATGCAAGCGAGAAGGCCTACGCAGCGGTGGCATACCTGGTCGACGAACGGAAGAATGTGGCGCTCGTCGCGGGAAAAGCCAGAGTAACGCCAGTAAAGATAGTCTCCATCCCGAGACTAGAACTTCAAGCAGCTGTGTTGGTGTGCCGACTAGCACAAACAATCAAGAACAACAGCGATTTGTACATCGAGGAAACGACCCTGTGGACTGACTCCAAGACTACGCTACTATGGATAAAGTCGAATCCACGAGATTACAAGCCTTTCGTGGCTCACCGCCTCGCCGAGATCGACAGAAACTCGAGAATCGAAGACTGGAAGTGGGTCCCGACTGATCAAAATCCAGCGGATGAAGCCACTAGGACGGGGTGGAAAATCGACAGTTCCATCTGGTTCGCCGGCCCCTCCTTCCTGAAGAACCCATCCGAGAACTGGCAGGAAAAGGAAGACCATCCTGAAGCGTCAGCAGAGGCCATCAGCGAGCTCCGAGCCACGGCAATCAATGTGGCTATAGAGGCGCCTCCAGAACTGATCGACATCCGGAGGTTTTCATCGTGGACGCGAGCCGTGCGCACAATGGCTCGGGTCCTAGCTTGGGTTCGCCAGTTAAGAACCAAGACCCGCATCCCAGTCACGGCTGATCTGATCGAAGAGGCAGAGAGAAGACTCATCAAGCAGTCGCAAGAGGCCTCCTTCGCGACGGAGATCAAGAAAATGAAGATGGGTGAAGCGCTACCGGCACAGAGCAGCTTAAAAAACCTCGACCCCATGCTGACAGATGAAGGCCTACTGCGCGTTCGAGGACGACTAGTGAACGCCGACATCAACTTCGGGGAGCGGCATCCCATCATCCTGGACGGGCGGGACCCCATCACCGAACTGATAGTGCGTCAGTACCACCAGCGAGCCTTCCATGCCAACAACGAAATGGTGGTCAACCTACTGCGGGAGAAATTCTGGATCATCAGGCTGCGCCCGACCGTCAAGCGCGTAGCCGGAAGATGCCAGCTGTGCCGCGTCAAGAAGGCTGAACCGAAGCCGCCTAAGATGGGGGATCTACCACCATCGAGGATGGCTCATCACCGACGCGCCTTCACACACTGCGGGCTAGATTACTTCGGCCCGATGGAAGTGGCCATTGGAAGACGTCGAGAGAAGCGATGGGGGGTGGTCTTCACCTGCCTGACCACCCGGGCCCTTCACCTGGAGTTAGCCGCGTCGCTTAGCGCTGACTCGGCTATACTGGCCCTCCGCCGATTCATCGCTCGCCGTGGCCAGCCGGAAGTAATCTACAGTGATCGAGGAACCAACTTCGTGGGCGCCGACCGGGAATTGAAGACGGCCATGGACGAGATGGAGCGACACCGTGTGGAAGAAGATGCAGCATCAAGGGGCATCCGGTGGAGCTTCAACTCGCCGGCTGCACCCCACATGGGAGGGTGCTGGGAACGCCTCGTCCGGTCGACGAAGACAGCCCTGAAAGCTGTATTAAAGGAGCGAGCGCCGCGGGAAGAAACCCTGCAGACGCTGCTGGCAGAGGTGGAGGCTGTAGTCAACAGTCGGCCTCTCACCCACGTACCAGTCGACGCCAGAGACCCCATCGCCCTAACGCCGAACCACCTGCTGCTGGGCACCGCCTCCAACATCACTCGGATCGGAAACAACCCCGAAACCAACACCAGGAAACAGTGGAAGTTGGTCCAGGCTCTAGCCGACATGTTCTGGGCGCGGTGGATGAAGGAATATCTGCCGACACTACAGCAACGACAGAAGTGGAATGATATGGTGCCTCCACTCAAGCCAGGAGACGTCGTGATCATCTGCGATGGATCGCTACCCAGGAACGTCTGGCCGCGGGGAATAATCAAGCAAGTGTACCCCGGCAAGGATGGACAAGTGCGCGTCGTCGACGTTAAGACAGCCCACGGCCTGCTGCGTCGCCCCGCTACGAAGATCGCCGTGCTGCCTACCGAGTCACCGGGTGCTTCAGACTGCAGTCTTCAGCCAGGGGGTGGAATGTAGACGGCAGACACGGAAAATATAAAATAGAAAAAGATTATGTATAGTTTGAACGGTTTCTAGCATAAGATTATGTATAAGTATAAACGGCAGAAACCTATGGTTATAGTATATACGATATTGTACAGTTTTCATAGAGAATAAGAAGATATGTATATGTAAGTTTAGAGTATTCAATATTGTACAGTATAAGATTTATGTAAGATTTGTAGAATAAGCTTTTAGTAGATAATACCATGAAAATACCACGTGCGCATTTAGAGAGAGATAGCGCTAGAAAGAGACAGCGCTATACAATGTTGAGGCGCGCGGTGGAATATAGCTCCTTCGGCGGGTCGCTAGTTGCGACACGCTCAGGTAGAATAAGGATAGGGGCATTTTGGTGAATAAATCAGTTGATCACTTGACTACCTAGAACGCGTTTTACTCCTACCTCGGACAAACCCTGCAACCCTGCACCTGAATCGTTACAACACCGCGCGGACGAGTGCGGGTTCTCGGTGCCAACGGGTCGAGACTTAGATATAGTGGCGCACACATAAGATACTGGTGGTCGCCTCCGTAGTACCACCCGCGCGTTATTTCTTTTTTCAACTATCCCCCCTTCCCCCCTTATTTCCGGGATCAAAAGTACCCTATGTCAACCGGGGATATTGTAGGTTTTCAACAGTGAAAGAATTTTCCAAATCGGTTCAGTTGTTTCGGAACCTATTCAGTACAAACAAACAAACAATCAAATCTTTCCTCTTTATAATATTGGTATAAAAGTACAGACAAGCCGCGCGTGGTATGTTTGTACGAAGATAACTTATTTTGTGCTCTTTACTATGTCGATGGTCTCAAAGAGAGTTTGGAAGTGCCGTTGTAAATTCGGCAATGTTTGCTTAAGAACTTTATACATATACAATTCCCTTTCACACGTATTTAATATCATATTTCTCTTGTAATAAAATCGATAATTAACAGAAGTTTTGGTGTACCTAACTCGTATACTTGAATGAACTTTTGTGTAAGCAACACAAAGTTTAACGAATCATTGTGTATTCAGTATGTAAAGTTCGTGAGTTTAAGTTGGTTTCAATATTACAATACAATCATAATTAAGTTTGTGAATAATTAATATGTCTTTTATGGTACATTATATCGACGGTTAAAAGGAAATAGGGGATAAGCGACAAAAGATGAAATGTTCAGGAGAGCCGTTCAAAGTTTTAAATTTTAGAAAAACTGACGTATTTTTGTCATTTATTAAGATATTGTGAAAAGTGAAACAGATATAAAATCAGATAGACATGGTACAGTTACTGGTATTCTTAGTTTTAGTGATTTGACGTTATTTAAAGTAGTTTTTGTCGCTTATAACCACAGTTGACCACAGCTTTTAATTTTTGAGTTAGGAAATATGGCATAAGATACAAATGACAAAATCAAATAATAAAGGATAAGAAGCATATGCGAAATTCCAACTTATCATTTCACAAGGTAAAAGGGTATAAGCGACTAGACCGTTCAATCAATATTATAGGAAAAGAAGGATAAGGTACTTTTCATAGTGGTTGTATAAAAGATAATAGGGCACAAGAAACAGTCGGCATTCAAAACAATACCAGGATATAAGACATAAGTTACACACAATGTCGCTAATGAAGTAGCGCAACCAACACAATCCTTCATGAAAATATCTAAAACAGATATTACACGACACCATAATTGAGTCTCTAACTTCTAAAGTAGGGTGAAATTGCTTGGGAGTAAAATTTCACAGAAACTTACTAAGGATCTATCTTAATAAGAGGCCTATTACAGTATACCCTGCTATAATTTTACACTAAATGGTAGATTTAAAAGATAATAGCTCGTCATTTCATAGATATTTACTAACGAGCAGATAGTACGATTTTTATTGAAATAAAAAAAGAGTTTTTGTTACCTACTACTTTTTAATCAAGAAAATCAAAATTAACCCCCTTACTAATAAAAACACGAATCGCATGTTTCCTGAAACGTTGTTGTTTTACAAAGATACCATGTTTTGTTTAACGGTGCCTTTTAATTTTAAGTTGCGAAGCTATCTTTATTTTTGTACAATGTTTATTACTTTTTTTAATGTTTACACTTTTTGTCAAATGTTGACAGCGTTATGAAAGAAAGAGACAAAACAGTGTTTTAGCTAAAATAGGTCTTTTGTTCCCACAAAGGACTATAAAAAAACATTGTTTTCTCTTACAACTAAGAACGCTTACTATCTAATATGGCACCAAAACTCGGTTCTATTTGAAAACCCGGGTTTTGGGTAGAGTAATCAAAACCCGGGTAGGCCGGTTTTTTCGAGCATTTCGAGCTTTTATTGTAATTATTTAAAATACACTAATCTTCGTTAATATATCGATATCCTGCAATGAGTACAAAATATAAAGGATGAGGAAGAATTTAAATAAATTAAACAGTCTTTACAAATTACAAATACAGTTTTAATGTTTAAAAAAGTGATGAAGATTTATTTTTTCTTCAGAATATCTTAAAACTTAGTAAGTACTTACTCTAGTCTTTTTAAAATTACAGGCTTGCAGAGATTAGTTTTAACATTAAATGAATTATTTTGGTAACATTCTCTTCTATCTATCTATCTAATCAGCCCGTATACACCCACTGTTGAGTATAGGCCTCCTCTTTGTCACGCCAAGCATTCCGGTCTTGTGCAAGATTCATCCAGTTGACACCGACGAACCTGACTATATCATCCGACCAAACGGTTTGGTTTTTCCGTTCACTTATTGTATTTAAAAAGCTAATAAAAATTATATCTTTCAAAAACATTTTTGTATTATCACAATCTGTGGGATCAGTTCCGAAATCCTGGAAACTTGCTAACGTGCAGCCTTTGCTCAAAAAAGGCAGCCGTACAGCTGTCCCTCAAATTACTGACCAATAGCCATAAACTCCATTCTCTGTAAGGTAATGGAGCGTACAATCAATAACCGCTTGCTTGCGTATTTAGAAGGTAACGATCTCCTCAGTGATTCACAATTCGGGCTTCGAAAAGGTAGGTCCAGGGACCTTCTTATATACGCAACGCATTTATGGAGTGAGGCTATTGAAAACCATGGTGAGGCCATTGCTGTGTCCTTGGACTTGGTCTTTGACAAGGTCTGCCACGATGCCCTTATTGGCAAGCTTCCCTCCTATGGGATCCCCGCTGCAGTTTGTGCTTGGATAAAAGATTTTCTGACTGGACGTCGCATCAGAGTAGTTTTTGATGGGTTCTCCTCCGGCTCGCGAAAAATAAATGCTGGCGTCCCTCAGGGATCTGTACTCTCGTTCTGCTGCACATTAATGATATTTTGGCTACTCCCGGAATTCACGGGTATGCTGACGATAGAACGGTAGTCGAGAGATACTTGTCTTATGTACATACAGGTAGCGGTGAAACTGAGGCCTCTCCAAGTTGTTTTAGACTGGGGAGATGCCAATTTGATCAGTTTGAACCCCACCAAAACGCAGGCATGTCTTTTTTCCACGAAATAAAGCGCATTTGAGATGGCTCCCTCTTTTCGTGGCGTATCTGTCCCTCGATCTGACCGACTCTCTCTGATATTTAGTATGGAATTATCTTCCAGCCTAAAGTTTGGGAGCTACATAGAGTCTGTAGCAGCATCTTCCTATAAAAAGCTCGGAATCCTTTCCAGAGACAGGCGCTAATTCACTGCGGAACAGCTCCCAAACCTCTAAAGAGCTCAAGTTCGTTCCTGCATGGAATATTGCTGCCATCTTTGGGATGGTTCTGCTCGATACCAGCTGGCTGCTTTGGACTCTATTGAGCGGCGTGGGAAGAGGCTTATCAGTGGCGATACTTTGGTCGAGAGCTTGAAGAGCCTTGATCATCGTAAGAAGATTGCTTGCCTCTCCGTATTTTACAGACTCCACATTGGTACTCTCCAAAGTGGAGTCTGTAAAATACGGAGATATCACACTCATGCTGCTCAGCTGCACGATTTGGTTCGACCAGCTCCGTTCCATCATCGAACTACTAAACTAAGCGATTTGCTTCATCTTTCTTGATACGGAGTGCGCGGGAGTGGAATTCTCTGCCGGGATCTATCTTTCCTACACATTACAACTTGGGACTCTTCAAGGCCAGAATTAACGGGCTTTTTCTAAGCAAGCGCGCTCCATCGTAGACCGCATACCAATCCTGTGGGTCCCGATATTATTAAATATAGGAGCGCACGAGTCACGCTTGTTCACGCTGTCACAGCGCGCGGCTGAGTGTTGCGGGGGGACAAGCGACGCGTTTAAAACTGGTTTTTGTGGTATCCAATAGCATAAGCCCCGACTCGTTATTAAATCCTTATTTGGTATTGCGGTATAAGCGACGTATACGTATGATTGTAGAACGTGGAAATATGTTATAATCGATACCATGATACCAAATCTAATTTAAGTAATATGGAATTAGCGACAATCGTTTTTATATTAATAAACGGAAGTAAGGTATAACCACCAGTGTCATTTGAAAATCAATTTAGGTAATAGGGCATAACCGACTTGGCTGTCATTAAGAACTGAATGGAAATAGGGGATAACCGCCAGAGTAATATAAGTACGCAGTGTGTATATAGGGCACAAGCGCCATAGCTTCTTGGCACCCTTGTGAAGTAAAAAGGTATTACCGACAACAAACCCAAATTAAATCATTTTTGTAGGGGTGCAATCACCTTTATAGCAAAAATGACCAGAATTTTCGTCGGTTAGCAAAAATAACACCATGAAAATGTATTTTTTTGCTTGGGCATAAACGCCAAAAAAGTCATCGTAGAGCCATGGGAGTAAGCGCATTCGAAAGAGCAGAAAATTTTAAGTCCAATGGCATATAAAACTCATTTTTGACCAAAATGTCGCTTATCCCTATTTCCTTTTAACCGTCGATATACAATTTTGTATTTGTTGAACTTTTTGTACACATTTTGAACATTATATAAATATATTATTAAAGATATACTAATGATGATGATACATTACCATGTCATCAGTCTTAATTCTTAATGTTATTAGGCCACAACATTGTTATTTATTCATTTTAAAATTCCAGTCCATTATTTACTTAGGTATAAATCTTTGAACATCTGAAGGGTGAAAGGTCAAAACTTCAATATTCAATAAAGCTTAATGGTCTGTCCATTTTGTACAATCTTATTAAGTACTTCGCATTATTAAAGAATCAAGAATGTTCAATAGCCATATTAGACAATAAATTAATAATAGAACTTTTATTAGACATTTTTAGTAGTAGTTATAATCTAGAAACAGTACCTAACCTTAGGCCTTTTTTTCTTTGGTATAAGTAGCAATGAACATGAATGGACAGTGTAAGCTTCTTCATTAAATATACATAATACGAAATTTTACCTCATTCAACTATAAACATTATTATCTTTTTAAACCTTCTTTTTATAAACTTCATAGGCGTATCAAATAGCGATTAAAAAAAAGTGTAAGCTCCTTTGCTGATAGCCAATATCACGGGACCATTAACAAGATAAACTAGAAATGCTTATGCTAGGAAACTATGTGGTAACATAGTTGGTGATCATGAAATAAACCAGAGCGGTCTTAGAAAATCTAATAACCTTGACTGACTTCAGATTTGTACCCAGGTTGCCAAAATCATTACCAGACACAAAAAAATAAATTGACTTACCTTTCGCCTGTGGCTTTACTCATGTGTACCCTTTGACGACATCCCACAAGAATGTGATATTTTTCCGAGAGCCTTTGACAATTTTCAGAGGATTCAGGCCAAATTATCTTCATACTAAAAATTACGGCGTTCCATTGCTCTGCTGTGACGAGAAAGAAGTCAAACACGTTTTAATTGCTATTCCATAGGGACTAAGCATTTCGGTATTAAAAGTAGCCTAGTATCTAAGTACCTACTCGTATATAATAGTTGTTTAGGCGTGAAACCAAAACAGACAAACTAGCAGATCAAGACAGTAATTTTTACATTTATTAGTATCTGAAACTTAACTCTGCGAATATAAAAATGAATTAAAATCATTTTTATATTTTTATACAGTGATATTCAAAAATCAAGTGAAAGCGTTCTTCCTTGACACAGTTTTCTTTATGAACCAACTTTTCCCGTAATGGACGAAGTCGCGTCGGTAACCAGTCGCAAATTATTAAACTTTTAACTATGTAATTCTCAGCCATAAAGGAGCATGAACTCTGGCTTTAACTCGTATTAAATTGTATTCGCCGTATTATCAAACGTAAACACAGACGTGTTTATAGCTTGCGCATTTGGTTTCACTCGAGTAGAAATACGATAAGGTAAGCTGTATTGTCGTCTGATCCCAAGTACAAGCCTGTATTTACGAAATAAAAAATATAATATTACAGAAGGATCTCTTGCGTCATCGTCGAAAATTACCTCAATTTGTTTGGCTTCTAAGGTTACTACTTTACAGAACTTCAAGATAAATAATGTGCACTGGAAAACATCGGAAACATTACAAATAGGTACATATTTTAAAATAATGTAATTTATTTTTCTGTGCCTGTATGAATCAAATTATGAATTTCGAGGATTCTAGGGTATAAGAGGAGGGAGGGAGGAGGAGTAGGATATAAGAGGATATATATGAGTTAGAAACTCGAACATATAAAAGATTAACTCTATTTTTAAAGTACGATATTTTGTTCATAAGCGTAACTGTAGTTAAAATTATAAAAAACTACTATCGATATTTTTTTTATTTGGTTAATTGTTCCAGCGATTGGCGTTAGACAACCGTAGCCCTTGACAATAGAACCAGACTAAATTGGCTAATGGCTACCTCAAAATTTCAATTTAAATGATAAGTGTACAGGTTTTACACAAGTGTGTTTTTCATCCACCACCGCCAAGCTAGTAAAAAAACGAAAATCTTTAAATAGAACATTCTATAAGGTATTGCCTTGTACAGGGACTTCTAAACACGTATTTACGCATTTCGCCTCCAAACTGTAATTACGTGCTCCATTTTCACCGGTTCTGTGTAATTGCTCCCTGTGTGAGCCGAAGCATCAGTAGGGATTGATTTTACTGACGCTAATGTACTCGAATCTACGAGATACTCTCGTGACTAAATTCTAGACCATGTAGGTTTCGACTGCAAGTTGGTTGAGCAGCCCAAAACGCAAGAGGTCAAGATAAACATAAATATTCGTGTTAAAATAACAGCTTGGGCTGTCATCATTATGTATTTTAAGAGCTTCGCTCTTGTCGGTGGAGAAATTTGGCTGTGTTCCGGTACTAGTATTATTTATATGTGGTTCCGGCAATGTTAATGTGGGACCTAGTGCATTTAAAATGAAAGATTCAAAGATCCTACGGTATGGCAGTATATTGAGCAATGTTTCAAAAATTAAAACAAATAAATACAGACTTGGTATCAGGTGTGCAGCCTAGAATCACGACCAACGGCACCAACGAGCCCATGTAAAAGTAGCTTGCTGGTAGGAAAACTTACTGTGAGAATATTCAATGCATGCCATTGGATTTCGTGCACTGTGTAGTCGTATATTCAGGTATTTTCACTAAAGTATGACGGTCACGTTTGTGCTGTCCCAGCTTTACTGTTTAAATGGGCATTGCAACATATGGGAAAATTCAAAATCCTACGTGACAACGTAAGGAAACAGTTTTGTGTGTAGAAGAGCCATTTTGCATGTCCTGGTTTGACCTGGGAAGTACTATCCTCTCGCAGAACTCCCGAACCTATGAGTAGGTAGCTTGGCTTGGCAGATTTGCATACATAATTTACACAAGGCACATCGTGCGTAGAATATCAGTTGCAAGCGTTATCGGCTCACGCACATTTCATGTGTTATCATAACCTAATTATCAGAATTGGGACTTTGGTACCCAAGGACAATAATTATATAAGTAGCTTCGTATGGAGCATCTCGGGGAGTGAATCACTTCAAATTTATTCTAATTAACAGCCTCGATGTAAGAAATATTTGAGACGCTTGTAAATACTATTTTCGTGTACAAAATCCCATAAATTATGAAAATGTACAATGTAAATGTGCACCGGCGCACATAACTTCAGAAAGATTTTTTTTAAGATGGTTCACAAATTTCGGTTTATAAGTACAAAGCTTGCAAAGCCAGCTAGTGATTAATAAATAATAATACCTATAATTTTACTTTATGCGAATCCAAAGATCTTGTTCGTTGTCTGAAGTAGTTAAATTTTTATTTAATACAGAAAACTCAAAAGAAAAAAGTCATATCGTAAATGATTTATGTTTAGAATTATTTTAACAAACGTGAATCTTCAGTCGCGAAATTCGTAGAAAGTTTCCAATTCTGAATCCGAGAGTAATCCTCTTACACCTGGTAGACTGAATTATACAAGGAATTGTGTCACGTGAGATTTTAGTTCAAAATAAAACAGTAGGTATCTTAAACAAAAAAGTAAATGGGTTTTTCAGAGAATATAAGCAACTTTCCTTGGAATTTAATTGTAGTGTCTTGTAGTAATCTACTCGTTCTATAGTGGTAATATACTTGTACGGGTACATTACTACTTCAATAGACTATAACTAAACTATCAAAGAAAAAAAAATAACTGCCTAAATAAAATAATTTCAGAAAGTGAAAAAGAGACCACATTCAAAACAAAAAGTTACAGATTTTTTTTTTCCAAAAGATATCGCTCAAACATAATATTGTCATAAAGATAGAGGGCCAATTTTACTGTCCTTTAAGTTTCTGATAACTTATCTGTCAGATATCCAAAACGCAGTCTTTAAAAAAAATACTGTCTTTTTGGATTTTTGGTACCTATCTGAGAGAGAAATCATTATGAACTGCCCATAAACTGGTCCTAACGGTAATTCATACAATAATTATTATGTACCTACATTATTTTACAGCTTGAAAGACGCTTAGCTCCTCAAGCAGAGTTTCATTAGTGGATTCCTCTAGCCGCCAGTAAACAGAGATATACGTCAGTTATTCACCTAATAAAGGCCCACTGAGCTGGAATGCCAGCAATTTGTACCACCGCACGACGACGGACAGCTATTTAGTGCACGAGAGCCTCCTCCACGTCTCGAGGAAAAGTTTTTATTCATATTACATAATATTTATGATGTACCTATACAGATAGAAAAATCCTTTGAGTTTATAATATATTTACACTTGTTATAACTAACTTTAAAAATAACCACAAAGATTCAATCTACAGGTTGTCCCAAAAATGACACGTCACAGTGACACTAGAGGTAGGCCAGCACAAGAGGCATCGAACAAGCTTAACATGACCTCAGTAAAAGTTGCTCAGTTTTCAAGATATTGCCAATTTAAACTTTTTCTAAATTTTCACGTTTTTAACGTGTTCAGTGCTAGCATTAAATTAGATAGCCTAAGATATTCGCAACAAGAGTACAAAAAAAATCCAAACATGAGGGCTATCTAACTTAATGCCAGCACTGAACACGTTAAAAAAGTGTGTCTTTATATTTTAATATTTGTGACGTCAACGCCACTGCAGTGGAAGGTTACATGTAGCCGCATTGACATTCTCAAAGGCTCTAAGAAAAATGTCACTGCATTCTGGAGCTCTTATAGCTAGCGGCTGACTAGAATCGGTCCTATTAAGGCCGCTTGCACAGAAATCTAAATAATAAGGTCGCTTGGAACAAATTGCCGGTGTTCATCGCAAAACAGTCTTTACAAATTAAATAACCATCTTATTATTTCTTTGTTAACCGACACAATGCCGGTTTTTGCCTTACTAAATACGATAAATATTGCTTATTTGCCTTTGGAAATTTGAACATCAGAAAATAGATAAATCAACGGTTTCGTAGAGGCGAATCGTCTTCAGGCGTTATGAAAAGAGGAGGTTTCGCACATTCGTGCATACGCACACATACGCGCATATTAAGAATACTCATTTCGAGCGAATCATCTACTAATTATTGTTCCGTCTTCTAGTCTTCAGCTAAGATAAAGTTTGTATTTTTTTTACGAAAGTTGTACGCATCAAAAGTTCATCGACGTAGTTAATGGTATTCTAGCCTTAATAGGCTTTTAAGTAATGGAGGTACGTATGTGTAATGGTAATCCATTATTACACATACGTACCTCCATTACTAAAACATGTTCTAAACGTTCTAAAAGCCCATGTTCGAACATTATTAAATGATACATCGAACTCAAGCTCTCTAATAAATAGTTCACAGGTAATGGCGATACACGTTGTTTACCGATAGTGTAGCATCGTATGAATAGGCGCTCCGTATCATCCGTACTGGTGTTTGCTTGATACACAGAGCACCCTCTGTTCTTTTATATTAGTCAATATTTAGGTGTATTGTTGAATTACAAAACAAAGGCATGTGCGATGCGAGTAAGTATAGAAAAATAGAATATTATCATTCTATTTTTAGAGGTACAAAAGAAAATATATTCTTCTTCGTTTTTATCTTTGCCAGTGTCTTCTCGCTCGGTAGCAACAACAGTGTGGAAGATTGATAGATTCTTTATTGCACAAAATCATCACACAGAAAACATTTACCATGTGGACTCATCGTTAAATCAATCTCTTCCAGTCAACCTTAAAATAGAGAAAAGTACTTATGGAAATAATCGTGGTAATAATCGTAAAAATAAAATTGAATTATGTTTAACAAAATTATATGCATACAGGTTTTTACTTTTATATTCCAGTTAAATAAAAAAAAAAATTTATCTAATTAACATGCATTGATGGCAACACACGGGCTTGGCGGAATTTAAGCTCATGAGTTTTTGTTCTTACGAAAAGTACGCAACGTCTTGTGCCATATCTCTCTTCGATTATGTTATATTGCTGACTCATTGTGGGTTATAAGACCAAGAGAATAAGGAGTTGGTAGTAAGGTGAATTTGGGACATTTCAATTATATTTATGTGTACAAATTACATACAATTGGATAGATACTCCGCGTAACTACCATTATGGCATGTAAAATTATTACTATCGAACCGCAAATTATGTGACAATGTTCAACCCAACATTAAATATAATTTATGGCATGTACCCATGTACCTATATACAAATATTTAGTACGGAAGTTCGTGTTGATAACCCGTTATGGTGAAATTAGTGAAATTCATATTAATTTTGTGTTTTAGTTTTAATTTATTAAGCAGTGCAAGTAAAAGACTCGAAAAACATTACACAACGTTTCAAGTGTATTGGCTCCCACAAATATACACTACACTTATACATATACACTACACTAGCCTTCCCCTCGTGGCTTCGCTTGCGTGGACTATACGACATTTTCTCGCAGAAATGAATTTTTACAGGCATAAAAATAGCCTTTGTTACCCTGCAGCTGCCAAACTTATCCCATACCAAAAATGTCGTTGCTCCGTCGTAACGTGAAAGAAGGACAATTAAAAACCTTTCTGTTTCTGCTATCCCACAGGAACTTAGCATTATCCGAATATATAAAGTTGCATATTAATATTCTCTTCCCCTCCTCTTCCTCTTCTTCTCTTCTATAATATAACTAGACCTTGACCCGTACCAAATATCATAAAAAACGATTCAGTTGTTTAGACGTGACAGCGTAACAGCAGACAAAGTTACATTCGCATTTCTAATATTAGTATGGATTGTTAAGGTATTTTGCTTACCAATGTAACTCGTACAATTATTACAATCGAACTGCAAATTTGTAACTATATTCCAGACTCATTATGTTTATCCGATGGCGAGTGTAAATATTTAGTATGGAAGTTTGGTGATAACCGCAGGCTGTTGTAATGGCGTAATTAGTGTAATGAATATTCAATAGCTATTGTGGTACTGTGTTTACTTTAGATCTCATTAAACTCGTGTAGTGACTTTGGTTTACAACATACCTCAACATAATCCCATATTGCTTTATTATGCTACATGTTTCCCCTTTAATGTTTTGTGCAATAACGATCTATTCTATTCTGTAATCACAACATACAATAGCATAATCATCTATAAAAAAATAAAGAAGAAGGGGGAAGGTGAAATTTCTTTATCTGCCTTTTACAAGGCAACCGACTACTGTAAAATGGAAAATCTAATCGTAATGTTGCGTAAGGCCGATGGTTCAAATCTTGCTGGGTACCTGTGGATCTATATACATAATCAAAATCAAAATCAAATCAAAATCAAAATCAAAATATTCTTTATTCATGTAAACTTGTATCAAGTATTTATGAATCGTCAATTACATAGTGACTCTACCACCGGTATCGGAATGCAGTCATCTGCCGAGAAGAATCGGCAAGAAACTCGACAGTTACTCTTTTTCATCGCCATGTTTGTTTACAATTTGTTTGTTACAATTACTGATTAGTTTTAGAATACCAAGCCATACAGTATAAGAATGAGACTATAATCGAGAATAAGTATTTATTTATTAACAACTAGCTCGGAGGTGACGGAAAACATCGTGAGGAAATCTTTATAGTCGAATGGCTGTGTAGCCACGATCCAATTGGTCTGGTTCCACTGTTAATGGTTACAGAAGTCAGATATTTGTCTCTCTAATGTTATAACTAAACTTCCTCCTCCTGGATCCTGGACCATGGTGTAAGCGGACACCGATGAGTTTGGGACAAAATGCTCGGAGAAATAACAAAAAAATTAATTGAACGCACAGGCATTAATTAAAAAAAACTAAGCAAAATCTCCAATAATACGGATAATACATGTTTTCTATTCACAGAAAATTGAACAGCAGAGTTTTGGGAAGTTTTTGAGTGTATTACGCGAAATGGGAAACACACCGCTCGTTCAGATTTATGGATCTTTAGATTGGTAGACATTATCTTGAGTGCCGCAAGATGGTAGATCTTCCATCTTAAGATTCTGTACTTTAAACGAAAACCCTTTGATGTCTTAGTGCCTGTCAGACTGTCAAAACCCTTTTCCCTAGGAACGAGTAAAGGTATTAGGTTGTAATAAATATTTAGAGCATATTTACCTATTCAAGTTCATGCTCTATGAAGTCAATGCCCTACATAAACTCGTGACTGTTTTATTTCATATTGTGAAAGTGATAAAAGTACGAGTAAATATTGTGCAAAAAAATTTTAAAATAATAATTAAATTATTTTTCCAGTTTATTAATTTGCAAGCATAACGATTATGATTTCTTAGTTAGAAGATAAAGTTACTGTCAACGATCATTGATTTATAAACTTTTCTGTTGCTTGCTGTCGAGGAGTGAAGTCTTTTCGCAATTAAATAAAAAAAAAACAAATATAATTTTACCATAAGATGATTCTTACGTGCCGTCTGTTTCTCATATTAAAAAAATATATGATATTAATTATTACTTCCATTTTCTTCCTCCGCAATGGTTTTATGTTTTATCGGTCAAATGAATTATTAGGTAATGCTCCATTTCCTTCACTTAGGGAATGGTGCTTAATGTCACACTTGTATCCATTGAACTACTATTGCTTGTAACTCAATGCTTGTATCGTACCTTTAATTACTTCTTTTCCTTTCGAATAGCATTAATTTTAATTTGCATTACCTACCACAAAAAAGTCTATCCTATTAAACTTTATAACACTTGAACAAACAAAAATTTCAGTTTATGTAACCGATTACAGTTCAATTCTACAAAAAGCAAACACAAGTGTAGAGAATGCTGTTTACCTAACAGTACTATTTAATAAAGATATTATTGGAAAACTTCTATTTTTACAAATAATTGAAGAATTAGGTGACGAACTTGATAACATAATACAAAATTACCTACCTACGAAGCTTAAATGACAATTAAGTTCACGGCACTGATGGCTATTACTTCATATTGATTTTTTAAACACATCAAATGTGTCGTGACTATCGATTTTTTAAATACACTAACGTGACATATCAATGTCATGTAATTTAAAAATGAGTCTTATTCAGTTGATACAAGGTTGTCGGATACATGCAAATGATTCGTTGAAAACATTTTAGTGTGATGGGTCATAATGAATCGTACTGTCGTAAATGGTGATGTCGGGTTCGATTTCCATTACGGCCATTAGCGGCCTTTATCGGTTATGAACTAGGCGTGGCGCAAGCTACATGGACTACACATTCCACCTCTATTCATAAATACGGAAATAACAGACACGTTTGTTAATAAGTCTTCGGCTAAATACTAAAGCATTTTTATTATATTCCCCAGATCTCGTGTAAGACTTAAATCATGTAAATTAACTTACAGCTAACGACATTTGCATATATTTTGTAGAGTAAGCAGCATAATGTGCTACCAAAATAAGTCTAGAGAGTCCAGATTAAATACCTTCAATAAAAATCAACGAGACAACTTAAATTATAATGAAAGCAGGTTATTTGATCTTTAAAACTGTATAAGAAACACGCTGTCTTTATAAGTTTTAAGCAGCAACGGACTCCTTTCATCAAGGTTTAAGTTATAATCTCTTGTTGTTTTTAACTAAGAAGATTTCATAGTTTCTTCAAACTTCGGACAAGCTTCAAGGAACTTGTTCTGTAAATAGAAAAACTTATTTCTGATATTTAATTAACACAGTGCTTCAGAAAGTAAAATGGAATTTTGCTTAAAGATTTTTATCTTGAGTTAAATGAATTATATTCCTACTAAGAATGTAAAACAATGCAACTAAAGCCCCAAATATAATATGATGATCGCCAGATATTGGTCCCAAATTTTGTGAGCGAGAGACTTAAATTTTGATTTAATAAACTATAAATTCAAGTGTGACCGTCCTCTTGTGGTCTAGTTTAATTTTGTCCAAGTTTGTTTTGAAATAGTGATTAAGTTAGTGAGTGATTTTAGTATTTTGCTCCTTAAATATCCCCATACAAAAATTCACGTTGATCCGTTGCGACGCGACAACAAACAAAATCATTTCTATTTCCGTAATCCCATAGGAAGAAATCTCATCAAAATCACCACTGTGGTTTAGGCGGGAAAGCGTAACAGAGTTATTTTCACATTTGTAATATTAGTTTAAAAGATAAACATTTCCTCATACATCTTTACTATCAACAGCCACATATTAACTCTATTGCGAAGTAGGCTCTTACTGTTATCGTCACGTCTAATCTTCCGTTAACATTAACCAGTTGAGATGAGTCATCATAATTATGCCTACTATCAGATCCCATTACGCGCTTACATACGATGATACAATGCGATGATTCCATCCCTTATAGGTGTTCACTAATGGACGCAGACAATGGCCCATTGTCTGCCACACGCGTCTGGTATTTATTTCGGTAATGTTCCGGACATTCGGGATATATTAATTTTATCAGACTTTTGTTACTGCGGAAGATATTGGGTGACGGTTTTTATTACTTGTTTCTTTTGTTTTATTTTTATGATATTGTTTATATCTATTGTACTTAGATAAAAGAGTTCATTTGTCTTTTGTAATAATGTCAGGCAGGCATCGTTCATACCAAATGTATTATCGGCCGCTGACTGTGAGCCCGCGTTACGTAGTTTATCGCTTTTCCATATACGTATATTTAACTTGTCGTTCACACCGAACCGACTATACGCTTCCATACTGACAATGAGCATACTCACAGTCGGCGGCGGGCAATACGGTATGTGTGAACGATGCAGTAATGTTCTGTTAATTTAATGATGAACGCCCTCAGCGTCCAGGATGCTGAGAAGGATGCTGCCATAACTAAGGTTCTCTGGTATTTAAGCCTTTGAGTTAAAGTACACTGCACACTGGGTCCCACATTAAAATTGCTGGATCACCAATGACGTTCAATTAAAAAACTAGACTCACAATCACGCTCAAATATTGTCCGAAGCAAAAGTCTGCCCACCCGACTATTGGGCAGAGTTTTCGTTTAGTTGTATACAATTGACATTAAACTAAAATGCCACGAGATAAGGTGTTAATTTGAACGAATGTGTTAATGTCATCAGTGTCAAAGCCACTCGGACGTTTTTTGAGGAATTTTTCTTAGAGATTGGGTGTCTAGTTTTATATTGAACGTCATTGTGGATCACACAACATTTAGGCCAAAAGATATTTACACTTAATCTGAAATCATCTGAAATTGAATCATTTGAAATCATCTACCACCAATCAAACCCAAGACGGGGATCGTACCCACGAACTACAGGTTTTAACTTATCTACGGAAGCGTTCAAAGATTGGAAAAAAATGGTTTTTCTCCTGCATCTCAACTTAGAGATAGCACCTACGATAAAAGTTAGAAACACTTCCACATGCAGAACTTAAGTTGGGCGTTGAGATGTAAAGTTCTTATCTTTGTTTTAACATCGAACAATGTCTAGACTAGACGCTTTCGTGTTTTCCCATTTCCATATTGATTAAGAATATGGATTGTGTTTATTCTCAACTTGTATTTTAAATCAACTAGAGTAGCTTTGACTTCAAAACGTATTAATGTAACGGAGCTTTATAATGGTTTATTTTTGTATTTTAGAAGTTGATAATGAACGAAATCTATCAACGTTTAAACTTAACAGGACAAAGTGATAATATAATTTACCTACCCAAAGACAGATATAATATCAAAGTTAAGAAGATGTGTAATGTCTATCATCATTTTAAACTACATATGTATTTGAATCTAAATAAATGGAACTTCTTGGAAAGCAAAATAAAAGGATTAAAACCAGCAAATATTATATTAATGTTGCATTGCGGCGTGTGTAAATAATACTCAAGTTTTTTTCAAAACTATTTTATGCAAATGTACATTCGTTTGTAATTAATAGTTCAAATACGTGATACAGCATTGTACGAGTAGTTTACGAACTTTTGTCAAAATGGAAAATAATAGCAGGCGTTTATTTTATATCCAGTTCTTCGCCGTAGTTAGCTTCAGATTTTGACTGTTATTTTATAGGCATATTATTATTTTCATATAATCAAGTTGTTAGAATAGACCTACCTACAACTGCCTTTCAAAGGAGAAATGAAATTCTACCATCGTTGTTGGGTTGATGTTGAAATCATTGATAATAAGATTGATTGTTATTGATTGAAATAAAACCATAGTCCAAGTAATTTTGAAAGCATCACTCCTATACTTGCTAATTTCAAAACAAACGCAAAGTGGCTCTGTTGTTTGACTTTAATTAAAAGACTGGAACAACTGTCGTGACAACTCATTCTGTGCACGTAACATAATTGCGAACTTGTCTACTGTTTTCTTAAGACAATCCAATGTTTTATTTAATTTAAAATGAAAGATTTATATTACACACGCATTTTGTGAGTATAATTAAACATATTTTACGATGAGTTTGAAACTTCAGTTAAAACGAAATTAAACGCATTCTCCTCAGTAAAAAAATTATGTTAAAACTTAATTAAACTAGTTAAACAGCAACATTATATCCGATCCCTCCCTTCTCTTCCCTCTTTCGAATATTCCTTTATCTACATCCATACCATAATATTATGTCTATTTTATAGTCAGGAGACTCAGGAGCGATGAGCAAACGCCCTACATTTAGATAGGTATAAGTATCTGTGGCTGCATCGTAATGTTAACATTTTAGTATCGGTAACCGATTCTTTAATTACGTTCAAATTTGAACGTCTTCTTAAAAAAAAATTAAACCGACTTCAAAAAAAAAACAAAAAAAAAACTACCTAAAAACACTGAAAAGCAAAAAATAATTTTAATAAGACATTCATCAAATGCGCTTATTGTCTAAGCCTATTAATAACATTAAATTGTATTTATTTACGTGCTAGGTAGGTACCTACTAATCTGTTTGAAGTCGGTGCCAAGCCAAATAGTAGGTACCCAGACTACGTACCTACGTCCGCGGATTATTTGTAACCCTGTATAATACATAAATTATTAGGTATGTATCATTTTTCATTACTTTTGGCTTGGCACCGACTTCAAACAGATTAGTAGGTACCTACCTAGCACGTAAATAAATACAATTTAATGTTATTAATAGGCTTAGACAATAAGCGCATTTGATGAATGTCTTATTAAAATTATTTTTTGCTTTTCAGTGTTTTTAGGTAGTTTTTTTTTTGTTTTTTTTTTTGAAGTCGGTTTAATTTTTTTTTTAAAAAGTTTTTTATTTTTCTATTTTTAGTGTGAATAATACGTAGGAGTGAGTAAAACTCTCTCATAATATTGATAACGAAAATACGAGTAAAATAGTAGAATTGTATTATTTGACAATATTAGGTATTCATTAAGTGTTCAGCACCATTCAGTAGACCAACTAAAGATGCAGCCCGCAAGAGGGACATAAGAATTAAGAAGTCGTACCCTTTAGCTTCCAACATCATAGTTGTACCTTCCATCATCAGCTTAGCTCCAAAAGTACATGAAATACAACTAACGGTCCACATATTCCTACAACACTGAAATAATTATCCCCTAACTCCTAACCGTTAAGGAGTTGTACCTTCCATCATCAGCTTAGCTGCAAAAGTACATGAAATACAACTAACGGTCCACATATTTCTACAGCACTGAAATAATTATCCCCTAACTCCTAACCGTTAAGGAGTTGTACCTTCCATCATCAGCTTAGCTGCAAAAGTACATGAAATACAAATAACGGTCCACATATTCTTACAATACTGAAAGAATTATCCCCTAACTCCTAACCGTTAAGGAGTTGTACCTTCCATCATCAGCTCATCAACATAAAGTGATGTCTATAGGATGCAAAAACTTATATGGCTTCAGAAAAAACAAGTAACGCGTAGTGTGCGCCTATAAAATTTGAGGTTTGCCCTTGATTTTCCCGGGATCCCATCATCAGATCCTGACATGGTGACAATGGGACCACCTCGGAACTATGCACTTTCAAATAAAAAAGGAATTATTTAAATCGGTCCACAATTGACGGAGAAATCGACGGACATACATAAAAAAAAAAAAAAAAAATACATACAGTCGAACATAGAACCTCCTCCTTTTTTGAAGTCGGTTAAAAAGTAAAAATTAATGGATTTGAAGCTAACATATGTAAGCAAAACATCTTGATGTATTTTCAAAGGTACCAGGAGAGCATAACCGCAGCGTAACTTTTCATTAAATCAAAGAGTTTGAAAGACGCGAGCTAGCCTAGCTTCTTGATCTTCTCTGCTCTCCTGGTACTACGGATTATATTCCACGTGGTTTCACATCGATCCTGACTTTAAAATAGACATTTATCGTATGAATGAAGATAAAGTTATGTATGTGACTGTACATAATTAGGCATTAAAATACTCATGTGATCCTTTTATGAAACTCACTTCGTTCGTTTTATAAAACCACATTCGTATTTTAATGACCCTCATTATGCAACAGTCACATAAATAACTATTCAAGGTGGCCAACGCATTTTAAACCTACATAGTCGCAGGTGACTATGGGCTGAAGTGATGACATATTCGTATCATCAGGAGTCATACTAGCTCGTTTGCCTCCTCGTCTTCAATTAAAAAACAATGTATACACATAGCTATTTCTATTGTATTGTTATTCTATTGTATTCTTTTAAACAGCAACATTTTGATCTTTTTGTTCTATTCTTATATTGAATTATGTTTTTTTTCAATTGGCGGCGATAGGGTGCTGTAAACGGCCTCCCAAATGAAGTGATCATAAAAAAATTAAAACATGAAAACTCGGTTTTGTGACACTCCATTTAATAACGCCGACAAACATGGGAAAACAAAATAAAAGTCTCCGTCAATCCGAATCAAAGTCATCGTTTTTTTTTTACTCTGATTCCTGCGAAAAATGTTTGCCGAAACATTTTTCGTTTTAATTCAAAAACCATTACTTTCTGTGACAGCCAGTTCACAGCTCAGTAATTAAACTGTAATAAAATCGTTTGGGCGACTGTGTTTTGTTTTTACATTTCCGAAGCCCGCTTTAGAACGTGTTTGAGTGATTAATGTTCCCGGAGACATGACATGACGCCTTATCAAAATTATCTTGAGTAATGGTTGAATTTGAAACAGTACTTTTGGAATAAACGATTATCCCATATTGTGTGCAATGTTGTTGCCTAAAATTAAATGTGTGCACATATTATGAGAAATAATAATAAATCATATTTTTTATCATACTTACTTTAGTTGGCAGTCAGACACTTAATGGTATGTGACCACTGCTACTTAAACCCGGAACTAGGAAGTATCGCTCAAAGTGCTGCTAGACTGTAGGATAAATTTTCAAATATACTCGTATAAACAAAATAAAATTATTAATTTAAGGGCACTTCCCAAAACTAGACTTCGTACCACTAGACACTTTGTTAACTGCATATCCGCTACCGTACCGTATTGCATTTGTTAATTACAGCGCTTTTCTATACTTCTCTTTGAGATCACATTCCACTGAGAGCCACAAGACTGAGGCGGTGAAAACGTAATTCGTTAGATCTAGATCCATTTCTTTAGTTAGTTGTTTTTGGTCTTAAAAAATAAACAATCTACCTATCTTTGCGTAGACTAATAAAATGGTAAAGTTAATTTAAGCTTATTACGAATGCACGGAAAGAAATTTACTTTTGCTAAATTGGACGTCTCCCAGAACGTTAACAAAAGTGTCCTCACTCAAAATACCTCAGGAATTCATCTAAAATAGTGTAGAGTGCACACTGACGGAATCACAAACAGAACTGAGGCTCCAATCTGTCCGCGAAGTTGAAGCACTGCTCGAGTTCCGCTGATGAACCCCTAGCTTTATTGCGGTTAACTTAGCCTCGCCTTTGTTCCTAACAAGAAGTTTTGTGTACTCGGTGAAACCGGCTATTTGAAATTCTTCTTTTTGTTGGCTCTTAAGTTTTTAGATTTCTTTTTTGCGCTTCGTAAAACTCGCTAGATATAGCCTTATAATAAGGCGTGGACATATTTGACCTATATTTTATACAAACGCATGGTGCCATAGTCTAGTTTAAAAGCTGATGAACCCCTAGCTTTAATTTAACTTAGCCTCGCCTTTGTTACTAACAAAAAGTTTTGTGTACTCTTTGAAAGCGAGTTTGGCTATTTGAAATTCTTCTTTTAGTACTGAAGTTATTTCTGATTTATTTTTTGAATTCCTTACCTTCTGAAAAATGGTTTGATGCATTTAGCTGCATTTTTGGTACCGGCAGTTATTTTGATTTATAACTTTATGACCTACCTGTAAAATTTTATCTAAATCCGTTCGTTAGGAAAGAGTAACAAACATGAATACATCTTCACACACTTTTACAATTATAAAATTAATGCATGTATTGTAAAGGTATTTTTAAATGTTATATTAATGTATTTATTTCTGTGTTTCAGCTACAGCCGAAGGGCACTGGTTCAAAAGGAAAGAGGCACTGCGAGCTCGCCGCGGAGCACCGACTACTAAAGGACAGAGAAGATACAGAATAAAAAGGCAAATCGGTGAGTCTACCATTAATTAAACAGCAGAAATAACACAAATGTCGAATATATGTGTAGCCGTGATCTAATTGGTCGGGTTCCCCTATTAATGTTTAAGGAGCTAAGTTACTCATTGTGGCAGTTGCTCCAATGAAATGACTGGACTTACCATATCTAGATCATAGTGCGGGCTTACCCTGACTAGATTGGAACAAACGCTGAAAAACAAAGAGCAAACACAGACTTCTAAGAAAAACAACCAATTTGAGTGCGGAAAGGACCGTCTTTAGAAATTAAAAATATTTCGAATTCTTAATTAGAACGTTTTACTGCGGCTAAGTTTTGCTTCAAACTTTAACGAAATCGTGGAATGTTAGATGATAATATACTTTTAAATAATCTGCCATGGTCGTCAGTTAAATAGCTGTGGCAGCCAAGTACATAGTTAAAAAAGCTACTTCAGATGCGTATGGTCGATGGTTTAACGTGAAGGACCCTTTACGGGTAGTCCGCCAACTGAGATAAAATATAAAATATTGTTGGTTCTGGCCTTATTATTCAAGATAGTTTTAATTCATACTTGTTTCTTAAGTCCGCCACTTTGTACCATTGTTGTGCAATAAAGTTTAAATAAATAAATAAATTCTTAAATCCAGTAAAGTAACATATATGCGTAAATACATGATAACACCTGATCACATATTTTAATTTTCTGAAAATTACTTATGTTTGAAGACTTGCTTTAAAAACGGTTCAATTCTATTACTCCGTTCCACCGAGTTTTTACGACTTCACATCCATTTAACTGAACAACTTCCATGAGACGAAGTTCCTGGGGATAAATGCGTCGTGCCTTCACGAGTTGAGTGGAGTGGTGATTATCTTGTTATGTATGAACCAAAATAACCAGCAATAGATGTAATCAGTAAACAAGACATCATCGTTTTCAACAGTCGACTGACGTTTAGGCCAGCTGATGGCGAATAGTAACTCATTAACTCAATAATAGAAAGTATCTATATCTAAGTATCTATCCGTATGTATGTATGTATGTTGCCAAATGTGTCGACTTTTCGTTGATTTGGAATTCAAGAAGGCGCTTTAAACGGGACTCAAACTTACTAAAATAACAGGTTATATCGCCTAAAGGAAATAAATTGTGTGTTACCGATTGAGTGTCTTTTGGGATCGATAATTCAGTCAGTTTATGGATATGATAATGTATAGTTACACTCGTAATCATATACCTTCAAATTAATAGGCCAATGCGGTCGCGCAGTTCGACTCTAATAAATTACACGTTCATTGGGTCTCGATATTCTCGCCTAAGGTTGTATTGCGTTGGAGTTGAGGTGCATGCATGCAACTATTTAACTAATTCACCGTTCATTCTCTACCTATACCTTACCTTACACAAATAATAATTTTTATTAGTACAATAAACGTTTACATATAAGGCTTTTGATCGAAATATTAAATGTACTCGTAGATTATCTTTTAAGATGTCTGTATGGCTGATCCTTCTTCTAAAAACAATGGCATTGTATAATTTATAGGCATTATATTATTTTTATATAACAGGAAAACATTTATTTGGATTGGTACAACCTCGAAATCCCGATCGATGGGCCCAAGTATCGCTAGCCAAATGTTAATGATCATTATGTATTATATCATAATATAACATCAACTTTTGTTTTCCTGCTTTCAGGTTGGTTTGGTCTATGGCAGATCATTGACGAGCCATTTGGTGTAATGGTCGAGAAGTCGGCTATTACACCAGAGGTCGCGGGTTCGATCCCCGCATGGTACAAACATTTGTGTGCATGAACATGTCTGTTTGTATCGGTCTGGGTGTTTCTATGTATAATGTGTATGTATTTACAAAAAAAAAGGATATAAGTAATGTTTATCCGTTGTCTAGCACCCACAGCACAAGCTAATGCTTAGTTTGGGGCTAGATGGCGCTGTGTGAATAATGTCCGAAAATATTTATTTATTTTATTTATTTATATACTTGTACATTTTTCCCCCTATATTAATTATACTCTTTGCCCTCAGTTCTTTATACATTAGTATTTAATTCAATTTTGGAGCGCACCTACTTTTACTCCTATTGTTTCTACCGTGTTATAAGGGTTGGCAATAATGTGCTTTGTGTAAGAACAAGTTACGCCGCATGTTTGAATTGGTGAAACATACTGACACTAGATTCATTAATGTACTTAATCCTAATCACGCGGCAAGAGAAGATTATCTGTGAGTAGATAAGCGGGATTGCGTTACGCTTTTGTGCCAGTATGGCCTTTGCCACACTTGATGGAAATTACGTCGCGGATCTTTCGCGACCGAACGCCAGTTGCCCCTTAACCCGAAGTTACTCACTTCACTAAAGTTTATGTAAGTAATTTGTATTGTTATCTTCTTATTTAGCGTCTTTAATATAATGTTACCCTGAAATACCAAAATTGCAGAAGTGCCAGAAACTTTGGTTAAGACTGTGTTTCGGAAGACGTCTACGGAGTCAGTTCCTATAAAGAATGGTGCATTTGTGTGCATTTTCTAATGCAATTTTTGCATGACTTCAGTTGGCTCGCAGCCCATTTTATGAAACGCAGTCGCAATAGCCCATTCTATTCAGGAAGCGGCCTTCACTACAAAGCTCAATGTGCAAAAGTACCGCTAATATTTGATTTCTGTGACTTATTTAGTTTTCTACCTACCAAATATTTTAAAATAGGTATCTCTGACCTAAAGTAGAAAATCAAAAGATAGTTACCCACTTAGCTGTCACTTCAGTTGTTGTGTTTTGTTGTTATGTTTTGTTGTTGTGTTATTCTTTGTTATAAAAATGAAGACCGATTTGCGATGTTTGAGAAGTCTGCTATTACACCAAATATTCGATTCGAAAGTGTTGTATCAGTCTGAGTGTTTCTATGTCGACTACTTTCAATTTCTAAGCCATTACAATAAATCTGGACAAAAAATATGTACGTGATAATTTATTCAATACCCATAACGCCGAGTTCAAGGTTGCTCACCCGTGATTTCAATGTTGTGTTACTTACCCAAAGCTACTAATCAGATAACATCAGATATATTGGTCTGACCCCGAGTAACCAGTACTTGTGTTATGGGTGTTAGAAACAACGAAGGTACCACAACTAATACATACTTAAATACAAATAAAACTCCATACACATGACAAACAGTGAAATTACTGTAGTGAAATTACTGGGTATATGAGATCTAATAACTGTCGTCTCGGTCGGTGTAGCGGGCGCAGGGCAGTGCCAGACAGTAAATGCTTTGTTACTGTTTGACACTGAACTGTCTAAGGGCAGACGTGGCGCTTACCATCAGGTGTTCGATCTGCTCGTCTTGTTACTCATTGCAATAAAAAAAACAAGTAGACATCACATAAATATTTGTCCTTGATAGGATTCGAAACCAAGACCCCTGGTGCTTAGTTCATGGTCACTCTCGGACCAGACCAGTGTTTAGTCGGGCTATTTATTATTTAATTTATTACGTTAGTATGAAACTGCTATATCAAGGTAACGTAGGGGTAGTAATTTATACGTAGTTGCAAGACTTAACCGGCTTAACGGGTTGCAGTGCAATTCATTCAGTTAATTAACGCTTTGAGATAACGTCTTGGGCTGCTTACCTGGATTGCAGCGAGGGACTTTAATATAGGGCTTGTGTTGCACATAAACACTGCATAGAGTTAGCGATATAAGATTAAGTCGGGGCGGCATATTAAAGAAAATATACATTGTGCTGAATGCATGTGCATATTTATATTTCACAGTAGTAATCCATACTAATATTATAAAGAGGAAAGATTTGGTTGTTTGTTTGTGTGTTTGTTTATTTATTTGTATTGAATAGGCTCCGAAACTAATGAACCGATTTGAAAAATTCTTTCACTGCTGGAAAGCTAGGGTACTTTTCGTTCCGGAAATGTAGGGGAAAGGGGAGATTATTGAAAAAAGAAATTGCGTGCGAGTGAAACCGCGGAGGCGACCGTACATAAATAGCGCAAATCTGATCAAAAACTGTAGTGAACAGAATGGCACTTCAAGTTTTATTTTAAATGATTGGCATATTGTAAGTTGCTCTAATCCTTGAGCCTTTAATTTTAATTAGATACGGACGCCAGTAGATCAACCTACCCTAATCTGTCAAAAATCTCAATTGAAAGAGAACTCTATGTATTGTGAATAAAGCTGAAAATTGGTTGTAGTTTGACAGATAAAGGTGGTCTGATGAGCTGTCGACTGTACTTGGTCAAAAATCCGCATTTGTCAATTGTCAAGCGTGGCTATTTTAAGATAGTTAATACTCATCATTGTGATGATGACTGATTTTTATTATAAAGCCCTTTTTCCTGCAGTAAGATTAAATACGCTAACGCTTTACTTTTTTATGTGTTTTTAAGTTGTAGATAAAAAAATTAAGTTCTAGATAAATCCTTGTTATAAGCACAAACATACAAAAAAATCAACTTTCCTAAACAAGCTGACTAACAAAAATAATTGTCGTTTCGTTTTACGTAACGGGTCATTTCCTAAAGAATCCATTTCCCTAACGTGTTTAATCTAAGCTGGAAATGTTAGTTTCAGTTTGATGGGCCCAACATAAAATAGTGTAAGTCGTAAATTCCACATTTTACGTTTATTTGTATTTTATTGACTGGCAAGAGAGGACTTGAAATAAATTTTGAAGGCTATGTGTATTTAAAAGTTCCACGATTATGGTTCGAGACTATTGAAGTTGCCAAGTACATATTATGGAATTTATCTCGTTGGCGGTAGTTTTTAGAATCAACATTATTTAAACTAAAATAATTTATCAACTATAAATTCTACAAAGAGACTTTTTATTGTATTCTTTGTAATATTCAGTATATTTTAGTACAAAATAATTTTATTTATTTTTAAGAATAAATAAATTTAGGTTTTCGTACACTGATTAAATATTACTCGTATTGCTTATTAATGATGTTTTCACCTTATTGCTATTATTATTGTACTTCAAATAAAATAAGTACAACAAAAAACACAACCACTACACTTGAAATCAAAGGCTCAAAGATCAGATGAGCCTACAGTCTAGCAGCACATTGAGCGAAGCTTTCTGGTGAAGTATCACTCAATGGAATAGGCCGCAGAAAACGCTAACTAACAGGTGGGCTGCATGCCTGTCTGCCAACTGAACTAGTATAAAAAAAACATCACATGAAATTTTTTATAAAAGCACTACAAATGATCACCTACTTAAATAATCTTTAAGAGAGATATTCTGGTAATCATTTTAGTTAAACAGTCAAATAAAAGAAAATATGTGTCATACTTTTGAAATAAATGTCACTAGCCGGCACTAGGCTGGGAAATCGCTAGGACGAAGAAGAAGAAGAAGACTTTTGAAATAAATGTCCTCCTAAATCTCAACTTTTTCACTTACACTATTATGCGCAAGCACCGTAGAGTTTTCAACTGCATACTGAGCCCGCTAGGTTTTGCGTCGGGGCGATTGCGCTGCGAAATTAACTTTACGTTCTAACCTTTATTTATTTACTTTGAGCTATTTCATTTGCGAGATATTTCACTTCAAGTTGCTTGGAAAATGATAAGAAAAATATTAAACAGCTCATTTTCACGCTTTTGTTTAAAAGGAAATTATTAAAAGTACAGTAAAAGCTTTGAAACCTCTTATCTGTGCTTAGAATATAAAGTAAGACGAGATACCATTATTTATTTATTAGGTTAGCTCCAAGGTTTTTAGACTTCCTTGGGATCAAACAACTGAAGATAACATACAAGCTATCCTTAACGGGTTCTCTCCCTAACCTATTAAAAAGGCCAAGTCAACTCCACTTTCTTTACTCCCCATAATAAAACAACCTTTGGAGTTATTTTTATTTGACTACAAGCATAGGTTTTATGCCTTTTGTTGTGACCAATGTGGCATACTCAAGTTAGGTATGTAAGAAAGTCCGTTGCACCAAACATTCTTGAGAAAGGTTCTGCAACATTTTCTATCGTAACAGCGTTATCTAAACTGCATGTTTAAATTCAAACCATCTGTAACCGCGATTCAAGCGATTGAGATGAATGAAATCATCAATCCGCCCGTCGCAGTGAAGCGGTGATCTATGCATATAAAGTGGGATTGAACTCCGCAATCAGGTGGGTACAATGTTCCGAAAATAACCAAAGGAATTGCTACTATTATCTTTAACGACAGGTACATGTACATTGGTCGACCATAGGCAGTTAAAATCTAGTCTAGAATGTAGTAGAAATTAGAAACGGGCTCAAAGATATATTCTTAGAGAAGGATAAATGGTTGGCGATACTGCTATTTGAGAATCTATGTTAAATACTTGTGTCGGAATATGAATTTATTCAAATCGGAAACGTTGTCGACCTAAGTTGTAAGCCTAACAAAACGAATCGTAGCAGTTAGATCTTGTAGTTAAGCCAAAGTCTTTAATAATAATGAAAAAGGCACAGTCAACGACCATTTTATATTTTGTATATACCTATAATAAATAGGTTTCCTTGGCCATAATTCAGCGTTTATTATTGATAAGAAATTTATTTAAAAACACACAGAAAGCCCAAAATATGTTATATTAACATTTATAAAACGATTTCAATTTCCTCGTACAACTGCAAAGAAATAGTAGGTCCATATATCTTAAAGACGTGATGCACGAGAGTCCCGGGACGGTTTATGAAGACTATTTACCACGTGAGAAGCGTCCTCAAATATACTACCAGACAACACATATTTTTAACTTATTACAACATATTTTCCAACAAACTACTACGAGAAAGCTTGATCGTGCGTACTTAGGTAGCTTTTACCCGAAGTAAAACGTAAGTGCCTCGATAATAATTTAGCACTTTTATAAGTCGCCTTTCCGTGGGTAAATTAATTATTCAGAACAAAAAAGCGTGTTTTAGACGTGTTTTGAAGGTGTAATATTCTTAGAACGAACACCTTACCAACTTTATGTATGTACTTGTAAAATGACGTGGAACTGTTAACTTTTTTTGATGCTGAAGTGGCTACTGCTGCCTATTTAAAGGTTTTAAATTCGCACCCTTAGAATGAAAGTGACCTAGCTCAAAATTTGTCAAAAAATTTTGAGTTAGGGCAATGTCATTCAAAAAAGGTGCGTTATGTGGTGGAGCTCAACCGGGGAAATGCTAATCTCTGATAGAAGACTGACGTACGACATTTACCAAATCGACTACTAAATAAATTGCGGATGACTAAAATTATTAGTGTGTCTAATTCAAATCCGCCACAAACTAATTTTAAATATTTGAACTATTCAGCATTTCCGCCATACATTTCCGACTACGGCAAATTAAATCAATTACAGCTTTCATCGTTTGTTGCGGGCTGCAATTTGAATACAGAGCAAACTACTTAAGTTGTATTGGCTGCTCTATAATTTCAAACTCATTATAGAATTTAAAATTATGTCACTACTTTGCATTGTTCGGTTTCACCGTTATTATATATTTTTTTTAATAAATAATAGTTTTTAAAAATATTTCTGCTGCTATTAATTTGTACTAATGTAGAGCATGCAAGAACGTACAGTTAATGACGTCATGTTGAGATAAATGCATTCTTTTAGATAATTTGATGGTATCTTTTTTTCATAATTTGATAGTATTCCGCACATAAAGTTGTTCTCTACTCATTCTTTTCTTGTGGGCAAAGCATTTTAAACCCTGCTCACAGATGTCCATAGGCGGCAATGATCACTTGCTAACAACGGTTACAATTGCAGGTCTGCTGGCCTTTTTCATAATTTATAAAAACTCTACTAACAAAAAAATGGTTAAATTCTGCCATCCGGTTGTTAGTGCGCAAAAAGTTGCCAAAGGACACGGGCGAACATCCATAGAACGTTGGGCCTTGTTTTTTTATGAATTACACTTACCGATTTACTATTATTATGTAGAAAATGAAGTAATATTCCAAATACACTACAATTTATAAATCCACGCCCTGGGAAAAAATAGTTATAGGATGATTTTGATTTCTACAAAAATAACCCCAATTGTCGAGTTCACTGGATCCGTTGTAAGAAAAGCTTAGGTCGTTTGTTTTAGCTGAAACCGTCTTTTAAACGTAGCGAAAGTCGTCAAATATTAAACCAAGCATTCAATAACGACAAAACAAAATAATTCACATAAGTTATTCAAAACAAACAGAAACGAATGATTGACAGACGTTGTATGACATTTGATTTTTTTTTACTTTTCTGTTGCCATAATTTTTTCAGAAAATTATCGTGCCTTTATTCTAAGCTGTCATTTGTATGGGATCTGATCGGAAAATCAGTATTTAAGTATCTTAACTAGCAACATTATTATTATTCTACCGGACGTTCTATGCACTATGCACATAACACAAAAAAAAATTATTATAAAAATATTAATTATAAAAAAAAATTAAACCGACTTCAAAAAAAAAACAAAAAAAAAACTAGGTACCTAAAAACACTGAAAAGCAAAAAATCAATTTTAATAAGACATTCATCAAATGCGCTTATTGTCTAAGCCTATTAATAACATTAAATTGTATTTACGTGCTAGGTAGGTACCTACTAATCTGTTTGAAGTCGGTGCCAAGCCAAATAGTAGGTACCCAGACTACGTACCTACGTCCGCGGATTATTTGTAACCCTGTATAATACATAAATTATTAGGTATGTATCATTTTTCATTACTTTTGGCTTGGCACCGACTTCAAACAGATTAGTAGGTACCTACCTAGCACGTAAATACAATTTAATGTTATTAATAGGCTTAGACAATAAGCGCATTTGATGAATGTCTTATTAAAATTATTTTTTGCTTTTCAGTGTTTTTAGGTAGTTTTTTTTTTGTTTTTTTTTTGAAGTCGGTTTAATTTTTTTTTTAAAAAGTTTGTTTATTTTTCTATTTTTAGTGTGAATAATACGTAGGAGTGAGTAAAACTCTCTCATAATATTGATAACGAAAATACGAGTAAAATAGTAGAATTGTATTATTTGACAATATTAGGTATTCATTAAGTGTTCAGCACCATTCAGTAGACCAACTAAAGATGCAGCCCGCAAGAGGGACATAAGAATTAAGAAGTCGTACCCTTTAGCTTCCATCATCATAGTTGTACCTTCCATCATCAGCTTAGCTCCAAAAGTACATGAAATACAACTAACGGTCCACATATTCCTACAACACTGAAATAATTATCCCCTAACTCCTAACCGTTAAGGAGTTGTACCTTCCATCATCAGCTTAGCTGCAAAAGTACATGAAATACAACTAACGGTCCACATATTTCTACAGCACTGAAATAATTATCCCCTAACTCCTAACCGTTAAGGAGTTGTACCTTCCATCATCAGCTTAGCTGCAAAAGTACATGAAATACAAATAACGGTCCACATATTCTTACAATACTGAAAGAATTATCCCCTAACTCCTAACCGTTAAGGAGTTGTACCTTCCATCATCAGCTCATCAACATAAAGTGATGTCTATAGGACGCAAAAACTTAAATGGCTTCAGAAAAAACAAGTAACGCGTAGTGTGCGCCTATAAAATTTGAGGTTTGCCCTTGATTTTCCCGGGATCCCATCATCAGATCCTGACATAGTGACAATGGGACCACCTCGGAACTATGCACTTTCAAATAAAAAAAGAATTATTTAAATCGGTCCACAATTGACGGAGAAATCGACGGACATACATAAAAAAAAAAAATACATACAGTCGAACATAGAACCTCCTCCTTTTTTGAAGTCGGTTAAAAATTGAATTTAAATATTAAAAATCTTGCAACGAATATTAATTATATTTTGAATAGTGGAACGAACGCTTAAGATCGAGCCCATTTCTGCCGATCTTCTTTTACGATATACCTACTTGTAAGTTATGAGTTAAAAGGCCTAGCAAATATAGGAGGATTCAGGCGACTGGGACCACTATATAACTGGGACCGCGGTCCCAGTTGCCTGATTCGTTTTTATTTGTTTATTTCGTCAGGCGAGTGGGACCACCCGTAATTTTAACCACAAATCCATTGTTGAAATACAAGATTTAGTACAGTTAGCAGAAAAGGTGTCACAAATAAAACAAAGTTAATTTTTGCAAAGGTAAGTTAGTTTTTGTATTACCTACTTAAACAGTATAACAGTCTTAATTATGTTTTAAAAATCACGTTGGCTCATATGCCTACTTAACTAGTAATTCTAAGGGCCGGTATTTCAATGTAACCTTATCTTATTGCTTAAGTTAAGTATGACATTTAAGATAAGTATTACTTTTGACAGGTAAAAGTGTATTACTTTAGGTGCCGCTTAACTTTAATCCTATAATGAAATATACTTATGTCATACTTATTATCAATCCCGGATTGAGATCAAGATAAGTATATATTGAAATACCGACCCTAAGTAAACATTCAACACAAATCTCCTCAAAACAATAATATAAAAATCAGTCATAATGTCTCTTAACTTTATACACCATAAAGTAAGTACTCATTACTTATAATAAATATTTAAAATAAAGTCAGAAGATGCACATATCGTGGTGTAATATTTATTTGCAATGACAATCATGTCCTCATAACAATGTTACTTAGCAACCGAATGTCACTTTTATGACAAATCCATACTGACACAACGCCGCACCGCCCGTCTACTCTCCATCCGTCTTACGAATTTTCGATCTACTCTTTGGTGTTTATGGGCGCCTGGTACTTCAAATAGAAGTTTTGCATCACTTCGCTTTTATTTTACATGAATTTTATTCACCACGCTGCCATTTTAGGATGAAATATTCCGTGTGATTACTCTTCGGTACTTATGGGCGCCTGGTACTTCAAATAGAAGTTTTGCATCACTCGCTTTTATTTCCATGAAATTCTACTCCGCCATTAGATATTCCGTGTGACTTCTCTTTGGTGTTTCTGGGCGCCTATAACTTCGACGAGCACGGCGAATCAATCTTACTAATCTGTCGCGAGTTTAACATTTTTTCCCCATAAAAAAAATGTAGTCAGAAGTATTCACTTCAAAAATACTTGACCGTAATACTAAATAAAATAAAATCCTGAGTTATAACTTGATTTTTCTGTTAACTGTACATTAAAGGAAATTAGGTATATGGTCCCAGTCGACCGATTTAAAAATGTTATCAGGTAACTGGGACCGCGGTCCCAGTTTTATTTGGTCCCAGTCGCCTGAATCCTCAAATATAGTAGAAGATTTAGTGACCATTAAACGATTCACTCCAGAAAGTGCAATGTTTCAACTTATTATTGTATTGTGTAGTGGTTTCTGCCAATAACAGATACTGAAGTTGCACTTGAGTCTGAGTAAGGTCGAAAAGTAAAGTGGGGGTGACCCTCTAAGATGATACATCGTCGACTTTAACTGGGTAATATATAACTGTCTTACACAGAGGGTCAGATTTTTCTGCTGGTCTTAGGATGATATAAGTAACTAATGAATAAATATTGGAAAACATCCCTTAAATTGATCTGCTCCGAAAGTTATAGAGAAATTTGAAACACTTGTGTTATAAAGAATTAATGTACAAATATTTAGACACACAATACACAAATTTTCAGTACATTAAAGTTACCTACTCCTGGATGTGATTCAAACTTGGCGCATACAGCAGGATTAGCGGTAGTATTGCGTCAGACAAAATAGTACACTGCGTCAACCTTTGTATTATACGATATAAAAGAACTATGTATTCTCCCATTCTCATTCCATACATATCTCTATGTTTTAAAACCGTATAGGTACCATCATGAAATGCAAAGCTGCCACAAAATAATATTAAATATTTGAACTATTAAGCATTTCCGCCATACATTTCTAGACAAGTTAAATCGCTTAAACTGTATCTTTCACCTGTGCCGCAAACTTCGATTACCATTGGAGAGGCTACCTGATCATTTTGTGTATTCCTGTTTTTAGGCAAGCGTCCACAGACCCGCATCGCACGCATCGGACTGATCGCATCAAACAGATTAATAACTATCACGGTGCGGATCAGTGGACGCTGTTGTATGAGTCTGTCGCAGTAAGATAGATACAGCCGTAATATAGTTATATCCCTAGGGTTATAATTATTTACCGTAAGATAGTTATAAGGAAGCGATTTATAACTATCTTACGGCCACAATCTAGTAATATGGTTATCTGACTAAACTAATCTAGTTAAGTTATAAATCGACTGGGGCGACTAAGAAATTAACGGGCGTCTAAATATTTTATAGTATGGAATTATAGATGAGGTGTAATAAATTATAACTTGGCGACTAATATTATTAGTGAGGTAATAAACATTGTATGAACGGCCGGAGGCGGAAATCAAATCGGATGGACATTCGTGGTTATTTTTTTTTTAACAACTATTCCCTAAATTAACGAAAGAAATGTATTTAAAATACATTACGTATTACGGACTCACACCTTTTATTACTAAAAAGTATTGTAATGCTACTAATTGTAGGTTACAAAAAGTTGATTAAAATAAAAATAAAGACCAATATAATGTTTTATTTTATTGTTTGGTAGATTTATAACTATATAACTAGGTTAGTTTAGTCAGATAACCATATTACTAGATTGTGGCCGTAAGATAGTTATAAATCGCTTCCTTATAACCATCTTACGTTATATAATTATAACCCTAGGGATATAACTATATTACGGTTCTAACTATATTACTGCGACAAGTCTATATACAAGGCAAACTAAAATCCGTTGCGTGCGATGCGATGCGTGCGATGCGCTTACCTTTTATCATCATTTTTTTATTCTGAATAGAATGGCTTAATCGCAAATGCGATTATATCGCCTACATTATAACAAATGATTTTATATGTTTGTATGATTGAAAACATTTTGTTCTTAACATAATCATCAATGAAACCGGCCTTTATTTTCGTAAAATATTTTATGAAAGGCATATAACCCGCGTTGTGTGTCACCTCCATTTCATCCTTCGAGTTCCTGGCATTGTCACGCGCCTAATTGATTACGCCTGACGCCTATGGGACTTGTTTCGGCCGCCTTTCTAATTTACCGACCGACCACCTAATGTTCACATCAGCGGTTTTATTCAACTTTTTAATAAAATTTATGACAATTTCTGTGACCTTTAACTTTAAAAAACTTTTTTTGTATAAAAGTTTGTCAGTCCTTGATTTGATAACATAATTTGGAGCCCTGTAAATAAGTATATAATTTGTCGACCCATTTGGTGTACGGGAGCGTCCACCAGGGATGTTAAAGCTAAGCTAGGTAATTATTTCACTGTATCAACCTTAGTTTCAACTGATGATACGGTGTGTCACGAAGATTCGCCACCGCAAAGAAACTGTGCGAGAAAGATGCCAAACTCGAGCTAAGCGATGTATCGATAGTAAGGAAGGGCACTTCCCTTGCCTTCCCTTCTTTCGATACATCAAATAGTTTAAGCTTTGGTTCTGTACTTATAATTTAGAGAATAATGCCAAACATTGAAATCACTTGAATTTATTACTTATGCATGATACAAAATCAAACACGTCATTTGTGTATTAGAAAACGCAAACATTCAATTGTTGAAATAGGCATGCCTATCATTTAATTATTGTTACATGTTATATTAGTATTATCAATTTATTATCATACGTAACACAACAATGAAATGGTCATTAATATGTAACAGACATAATTACCCCGCCGATTGACGCGAAATAATTTAATTTTAAAACACTTTGCACAAATTAATTACGGCGAAAATGAAAAGTAACTGGTCGAACCTCGTTAATTAACAAACAGCCGGTCGTTACTAAGGCACCTCGCTCAAATTACATATTAAATTTATAGTATTTAAAAGTTTCTTTTTAAATTTACATTTAGTTGACAACTTTTTTTTGAACAAGAGAATGCGTTTATGCACCATAACTGCAGGCTATCTAGACCTGCGGCCGTGAGTGGGACTCGAGACTTAAGTGTCCACTACCCACTAAACTCCCCCGGTTTCCCCTTCACACCCAAATTGGGACGAGCCGGTGCCAGCCTTGTGGCTATTGACCAGCCCATTTAGTTAACAACTAAAATATTGAAGCCTTTTTTTTTTTTATTGTGGGGAATACGTTACGCATGCCCTCGGCCAGGTGGTGCTGGCGAGAAGCGACAACACCACCCGTCAGAGGGTTATGTGGGACTCTCCTACTCGAGGGGTAGGTATACCCACTAAACCCCACAGTGCCCAACAGGCGCCTTAATGGTAGTGTCACAGGAATCGGCATAGCCTTGCATCTGTGACACTACCAGCGGATCCCTCGCACCCTCCGCTTTGGAGGGTAGGGAGCAGCACTTGCAAGCTACCGCCCGACACGGGAGGCCTACTGGCCCCCTGTACCTCCGCCATGCCACAACCTGCGGTGTGGCCCCGCTTGGGCCGCCGATGCGCAGGGGGGAACGGCAACGTAACACCGGCCCCCTCCAACCGGTTGCGCACCGCGGCCCCCACCTCGCGCCCGAGGGCGCGCTGAGCAGACAGTAATGGATACTGTCCGCTCCCCTCATGTCGCAGGCAGACCTGTCGGTCCGCCCACTTGGCCACTCTTAGTTCACCGGAGCCCACCCGGCTACTAAGCCCCCCCACCGCGACAAGGTGATGGGCGATGGCCCATCGGGGGGAAAATATTGAAGCCTACGGTACAACTTATAGTACCTAATAGCTTTCTCCGCAACATAAACGCTTGTCCTGGGTGGTCTTTCCATTTTTAAACATCTACTTACTTTCTCTTCTTATCAGTCATCTCGTCTCTTGCACTTGTCCTTTCTTTTTAAACATCATACGAGTACCATTCCGATTCACGTATCTGTCATCCTTCACACACCCAATCAGGCGGCTGTAGGCACTTGTGACTTGTTCCATAAAGCGAACAGCACACTCGTCTGCCTCAAATCTCATAAAAAATAACTACGTCTGGATTTTACCGGTAGAAAAAGTATTTTTTACATTATTTCAGATTATAAAATACACAAACCGTCACTCACAAAAATCCCTAAAAACTGAGATGAGTTATGAAAGAATATTACAGTTAGATGAATGAAAGGACTCCACAAGCCATTTTTTACGGTTATTAGGTAATTACTTAAAGGTAGGGTTGCTGTTAGCTAAATTAGGTAAGTAGGTATTTCTATAAAAATTTTGGATTATTTTATTTTAATTATGGTATCAGGTAAAATAAAAATAAAAATTAACCACAGGTATTTTACAAGAACAAATAGCTTACTGCTTTTATGTTACTTTTTCTACATAAAAAAAGCTAAGCAAAATGATGCGCTAGGCACTTTCCCCTATCCTTTACCCTTTAAAACTTTTGAATGAGGCGAAAATGTATCTTACAAAACAAAAACATACCGCAAACACTCAAAACACCCCTTTAATGCGACCAATGTTTACAGGCTTACAAATTTTCTGTATTAAAACACAACACTGCTCCCTTTGTTATCTGAGTAATTGTTCTGACAGTTATGAAAACGTTTTCCTTGTTACTTAATTATATAATTTGGCTGCAAAGTTTTATAACTATATATATCTTAGAATATCTTTTTGTTCGTCGTATCGTATACGTTTGGCTGCGGTTTTCTCTTCAGTAGTGCCAAACGTCTGCCGTTGCCAATTTTTGTTGACACACTTGTCTAGCTGCAGTCTTATATCATTTCAAAGTAGGTCTATTTTGAGCTAGTCTTCAGACAATATGATTCGAAACAGTTCGAGGTGACTCGCGGGGTCGATAACCCAGATAACAGGTCAAATCTGCATAGGAAATAGTGACGATTATTTGTGTTTCTTTAAGGAAAGATGCATTTAGAAACGGCAACGGAGTTACATCGAGTAGAATGTTACATCCCATGTAAGTTTAATTATTTATTTATATGTAAGTTTAATTATTTACATAAATGGAACCTATTGAGATATGATATCGATATTTTGTGGAAAAAAAAGCATTATTTAACCATACTCTATATGAGTTTTTGTCCAGTAAAAAGAAATAATTTTCTCGTAGTTTATTTTATCTAGCTCAAAATGGCTAACAGGCGAATAGCCACTAACGCTCAGGCTACTATGGTATACTATAGCTTACCTATATTTATATATTCTGTGCCCGAGCAAGGAGCCAAAGTTTTAAATTCTGAATACTCCTAAAAATAATGTCAGCCAACTGATTATGTGCGTTCGCTCGGATGACGTTATAGGTCACGAGGGCTTCGAGTTTGGTTCACTCTGACTCTACCGTAGCATGCAGTTTGTTACAAAATACGTGAACCGTTAAAAAGCGCAAGCGATTCTTACATATTTCTTTTTGGCTGACATAAACCTTGTTCTAGTTTCTATATCTTCCATTTTCAACTGCGACAAGTTTTATAAAAAAAACCTTCTTTCCTTTTACAATTTGTAATACGAAGAACGAATTTTGCCATTCCTTTCCGTATCCCACGTAACACTTTCCCTTTGCCCTTATCTGAAAGGCCGCGCCGGCTAAATATCCTAGTCCATAATGGTGTCCAGTGATCTTTAAGCGGCACCGATTACTTACCATTACCGAAAAATAGAATAACAAACAACAATTTTATTACTAACTTTAATTTGAGTCAATGGTACGAACTGCTCTCTAGGGAAACCAAATTGACGAATGAGTGCGGAACCTACGTTTTTAATTCGCCGAAACGATGAGCGCTCCGTCAGACCAATACATTTGGATTCGGTGAATTGATAAATAAATTTCACCGAACTCACCTCTGAATTTAACGTTTATTTTTTTATCAGACAGCGTTATTGGTTCACCCTAAAATGTTACGGGTGGGAAATCCGCATTGTTTATTGTTTTACACATAAGTGAAAAATAAAGATATTCTACTCGTTTGTTGTACCCATAAAAGGTTCAAGCGATTGAACTGCTTTATATTAAAAACAAAACATTGTTGTTTTTGTTAATAACAAAAATAAGCTTGATGAAATAAGTATAATGTGTTTCAAAATAACGGTGAATGTATTTACATAGAGGTACTTACATTAGTAGAAAACACCATGTTACAAACATATTCTGATTCCTATTATTCAAGTATGCGGATGACTACGGCTTGTTCATTGGTTTTAAAACATTTTTGATCATTGAAAAGAGTAACTACTAACTTGTTTCTTGCCGGATTTTCTCGATAGATAACAACACTGCAAAGCCAGTGCACAATCACTCTTTATAATTTACGATTTATAAGCACATCTTTAAAATCTACATGATTAAGGAATATTTTATTTAATTTGAGTGATAACTTATTTGAGTTTAGCCTTTTTGCAATACATACTGTGAATATCTGTAAAAAAAGTTTTTGTTAAAATGCAATGCAAACAGTTCAAACCTTCGTTTCCTTAAAAACCTTATAAAGTTAATCTAAATAAAAAAGAGATAACAAAACGTTTCAAGTGGTACATCATTTGCATCGTAAAACTAATTGCGGGCCGTATTGCAGGCTGTACCTACTTTCAGTGCAAAGAGCGTATAATATTCACAGTGTGTTTTAGTAATGGGAAACATTTTCTTGTATGAATTCTTATTTGAAACTTTCCAAGTAATGTAATAGTCATATTCAATAGTTATAAAATAGTGTGGTTTTAGTGTGCGCCTAACATTGGACTTAGGAAACTTTAGGGTTACTATGTAGTTAGTTCGTGTTTGTCTTGACCTAACTTCTAAATTATGTAATAACGAATTCTTAAATTTATTATCCAAAAACCAAAATGAAAATGTGTAAAGATAGACATATTATCTCGAAAGTTTGACATGTTTTTACCTGCCGGCCCAATATTTAAAATAAAAAGCACTTTATAAAAAGTAACTTAAGCCATACAACTTAATTCGCGCTCGGCGAACTAAATTGTGGGCATCAGCAAGTGTGACGACACTTTCTCCGTTCATCGTTTTTAGACACAAAAGTATCCAATAAGTACTTGATCGAACTAGAGAGTTCGAACAAGCCCGCAGTGAGAATCTCAGAGATAGGCTTTTGCTTAATGATACAGATTACTGGACAAGAATTTGCCTTGATAGATCCTTTATTGTTTGAAAATCTTAAGTTCGATTGAACATCGCCTTTGAATTTTAAATACATTTACTTAAATTACTTAGCAGTGAACATTAACAGCTTAAGTAGTAAGACTCAACACTTAGTTTGTTTAATATTTAGATTAAATTTCTGATGTATTTCCATTAAAATATTTCACCGAACACACTTAGAAAGCAAATTTTTGCGCAAAGGTATTTAGACTTAAAGCGGGAATCGGAAGATAGTGACCACTTTTTCACTGAGAAGAACAAATTCATATAATATTTCGGCAGATTTCATGGAACATTGAAAAACAGCGTCTTTTGTCAAGAACGTATAGCCGAAGTTATGTGCGTAACATCCAAAATGAATGTTGTCTGATCTGTTTGAATACCCCGAGAACATGAACACTTCTAAATTCTCACACTGATTAATGAGTCGTTTTTATGATAATCAACTGATAAAATAGGTACTGCAAAAGAAAACAACTAAATGGATTACGAATTCGTTTAAAAACATAATTTTATTCATGTCAATCGTCTTTGATGTAGGTACAAGCGTACTTATAGAATTTAGTTTCTTTTATTTATAATGGAAACCGACGGAAAATGATTATATCGTCATTAATTTTATACTTTAACACAAAACAGTCCTCAAAACTCACAACAAACGAGGAAATATTATGAAAAGTTGTAGTCACAAAACGATCGCACTTCAAAAGAGGTCGTTCCTCAAAAAATAAGTGAAAAGTCTTTATTGCGAATTTTTTCTTGTTAAAAATTTCCCTGTTCAACGCGCAGGAATTTTTTTCTCATATTGCTCGGAGACTTCGAAGGTCGGAATTATGACGGGCCGGCGAGCAAATATTCTTATTAACAAACAAAACGTTTTATAAATTAACGTTGCTAAATCATTTAGTTCGAGTTTCGGCTTATTTTGGGGTCGCATAGTCTAGGATTTTAAATGTAGAATATCCAGCCTATTGTATGTATATGTTTCACGACAAGGAAAAGAGCACTTCACCAATACGGATTGGTGATCAAAAACCCCAGCTCAGTTAGAAAATTTCAATACAAATTTTGTCTAAGGAATTGGTCCCAGGACCTAAGATCAGCCTGGGACAAAAACCATAATTAACGAGGCTTACAGCGAAAAGAAAACAGCAATGGTGTTTATCAAGTAATGAGTATAACTTCAGACCGATTTCGGCCATGGCGACCACTTCGACTCCTTATCCGATCTGCGCTGATGCGCTCGCAGATGGCTTTAGCCAATCTTAGCGGCAAACTGCCGTGCGCACCAATCTATACTAAATTACTAATATTATAAAGAGGAAAGATTTGATTGTTTGTTTGTATTGAATAGGCTCCAAAAATACTGAACCGATTTGAATAATTCTTTCATTGTTCGAAAGCTACACTATCCCTGGTAACCATAGGGTACCTACTTTTTATCCCGGAAATGTGTGGGAAAGGGGATTTTTGAAAAAAGAAATTACTTGATAACTTTAAAGACTACGTAGACAGATAGTCAAGATGAATGAAGAAACGCCCGAATAGCAACGACCTTTTCAAAGAATACCTAGCCGGCAGTGTCACAGATATCGCTAGGAAAAGACCTTCAGAAAAATTCGAAACACTAGGTACATGTAGGTATGTAAAAGAAAAACAAAACTTTTAATTTACTTTTTATTACTGTCAAACTTTTGTGGCACTATTGCCAGTGCTACTTTAAAATAACAAAATAACCACGAAGGTTACATCAAATTAATAACCAAGCAGGTTAATAATATAAGTTTTTAAAAATTTAATGCTGGCTAAATTATTCAGAAAAATTGGATAAAATCTATACGCCATTAAAGAAAAAAAAATTTACTTTTTATTTCTGTCAAATTTCAGAAGCACTGTAGCCAGTACCTTTTTAAAAGTAAGAAGGTAACCGTCTTTTCAAAACTTTTTGATTTTCCTTTAAAAAAAAAGGAATTGCTTTTTATTGCTGTCAAATTATTCGTAACTCTGATGCCAGTTACATAGAAAAAACCAAGCAGGTTATTATGCAAATTTTTCATTTGATGCTGGCTAGATTCTTCAGAAAAAAATCTTAACGCCATTAAAGGATAAAGAAACAATTATTTTCTTTTTATTACTGTCAAAATGGAAATTATGCTGCTAGCTTTTTTAATGATCCAAAAAAGGTAGCATGTTATTTGAAAAGAATGATAATGAGATACAAAAAAAATTATAATCGACTGCTAAAATCACAGGCTAAAATATTAGTATTTTAATATGTAGTCGAAACAGAATAAATATTTTGTCATATCATAGGCTTATTATGACCAAATATTTATTCTGTTACAACAATAGTGATTAAACGATTTCCATTGTATAAGCAGCGATGACTTTAAGCCGAGATTTTAAAAAATAAGTTTTTATTTTAAGAAGATTAGATAATTACTAAGTTTCCGTTAGTTTTTTTGTTATGAGTAGGTACTTCAAAATTTTGATTTGACAAGTTATATTTTGTCACCCTATTATACCAGGGTATGAATGAATCGTCTCACCAGTATGAATCGTCCGTATTCCCTGATGATGAAATTGCCACTCTGCAGCGTGATGACGACCCGCTTAGAGAACAGCGACTTGACGCAGTGTGCCGTGCCCATCACCTGAGAAATCATCATTAACTAATATTATAAAGAGGAAAGATTATCTGTTTGTTTATTTGTATGAATAGGCTCCGAAACTACTGAACCGAATTGAAAAATTCTTTAATTGTTAGAAAGCTAAACTATTCTCGGGCGACATAGGGTACTTTTTATCCCGGAAATGTGAGGGGAAGGTGGGGGACATTTGAAAAAAGAAATAGGCTTGTTTCCACTAAGAGTGAATCGGATGGCTTAGAGTTTCTAATGATTAATCATGTTAAGTAGTAAACAAAAAAACTTTTTTACTAAAATAATATAAAATTACCAAAATTTTTGGAAATTAAAATCGGCAAAATTACTTATTTAATCACGTGACATTAAACAACAATCGGAGAAGCGTTACGTCAGTCCTCGCAAAACACCGGTTGCAGCTGTATATTGATCTCGTCGACTGACATCAACAAACTCGATTGTTTCGCGAGGATAGACGTCATTCAAGACGCCATGACAGTCTTGGCCTTTCCAAAGTTAATTTTAAGTGCATTTCTAAAAAAGCAAAATACTTATGAAAAAGGCCTATTTTTCTAAAAATAATATATATTTGGGGTAAAATAGATACTAAACTATAGTTTTAAACGAATTTCCAAATTTTGTCAACTAGCCTATTGCGCGCGGGTGAAACCGCGGAGGCGGCCGCTAGTCAAGTAATATACTTTTTAAGAGACACAAAAATACAGCATAAACTGAATAACCATACTTACCGCATTTTATGTGGTAAAGCTCTTGGTCTCAGCTGCTATAGAAAGATGGCAAACTAAAATACCAGCCATCAAAAGCTTTCATAGATAACTTGTAAAGTTGTAAGACGACTTAATAAAGAAATTATTAGTTTTTCTTTTGAATTTAAACGCAGGAGGAGGAAGATGTATCAACTTCGTGTGATGTCAGATAATACGCATCACATTGCATAACAAAAAAACACACACATTAAAACTACTACCGATCAAAGCAATCACACTAGCTAACATAAAAGGCTATCATTCGAACATGATAATTAATAAATGTTATTTTAAATATTCTGCGTGCATTACAAATTTTAATAAGACTCCGAGGCCTCTTCCCGGGAATCAGTCCTCTGGGACGGAGGCTAATTTATTTGTCCCAATTAGCATTTATATGAACCATCTACATAATATACGAGTAATGTTTGCTCGGAGTAACGCGTGAGGTGCCCTTTTATAACGGAATTTAAACCTTACGCTAAATAGTTATAAGGTCTACCTACTACATGATTGTTTTTTGCAGGTAAGTGACTTCTGACTTCTGTTTACGTTTTCCAAAAATCTTTTGAAAAATTTTATATATACTAAGTAACAAATATGTACGATTTCTCCTATAAACCATTGTTCATGTTATACGATATAGTTTCACCCACGCGTAATTTCTTTTTTCAAATATCCCCCCTTCCCCCACATTTCCGGGATCAAAGGTACCCTATGTTCACCGGGTATAGTGTAGCTTTTCAACAGTGAAAGAATTATTCAAATCGGTTCAATAGTTTCAGAGCCTATTCAATACAAACAAACAATCAAATCTTTCCTCTTTATAATATTAGCATAGATATACCTACCTTCCAAAATTTCACTGTTCAATATTTCAAATTGTGCAAAATCCCAAGTTACCTACTAAAACTGATTCTCGAGCTAAGTGTTCCCTCCTCCCGTTTTCACTTACGAAGTTGCCAGTAAGGTGGTCGTAAAACATTGTTATGACCCTAAAGTACTTGTGGTGCTACTAAAAGAGATGGCTCAAACTTTGTAAAATCTGGAAGGCCAAGCAATATGCCAGTTTTATGCTCGTATTGTAGATTGGTCGGGGATTTTTCTAGTAGAGTTTGTATCGATTGTTTGCCCAAAAGTCTTTTAAACAGTATGTATCACCTTGCGTTGACTGACCGAACAAGGCCTTAAATTAAAAGTTATTATAATGCACTCATTTTAACGAAGGTCCGACGCAATATTCTTCTTTGTTCTTAGAGGCTGCCTACCAACAGTCATTATGATAATCAAAGGGAGGGTTAATATTCCGTACTGGACATTCTGCATTAATTATGAAAATGTTAATAGTAGCGTCAGTATTTCAAACTCATTATGTTGTATTTACATTTTAACACGTTCACTGCATTATGAGGTCGAAACGCCCCATGCGTGACTTCTTGCTGGTGCGGCAGTCAAAATCACGTTCTTTCACTCTGTGCGGGGGACGACTATGATAATATTCCTAGTAGTATGACAGAGACAAATAAACAAAATCAATTTTCTTACGAAATCTAATCCCATGGTGTAGTTGATAAGACATGAGGTCGAATAGGTCTCATACGCACTGAATTAAAAATAATCAATTACAGTGCGGAGTGAGGTCAAATCTGCCTCATAAATTTTAGGACTCATAGCCGCACAGAGTGAAGAGCTGCTAGTTTAGTGTTGTGATAAGTGTCGATACGGGAGCACAGGGAGTCACAGTTTTTTTAATCCAACTGTTTTTTGTAAAGATTACATTCCAATCTATTTGCTAAATATTCACTTTAAATTAATAAGTTAACTTTTATTTAGTAAATAGATTTACATAGCATCACAGCTGTAAGCTCTTTGGCGTTCCAAAGCGATAGTAAACTTAATAATAATAATATGTCTTAAATGTTACACTTTGTGTGTTCTTTTCCCTAGGATTGAGTTGTTTCAAATGCATATTGATTGCTACAGCGATTGCTAAATAGTAGTCTGCAAAAAACACTAAAAAAATTTTAACTTTTTGTGTTCAGTGTGACAAATCCTACTGCTTGCCCTGTTTTAATAAAAAACATTTAAACTAATATGTTTTAAAATATAAGTATTATAATTAACGACACTGCAACTTTCTTTTATTCCCATCACTATTCGAGACATAAATCGAACTTCATTTCAGTGCGATGTGAGGCAGAACAGATGCCATATATTTATTTTTCATTTATATAACATCGAAATGTCAAAACTGCCGGCGAAGCTATATTTAGATTGAACAACTATTTAAGTTTGTTATGGTAAAGTTTCAAGGTAATATTGTCTTTTTTGAACTAGAATTAAGGTATTTTTTAAAACATAAATTTGTGAGGCCGATAAGGTCTCATACGCACTGAAAAGAAATTCAAACTTGTCTCGAAAAGACCTCATTCGCACTGGCTGAAATTCCTTAAAAAATGGCTACGCAGTGAACGTGTTAATTATAACCAAACAAGTTAACGGTCTGAAACGGAAGCTTTAGGTACATCGCTATTCGTTATTTTAAAAGTGTGAAATTTGGAAAGATATTGGCCGTGCTCCCTCTCCGGTGCCTCGTAAAATGGTGAGGTTTATTATTATAATTCACTGATTTTAAAATTTTAATAGTAAGAAAGAAAACATTATTAGTACGATAAAGGCTGTTAACCAACCACTGGTTGGTTAAATGTGTAGTGAACCAACCAGGTTAAATAAACAAAATGTCTGAACGTAATAACACGAGTCGCGTTGCACTTTGTGGTCCGCTTATGACAATCTGACACTAACATGAGTTACATGGAAACCGACGAACCAGGTAATGCTTCCATACTTTAACAGCTGCTTCGTATCACATAGTAAACGGATTAGATACCTACATTAATCATCATTCGATTCTTATAAAATAAAACACATGTAGATTATTCGGAATGAAAAGCAAGGTTAGTGTTTTATCATATACTAGCTAGGTTAGTATTTTATCATTAAAATCGCGGAGTCTTTCCTCTTTTTAATAATAAAGTAAGTAGGTATATAATAGAACAATATAACTTATTTTGTTGTATCACCCATATATTTACATGTTACTTATTATATTAGTAACCTTCTGAATGCGCATTCACCCGCATAGAATTTATGGAATGTGATATTTTCCAGGATGAAAAGTAGCGATAGTAATAAAAATGTAATAGAAGTTAAAAGTAATATGTATTTTCCTAAGGAAGGTCCTTGATATTCGTGAAAGTGTAACAGAAGACAGAGCTAATTTTGCATTTTTAATATTAGTTTGGATCAGAAAGGTTACTATTTGCCACCGAAAGCTAAATTACTATATCTTAATTATAAACTAAAAACTACCGCACTATATAACAGAATTAGACTAAGAAACAGCTATCAATTAACGATTGGGTCCCGATCGGCGACCTTGATACGTCCATATCAATTCTTATTCTATTGTGGGAGCACTTTGATGAATTAATTAGCAGTGTAGGCATGCCTTTTGACTACCAACGGTTCATTATTTAAAGAACAATTTGATGATACTATGATGTACTAACGGCAGTACGATTTAAATTATTCAATCCTTCTTTTTGTGGCAACATTGTACGGTGTTTCCTCAAGTACGGAAACGTCAATAGCACATACTATAAAACAGATTCAGTGGTATGTATTTAAAGTTCTCAACGAAAAATTACCTAAGCACGTTATTAAGCACGTACGGACGGTAGGAGATCAACCTACCCTAATCTGTGAAAAATTCCCAATTGAAAGAGAAAGAAAACTCTATTTGAAGTGAATAAAGCTGAAAATTGGTTGTAGAAATTCGACAGATTAGGGTAGTCTGATGTGCTGTTGACTGTACATTAATAATCATACGGTGTAAATACTTTGATATAATTATTTGACGACTGATTTATAGTAATGCAAGTAAATCCTGATAAAGTTTATCTTAATATTAACACGATCGCCTCTATAAATTATACTTTTTGGCAAAACCCGCTGTATAAATTGAAATATTTTTTTCGCCCTAGAAATATAACCGGAAGCCATAGTGTAACTACGTTTCGGGTAAACTTGCAAAACTTTAAATATGCAACAAAAATGGGTGGCACCGCAATTCAAATCAGCATTTCAAACGGGCTCTGTTCTGTGGGCTTGCCCAATAGGTATCAGGTTATCTCGGGCGTGTCGACTTCTCCCATTCCGAAGCTAATAACTTTCCTTTTTGTAACTTTAAACTGAAGACCGTCAGCAGACACAAACGTTCATCTGATAGCAAGCCATTACGGCATTCTTTTGACGAGCTCTACACTGCGGAAAATCTTCAAGCCTTTATTTTAAAGGTCTGATTTCAATTAAAGCGTCAAATTGTCATTACGTTTTTAAGCGGGGGAAAATGCTTTTAATCAAAGTCAAAGTATTTATTTTGCAGTTTGATTTACCATGAAATTCTTTTGCACGTCATAAACTTTTTTTTTCTACCAGCACTTCGACGTGGTCGTGAATGGCCTGTTGAGAAGAAGTGCCGCAAGAAACTCAACAGTTATGTTAGCCTTTTTTTAAATTATTTTTCGTTTTACAATGTTAACTAAAAATAATATAATGTCAACTTTATAACAATACAATGTCAACTTAATAATAATATAATAAGTACAATAAATAAGCATAGATGTGCAGAGAAGCAAATCTGTTTCATATCATAATGTTATTTTAGGGTAAGTCCTAATGAATGAACAAAGAATATACATATAAGTATGAAAGTGTATTATAATTTCGCTAACTATCTTAATATTTAACAAATAAAATACAACCAAATATTTGGCATTAATACTAATTTTTTTTAAGGAAAATTAATTGCTCGTTACGAAATCGTATGCACAGAATTTGAAAATACGTTCTTATTTTCGAATAACTTCGTCGGCATGGAGGCAATTAGGGAAAACGAAACACTCAATCATTGTGATTACAACCTCAAACTGACATTGGACTTGAAATAGAACAACCATTGATTGTATGATTGGCTCCCATTATTTTTTCAAAACGGAATACGATGAATGAGTATACGACTCCTTTTTTTATGAAAAAGGGAGGCCAAAGCAAGTGTTATAACTGATGCTAAGTAAGTCTATCGCCCATGGAAAATTGGACACCAGCAACTATGTCTCAAATACGTTGCCCGCTTTTGTAAGAATAAGAAAGAGGGTGATATGGGAAGAAGAAAAGGAAAGAGGAAGTTTGAGTTTGTGAAACTCTTACTCACAATCAGAACGCAATAACAAATTCTACTTGTACGTCGGTCTCCTATGAGTAGTATTTCCCCGATCGAGACGGTCCAATTTAACAGATGTCTGCAGCGTAGCTGTACCAAACTTAAAAATTGTTGCAGCCCCTTGAATTATTATGGGCGTTTAATAACTCTTGAAGTTTGTTAAATTGCTTGGCAAAAATAATATACAAGTTGTTACATTGTGCATTTTTATGATCATTTAGTCCATCCAGAACTTTTGCTCTAAATGATTTGCTTTAGGTGTTGGCGATATTAAAAATGCTTTTACTTTTTACCGCGCAAAGTTGCCATGTCCATAGTTATCATGGTCAATTTCTCAGCAGCAAAGTATGCAAAACAAACCTTTGAAGGATTTTACACACCATTAATTTATTCTAAGAGAATTTTAGTATTTTGCAACAACGTGCTTCGAAAAAAACCTTTTTGTTTTCAATCATAATTTTCACTAACACCTGACTAATTTCTAAAAATATTAACTCAATAACATTAAATAGATAAAGTGCCATTAGCACCTTTACAAGATGTCAATAAACTCTAAATTTAAAAGCAAAATATTATACGAGAAACAGACAAAATGATTGTTCATTCGATACTCATTTCGCCTACCAAGCCCGGTACGGTTTCTAATCAACCATTCAACTTCTGTACTTTTAATATCGTGTCTTTATAAACGTTGTTCAATGCCTTTTATTCTTTATTTCCTGAAAATCTTTACTTCAATATTATTTTATAAGAAAAGTTACTTACAGGCCGGTATGTAAATTAGCTTCGCAGCACTTGACCACAAAGTTGTCTGATGTTAAACATCTATGCGGTCTACGATGGAGCGCGCTTGCTTAGGAAAAGCCCGTTAATTCTGGCCTTGAAGAGCCCCAAGTTGTATTGTGTAGGAAAGACAGATCCCGGCAGATAATTCCATTCCCGCGCAGTCCGTATCAAGAAAGTATTATAAGTATATGACTGAGTTATTATTTTTTAAATCTAATTCATGCACAAAATTCTAAATAAATTTCCCATCAAATGAATGAGTAAAAAATAAGTATCTCCTCTATAATGACCTTTTTGAAGTGAGAATAATAAATTATACACATAACATCTTGTTGACCCTTCCGGATGTAACATACTCTACTAAAGACATATTTCGAAGTAACTACGTCATCATTCCTCCATTTAGAGCAAAATCAGAGTGAATGGAGCCATTGTTGGAAGTTTATCTGGAGAATTCCTCTACAATGCCGCCAGTAACATTCGTAGACCACTATTATAGCCACCTGTGCGCTGATGTACTGCGGAAATAGAGGCAACTTAGTGCGACCCTGAATCGTCCAAGTTTAATTTCTTTTAGATGATAAAAGATGAAATTGTACTTAAAAATAAAAATATTCTTAGTGTTAAAATGTGGCTTATGATACCAGTAGTAAACGTAGCTTATGGTAATTTGTTATTTAATAGTTTTAATCGTATCTCATTGATAATATGCACACCGGACAATCATTGATGTGATGACCATTTGTGTGTGTCATGTGTCTAGAGATGTTAAAATTATATTTCCAGTACTTTAGTTCATTCTGATACCCACAATACGAGCTTTTTTTGGTCAGACCCTTATTTATGTATTTAAAACAGGTCATCTGATGATTAGTAATCACCGTCGCCAATGGACATTTGCAACACCAGAAGCATATGCTTCGCCAACCCTTAAATAAGGAACACACTGTTTTCGAAAGTGATGTTGATCCAATATTATACTTCACGTGAAGAGAGCTAAGGAACCTGTGGAGGAGGCTGTCAGAGTCTAAAAAAAATAGAGATTTCCCTACCGACTCGAGTGATGCTATTAAATAAGATGATGATTTAGTTTTGTCCAATAAACTTATTATTGTTTAATGTTTCGTACCTCACAGTAACCTGTTTTTTATTTCTAACCCAAAAAGTGAACCCTAAAAACTAAACAGTCTTTTCATTTTATCCCATAGATCCAGTGACAGCAGCCACAGAATCTGCTGAGGCGACAGACCGTGTCTCTACAGGTGGACCACAACCAGCGCCATCGCGAATCTCCGCCGGTGAGAGTGGTAAATGGAGTGGTTATTAGATTAGACCTACTTGGTACTCTTCACTTGCTTTGATGATTTGCTGTCTCCACAAAGCACATACTAAAGGAATTGTCCAGAAAATCGAATTCGACGCGAATCTTAAGGCGCGAACACGCGTTGGCGAGGTACTTGGACTGAATACATTGCGTCCGCGAGCATCACGCGAGTTAAAGACGCATATCCCTACTTAGCGTGGGATAAGAGTACGGAAATGATGATAATCGAGGTGAATTCGCCGAATCGCCCCTTTCTGGACAAGGTCTTAATAGTGGTGTATGCAACTTGCACTTGTGGCGTATCCTCCAAAATGTTGGTCCGCCGTCATGTACGTACTCGTAACTTCGTATTTTCATTATTGGCATCTGGTATGTCTGAATAAAAAAATGTAAATAAGTACACGTTTACCTGTTCACTTGCACCCGTAATAGACGGTGCTGTGTGAACAATGTCTTGGTTGTCCACTCCGTTGATCCTTTCCTAGAACTTGGATGGCTGGAAAAAGAGGTGGTACCTAACTACCTACTATTTTAGAAAATGGTTAGATCATGCTTGAAGAAGCTTTTCTCGGCTTAATAGCCTATCATGAATTAATGCTTGTAGGCTGTCTACAAAGCCTTTCAGTTATCATTGTCTTTATAGTATTCATTTGTAATATGTGTGCATGAATTTATTTTTAACACAGAGTTTGATGTTTTTTTTTTATAAACCCTACATAATTTCCCCGTATTGGATTTTTTTAATCAATAAAAGAATGCATTAAAAAGATCGTTTTGCATTTCAGAGTTTGAAATAATTTGTGTTTGGGTCTTTGCAGTTAGTAAAATTTAATGTCTAACCTAGATTATTTTACTGTACGTAATTGTAACGGATCATGAATCATAAAATCATTAGCATCTAAATGACGAGTTCATGAACGTTCATAAAATATAAATGGCTTAAAGTTTTAGTGGATCGTTAAGCAGGGCTTTGTAGTAAAACTTTTCAATTCAAAATTTTCGGTATGCTATCGGAAACTTATTTTGCGACAAAATGTTTTGTCATTAGATTTAATTTTATGAACCAAAAATGTTACTCGTTAGATTAAACGTTATCAAAGGGCAATGAAGATTTTGGCCTTCCTACTGGTCTGCCAATTTGCTTTTTTTTTTTCAAAGTAGTTTTCACTTAAAATTATTACAATAATGGATAATGGAAAACTAATAATAATCCTATAATCCTACTTCCTACTTATATTAAAATGCGAAAGTCTGGATGTTTGGATGTTTGGAAGTTTGTTACTCAATCACGCCTAAACGGCTGAACGGATTTAGATGAAATTTGGCACACGTATAGTTTATAACCCGGAATAGGATATAGGCTATAAAATTCCTACGGGAAACGTCTCATTTTTCGTCTCAATTTTGAAACTATTGAACCGATTTGATTAATTCTTTCACTGTTGGAAAGCTACACTATCCCCGATGAACTAGGGTACTTTTGATCCTGGAAATGTGGGGGGAAGGGGGGATATTTGTAAAAAGAGATAACGCGCGGGTTAAACCGCGGGCGGAAGGCTAGTACAAAATATATAAAATGACATTAGATGAAAACCCGTAAAATGTTACATTACAAAGATATAAGCATCTAAAATTGTAGGTAAGCCAGCCTCCATACAAAAATCTTCATAGCCCTTGTATTAAAAGATATCTTAACATAATATTGCTGATTGCTTACGCTGATTAGGTTACAGGCTAGGATCCAATTAAAATTAGTACACAATGTTACATGGCAGAATGGAGCGGCGCGACAGGCGGCCCTCCGGCCGAGGTGGTGCTGAGGCTGCATCCCTCCCCCTCCTCCACTGCCCGCGCCAACGTCTCCCTAGTTGACATCAGTGAGTATATTATTACAAAAATACGTGTGGCACTCGGGGACTGCCATGGTAAAGCTATTGCATAGCATTTTTTATCAACTTATGCAATTATACATGTACATGTTACAGTTAAAACCCATTTTTCGTTAGAACGCGTTTTTCCTAGTTAGAACTAGTTTTTTACTTCATGCCTTTGTTAATACTGGAATTTACTAATGTCGGAATCGAATATCAGTTAAAACGCGTTTTCCCGAAGCGAGTCAGTAAAAACTGTTTTATACGCACACTCTTGGATAAACTGGTAGGGGGAAATCGGCTCGGATGGATATAGGTTAGAAGGCTAAGGTGGGAGCGAAACGATTTTTTTTTTAACCCTGAAAACCTTTTTTTATTTTCACTATAATGATATGTTTGTTATAAAACGTTTTCGGGGTTTAAAAAAAAATAACCACGAAGGCTAAAGGCGGGAGCTCGCTTCGCTTCGCTCCCGCCTTAGCCTTCTAACCTATATCCATCCGAGCCGATTTCCCCCTACCAGTTTATCCAAGAGTGTGCGTATAAAACAGTTTTTACTGACTCGGTTCGGGAAAACTCGTTTTAACTGATATTCGATTCAGACATTAGTCAATTCTAGTATTAACAAAGACATTAAGTAAAAACCGGCCAAGTGCGAGTCGGACTCGCCCATGAAGGGTTCCGTAGCAGCAAGTATCATCATAATATGTATAAAAGTTCTTGTAGTTCTTTGTAAGTTTTATCGACGCAATGATAATATATGACGTTTTTATATTTGAGTTGATTGAATGAGAGGAAAATTGCGGTTTACGATTTATGACGTTTTAAAAAAAAACTAATTACTTGATCCCGTTCAAACCAATTTTCAATGGAAGTTTGCATGGTAATGTACATCATATATTTTTTTTAGTTTTATCGCTCTCTTATTTTAGAAGTTAGAGGGGGGGTGACCAACATTTTACCACTTTGGAAGTGTTTTTCGCGCAAACTATTCCGTTTAGAAAAAAATGATATAAGAAACCTTATTATTATTTTTAAAGACCTATCTATAGATACCCCACAAGTAAGGGTTTGAAGAATTTTTTTTTTTTTAGTTTCAGTTCTAAGTATGGGAAGCCCCAAAAATTTATAAACTAATTACTTGATCTCGTTCAAACCAATTTTCAATGGAAGTTTGCATAATAATGTACATCATATATTTTTTTTTAGATTTATCGTTCTCTTATTTTAGAAGTTACAGGGGGGGGGACCAACATTTTACCACTTTGGAAGTGTCTCTCGCGCAAACTATTCAGTTTAGAAAAAAATGATATAAGAAACCTTATTATCATTTTTAAAGACCTATCCATAGATACCCCACACGTAAGGGTTGGATGAAAAAATTTTTTTTTAATTTCAGTTCTAAGTATGGAGAGCCCCTAAAATTTATTATTATTTTTCTATTTTTGTATTAAAATCTTAATGCGGTTCACAGAATACATCTACTTACTAATTTTCAACAGTATAGCTCTTATAGTTTCGGTAAAAAGTGGCTGTGACATACGGACGGACAGACAGACAGACAGACAGACAGACATGACGAATCCATAAGGGTTCCGTTTTTTGCCATTTGGCTACGGAACCCTAAAAACTAGTTCTAACTAGGAAAAACGCGTTCTATCTAATAACTAGTTTTAACTGTAACATACATACTTCTCACAAACTGCTTACGTATTCGTCCGATTTCGGAGAAGCTCGTCTCGATCCGTGCGAGCCGAAGTCTGCCGAACTGAAACGACGTTGCGATTTATTTTCGTTACGGCATTTCTTGATTCGGTCGCCGCGCTCAAAGCCCGCGATAAAAGCTATGCAATAGCTTTAATCATAAAGAAAATTGTAGGCAGACACCATGCTGACCACCATTACGTACGTAGGTCCGTAAGAGAGGTACGTCATAGTGGATATTCCACTCAAATCGGCTCTCGTCTGTAGAAATACAGAAAACAACAGTGAAGTAGCAGTTCATAAGCTATTGTGCCATGTTATTTTTGTCGGTGGGAAGAACCTTTTTTTTGCTACCAACATATTATATTATATGCATGTTTACCCTTTAAATTACAGGACAGTGATGTATGTGATGTTACAAACTTTCACTTACATAATATGTATAAGCTGGGCTGTAAGCTTAAGCGCCACTTGAATGGTGTAAAAAATTAACATAATTTTGTGCATATTGGTCGTAAAGGAAGCTAGCTAGTCATGAGCTAAATAAAATCATCAGTAATAACTGAACATAAGCTTTGTTCACGGTGATCGTGATGAAGTGTATAAAAATAGATAAAGTAAAAATTATGTTTTGAAATAGGTATATACACACACCACAGTCCACAGATTTGTTTGAAGATAATAGTTATAGCGGATAGGCTTAACTGGCCTCGATACCGCGTCCGTGACATTTCGAGTGGAGACGAGAGGGAAGTTTTAAGTAAATATAACAATCTACAGTTTTCACTCATTGATTTTCTTTGCTCCGGTCACACTCAATCCGTTCAGAACTTGATTTATCTAAATTGTATTAATTCAGCTCTTGGCGCATAGGGAAGGATAGTGATACCAAATGCGTCATCAAGCAAGCCCTTTACTTTTTTTAGAACTAAGTCAATGCCCTCTTAGACTAAAGTCCAATATACGGTGTACGTCGTTCAATTACTAGGTCATTTCTACGTACTAAAAGGTCTTTTCAAGTTCCGTGTTTAATTTTTTCTTCTTTAAGTATTAATGCATAACGGACATGTATCATTGAACTGGTCAATCGTTTATAAAGAAATGTCTTTTCTCCTCGATGGTCTTGTGGTTTAAGTACCGGGCCCCGATCTCGGTGTCCTGGGTTCTATTCCCGGGTCGAACATTTGTGTCAGGTTTTTTTTTTCGAGAATAGCTCGGGTTTGTTATCACCCATCTTCGCACTTGGCCAGAGTGGTGATTATGCCAGTAACCCATCATTGAAGGGATGACTTGATTTCAATGATAGAGGCCTTTGCCCTGCAGTGGAACATATTTTAATAGGCTAGTACTTTACTTTACGTCTTTTGTCCAACAGATGGCAGTGGCGTGGTGGTTCGGGCAGAAGAGGCGCTGATAGTAGCCTTTGTTCTGCTCCTTTGGGTAGCCGCCATCGCGCTGTTCTTCAACCGATGGGGCAAGATAAGGTGCGTCTATAAACTGTACGTAGATCTTTGATATACTTAATGCACCAGACACCTTAGATAGGAAAGGAATAGCTCACATAGTATTGTAGAATTTTAGACGTCGATATTGTATACAGTATTAAAAAAATATTGACTGGTAATACAAAGAAAAAAGTGGTGCCTTGAATGCGTTAACTTACAACGAAAGTTGTAACGTACGGCGTTTTAATTTGTGTCCTAGAACATGAAAATGGCAGTAGTGCCTAATCCTTATAAAGTGAGTGTTGCTAACTACAATATAAGAAGAAGGAATAATTGGTGTGCAATATCTACCCTTCTTCTTTAAATGAGGTGAATAGCAGTGAATAGTTAGTGTAAACAATTTATAAAATGAAAATATAATGTCCAAATAGTGTATGTGAAAAAGATAACGATAAATAATAAAAATATATTTTCGCTAGTGGCCAACTTTGCTCACACTTAAACCATTTTAGAAGCAGAACGGGAAACTAGATTCTGACAATTTATTTATTAAATTTTAACATAGAATAGAATTATTTTAGGATTAGAATTGCGCTGCGGCAGTAATATTAACATTATTTAAAACTGACTAAAATAACGTGTCACTTATTTTGGATTTAAAGTTGAAGACTTGTTATAAATATTTTGCAATGAACTGAACACCCGATTGAATTTTTAAAATCATGACGCTATAATTTTTTGTTACCTCTGTGGACTTTACTGTCAGTAGACAGTTCCAAAATAATAATAATTATAGTCTTGAAATATTCGTGGAAGTCTAGGGAAGGTTTAAACGATGACAAAATAAGGAAAAATTACGATGAAAATATGTACCAAAAATGACAATTTTATTTTCCCGTTCTTACCTGTCAAACGAAGTGTTACGAAGTTCACCGGGTCAGCTAGTAATAATATAAAAGAATCGCTATAATTATTTGACCTAGTGAGATTCTTATCTAACCTTTTAGTAGGTTGTAGTAACAAGCCTATTAATAATAAGAAGAAAACCAGTAAAAATTACTTTTTACTAAATTTCAAACCTCACCCCCTTTTCATATCAAGGGTAATTTCCATGTTCGAATACTTGATGGAAATTAATTATTATCGAACAAACTTTTAGCATCTTCTTCTGTCCTACATAACCACATAACAAACTTTCCCAAGACTCGTGTATAATCAGGGATGCATGTAAAGCGGTGTTAATTCTCCAGAAATTTGTTAACGTAGTTACGAGTACACTCGTATTTAATCAGAAATCTTTGGAGAATGCCCCACGTAACAGAGAAATTCTACCCCAATGTTTAATTAACAAATTAAACTTCATTTGTATATCTGACGCTTACATGATAAGTAATGCATTTGACTAATGAAGGCTCAGTCAACGATTATAATTAACATGTTATAACTATTTATAATGTATTGTTTGTAAGTCAACATTTACAGAAAGTGAATGTTGACGAGATTAGTATAATCACTGGTGAAATACATCTGTTTAAAATGCAGAACACTTCTGTAACATTTAAATTCTTTTTCGACCTCGTCAAGCGAAGAAATCACCACATGGAGCCAAATTCTATTTTAATTTGATTAAAAAAAGAAAGAAACGGAAAGCAGTAAATATAATAAAACAAAATTTAAAAAAGGAGGGGCATACATTTATTATGGCTGACATCGAAGAAAAAAACATACATTGCTATTTTGCATCCATTTATTTACAATATCGTTATAATACATGATGACAGTTTGCGATAAAGATGAGAAAAAAATATCAGTAAAAGCCGTTTCGTATGAAAACAACTCGTCCAATAGGTATTTCTCTAGCATCTATTTGAATTCACATATTACCCCAATAGTATGTCTTCACAACTTCACAATGATACCGTCGAGTATTTGAATAAATGATTGAATTCGATTCCCGCGAATCCAATTGCCATGGCGCATAAAAGGACAAGAAATATATTTTGTTATATCTTACATTCAAATTCTAGAATAATAATACCACAATAGTTTTTTTTCTTCTTTAATATGACTATTCATGGAAGTAATATTTTGTGTAGATATTTCTAAGCCTCTTCAGATTCTGTTCAATTCAGGCTTCTATTAAAGATGTATTTACATAATCCGTCAAACATTCTTTAGTTTGATCCTGATAATACCCATTTTAAATATTAATTTATATTTTGATATCTTTTTTTTTAAGTTTGGACTAAGCCAGCACTTGACCACAAAGTTGTCTGATATTAAACAACTATGCGGTCTACGATGGAGCTTTTAAAATAAAAACAAACCCTGCATAACGCATTTCCGTCTTCTTCAATCACCGTTGAGTAATTTAGAATACCACCACCAACCAACCAACATCTCTACTATAATAATGACATGAAAGTTTAACGTTAAAGTAGGCACTAAGATTAAAAACTATTATTTTCACTGATTTATTTAGATAAAAAATAATTGGAAAATTCTTTGCAAGTTCGTGTCAAAAGGCAGATGAAGAATGATAAGAAATAGAAACAGTTTGAAAACAGACACCTAGCTCTGGAACAAAGAAACATAGATCTTGCACACCAATTGTTAGTAAGTAATAAGGTTACAATTTGGATATTCTCATAAATAAGAAATGAGTGTGTGACTATTTTATGCATTGTCAAACTAAAGGAAAAGTGACACAAAATGTTGTGTCTATAAGAAGTTTTTTACGTGTGAAAAGTGGTCTGGTATGTTAGGGTAAAAAACTGCTTCATAATACAATTGATTAATATAATTGATTACCCAGCAAACGAATTTTTTTTGAACTAATCAGTGAAACTAAACAAAATACTTGCAAACAGGATGCTGGAACCTTACCAACCAAAGTTTCAACAGGCGCATCGACAGAGCTGTGCACTGGCAGAGAGCTCTGTTTCGGTCCCGCCCCATGTAAGTATATGTATTTTATCACTCGTATAAGTATGTACAGTACTTCAAGGTAAATAAAGGGCATCGACCTTTGATTAAAAATTAAACAAAGGGCACTGACTTACTTCTTGTTCGCGAAGATGACCGACTGAAAATAGGCAGTATATGAAAATTCGTTTGCAATGAAATTGAAATTAGATATTTAAATAAAACAAAATAGACGATTGTTTTCCGAAGCCCAACATTTATCTTGAAATCTTGAAGCCTAATAGAAGAAACAATTTTGATGACCTTTCTGCTTATAAAAATAGTCACGCGCAGAAGAACTTCCTGGCTGTTGTGACATTAATGCTGACTGTCCTAATCCAAGGATCTCGATAGTAAGTCGCACGAAGCTTGGGCACTGGTCATATAATACATTAACTTGCATGTATATATCATGCCTGCCATAAGCACGAGTTTGTCCAAGCTCATATTGATTGGGCGAGCGGTTTTCCAGTTGTCATTAACAATTCATGATCCTACGAGTTCATTTTACTTTGTTAAAACGTCATTTACTACTGTGGACACATCGACATAGTCTCATACTAATAACAGTATTAAATAATTTACGAGACAATTTTCGTATGCAGCAAAATACTTTAAGTAAAGTAAAATAATAAAAAACAAAGAAATGTTTCGTATAATGTGACTGACTAGCAATTAATTCTGCACACTTGGTTTAACATGCGTGTTTATTAACTAACGTTTTAGGTACAGTTTTTAGTACCTCCAGTACCTAATGACTAAGGTACAGACAATAAAGTCAAAAATACTGTAGTAGTATTATAATAATAATATCGTGCGTGAAGAAGAACAGCATTATTTGATCACACATATGAATCGACAATAGGATTTTGCCCTTTTAAGAATTAAGATAGGTGTGCTAAATTTACACACAGAGGAATAAGTTATTGTCTCCTATCATAAGCCTTTAATGTCGTTAAGGAGGCCTTCCTTTTCCTTATGTCTTAAACCTTTTTTAGTATCAACATTGTAAATAAAATTGAATTTTTCGCTTTAAACGAGAATAAAAAGATTTTGTTCTTCAATTCACCACTTTGCAATTCTTTAGTAATTCACTTTGCCCTGGAGTTATACTTTGTTCGCTTTACATTTGTTGGTAAGTACTGGTTGATGTGCAGCATCGGGCGTCGCTGTCAAGAGGCTGTGTGTCCTACGACTGCGGAGCGGCGTTTCCTGCTTACCAGCCTTGTGGGTATCTCTCAGCGCATCGTCTTAGACAGGTAATGTGAATGGCCTTGTCCAGGAAGGTGAATTGGTCGCGAATCTACGAGTATACACGCGTTGGCGAGGTACTGGGGGCTCAATACATTGCGTCCACGAGCTTCGCGCGAGTTTTGCGGCGAAATCGGCTCGATTCGCGCGTTTAATTCGCCGTTCTGGACAAGGCATAGCTAGCTTCCTTCCATCTGCTAAATTAAGATCATGATAATCCTTTTATAAAATCTGTAGCTCTATTAGTATCAGCAAACTATTGTTTGCTGATTATGTAAGAAATTTATTTTTACAAAACGTGTCCTCTTAAAGCATGTGTTTAATTTGGAAAAAAATTGATACTCGTCACACTGTGATACCTGTTGAGGTTGAAGAAGGATGCCTACCGCAAACCTTTCTTTTGCTATAATTTCATATAAATAAAGCTTTTCACCTTCTCTACAGAACTCAGTGTTCGTCGGCAGCATGGGCGGTATGGCCCTCATCCCTGAGAGTCCGCCAAGGCGCTCGCGCTCCGCCGCTGATCTTCCTGCCTTAGTCCCTCCGTCGGACATCTCCCACGCAGTCACCCCCAGGTCCTCACGCGCCGCCAGCCTCCACAGCGCGGTAGATCTGAGGGTCTGTGTACCTTCCCCCAGAACTTCTAGAGCTGCCAGTCTACACTCAGCCGTGGATATGCCTCCAGGGTCGGTTCAAGTGCACGTTAGAGGATCAGGGACTAGCCTGAACAGACCAAGGAGCCCTAGACGACTGACAATTACTAATGTTTAGTTTTAACTTTTGTTGGAGTTTGGTGTCTGTATAAAGGACCAAGTTGTATTGTTTTTGATTACTTTAGCAGTTTTGATGTTATTGGTATTGTTTCGTATGAAATAACTTGATGTCGTTTAAGTAAAAGATACTCACCAATAGCAAACCTCAACATAACCAGTCTTTCCCATGGATAACTTTTACAAATATATGAATTACAGTAAAGATAGGTACAACTTCCCAAAAATAATGAGACAGAAATTTAAAATACATACTGCATACTGACTAACATACTATGATGGTAAGGATCACCAAACAATATTTATCGAAGTGATTAAAATCAAAAATAACTTATGATTTTTGTATCTTCGGTATCTTATTCTAGTGACATGTATCATTATGCGTTTGTACAGTGTCGTAGCGTAGGTAAGTAAGTAAGTAAGTGTATCTTTCTATATTTCCTGTAGTCAAAGTCCTTCTCTTTTTCTCTTCGTCATATCTATGCATTGTATATTAAATATCAACTAGTTTTATATAGAGCGTTCGACGCTGTTTAGACGTGTGGTGCTAATCTAAGGAACATAATTTATGGTAGACTAGATTTTTATAATTCGAAAATGTAGAAAATGTGAATTTTAAAATTTTAGGCATTTGATTGTCTACTATAAAACTTGCTTTTTCTTCTGTTCGAAACAACCCAGCATAACCATATTATTATTTATGTATTTTTCTCGAACACAGTACCTTAGGAAGGAATTAGAAGTAGATACCTTATTACTATTCTGAGTAGGTACCAGATAAACTTTATGTTTTTATTGGCATCGTCAAGATTGATAAAATTAAAAAAAAAATCTTAATATCTTTTTAAGGCCAAAATTCTCGAAATCTTGTTTATGATAGGTACTGCGTTACATTAAATACTAGAAGACGTTTAAAATTTGCGCTAAAAAGAAAATAACAGCCGGCTAGAACGAAGTAAAATATTTTATAGAATATTATGAAAAGATACTTTATCGTCGACAAAGTTACGTAGCTACAATTTATAATTCGTAACATGTGACCTTTTGTGACTCTGAATAAATCAATCTTTGCCTTGCCAAATCTTAATACGTTTATAACTGAAATGTCTTACCTTCGTAGTTCTATCCTAAACTTTGTTTAGCCCTGTCAAGTTCGTCCTTACATTGTTATTATTGTAAGTTCTTCGATTAGTTTAGACTAGAAGTTATTGTACATCACGCTTCTGTTTAATCCTATCGATATTAATATCTGGGATCTGATAAAAAGAAAACTTTAACTTTTTGACATTGCATCGTGTTTTCATCTGTACTATAATATTATAAAGAGGAAAGATTTGATTGTTTGTTTGTATGTTTGTTTGTTTGAATTGAATAGGCTCCGAAACTACTGAACCGATTTGAATAATTCTTTCACTGTTGGATAGCTACACTATCCCCGGTGAACATAGGGTACTTTTGATCCCGGAAATGTGGGGGAAGGGGGGGATATTTGAAAAAAGAAATAACGCGCGGGTGAAACCGCGGGCGGAAGGCTAGTGTACTTATAATGGTTGAAGGATTTGTTATTACACCAGAGATCGTGGGATTGAAACAATATTCAACACAGTACATTACGTATGAGTAATTGTCGTACGTTCATTCTTCTTGATGTTGATGGATGACGATGGATCGATCTTTCATCATAACTTATTGAAGAATGGAAAAGGTTATAAACGAAGCGATGCCTCCTGGTTCCCATGTTAAACGGCCTATCGGCTTCTGATTGCCTACTTAGTGCAGTCAAATAAAGAGCAACTAAGATCAAGCTAATGGAGCCAGTACAGTCAACAGCAAAAGTAAATGATCAAAGTCAGAAGGTCAATGCTAATGAACGTAGTTCACGTCACCTGTGTTGTGTCAGGATGATTTTAAAGTAAGTAATTGTAGATTATACCAAACAGTAGGAACTACTAAATCATTCTTTGACTTCTTAATTCTGATGTGAATTTCGTTTACAACTTTTGGATATATTGATCTGGCATAGTATTATTTGATATAATATAAAATCACTTATTTACTTTAAAATTATTTTGACATCACATAGTTCTGACGCGGACTACGTTCATTAGTATTGAACTTTTGACTTTGATCATCTACTTTTTCTGTTGACTGTACACTTGAAACCCTTTGGTGTCTTTGATCGAAGATTACAAGAGCCTACATTGTGGCAGCACTTCCTGTTTAAGTATCTTCAATGGAATAAGCCGCAGTTGCCGCTTACTCAGGTGGGCTGCGTGCTTGCGTTCCAATCCAACTGATCCGGTATTAAAAAATCGATCATCGATACTTCTAAATATAACCCAGTAGGTACTATGGGCACCTCCTAATTTATTTTTAATATAACAAATATGGTGATTAAGTTGCTTTATGTATAATTATGACGATAAATTAACTTCAATTATTACCGTTGCCCAGTAATGGGACGCAAACATATTGATACATTCAACCGTATTAACATCGATAAGGGTTTTGAACTCATGAAACAAAGTAGAAAA